>OX393553.1:31419560-32019560 GCA_947650365.1 Chamaelirium japonicum
CTGCCCCTTGTTCGAGTGCACTGCTTGGAAGCCGAGGGTGAAACCCGAAATGAGCACCGTGTGCTTCGTCAACTATAACAGGAATTCCGCGGGAGTGGCACACTTTCGCGATCTCACCCACATTGCTGCTGATCCCATGGTAAGTTGGTGAAGTGACCAAAACCACGGCCGCCTTCTTACCATGTGCTTCCAAGTCCTCCATTGCTTCCTCTACCTGCAACGGTGTGATTCCACCGGGAATGTCCCACTGAGAATTGTATTCGGGCATGACATACTTCGGTACCGCACCGGATAGAACCAAACCGGATATTGCAGAAATATGAGAATTCCGAGGGAGGATGATGGTATCACCTGGGGAGCAAGTAGCCATTATCGATGCCTGGATGCCACAGGTGGTGCCTCCGACGAGAAACCATGTCTGGGATGCCCCAAAAAGTTGGGCAGCTCGTTTCTGAGCGTCGAAGATCACACCCTTTGGAGAGAACAGGTCATCGAGCTCGGGGAGCTCAGGGAGGTCGTGCAGGAACGGCCGGAGACCGGTGAGGCGAGACAACGAGGGAGGAGCGGCTTTCCCTCTATTATGTCCGGGGAAGTGAAAGCAGGCAACATCTCGTTCTGCAGAAGCTTTTAGCGCATCAACGAGAGGAGCAGTACTAGCTCGAGCAACAGTGAGAGAATCTGCGAGGAGAATATCAGCATCTGGGATTCTCTGGGTGATCGATGAAGTCCCGTCTTGCATCCTTGCAGGCCTTGCGATGCATTCCTGCATGAATTTTTTGAAGCATACGCAACTTACAAAGGGTCCGAACCAAATGACATACTATCACTGGGAAAGCAAAAATAATTGAATACTGAAATCAGTCTTTTTAACCAACAAGGGTGGTTCTATGATTAGGTTCTGGAACTTTAAAGATCAGAATCACCACATGGCAGTTTGGGTGTTTAGTAAGAAGAAAATCTAATCCTAGAGCAAGCAATTAAGGAAATTAACAAGGACAGTGGCAGGAATAAAAGAATGTTTCATATATCATCAGGAATAATAATGGAGAGATAGATCTCAATCTATCACATCTGTGGAAAGTCCACCTGAGCTGCATGTATATATGTACCAAACCTAGAGTACTTAGGTGTAGTCGCTTTGAGGTGTATAACATTTGGCAGCGTATTACAGAATAAAACTATAACATAATCAAATGAGAGAAAATTCATCCCCACTACATGGCAACTAAAATGAATGAGATATCGTGTTTATCCGCATTTAAGCATGTGGCAGCGACTTTCCTCAGCGTCATTATTTCTAAACATTTTCATGACTAGACATTATCCTAGCCATATTCAACTTGCCAAGTGGCGACCACATTGGTAGTTTGAGATGAAAAGCTGAGTACTCTTCGATACTTGTCCAGGCATGAAGGTTGGCTACAGTCCTTGTGGGTAACTGCATCCTCAGTAATAAGTTATTTGATATTCCATGCCTGTTTGACACACTATTAAACTTGATTTATGACTTGATCTAATGATGGTGAGTTGCTTCTTTTGTATCATTCTTAGTGCGTACTCTCTTTTTGCCAAGGAATATGAATGCGAAGATGATCAATGATTATTGATGCCCAAACTACCAGAACCAGATTGAGTAGCAAGAACAGTAGGTGAGGAGTTTTGGATATAGTCTTTCATTAAGATCACCAGAATCATCTTCAATAATAGAGGAGATGTTGTCAGTGGTTGAAAAAAGTGGTATAGGGAATATTACACTGAAGTGAACGAGTTGCTAGAGTATGAACCGCCTGGTTAGATCTATGTGAATATAAGATATATCACAAGGAGGGAATATTTTTAAGAGTCTCTTGCATTCCACAATAGTGTTGTGGATCTTCCAAGGCAGGGGTAAACTCCCAGTTGGGAATTGTTCCTTACGAAGGTTCAACTTCACTTAGTTTCTTTCTGATGCAGCATGATCAGCATCATCAGATCATCGCCGCATCTTCCATTTATCGTCAGAGACATTTATTTACTGTCGTTTTATTTTATGTTTGGATGACATTAGCCATTTGGGGATTGTTAGTCGTTTATTTCAGTTTTTGGCCATTTTTCTCTGTTTTTGGCCTTATTTCAGCAATTAGTTGTATTTCTGTTCTTGCCCAGTTCATGGGGGATGTCCATGATCTCATCCGGGGGCTTTTCGGATTGAATCCGGGTCTTCTCGGGTGAGTTTCAGCATTATATTAATAAAATTATGGGTGCGTGTGTTTGCGGGGTACCGACGGACGAGATTAGATCTCGAAACCGACGGCTAGATGGCGAAATAACATAATTTAGATGACGTGGCACATATGGGCTTCAATTAGAGTGCAATTGGGCTTATCTTAAGCCCAATAGGGCTGCTATTGAGACTACCGCACCCTCCCTTCTCTTTTCCCGTGAACCGGCCGGCCCCACATCCTTCCGCGCGGATCCCAAGACCGATCCCCCCCTTTGTCCGTTCCCTCTCTTCTCTCTCTCTTCTCTCCCTTGTTTCTCTCTCTTTTCTTGCCTTTCTTGAGCCATTGAATCCACACCATCTAAACCTAATTAGCCTTTGATCTTAACCATCCAAAAACAAAACCCTAGTCTACAAAAAGATAAAGAAGAAAGAAGAAATCAGATTTGAAGAATTGCTGAACTTGTGCCTCTTCGTGAGTGCTTCCGGGTGAGACTCGAGTCCCCGATCATCGCCGCTTCCACGACTTCGCCTCGTGAAGGCCTTGGTGCAGTTTTTCCGAAGGTTCCGGCTTCTCCCGACGTCCGGCCTTGCTCCGTGTGCGGGATCATCGGCGTATCCTCGCAATCGACCCACGGCGGGAAACCCAGGCAGTATCTTTTCTTTTCCTTATCTTTTTCCTCGCATCCGCATCATTTTCCATTCGTTTCCATTGCCTCCGCTCCGCATCGCAGCCGTCATCATTTTTTTTCATCGCTAGTTGAAGCCATAATTGTGCCTATTTATTAGATTCGCTATCTATCGTCTGTCGGTAACCCTAGCAAGCATCCGTAGCCCTTTTCTTTATGAAAATCTGATGCAAGCCTACTGTTTTATTGCAATATTTACTGCTGCGAATTAATCCTTTTATATGCTGAAATATGTTTTTGTGAGAATATTGTGTTTCTATTGTTTAAATCTTAATCCTGCTTAATGTCGACGGCATAGAATTTTAGAACTGCGTGAGATAACTTTGTTTGCTGTCCTTTTGAGGCTTATTGCGCTATATTGATAACTAAACCCTAGTCATTGACCAAAGAAAACCCTAAAAGGGTTCAGGATTGTAGTGTGCCTTATTGGTGCCTGCATCAAGTTGGTATCAGAGCTCGAAAGAACCTGTTCGGGTTTCTTTTGAGTGCTGAATTTCAGCAAACGCCCATCTTCATCTTTGCTGATTTTGCATATAGCGTCATCTCGCGTGCTTGATTTGCATTAAGTGTTAGGATTGCATCGTGTGAACATCTGCATATCTCATAATCCATGGCTGATCGTACCCATCTGCACCGGGATGCCCGGAATCGAGGACGTTTTCCTCGGGGACCACAACCTCGTGGTGCTTGGCAAGAAGCGACCCAAAATACGTTGGATCGACATGCAATCTTGTTGCAAGAGATCACCGATAGGCTAGGATTGCTGTTACAAGATAGAGGCGTCAGCCCTAATACCCGACCGGTCGCAGAGGACCCGGGAGGGGCAGAAACTGATCTACATGCTGAGGGTCATAGGGTCGAAGAGCAAGACCGAGACCAGGGTCAAAATCAAAATCCAATTCCAAACCCACCTCGGAACCAGAACCAAGCACTACCTCAGAACCCCAACCGATACCAGCCGCACGAGCGAAATCGGGATGACTATCTTGAGTCACCTCCTGAGTCTGAAGCTGAGTTGGACGAGTCCGACGTGGACTTTGAACGAGAGTACGTTCAGTTTGGTCGTCCTAGGAACCCCAGAGAGCAACATGTGCGTGATCAGCACGGCATAGAGGAGCGTCTGGTACGAGCCCTTGAGAGATCCCAAGGATACGGAGTCCGAGTTGACATCGATGACTTTAAGGGAAGCCATGATGCTGACGCATTCCTTGACTGGATAGATAGCGTCGAGCACTTCTTTGATTGGAGAGATCTCCCCGATGATCGAAAAGTCAAACTCGTGGCAACGAAACTGAAAGGAGCCGCTTTAGTTTGGTGGCGGGAGTTACAAACGAGTCGCCTTAGGAAAGGGAAGCAAAAGGTCGCAACGTGGGCCAAAATGCGGGACAAAATGCGACTGAAGTACCTCCCTCCTGACTACCGTACCACGCTGTACCAGAGGTTGCTTAGCCTGAAACAAGGCAATCGAAGCGTACAGGAGTACACTGAAGAGTTTGACATCCTGACCACTCGTAATGCCATCCCGGAAGACGATGAACAGAAAGCTGCACGCTACGTCTCAGGGTTGCGCTACCAAATTCAGGATGCGCTCGCAATGCAGACCATCCTCACTGTGACGGAAGCGTCTAGGCAAGCTCTCAAGGCTGAGAAAATTCAGCAACGAGCCTTTAGGAGAGAGGTTGCCCCTAGAGTGGCCCCAGGTGCCCCTTCAGCTGGAAGAGGAGCACCCCCTGCTAGAGTCACCCCACCTGTTCCCACTCCGACTACAACTCCAACAAGAGCCAATCAGCCCCCTGGCCGGGTTGAACAATTAAGTCGTGAGCGTGGTGCCATAGGAAGTCGACCACCCGGAGCGACTTATAAATGCTTCGAGTGTGGAGAAGTAGGACACCTCATCGCCCAATGCCCAAAAAGGAGACCTCAGACCCATCTGACAGAAGGTGAAGAGCCAACTGAGGAAACCCTGAACAACATGGCTGAAGAAGGGCATGATGATGATCCTAGGGATGTTGAATATCAGGAGGATGACGAGACACATGATGTCATCGCTGAAGCTGACGAGGCAACGCATGCACTAGTCATGCACCGAGTTTTGTCGACCCCAAAAGCTCCCGAGCCAGATCGATGGCTTAGAAGGAACATCTTCCACACCACTTGCACATCAAAGGGGAGGCATTGCGTCCTCATCATAGACAGTGGTAGTACCGAGAACCTGGTCGCCCAGATCATGGTCGATAAGTTAGGGCTCAAGACAGAGAAGCTGGTCAAGCCATACAACTTGTCTTGGTTTAAGAAAGGGTCAGATGTCGCTATCAAAGAACGATGCTTAGTTGAATACACCATTGGCAAGATGTATAAGGAAGCTGTTTGGTGTGACGTGGCGCCCTTGGGCATTTGTCACATTCTGTTGGGCCGCCCGTGGCAGTACGACAGAAAGACGACCCATGATGGGGAGAAGAATACCTACTCCTTCTGCAAGGATGACTATAATATCACCTTAGTGCCGCAGAGGGAGCCCCTGAAGCCAATTTCTAGTGAGCCGACACCCCCAGCCGTCACCCCTAAGTTGCCAAAAGAGAAACCGAAAGCCCTGCCCACATTGCTGACCCAAGCTTGTTTCGAAGACGAGCTTAGGGAATCTCGCTCCATCTTTTTCCTAGTAGCCAAAGAAGCCACAGAGGGCCCTAGCATTCCTCATGAGATTCGAATCCTACTTGAAGATTTCAATGATCTCATCCCAGAGGAACTACCTGAAGGACTTCCACCTCTGAGGGACATTCAACATTGCATTGACCTAGTCCCAGGAGCGACGCTACCTCACCTTCCTCACTACCGAATGAGTCCGTCTGAATATGAGGAGATGCGTCGACAGGTTACCGAGTTACTGCAAAAGGGACTAATTCAAGAGAGCATGAGTCCATGCGCAGTACCGGCACTCCTAACTCCCAAGAAGGACGGGACATGGAAAATGTGCATAGATTGCCGTGCCATTAATCGAATAACTGTCAAGTATAGGTTTCCGATTCCCCGATTGGATGATATGCTTGATATGCTACATGGCGCGAAAATCTTTTCAAAGATTGATCTTCGTAGCAGTTATCACCAGATCCGCGTACGACCCGGTGACGAATGGAAAACTGCCTTTAAAACCCGGGAAGGACTGTATGAATGGCTAGTAATGCCATTTGGTCTATCGAATGCACCCAGTACCTTTATGAGGTTCATGAATCAGGTGCTCAGACCGTTCATAGGGAAGTTCGTTGTCGTATACTTTGATGACATTCTTATCTATAGTACGACATCTGAACAACATATCGAGCACTTGCGAGAAGTTCTGAAAACGCTTAGGAAAGACAAGCTGTACATCCATCTGAAGAAGTGCACTTTTCTCACAGACAACTTGACCTTTCTAGGCTACATTGTGTGCTCCGAAGGGATACGAGTCGATCCTGAGAAGGTCGAAGCCATCAAATCATGGCCCGCTCCCCAGAACGTTAGTGATGTGCGACGGTTCCATGGTCTAGCGTCCTTTTATCGCAGATTCATTAAGAACTTCAGTTCCGTCATTGCACCTCTCACGAACTGCATGAAGAAGGGTGGTTTCCTTTGGACCCCCAAAGTTGAAGCGAGTTTCGATCTCATCAAGACCAAAATGATGAGTGCTCCAGTTTTGGCACTCCCAAACTTTGAAAAGGTCTTTGAGATTGACTGTGATGCCTCTCACGTCGGGATAGGAGCAGTCCTTAGTCAAGAGGGACGTCCCGTCGCATTCTTCAGCGAGAAGCTGAACGCCGCGTATTTGAATTACTCGACATACGACATTGAGTTTTACGCGGTTGTTCAAGCCCTCAAGCACTGGAGGCATTACCTGATCCAACGAGAATTTGTGCTCAATTCTGACCACGAAGCGCTTCGCTATCTGAAATCTCAGCGTAGCTTGAACCAGCGGCATGCTAAGTGGTCCAATTTCTTGCAAGAGTACACGTTCAACCTCAGGTATAAAGCTGGGATCCTGAATAAAGCTGCTGATGCTTTGAGTCGACGAGGTCTGATACTAGTCACTTTACAGCCCGTCGTTGTTTCTTTTGAAGCACTGAAATCCATGTACGCGACTGATCCGTACTTTGGTCCCATCTGGGAATCCTGTCAAGAAACGGGCACTGACCCCACGGCATCCTATATTATCCAAGAGGGATTCTTGTTCCGTGGAACCCGCCTGTGCATCCCTGAGTGTTCCCTTCGCGAGAGTCTTGTCCAGAACACCCATGAAGGGACCGCTTCTGAAGAAAATCTGAACGAATCTTTTAGGGATATATTAATCCATGAATTGCACGGAAGTAATTTGGGAGGTCATTTTGGCCAAACCAAAACTATTGATTCAGTGGAGAGACGTTACTTCTGGCCTCACTTGAGAAAAGACGTCGTCAAGTTTGTGCAACGATGTCGAACCTGTCAAATGTTCAAAGGCAGAAAGCAGAACACAGGTTTGTAAATTTCTCTGCCGATCCCTGCTCGCCCTTGGGAGGATATCACCATGGATTTCATTGTAGGTCTACCCCGAACACTTCGGCGCGTTGATTCAATCTTTGTGGTTGTAGACCGATTTTCTAAAATGGCACATTTCATACCATGTAGGAAAACTTCTGATGCATCTCATGTAGCTGAGTTATTCTTTAGGGAAGTTGTTCGTCTGCATGGCATTCCAAGGTCATTCACATCTGATAGGGACACTAGATTTCTGAGCCACTTTTGGCGTACTCTTTGGTCAAAGCTAGGGACTAAACTTCAATACAGTAGCGCGTATCACCCTCAAACTGATGGACAAACAGAGGTTGTCAACCGTAGTCTAGGGGATATGCTTCGATGTCTAGCTGGTGAAAGACCGAAACAGTGGGATGTAGTTTTACCACAGGCTGAATTCGCATATAATAGTTCAATTAATCGCTCAGTAGGTAAAACCCCTTTTGAAATCGTCTATGGCCATGTTATTCCCCACTTCTTGGATAGAACTGCCCTACCGCCTACAGGTCCTGCGAGTGCTGATGCTGATGAATTCCTTGAACACATCAAGACTGTACAGCGGGAGTCGCTTGAGAAACTGAGGGAAAGCAATGCCAGGTATAAGGCAAGCGCGGATTCACACAGGCACGAGAGCACTTTTCAGCCAGGGGACTGGGTCCTCGTCTACTTTCGCAGAGAGCGGTTTCCCACCGGTTCTTATGGGAAACTGAGCCAGAGGAAGTTTGGGCCCTTCCGCGTTCTCAGAGCGTTGGGACCCAATGCTTACCTGCTAGACTTGCCAGATGACATGCCGACATCGCCGATCTTCAACATCTCAGAGTTGTTCCCTTTTCACGGAGACCGGCCAGACACGCCTTCCGCGCCACAGATCCCGTTTTCAGATGCGCAGCGGGATGAGACAGAGCAGATACAGGAGATCGTTGACGTCAGAGAGCTTGCTACCCGCCGCGGTGTCTTCCGACGGTTCCTTGTTCGGTGGGTAGGCAGGCCACTTTCCGACTGTACCTGGGTGGAGGAGCGACAGTTGCGAGCACAGCGGCCCGACCTTATACAGCAACTGGATGCCCACTCGACGGAGTCGAGTTCTTTCTAGTCCGGGGGAGTTGATGCAGCATGATCAGCATCATCAGATCATCGCCGCATCTTCCATTTATCGTCAGAGACATTTATTTACTGTCGTTTTATTTTATGTTTGGATGACATTAGCCATTTGGGGATTGTTAGTCGTTTATTTCAGTTTTTGGCTATTTTTCCCTGTTTTTGGCCTTATTTCAGCAATTAGTTGTATTTCTGTTCTTGCCCAGTTCATGGGGGATGTCCATGATCTCATCCGGGGGCTTTTCGAATTGAATCCGGGTCTTCTCGGGTGAGTTTCAGCATTATATTAATAAAATTATGGGTGCGTGTGTTTGCGGGGTACCGACGGACGAGATTAGATCTCGAAACCGACGGCTAGATGGCGAAATAATATAATTTAGATGACGTGGCACATATGGGCTTCAATTAGGGTGCAATTGGGCTTATCTTAAGCCCAATAGGGCTGCTATTGAGACTACCGCACCCTCCCTTCTCTTTTCCCGTGAACCGACCGGCCCCACATCCTTCCGCGCGGATCCCAAGACCGATCCCCCCCTTTGTCCGTTTCCTCTCTTCTCTCTCTCTCTTCTCTCCCTTGTTTCTCTCTCTTTTCTTGCCTTTCTTGAGCCATTGAATCCACACCATCTAAACCTAATTAGCCTTTGATCTTAACCATCCAAAAACAAAACCCTAGTCTACAAAAAGATGAAGAAGAAAGAAGAAATCAGATTTGAAGAATTGCTGAACTTGTGCCTCTTCGTGAGTGCTTCCGGGTGAGACTCGAGTCCCCGATCATCGCCGCTTCCACGACTTCGCCTCGTGAAGGCCTTGGTGCAGTTTTTCCGAAGGTTCCGGCTTCTCCCGACGTTCGGCCTTGCTCCGTGTGCGGGATCATCGGCGTATCCTCGCAATCGACCCACGGCGGGAAACCCAGGCAGTATCTTTTCTTTTCCTTATCTTTTTCCTCGCATCCGCATCATTTTCCATTCGTTTCCATTGCCTCCGCTCCGCATCGCAGCCGTCATCATTTTTTTTCATCGCTAGTTGAAGCCATAATTGTGCCTATTTATTAGATTCGCTATCTATCGTCTGTCGGTAACCCTAGCAAGCATCCGTAGCCCTTTTCTTTATGAAAATCTGATGCAAGCCTACTGTTTTATTGCAATATTTACTGCTGTGAATTAATCCTTTTATATGCTGAAATCTGTTTTTGTGAGAATATTGTGTTTCTATTGTTTAAATCTTAATCATGCTTAATGTCGACGGCATAGAATTTTAGAACTGCGTGAGATAACTTTGTTTGCTGTCCTTTTGAGGCTTATTGCGCTATATTGATAACTAAACCCTAGTCATTGACCAAAGAAAACCCTAAAAGGGTTCAGGATTGTAGTGTGCCTTATTGGTGCCTGCATCACTTTCAAACTCTAACAGCGGGTGATGCGTATCTACACCATCCATGTAGCGGTTCTAACCACCATGGAGATCCTTTCACACTTGCTCTTGAACTTCTGTGATGTGACTAGTGTACTCTTCAGTATCCATGCTACTCTGTCCGGGATGGAATAATAGCACTATCCAAAATGCAGACTGAACGTCAGCTATACACCACTTCAAATGGTGCCATTTGAGTAGGCCACCATTTTGGAGTTGTATGAAAACTCCAGTTTCTGTAGCGAGGATGTTCGCCCTTACGTCGAAACAAATCAACAAGAGATCAATTGACGACCTCGTTTTGGTCTTCGACTTGAGGACAATAGGCACTTGAGAATTGTAGTTTGGTGCCTATGATCTACACAAAATGCGTAAAAGTGAATCATTACCATATATCTTGAGCCTGAATAGTCCTTGTAACTCCATGAAGACATTATTGCTTTCCAAAAAAGGTTGGGAAAGTGAGTGCATCAACAGTGTTCCTAAAACGAACAAAAAGAAACAATTTTGAAAGTTAATCAACCACAACAAAGATAAGAGTCATTAACTTGTTTGCCCTAGTTTAACCAAATTATGAAATCCAAGCTTGTCTTGCTATGGGTGGCCTGGACCTAGAAATGATTTGTGAGGTTATTTCACTCTCCCTTTAGTTCATTTGCATATCACACATTGTCAAAAAAATCTCTGATATCTCGAATCATCTTAGGTCAAAAAGAGCACCCATGAACCATGACAAGGTCTTCTATCATCCAAAATGTCCTCAACTATGTAGCTTGGAAATGTCTTGAAAACATAATGATCCTTTAAGGATGCTAAGTTGAATACCTATGAAGAGATAACTTTCAGTAATATAAAAATGGCCATGCTTCTTACTTTTACAATCTTCATATACTGTAAAAGGAATGTCCTTAGATGGCTAGGGGTGTGCAAGATCCAACCAAACCGATCAAACCGACCAAACCAAACCAAATCGATCAATTTTGATCGGTATTGACACACTCAATGGATCGGATCGGATTGGGTTTTTAAAAAACCGACAAGATTGGATCGGTTGATAGATTTGTAAATTCAAAACCGACCTAAACCGAACCGAACCGACATATGTATATACATATAATAATTTATTAAATATACCATATGTCCTCATATATCCTTGCTACCAACAACCATTGCAATACTGTAGGATGACTCAAAATTAGTTAAAAATCTTATTTAGGCCTAATTATTTGATAACTATTATTTTTTAAGTTTGAACTAGGTCCTAATAGAAGGGGGGGAGGGCCCAATAAGAACATGGTCCAAAGCCAAAACCGACCATCCAATCCAATCCAAACTGACTTTAATTGGATTGGATTGGATTTCAATCTTAGTTCGGTTTGGATTGGATTGAAAATCCTCAAAACCGACCAAGGTTGGATCGGTTTGGGTTTTGCCTGAATAGGTCGGTTTCGAACCGATGCACACCTCTATAGATGGCCAAGGACGTGACCATGCCCGGAGTGCTCCAAAAGACCGGCCTTTTGAAGGGAGGAGAGCACATGGGGTACATGAAGAGGCCCAATCCCGCTGCCCTAGCCGATGTGGGACTATTACCAGTGGAGCATCTCAACACCCCTCTCACGCATGGCAAGGCACAATCGAGAGATGCGGGGAGCGGGCCCGGCTTTGATACCATGTGATAACACCTGAAGGGCTCCAAAAGGCCGACCTTATGAAAGGAGGAGAGCACAATGGGCATATGAAGCGGCCCAATCTTGCTCTCTTAACCAATGTGGAACAATTACCGGTGGAGCATCTCAATAAAGGCATCAAAATATTTTTTCAGAGCTTTGGATTTATAGTGAGTTACAATATATATATATATATATATATATATATATATATATATATATATATATATATATATATATATATATATATATATATATTCTTACAGATATGACAATCATTTAGCATGTCCAAAATTGATTTATCTATGGGCATTAAGAAATTTAAGACTTCAAGATAGGCAACACAAGCTCCTTACATTCACATCGCAGGGCTTGGACAATAGCAAAAAGATCGTAATCGAAAGTACAGTATCATCTTTGGCATCACTTAGTTTTCACTAATAAAGGCAATTTGGTGCCCCTTTGGATGGGCCAAATCCTAACGTGAGATGCATCATATTCCACTTCAAAAGTTCCATCAAATTTTGGTATAAAGCAAGTATGAGATCTTCCTTTAATTTCTTCATGATTAAATTGAAACTCTCACCCATTATATTTATCTAAGCAAATCCCACTCCCTCTAGACAGCAGGTCATTTTGCAATTATGGTCCAAAAAGTGTTAATGAACCAATGGTAAAATGTGTCCATGAAAATTCCAACCTTCGGTGAAGGATTAACGGATCGCCGTCCTACAATAGCTTTGATTTCCCCGTCATTAGCTTTAAATCCTTGTGATTAAGTGATGTGAACAAGAAAGAGTACACTATCAGGCTATCAGCCATAAATAAACACTATTAAGGATGGCACGTAGATTTTCATTCCTCAAGACTTCTAACAGTTGACACGGACGATGAATATGTTTTTCAAGAGATGCACTAAAAATGAGAGCGCATCAAAACAAACCATAAACTAAGAAAAGAGCCCAAATCATAAAAGTACTATGTGCACTAAATAAATTCATCTTCCCACCTAACATTCTGCCTTCATGCACTTTTATCTCACACAAGTAAAAGAGGCTGCAAGCAAGCAGGGAAGTTATCATCTGGATGGTACATCATGGTCGAACTGCTTCGCAACCTAGAATCTCATAGGACATGCAGCACTCAATGGTCAAATGAGATATGTACCTTTTGAGATTTGGTTTTCTTTTTTAAGTTACAGAGCAATGCATAATTCTAGATAAATTGGGTAGGATGCTCGAACCCAACAGTTTGCTCCAATTATTGAAAAGGGAGAAAAAAATGTATTGGCTGGATGTAGGGGCATTTCTACAAACACTTGGCATCGCTTCATGTATCTGAAAAATCTTGTTGTAAATCATGAAACCCAGTAAGATAACTCATTACATATGCAGGAAACTTTGACGAAAGAGAGAGCCCACTTCAGATCCTAGCATGGTTACGGAATATTCACATGGGAAGATGGCCATTTTGTTCAGCTGAGGAAAAAACCCAGTGAAATTATAGTGGGATAGAGAGAGAGAGAGAGAGAGAGAGAGAGAGAGAGAGAGAGTAACCAGGGCGATTCTGGGCTTCTTTCTATGCCATTCCAAGCGCTTTCCAGCTTCGAAATCAGCAGAGCGAAGGCTCTGCAAGTGCAAAACGAGTGGACTTTGATCTTACTGGATGGATAACCAAGGATTCGGTGCTCTGAAGGTGTTCGACATAGAGCAGGAGAAAAGAGGATACATACCTGGCAAACGGCTTGCAGGGGAGGTGACAAGGGTGACATTACGGAGAGCATGGTCGATGATGATACTAAGGATTAGGAGGAGGAATGACCGAATGAGTGAAGGGTGAGTGGGAGAGGCCTTTTTATTTGCACCCACCAGGCAACCGTCCAATTTTAATTTGTTTTTATACCCAAACTGCCCTCATCCTTATCCTCCGGGGTTGACTCGCCCCTGACACCTGACGCCGCCTCCATCCCCCTCCACCGACACCATCCCTCATCGCCGTCCCTTTTCCGATGCCATGCTCAACCTCCACAGCCTCCCTCACTCCTCACGGTGAAGGTGGAGGAGGAAGGAAAAGGGTGAGAAAAAAGGAGGAGGAAGGACAAAAGAGGAAGGAGGGCGACGAATGAGCCTGGACGTGGCGTCGGAAACGGGGCGACAAGGAGAGAACGTCGATGGAGCCATGGAGGGGGAAGGGGATGACGTCGGAGGTTAGGGGTGAGGATATTTTGGAGCCATGAAGGGGTAAAGGTGGACCAATTTAGTCTAACTAGCCTCGCTGCAGCCTGCTCTGATGCTGGGATTTTGGAGCAAGGCAGGCAGCTACATGCTTGCATTGAGAAATTAGGGCATGGATTCGACTCCTTTCTGGCGTCTGCCATCACCTACATGTATGCTAAATGCGGTAGCTTGGACGATGCCCATGCAACATTTGAAAACATTCGTAGTCAGAGTCCCGTGTTATGGACTTGGATGATAGGCTCCTATGCTTTGCATGGGCAGGCGAGGGATGCTATTCGGCTTTTCGAGAGGATGTTGGCAGAGAAGATTAAGACTTTTGTGGGTGTTTTGTCTGCGTGCAGTCATGGTGGGTTGGTTAGAGAAGGTTATGTGTACTTCAGATCGATGCAAGAAGATCATGGCTCAGTTCCTAGTATTGAACACTCCACTTGTATGGTTGATCTCCATGGCCGTGCTGGTTTACTGAATGAGGCGAGAAACTTTATCATTGAAAACAACCTCAGCCATCATAGTGTTATGTGGCGAGCATTGCTATCAGCTTGTCGAGTTCACAACGATACAGAAATGGCCATGAGGGCTTCTGAAGAACTGGTTCAACTTGAACCAAGTGATGCTGGATCTTACATATTGCTATCAAATATTTATGCCACCAAAAGGAAATGGGTGGAGGCTTCTGACATGAGGAGTTTGATGCAAGATCGAGAAGTCCGAAAACAACCTGGTCGGTCTTGGATTCATTTGAAGAACAAGGTTCACACATTTGTTGTGGGAGATAGGTCACACTCACAAGTGGATGAGATATATTTCTACTTGGAGAGCTTAATCAGGAGGTTGAAAGAAATGGGGTATTCAAGTAGAACGGAATTGGTTCTGCATGATGTGGAAGAAGAACAACGAGAGGATTCTCTGAGTTTTCATAGTGAGAAGCTTGCAATTGCTTATGGGATCATTAGTACCCCTTGTGGATCACCTCTTAGGGTCATGAAGAATCTACGCGTTTGTGTAGATTGTCATGAAGCTATCAAATACATCAATCAAGCCACTGGTAGAGAGATAATTCTCAGAGATGCACACAGATTTCATCATTTTAAGCACGGGAAGTGTTCATGTGGAGATTACTGGTGAAAGAAGCTAATCTCTCTGCCTACCGGAATTTACCTTCAGAGATCCTAGCAATTTTGAGCTTCAGGTGGATTGGTTGCCTTAAATAGCAACATAGGTACTTATTGTCAAATCTACTAATAGCTAGTATGAATCGCCTGTAGAGGATGCTAAACAAATTACCTTACATAATTCAACTTTTCATTGAACATGGCAGCTAAGTGTTTTGCAAAGTATTGCATATGCAAAATGGAGACATGTTGATAAAATTTATGAGGTTTTAGATTATATGTTTTTTTATTTATTGATAATGCATTATATGAAGGCTGATTCTTGAGTTTAGTAAAGCGTTATTTTCTTAGCAGTTGTTGCAGATGATTTAGAATAGAACATAGACTCATCCCTCAACCTCTGATCTTGGTTTTGGTTTTAGTTGGCTGAATCATTCCACTTAACATTTTTTCCTTTGCAGCAGGTCTTGTCTACTCAATGACTTGACTCAGCCGAGAGTCACACAGACCCACCTTGAAAAGAAAATTTTGTGATTTTCAAGCATAGTAAGTTGTGCAGTTGGAAGAATATAGGAGCAGTTGACAGTTGATGCTGAAGCAACAACACTCGACTATTTGAACAGCTGCAGTCACTTTATCAGATAATTACTCTACTCTATGACCGATTTAGGCAGGTCATTTGCGCCTCTCCTCCCAGATGCTATCCGAGATTCCGAGGAAACTTTGCTGAATCACTTCACTTTGTCTAGTGAAGTGTTGCGTGTGCTTTGGTTATCTTCAAAGGGGTAAGGGAATTCATGGATGGATCATAAGGAACGGGATTGGATTGGATGTTGTATTGCAGAACTCGATCATCATCTTCTACGCAAAGTGTGGTGCCTTTCGATATGCGAAGAGTGTTTTTGAAACGATGACTGTGAGGGACACTATTTCATGGAATATTACGATCGATGCCCATTTACAGATTGGATATGCCCATGGGTCGATGGAATTGTTTAAGATATCCCCAGATTGAGATGTTTCAAGTTGGAACACAATCATTAGTGGACTGATGCGGAATGGGTTTGAATCGTTTGATATGTTGGCTCTGCAACTTCAATATCAGATGGTGCAAACTGGACCTGCTTTCAATCAGTTCATATTCTCAGTGGCTTTTGTATTAGCCAGTAAATTAGCTCTGTTGTACTTAGGGAGGCAGATTCATAAGTAAATACTGAAAATTGGATTTCTGAGAATGATGCATTCGTCAAGAACTCGCTCATAAATATGTACTGTAAATAAGGTAAAACTGAAGCTTCATTGGTCATTTTCGATGGTATTTCTCGGTGTACCGATGTCGTTGAATCAGAAAGTTCGGCAATATATTATCAAGGATCTATGGTGAAAACCATTTCATAGAGTTATGGTTGTTGGATATATTCAAAATGGTCAAAGCGAGAAGTCTCGCGACTTTTTTCGCAGGATGTTATGTGAAGAGGTAAAGGTGGACCAATTTAGTCTCACTAGCATCATTGCAGCCTGCTCTGATGTTGGGATATTGGAGCAAAGACGGCAGCTACCTGCCTGCATTGAGAAATTAGGGCATGGGTTCGACTCCTTGGCCATTACTGACATCTATGTTCAATGCGAAAGCTTGTGCTATGCCCAATGTTTGATAATATTCGTAGTTAGAGTTCCGTGTTATGGACTTCGATAATGGGCCCTATGCTTCGCATGGGCAGGGGTGGGAGGCTATTCAGCTTTTTGAGAGGATGTTGGATGAGAAGATTAAGCCGAATGAGATAAGCTTTGTGGGAGTTTTGTCTGCGTGCAGCCATTGTTGACTTGTTAGAGAAGGCTATGAGTATTTCAAATCGATGCAAGATGATCATGGCTAAGTTTTTGGTATTGAGCACTTTACTTGCATGGTTCATCTCCTCAGCTGGTTTACTGAATGATGCGAGAAACTTCATTCTTGAAAACAACCTCAGCCATCATAGTATTGTACGGCGAGCATTGCTATTGGCTTGTCGAGTTCACAACGGGAGCAAAATGGCCATGATGCAGGACAAGTAAGGGGTCCTGCCAAAATAGAAGGATCTAGCTCGTAATGAAGGATGTGGATTGAATAACGTACAAATTTTCAAGACAACAGAGGGGTATTTTGATCTTTTTACTTGCTTCAGATTTTCAGATCGAGTTGAAACTTGGTGAGTAAGTTGGTCGAGATGTAGGGAAGGTAAGGTAAACGTTTGGTAGTTATGGCTGTTGGAGTTATCAAAGGATTACTTGATCTGAACTGCACAGTCCATATATGATTTTGAGTGCAATTGGTGTTCAATTAAGTTGTAAGGTTTGGGGATTTTGGCATAGGAGGTGTGGGGATGATGATAGGTTCACATGAAATTAGTTTTACGGAATTCGGACGAGGATTTCGGAAGTTATAATTGGATTTAGGGTTCAACTGTAGGTATTTCGAGGTTTTCGATTAAAGAGGCAATGGGTTGCGATGGGTTGATGGCGAAGGTGGTGGTTTAGCTTTTGTGGTTGATAGGATTGCTAGAAATAAAAGTATAAGAGAGAAATGATGAAAAGAAAGAGATATGTGAGGCCTCGCTCCTCTCCGGAATCACATCGGGTCTCGACCTCACATTGATGATCTTCAAATCACACGAAGAATTGAGAACAAGTTTCAGAAAACTGAAATTTTATTTATCAATTGCATTAATCATAATAAAGGCTTTGCGTCCTTTTATAGACTCCCAAGCAAAATAACTACTACTAGGACTTGGGCTCCTAATACACATAGGACTTGGGATCCTAATTAACTTAGGGATTGGACTCGTAATTAGCTTAGGACTTGGGCTCCTAGTACACTTAGGAACTCCTTGTAATATGGGTTTGGACATGTGCGAAAATTAAACTAAGCTTAACTTTGAAAATAGAAAATAATTAACTAAAGGTAAATAACCAAACAACAGGGCCCTCAGTTAGAACATAGCTTGGCCTCGAGAATCGTGCATGTCGTGATTTGTTCCTACCCATCATTCGCTTCCACTGCGTGGAAATTGCCTCGAGTTCTATGATGGCAAATTAGAAAGTGCGCTGGTCTAGGTCACCATGATCACCATATGGGTATTTCAAAGTTAGAACCTAGTGCTGGAGACCTTGTAGTGGATGAGACATTAGACTGTGGTCATTTTGTGGGTACTACACAAATTGTCCACTAGTATCATTCTGGGACCTCTAGTTGGGAAAGTAGTGGCGTGAATTAATCCGACGAAGTGTTGCTGGAGAAGTAAACATGCCCAAGTGTTGCCCAAGTGTTGCTGGAGAAGTAGCTGAGCCACTAGTCGTCGGTCTAATCCGACGAAGTCAACATACAAAAGGACCGACCCATAGGAAGGAATCAACTTGGCTGAAAACGGGGGCTCCACTAAAGGCATCTTTGAAGATGCTGGCATAGGTGGATGCTCCACAGGAGGTGCCGGTGACAAGGGCAGGTCCACTAAAGGCTCGAATAAGGGAAGAGGCTTTGTTGAAAATGTGGTAGTAGGTAGGACCTCCACTGGCGATGAAGGCTCCTCGTGTGAGGCTGCCGGTAGTGGAAGCTCAGGAAGTGGGAAGAACTCCCTTGGTGGTGCCTCAGAAGGTGACGGGTGGTTCAGGCTCCACTGGTGGCACCACTGGAGGTGGAGAGACATCATGAGCCTTAAGGTGTCTTAGCAAAGCTTATGTCCGATCCTAGCACTATTGATGTTCTGCATGAGCCCTTTTTTATTTTCCAAACTTATATCACATACTCAATGCCATTCATCTTACCTTGGACATGCACAAATCTCTTTAGATAGTTTGAGGCGAAGGAGCTAAGCCGAAGGAACCATTGGAGAAAGGCTTCGACTTGCAGATTGAGTTGATATGCGCGGACACGAATTCAAGAAGAATAATTATCCGCAAGATGGGTACAAGGTAGAAGAATAACACTTAGACTTGACTAGGTTGAGACATCATAATACAGTATGGTGCGGTAGGGAGCATGAAGACCATAGTCTTTACCATACGGTTGTAGATATTTTGGAGAATAAAGGTTACTATGGAACAAAGGCAAATAACAAGTGTCATACAGGGATCGATCATGTCGAAAAGATATCGTGACAGGAGCTCTGATACCAAGCTGATGTGGGACGGGTAAGTGGGTCCCACCAGAATAGAAGAATCTCACTCTAGGTGAAGATTAAGAACCTGCAGATTTTCAAGATAACATAGGTGTATTTTGTTTTTTTTTAACTTTCAGATTTTCAGATCATGTTGAAATTTAGTGGGTAGGTAAGTCTAGATGTAGGAACGCTAAGGTAAAAGTTTGGTAGTGATCTGTTAGTTGGTGGTGGAGATATCAAAGGAGTACTAGATCTCGACTGCACAATCGAGATTAGTTTTTGAGGGCAATTGGGGTTGAATTCGGTTGCAAGGTTTGAATCTTTTGGTGTAGGAGTATGTAGGGATGATGTGAGGTTCAAAGGAAATTAGTTTCACAGAATTCGGACTAGGATTTAGGGACCTATGATTGGATTTATGGTTCAGACATAGGTATTTTCATCTTTTCGATGAAAGCGATGATGATTGTGGTGGGTTGATGGCGAAGGTGATGGGTAGGTTTGAATTGCAGGAAATAAAAGTAAAAGAGAGAGAAGCTGAGAAGAAAGAGATAAGGTGAGGCCTAACACCTCTCCAGAATCATACCGTGCTTGGCGTTGCATTGATGATTGTCAATTCACACGAAAAATGGAGAACAAGTCTCAGAAATCAAAATTTTTAGTAGTCAATTGCATCAAGGATAATAGAGGCATTGGGGCCTCTTATAGACTCCCAAGCAATACAACTACCCCTAGGACTTATACTCTTAATACACATATGACTGGGGATCCTAACTAATTTAGGACTTGGGACTCCTTTTTAACTCAGGATTTGGACTCTTAATATATCATGGGTTTTGACTGTGCAGAAATTAAACTAAAATTGACTCCAAAAATAGTAAATAATTAACTAAAAATAAAATAAAAAGTCCAATGCAACCCCCCCCCCCCCCCCCCCCCCCCCCTCAAAAAAAAAAAAGAGATGAAGAAGAAGAAAAGCCATTGGTCGGAACGAAGCTTGGCCTCGAGAATCGTGCATGGTGTCATCTGTTCCCCATAAAAAAAATGTGGGCCCATGTGGGCTTCTGAAGTTCTGAACAACTGGTTCGACTCGAACAATGTGATGCTGCATCATACATATTGCTATCAAATATTTATGCCACCGAAAGGAAATATGTGGAGGCTTCTGACATGAGGAGTTTGATGCACAATCGAGAGGTCCTGCTCGGTCTTGGATTCAGTTGAAGAACATTTGTTGTGGGGGATAGGTCACAACCCCAAGTGGATAAGAATCATAAGATATTTTCCTACTTGGAAAGCTAATCAGGAGGTTTAAGGAAATGGGTCATTCAAGAAGAACTGAATTGGTTTTGCATGATGTGGAAGAACAACGAGAGACTCTCTAAGTTTTCATAGTGAGAAGCTTGCAATTGCTTTTGGGATCATCAGCACGCCTTGTGAATCACCTCTTTGGATCATCTGCGTGTTTGTGCAGACTGTCACGAAGCTATCAAATGTACAGGTCAAGCCACTGGTAGAGAGAGAATTCTTAGAGATGCACACCGATTTCATCATTTCAGGCACGAAAGTGTTCATTTGGAGATTACTGGTGAATGAAGTTAATGTCTGTGCCTACCGGGATTTGCTTTCAGAGATCCTAGCAATTTTGATCTTCAGGTGGATTGGTTGCCTTAAATAGCAATATGGGTACTTATTGTCAAAACTTCCGTAAGTAGTACTGATCGTCCGGAGATGATGCTAAACGAAAATTACCTTACATAATTAAAACGTTTCATTGAACAGGCAAGCTAAGTGTTTTGCAAAGTGTTACATTTGCAAATTGGATCTGTATTTAACGAAGTTTATGAGGGTTTGATTATATGAGTTTGTAAATAGTGCTGCATTATATAAACGCTGATTCTTGTGTTTATGAAAGCGCTATTTTCTGAGCATTTACTGCAGATGACTTAAATAAGAGTAATCCCTCACCCTCTGATCTTGTTTTTCGTTCTAGTTGGATGAATCATTTGGCAACATTTTTCCTTTGCAACAGGTTTTGTCTATTCAATGACTTGACTCACAGCCGAGAAACTCGTAGACCCACCTTGAATAGTAAATTTCATCACTTGAAGCATATTGGTTCGTGTAGTTAGAAGAATATAGGAGTAGTTTACGCTGAAGCAAGGCTCCGCTATTTTACCAGCTGGAAGCACTTTGTCAGATAATTATGGAGTGATAATCCAACTTTTCATTTAACAGAGTAGCCAAGTCCATGAGGTCTTAAATTATATGAGTTTGTTATTAGTGATGCGTTATATAAAGGCTGCTTCTTGGTTTAATAAAGCTTAATTTTCTGAGCAGTTGCTGCATTAGTTCCAGAATAGAACTTCGACCAATCCCTCAACCTCTGATCTTGATTTTGGTTTTAGTCGGCTGAATCATTTGACTACACTTTTTTTTTTTACAGCAGGTTTTGTCTACTAAATGACTCGACTCACCGCCGAGAACCCCGTCGACCCACCTTGAAAAGAAAATTTCACGACTTGAAGCATATTGAATTGTGCAGGTGGCAGAATATCAGAGCAGTTGGCACTGAAGCAATGCTCAATTATTTTACAAGCTGGAGGCCCTCTATCAGATAAAGTAGTCTACTCCATGGCCCAAGGTCTGCTAGATCCTCGAACCAACTCACGGAACCGATCAGAAGTTTGTGACACCAATCGAGCGGCATTCGTCCAGGCTGCCAGCAAAGGTGCGGCATAGAACCTAGTTGTCGCTATTATGTGGCATTAATGCTTGCCTGAAGGCGAGGACGTGCATCGTCGGATCTCCAGTCAGACAGTAGAACTTGGGGAGAGCGGGAGCTCTCCAACTTCGAGGAAACAGGGCTTGGAGAATATGCTGATGAAGTGGCCCTTTGGAGGTGTGATTGTTCCGACGATCACTTCGTTGGTTGGAGGGGCATCTCGGAGGAAGAGTAAGCAAAGAGGGCGTTGGAGTCCAACTCACCACCGTCCATTGCACCCATACCCGATCGGTGCATCGCAATCAACCCCAACTGGCAGGCAAAGAAACGGTTGTGATCGGCCTTAAGCAACATAGGCTCAAGCTTGTACCTGATCACTACCGTCCCTTTGCAAGCCGGTTGGGGCTGAGTGCGATGCATCGGTCGGATATGGATGTAACAGACGGTGGTGAGTTGGGGGGCAAACGATGCGGTAGAAGATTTGCATCCTCTACGAAAACCTCTTTTCTCCACTCAACTCAGTATGTTTTCTATTGAAAATTAAAAAAAAAAAAAAAACTCAAACTGCGCACTAGAAGGCATGATAAGAGGTGTAAGAAGAGATAGAATCACCTCGTATTAGAGCGTTACTAAATAATTTAAAAAAAAGTTGCTATAAATACTTATATGTACATATCTCTCTCTTTCTAATCTTCATTTTATTTGTGGCATCATGGGCCGCCATAGCATCCCCATCGCCAAGATGGCAGATTAGAATCAGCAGCAAATCTGCTTCTCCAAGCGGTGGAAGGAACTCTTCGGCAAGGCGAGCCACCTCTGCAGCCAAGGGCACGACATCGCCATTGTTGTCTTCTTTACCGTCGGCAACGCCTTCTCCTTTGGCCACCCCAGTGTGGAGTGCGTCGCTCGCCGCTTACAGAGAACTAGGCTCAATGACTAGCAAGAACCCAGTAAAGAAGTCGTAGCGGCGAGCACGTTGATGAGCTGCTAGGAAGCAGGAAGTGATCGGTTCTGGTGAAATAAAGCTGGTGTGGATGATGATGGTCTTTAGGAGCTGGAGAGGTCGATGGTGAAGCTACGGGCGTAGGTGGTCGATCGTGCCAACTATCTACTTGAAGAAAAAACCCTAGGCCTTACTTTGGGGGGGTTTGTACGGCACTAATTGATGGTGAATGATGGGATTTTATTTTGAGTACGATTCACTTTGGATCGCCTGCCATCGTGCGGTTGTGATGCGCACGGGCCTACCAACGGGGCGACCGACAGGAGGATATCCGAACTCTTTTATTTTGGGTCCCTATCCTGCTTTTTGTTTTTTAGTTCCTTCAAAATCTTTAATTTAAAGTACTTGTGGTCGATCCATGCCGTACTAGCCTAGAAAAAAAAGATTAGGTAGTGATTTATTCTCATTATCTATGTTAGTTGATGCAATTAACACCAAATCTCTCTTTCTAGATATTAGAGGCTAACTGTGCGCCCCCCCCCCCCTGTCATATGCCACTATATATACTCTATGGTGAAGCTCCTCAAAACTTGCAACTTCCTTTTTTTTTTTTTTGTTATATGCCTTCAACTGATAGATCTATCATGTTTTTTATTCTCTCTCTCTCTCTCTCTCCACGCCCCACCCCAAATAGATAGCTGCATTGTAGAAGAATATATGTGTTAAAGATGTGGCTCCAAACAAGCCATATAACATCCCAACGTAACGGAAGACGGAGCTACAAAAGGAGTAGAAGCGGAGGCGAAACGGTGCACTGCTAGGGATTTAACCCGGGCGCCAAACAAGGTTTGCCCAAGCGAAATTCTTGATCGCCCAGGCGAACCTTGTTTGGCGCCAATGCGACATAGGGCTGGCAGGTGCAGGTTGAGGCGGTTCAGCTGTGTTTTCTCTTGGGCTTCCTCCTACAGCTCGAATACGTTTGTATGTATATATATATATAAGGTCGGGGGTCTAGCACGGCCCAAGGAACTTTTCTAGGGTGTAGATGGTTGCCATCATCCAAGGGAGAGGGAGAGGAACCCATTAGAGACCTAGGGTTTCAGAGGGAGGGCTCTACTTTGTTCCTCAGGGTGATCGAAGTTTCGGGGTGAGAGGTTGCGGATCTTCTTCTCCTAGTGTGATCACTTCGATGGTGTGTGAGAGATTATAATTAAGAGACAAACAAATGTGTACTCGTGTATCGATCTCCATACTAGTGAATCCATTCGTCGTCGTTGTCAGAATTTATCTTGTGTGATAGCTTATGCTTATGTTTGTTTATCTATTCGATCTTCTCGATGGTGGTGATCCTTGTCTACCGGTGGTGGTTCTTTGCACGTCGATGCTCTCTCTTTTCGTTGTGCGGAACCTCGGATCACAATACCAGCTTCACCAGGGGTTTGAGTTAGTATATGAATAAGAGGGGTGATAGGAGTGAGGTGGATTGTGAAAGTATGGAAACTTTATCACTCTTCATCAAGGATAGGTAGTGTTGTAGGAGAAGTTCAGGATGGTTGGATTAAAGTTTGTCCGAAAACGAAAGATAAAACAGCCTATGGGCTTCCAAATGTAGCCCACGTGACATTCACATTCCAAATGAAACCCAATAAAGTTGGGTTTGGGTGATTGTTGATCGGGACTTTCATATATAAACATGCTATGGATTATTTGGCTTCATTTTGAGATTGATCACATCCGTCGGTTTTGTTGATTTATCTGATACAGAGAAATCCTAAATATTTACATGGGAAATTTTATTCATACCCCAAAAATCTGTACTTAGCCTCCATTTCCAACAAACTTGAACACACCCCATTTTTCTTTTTCATACCCCATTCCTATCCCAAAAATACCCTTCCCCCTTACACCCCACCTTCAGTACACCCCACTTAAATGGCCTGCCCCAACTTGATTATACCCCAATCAAACACATACCCCCTTAAATATACCCCAATTATATGCACTCTTGAATACACCCCACTCTTAAATACACCCCATGCAGTTGGCTGGTACTTGAAGGCATAAGGGTGGGCGAACCCGAACCCGTGTCCAACCTAGGGGTGGCAATGGTCGTGTCGTGTCGTGTCCAAAACCCCTAGACCCGGACCCGACCCGTTTAACTAATCGTGTCTAGATCCTAAACCCGTACCCGACCCTCTAATAGACGGGTAGACCCGGTAAGACCCGTTTACCACTAGGGTCTATTCAGTTGACCCGACCCGACCCAATCCGACTTGACCCGAAAGACCCGCTGGTATTATATATTATAGTATCAGATTGCGACCCGACCCGACACGACCCGTTAAATACTAAACGGGTCTTCCCGGGTCTACCGTGTCCAGACCCTAAACTCGGACCCGACCCGTTTATTAAACGGGTCTATCATGTCGACCCGTTTACGACCCGAACCCGTTTAGCCCTGACCCAGACCCGCTAAATTCGTGTCGAGTCGTGTCGGATCTGTCGTGTCGAGTCCAAAATTGCCAGCCCTAGTCCAACCCGAACCTAACCCAATATTTCTCCTCTACCATATTGAAGCCGGTCAACCCACCTTGCACAACCCGGCCAACCTGACGGGTTGGGTTTGGGCTAAGGAAGTTCAAAGAGACCTTGGGTTGAGTTGGGGGTACAAAACACATTGAGTTAGGACTTTGGGGTACAAAAGAAAAGGGCATTGTTGGTATTAAAGAGTTTTTGAGTAAGTTATTGAGAAACGCTAGGGAGACAGGGGCTAATTACAGATTTTTGCGGTACGAATAAAATTTCCCAATTTACATAACGGTAGGTAACGACATCTCTACGTCAGTTCCTCGATACCCCCTATGTCTACATTAGAGAAAGATCCCTTAAACCTAGAGAGTGGAAAGCAAGTCCGAGGAACGCACATCAGAGTTCACAATCCACTCCATTTCTTCATCCATGGATTCTCCCTGTTTTGGTAACTATCGTGAACGCTTAGAAGTTGGATCTCTCATGGATAAATCAAGATTAAAATCCACTTACAAATGGCATCTTGGGCGTTCCGAATTAGTGAAGCTAGTTTCAAAAAAATCTGCTTTTAATTGGGGATTCTTACATCTTGGGGTCACTCATTAATTACCAAAAACCACAGAACACGCAAAACACAAAACCCTTTCATATTATAACTTCAATATTTTAATTGTTGCATCTAATAAAGCAATCAAACAAGTATTTGTTGCTCTACAAAACTAAATTGTGATATCATTTGTCAAATAAAAATGTCCAATATTAGTTCGAAACTTTATTTATCAAAGGGAGGGGGGGAAAAGAAAGAAGAGATTTTCTGTTTAAATCAAGAGTTTGCACACAATTGAGTTCATCCTTCTAATTCTCGGAACAAAAAGAATAATAACCAAAGGTAAGACCATGAAAAAAAGCTCTGAAATCTCATTGTCAATCAAGTGCAGCATCAATGCTCACTGAATCGTCGATGATCAGTCATCTCTTTCGTTGTCGGAATATACCAATAGTAAATTCAAGACATAGCTGTGAAAACTTTACGACCAATGGATTGATCTAACAAAATTTCATTTGAAACTTCCACGCAACGGGAACAAATATTGTCCGACAATCTTCAGTCATCGATATGAAACTACAAGGCAAGAGCTCCCGCTCCGAGGGGGCCAAGGCATTGAACACCCGGACAAAAATTTCTACCAGAAAGATGGGGCCATCAATCGATCAAACACTCGATGCACCCGACTTCCACTCAATTGTCATGCAAAGCCTTCATCAAATACAATCGGCTGAAACTCTGCCCTGCAACCCTGCAATAATTGATTTGATTGACTTTAGTAAAACATCAATTACCAAACCAGTACCTTACAGAAATAGTTTGTATAGTAAGATGCATAAACGGGTCCACGATTTTGTTCCGATTTAAGATGCCATACTATTTGATCAGATGGAGTATTATATCAATCAAGCATTAGCATCTTAGTTTACTGGCCTGACCCCCCGGGCGAGGTCTGGAAACTGACGACACACCCAGAGTGGCTCGGATTCAGAGCACAGCGGCATCACAGCCATCTGATGACCAGCATCTCATAGGCGGAAGGCTATAATGGCTTGGGGCACCCAGTCCGGAACACCACCTTATAAAGGGACGCCAGAACGCCTGTACGTATACTGGGGTTACTGTAGTGCTACACTAACTGAGCGTTTGTTTTATATTATATAATATTGATTGCTTGTAAGATTTCTATTACAGTGGTAAATGTTGATCAAGTGCTGTGAGATAAATTTCCTAGGAACTGAATGTCTAAATAAACTTTAATGGCGTTGCAGCAGGTTACGATTATCAAGCCACAAACAATTAGCCAAACACAAACAAGTTATCCTAAGTAGGAACAAGATCTATGGAGCATTCCAAGTAAATCGAGTTCAAAATCAACAGGGTGTCAATTTTCTATGCATCATCTAAAATGAATTAGTGAAGATGTTTGAATATTGAGAGCAATTATAAACAGTATAAAGGACACCAACGGAAATGCTGTTTTGGAATGACATGATCATGCATGATACATGCAGACAAAGTTATCCCCATTCCCCTTCCCTGACTCCGATGACACAGAACTCTCCAAACTCACTTGTGATTCAGTCATTCTTCTTCAGGCCAAGTATTGTTTAGCATTCACTCATTTTCTGCCCGAGTCTTAAACAAGGGACCAGGCATCGAGGCAGAACAAAACCCATCACATAGCGCAAGGGGCTTTTAGGTCATAGTTTATTAATAATCTGACACATGTCACATATTTCAAATGACCTTTTATTTCCAATGCCATTGGTGCTGATATGTTATTTATGTTCAGCTCTTTGGCTAAATTTTTGCCACGGATATAGACTGCAATTCCCTGTATCAAATATACCTTCTACACTCTTTGTTAAAACCCATTCCTAGTCTTGGGGGTCGCTCTCCAGTTATGTAGCACATAAGGTAGATTCTCTCCCCGTAAGCTGTCCTACGTTTCTCGGTATGCCCATCTCTTCCCAAGTTTTGCACCATTTTAGAGCGTGGCATCGGGTTGACGACCGGTTGCAAAATTATTGTCAATCCTGTTGTGGAGCCTTCGTAATAAGAGTTGGCTCCACAATCGAACCCCTTTTCATAGGATAGGATTTGAACGAGCCCGATGATGATGATGATTGTCACTAAATTGAATAACTACAATGCATAGATGCAATATTTCCTTTGGTTATATATATATATATATATATATATATATAGAGAGAGAGAGAGAGAGTAGTGATACATTGCAGCCGGTAACGTGCGGCACCCCCTTCCGGGGTGTTTTTTTTAAAAAAAAATTGGGAATTGATCACCTACACTTGGATAGTACACAAAAAAAATTTCAGCTCGATCCAAGACCTGTAGGCCATCCAAATGTGTTGATCAAAATGTCGGTAAAAATGAACGCCCGATAAAAGTCTATCACATTTGAACGATCTATAGGTCTTAGATCGAGCTGAAATTTTGTGTGTGAGCTATCCAAGCGTAGGTGATCAACCTCCAAAAAAAAATTCCCAAAAATATCCCCGAAGGGGGCGACCGCACGTTAAGCCTCACGTTAAGTGGCCGCAATGTATCACTATTCGCTCTCTCTCTCTCTCTCTCTCTCTCTCTATCTATCTCTCTATCTATATATATATATATATATATATATATATATATATATATATATATATAGAGAGAGAGAGAGAGAGAGAGAGGGCCGATCCAGTGAGAAACTCCTTATTTGCGAAACCTTGTGCGAAACCCCCCTAGAGGTTTTAGAATTTGATGAAACTTGGTAGGCATACTACCTATGCCATGTTGATCATCCTCACAAATTTTCATCAAATTCTAAAACCTCTAGGGGCATCAAATGTTAGAAAATTTACCGACCGTTCATAAAAACCGTTAACTTGATTATCAAATTTGATGCCCTAGAAGTTTTAGAATTTGATGAAAATTTGTAAGGATGATCAACATGGCATAGGTAGAATGTCTACCAAGTTTCATCAAATTCTAAAACCTCAAGGGGGGTTTCGCACAAGGTTTCGCAAATAAGGAGTTTCTCACTGGATCGGCCCTCTCTCTCTCTCTCTCTCTCTCTCTCTCTCTCTCTCTCTATATATATATATATATATATATATATATATATATATATATATATATATATATACATATATATATATATATACATATATATATATATATATATAGGGATGCTTATGTGCGGTCCGTAGCCGTCCGATGCACCACTCCGAGCATCCAATGCACGCGGCGGGTGCTTCGGACGACTGCGGACCGCATCTAAGCATTCCTCTCTCTCTCTCTCTCTCTCTCTCTCTATATATATATATATATATATATATATATATATATATATAGAGAGAGAGAGAGAGAAAGAGAGGAAACGGGAAATGAGCTGCCATCCTATTTAGGCGAAATGGACAGCCACCCAATTGAAGCTCATAGGAGTTTTAAAATGTGCTGATTTTTTGTGAGCATAAGCACCCTACCTTAGATAGAACACCCACAAAAAATCAGTACATTCTAAAACTCCTAGGAGTATCAAATGTTAGAAGTTTTATCGAACGTCCGTTGTAACCGTTAATCTGAAATATAACATTTGATGCCCCTAAATGTTTTAGAATGTGCTGATTTTTTGTGGGTGTTCTATCTAAAGTAAGATGTTTATGATCACAAAAAAGCAGCACATTCTAGGACTCCTAGGGGCATCAAATAAGTGACTGCCCATTTATTTGAAGGATTTGTGAGTAAAGAATCAAATACTCATTAGGGCAATGGCCCTATATATATGAATGTACAAGAGATAGGGTCACCTTAAGGTGAATATACATACCTCAAGAGGCTAATAACCTATACAAGAGGACTAATGATGTATATACACTCTAACACCCTCTCTCAAACCCAAGGTGGATCATACACCAAGAGTATGGTAAAAAGATATCAAAACCGTTGTACGGTGTTTTCGTAAAAAAGTTTGCAAGCTGATTTATAGAAGACACATACGGTAGCGAGAGCGTGCCGTTTATGTAGGTAGCGATGTCCCACAACAATCTAGCTCGATGTGCTTCGTGCGCTAGTTAAACATCGGATTGTTAGCAATCTAAATAGCACTCCGGTTGTCACAGTAAAAGGGAGTCCAAAAGGTCAGCTAGATACACATATCACCGAGTAGACGTCAGAGTTAAACAACCTCACACGAAGTACATGACATAGCACGATACTCGACCTTAGTACTGGAGAGCGAGACGATATCATGCTTCTTGCTCTTTCGAGAGATGAGCGAGTCACCTAAGGAGATGCAGAAGTCAGTAATGGATCGTCGATCAGTGGGATCTCTCGCTCAATAACGAGGGATCCTCTTCGATTGCACGTCCTTCCTCTCCTTTCCTTTCTTCTTCAACTGCCGGCTTCGATGCCAGTGGACTAGAGACTCTGATTGCTGACAAGGAGACTGATTGAGAGGCTTTGATTTGCCGATAAAAAAAGGAGGCGCTGTGATGATGATGAAATCGTCGATCTGATGAGGCCAGCAAATCAAAGCGGAAAGAATAATGGGGAAGAGTAAACTTGCTCTAATACCATGTTAGACCTAAGGGGAAAGAGAGAAGGATTTGGTAGTAAAGAAGATCAAATAGTCATTAGGGCAATGGCCCTATATACGAATGCACAATAGATGGGGTGATGTAACCAGCTGCATAGGAAAATTAAATCGGTCCATGGGGACCATGGGGTCCGCATGAGGCTCTTCCAAACCTAGCAGCAAGACAAAATAGGTTGAGATTAAGCTTGCTTTCCTATAACATTGCAAAGGGTTAACTGAATTTGAATTCAATCACTTGTGACTTTTGCCTATGTCTCCGAATAGATTGAAATTGGATTCAATATTTCAATCACCTTTTTTTCCTTCTATCCTTCTCATGTAAGAATCCTAAGTCCTAAATTCAGGAAATTTCGAATCTAATTTGGTTCAATACACTCCGAGACAGCAAACTAACTACCGCATTCTCCTTATACATCCATAATCCCTCAAAATTTATACCTAATTGCCACAATCTAATAGGACTGTAATCCAATTTTTTGAGGTTACAAAATATAATGTCACAACAAAAATAATACAAAAAAAGTGGAATTTCAAATTGAGATGTTATGATTCTATGAAGTCGTTCCTGTTGTAGGAGCAACATGGTGCTCCCAAAGATCCAATGCATCCATTTCAAGGTCTGCCTCGATTAAGTTGTAAGACCTATCCAAAGCACAGTTGGCGGTGAAGCACTTGGTAACCAATAACCATCATCTATCGATTTTAGGTATATTCTATGCCATCCACCACCACAGTTTCGTAAGGGTAAAGCAACTCACGCATCTTCATTTAGAGATAAGAGTACTTGAATATTTCATCCCACATAAGACTTATATAAGTCAATGTGAAAAGGGACCTCCAAAAAAAAAATCTTCGTAGAAGAGAAATCGGTCACCAGAAAATCTTTCAGCTGAATTAGATCGGAGGTGTTCAACATCTTTAAGAAAATTGTTTGATATACGTATAACAAATTTGTACAACATGACTTGCAGAGGAAGTATTGAGAATTTCATCTCAACCGAAGCTGCAGAAAAGCTAAACTTAACATGGAACAAAATGCATCTCCATATAAGCTAGCATGGATACATCATACATGATCAAGGTCGACTTGTTCTAAAGCACTAGTGCCTCATTAGGCTCATTTCCTTGTATATTGGAAAGTAAAGAGATAATTTGCTCTTTAACATCAGCCTGACATAAATTGCTTTTGCCAATTTTGCTTTAATGGGAGGGAACTGGTTATTCAATCAAAGTGCACATAATACATTCGACAATATCTATTCCACTCAACATTACGGTCCAATCTACAGGCATGTACCACACAAGCCAATTAATAGTGCCCCTAAGCTAAGGACTTTTAATTGACTAGGAAGATTCCAATGCATGTCCTTCCACCAGCCCAAGGGATTTTATCATCAGTCCTTTGGCGAAGTCCTTGATTAGAGTCGTGCTCTATAACTGACCCCATTTACGGATAGAAGATTTGGTAATTGTTGTTAATTATCTGATTCTAGGCTCAGACCTGTACATATCTTCTTCTTTTTTTTGCACGAAGACCTGTACATACCTAGACCTGATAAACCATCCTTCCCCCATTATCTTCCAAACTCACCCATACAATTACCAATTTCCTAAATTCTCTCACCTCAAAACCTTCTATGCATTAATCACCATTGAATTAATACTCTGTAGCAACCCAACCTTTCCAACCTAATATGATTGAAACCCAACCATGGAGTTTGCATCAGTAAATATGCCATCATTGCAATGGGCCAGTTGTTTGTACACCCACTAATGATAGCAACTCATATATAATAAATGTGAATAACAGGAAATATTTTTGCCAATTATAAGCCTATGAGGCTATGACAAGGCTCGTTCTTGAAAATTTGCACAGTAAACTGTTCAACAGCAGACGTTGATACCCAAGTCAAGAAAGAGTTGCATGCCTTGCTTCAAGGCCCAACTATGCTGTGTTGCAATTCAGGGACTACCTAATGAAACATTTACCAAACTTGTTTCTTTGATCAAATGCTATCAAGAACAGATAAGATGCTTGCACCAATATAGGCGTGCTTGTATTCAATTAAAATACATTTAGGTTATTAAATCAGTGCAATCATGAGCGTGAGCGCGCGCACACACACATGCATATTGATTCCTTGTTTATTTTTTTGACATACATTTTTGTTTGAGAAGACATGCTCATGAATGAAAGACTAAAGATTATAAGTAATATTTCTTTGTTAGTTAAAGCCCTGAATAAACAAATAGCATATATAACTTGAACAAGTTTAACTTGATAGAGATGTTTGGTATACCCATTAATTTGGTTGCAGTAGTTGGCCATTTGATTTGTTATAAGAAAGCTATCCAGGCGTGATGGTTCAGGTAGTGGCTTAAAGACGGGGTTTGAGGGATCCTCCTCAGGCAAGGGTTCTTCTCCGGCTGCTTTCCTTGCCATGTTTTCCGCCCTACAACAACAGAAAATAAGTCATAGATAAGAACTGTGATGCAAACAGTAAATGGTGGTTTTTGAATCAGTGAACAGTAATATTAAGAAACCAGCAAATGGTTGACACATAAGCAGAAAGAGACAGGCAGGCAAAGGAAAAGTAAATACTTCCACCATAAATCCTAAGCCACTTTAAGGTTAGCATTGCATCACAGGAGCCCACTAAGAACAAAGGAGTCTTGTGCAGGTTCCCACAGAGAACTGAGACCTAAGACTTACCATGAAGGCTGCAAGGGACCAAGGTGAACCTAAACCCATCTAGAACTTCGAAGCGCAGATCCTACATTCTATAGAAAATGCAGTATGTCAATAAAATAAATTTTAAAAAAAACATGTGCACTTCAAGTTCAAGCTTACCAACACTAACCAGGTGCCCTTTGCAGTAGTGTACGATATAAAGATATGACTAGTATTAGTTTCAAAAGTGAACGATGCCCCCGGTAGGCCAGCTCGAAGTTCTGATATTCAAGAACAGTTGTTCAATTTGAGAAGAATTGATTTCAATCCTGACTACTTACTAATTGAACGCCCCAATCTCTAATTCCCTCTTCCCCGAGACCCCATAATGTGTTTTCCATGCCTCTTTCACCGAAAAAAAAAGTCCTTGATGAGTCATCTGCCCCAATGAATTCCTCGAACAAAGGCACCGATTCAAAAGCTTCCGATAGCAGAACAGAAGGATAAAATTGATAGATATTGAACATGCAGGATGGGTAGAAATCGAGGAATTGCAATCCACTGCTCTCAGTCTCAGCTGAACGCAAGATGAGTGAGAGATTGGAAACATGGCTTTTTTCTCGTCTAGGGAGAAGGGTACATGCATCGATCGGTCCCCCCGTCCTCAGTCTGGTGATTCAATGACTGAGAGCAAGGACTTACTCACACCGAGAACTACACTAGGGTCAAATAGGCTCTTTTCAGTAAGCAAATTTCTCACTTGACTCTATCTAAATCAGGTTTTCAGTAAGCAAATTTCTCACTTTCACAGCCACTCTTGTCCTGTTTTTTTATCTGAGGGGTCATGCTCTGACCCCGATGAACCCTCTTGCCCCCCTAAATGTCCCTCACCACGAAGTGATTCAGCTTCCAGCGAATAGCCTTCTGGTCACAGTGATTCAGAATATTGTGGGACATCTTGAGGTTCTATTTTCGCAGGAAGAGTTCCATCCTTCATCGGACCAAATTATCGCCATCACCAATCGTGTGGAGGATGTGAAGGAGTGGGACTCCCCAGGTATCACCCAACACCTAGGTTTGGATCAGCATTCATTCCCACAAGAATGGCCTGTACCAGCTGTTCCTTTAATTGTCCTAATTGGAAAGTGAATGGCCAAATGCGACCTTTAACCCTACTGGCTAGACCAAAATTGGGCTTCATAGGTATTCTGTCAAGTCCTTTCTTAGGCTTCTTGTCAGACTAGTCTTGGAGAAGACACGCTAGTTAACAAGAACAAAACAAACTCTTTGAATTTTCCAAAATAAATTTTCTTAATAATAATTTCATAATATTACAAATCTACTATCCGTTTGGGATCCAAGATAACGACTTTATTCTATTGAAAAAACGGTTAAGAAAACCGATGTCCGTGATAGCGCCATTGGTTTTCCAACAAAAGTTGTTCTTAATTGTGGTTTCAATTGAAAGTAAAGTTTGAAAGCCACATTTGCAGTTAGCGGCTTTCATATAGAAGTGTTATTGTTGATAGCAGCTTCCTCATCCGTTTGTTCTATCAAGAAAAATAGAGGAAGCTGCTATCAAGGACAGAGACTTTATCCACGAACTCTAAATAGAACTATAGTCATAATAAGTTTCGAAAGAACAACATTTTCAAAACCATTTTTCTAATAATATTATTTTGGAAAAAAAACTCTTAAGGTGATAGGGTAATCCACAGATAACAGAACTAGTAATTTTTCTCTGACCCTATCTAGGATCATATAATTTTTCTCTCCACATCTTTACTTACAACTTCAATCGATGTTATTTCGGGTCTTCCCCTCCTTTTTCTTGCTCTTCGACAAAAATTGGATAGACATTAAAGCACCATCTTCTGTCCTCTACACAAGTCGAGACCATCTCAATCAACTCTCCATTAGTTAGACCTAGATTGGCTCATCTCCTTTGCTTCCTCCATTTTACTTATTTCTCGCATTATCCTCGCTAGCTTTACCACGCACTCGCATCGGTACTCTTGGCTCTATCACCATAGTTTTGTGTGCTTAAACCCCTTTTATCAATCGACTTGTCGATCTCTACAACATTGCAGGCCCATTGCCATCTTATAATAGGGTTAGTATCAAATAAAGAATAAAATTAGAGAAAGTGAAACCAATATCATTCAAGATGGTATTGGACCAAAGTTATAGTCATAATAACCCGTAATGTAACGCCCCCCCCCCCCCCCTCTTGGCTCTGTGGTCTTCCTTATCTCCCCTCTTTAGGGCTCTAAGTTGGCCGCCACCTGGGATACACCGATACTTCAAAATAGGCGCCGTACCCGTATCGGATACTTCCCGATACTCCGATACGGCCCGATACGGCGGGATACGTATCCGATACGGCTGGGAAGTATCGGGAATTAAAAAAATTAAAAAAAAATCTCCGATACGCCGGGGATACGGGCCCGATACGCCGGGATACGGGACCGATACACCGGGATACGTTTCGGGTCTAATTCACGTGATTTGATCACAGCCGTCCATTGCGCCAATAAAGTTTTAGCCTATCAGCCGTCCATTGCAACAGCTGGATGCAATGGACGGCTGTGATCAATGGACTCGGGTCCATTAAAACCGCTGGAGGCTATCCGACTGTGATCACAGCCGGCCGTATGGTGCGTGCGATGCACCGGTCGACTGTGATCACAGCCGATGTAAAAGGCTGTGCGTGCGATGCACCGGTCGATTGGGTGCAACTGACGGCTGTGATGTTTTTTTTTTTTTTTTGGTTATTTTGACTTTGCCCCCCAAATTTTGCCTTGAAATAGACTTTAACCCCCAAAACTAATTGTTCTGTCAACTCACCGTCTAAGAGAAAGGGTGAGCTGACGGAAAAGAAATAAAGTTTTGCGGGGTGAGCTAACGGAACAGTTAGTTTTGGGGGGTAAAGTCTAATTAATAATGTGGGGGGTAAAGTCTAATTCAAGGCAAAGTTTGGGGGGCAAAGTCAAAATAACCCTTTTTATTTAACTCATCTGATCTCTGAGGTTATAAACCTCAGAGATCGTGAGCTGCCGTCCGCGAGGTGAGAGCGGGGCGACGCCGGGATCGTCCGCGAGGCAGCCGAGGCGTGAGAGAGGGGGATCGTCCGCGAGGTGAGAGCGGGGCGACGACGGGGATCGTCCGCGAGGCTGCCGGCGACCGTGCGACGAAGACGACGGCGACCACACCGCCGGCGGTGAGAGAGGGGGATCTCAGTCTCAGGTTTTTTTTTTCTTCTCTTCTCCAGTTCTCCCCCTTTTCTTCTTCTCTTTTTCCCCTTTTCTTCTTCTCTTCTGCTGGACAGACTGATTGAAGGCATATTGAAGGGTTTTTTTAAAAATCCAAAGCCTCTACTGAGTTCCGCTCGGACTGTTAGGGTTTCGGCCACCGAAACCTTGCCGGTTTCGACCGAAACCCTAACAATCCGGCCGAAACCCATACCTTGTTGACCTTCTGCTGGACGGACTGAAGAAACGATTGATTTTTCTTTTCTTTTTTTTCAAATCCCATGATTGAAGGCATGCTCGAAGGGGTTTTTTCTTTAATCCAAAGCCTCCTCGCCTGAGTTTTGCTCGGATTATTAGGGTTTCAGCCGTCGAAACCTTGCTGGTTTCGGCTGAAACCCTAACGATCCGGCCAAAACCCATATCTGAAGGCTAGTGTCGCTGAATCCCTAACAAATCGGGACATAATTAGGCCAAAATCGATTTTATCTAGCTGATCCAGATCTGTGGGTTCTGTTTGATTGCTTTGGTATTGAATGGAATGTGGGTTCTGTTTGATTGCTTTGATACTGATTAGAATGTGGGTTCTGTTTGAATTGGACTTTTAAATCATATTTGTCCTCTTATTGGTAATGCATGATTTGTTTATTGGATATGAATCATGTAATGAATGAATAATGATGATTGATGAACATGGTAACATTTAATTTTCAATCTATTCATTATTCAATGTGTTCATAATCTAGCTCAAAAAATATTATATAATTTATATTTAATTAATTATATATATAATATAATTATAAACGTATCCCTGCCGTACTGCGTATCCTAGTTTTTCAAAATTCCACGTATCGCCGTATCCGTATCCCCGTATCCGTATCCCCGTATCCGTATCGGTGCTTCCTAGGCCGCCACAAGATAGTATGCATTATTCAGCTATATCCTCCTTCATATTCAACCAAAGAACATCAAGCCAAAAAATGAAGTATGTCCAAAAAAATTCAGGTAGGAGTCGTATGACATACAGAAATTTACCATGTCTAAAGATAATGACAATGGAGATATTTCATGTCCTAAGGATGTGCCCTCTGGCCTCCGCCTTCGTGTCCCATAGCAGACGGTCGCCTGCCTCAATCCCATGTCATCATCAGTCACTCTTCCCTCTCTCTTTTCAACCCCTCTCAAAACAATGAACCCCATTAGAGTCCTTCACCATGATTCCTATACCTCTTTTAATTAGTTGGGTTAAATCCAACGTCTTACAACCCATCAAATCGAACTTGTTTGCCTTACAACCCTCATCAAACCAAAAACCCAATTAATTTTGAGCTGTGAAGACCAAGTTACCCAACAACTATCTAACTTAAGCCAAAACCCACCAACAATTTGAACCCGACCCACTAAATAGGCCCGACTAGCATGTATACCAAGACCCGCTCATCGGATTCCGACGATCTTGGTGTCGTTTCGTGGATCTTGAAGAACCCGATCACCTGGCAACATCTTTGCATACTTTCACAAAGCCCATAAATCTACATTTAACCATTCCATAGAAAGAGTGCCATATCGACCGACAAATTCCGACATTTCCATCGAAATTGTCCTTTTCAATATCCAAAAGTCTCATTGATTTACTCCGCAATCCAAAAAAAAATCATTTTTCTTTGATTGACCAAAATTGATATCGAATTCGACGTCTATAACCTTGCATGTGAGATTAAATGAAGAAGCATGGTGACTTACGAATGCTTGGCATTCAAAGATGACTAGGTTGACAAGGTTTCATGCCCTCAACATACATGCACCCTTAGTTTAGCCCTCGATGTCCAATCAATTATTGCTCCTCAGCGCATTTCGGGAAGAACCAACTATATGGGTCGTGTCATTAATGTTGTTGTGCTTCTCAAATGTCCTCAAAATGAAAGAGCCTATGTTGCTTATGTGTAACCCCATCTCAAGTTCACAAAAATTACTAAAGATGTGTGAACAACAATCTGTGGTTGATGCCGATAAAATCCAACATTTTCTTTGACATCCAATTAAACTTGACCACTTTACATGCAGAAATAACTCACCACCTATAACCAATAAAATTAGTTCTTTGCGCCATCAGAGCACAATCTCAAGCGATATAGCTGCAACACATTTTGATAATAGTCTCAAACAACATTAGGTGTTCTTTGTTCCACTCGTAGGAACACTATTGTTACAGTTTTAGTATAATAATGTGTTCTTAATCCTTAATCCTTATAACAATAATTTATACGCATATCTACTGATACTCGGAAAGTATGATTATTAATATAAGTTGATTCTACTATGATGTGTTTATCCCAAAAAAATAAATTACCTCGAATTGTTAGAAACGATCTTTGACCAAAGAAAGCTGTTTAATTGATTTGTTGTTTTATAAAGAGTCGATACTGCAGCACATATCTGAACAAATGACAACATGACATTGAAGTACCTTGTACAAATGATATTGAACACACATGGATGTTATGATTAGTAACATCAATTTTTGTTTGCTTTAGCCGTTACATTGAAGAAATCAAGGTTTTCATATCGTGTATCGTATTGTATTGTGTATCGTAAGATCCAGTTAAATTTGTAATTGTACATATACATATATAAATATAAATTTATAAGAAATACTAGAACATTTAATATGAAAAGTTAAGAGTAGATGAGTAAGACATTACCTTTCATTTCCCAATATATGTCACATTGGCCTATACAAAAAGTATGATGTGTAGACGAGTATAAAAAAGAAACCTTATACAAGTATGATCTATAATCTTTCTATATATCATCATAAGATTTCTTCTACCCTATATCTACCATTTTAAGTAAGAAAGAATCAAACAAGAAAGGTTTCTTACCACTTTGATGCACTTCAAAAATGAAATATGAACTTCCCCTTCTTTAATGACTCTTTGTGGGTCTCTAATGAAACTTTTCCAAAACTCTTCAATGCTTGAGAAAGTTGTATGTAACCCCCCCCCCCCCCCCCCCCCCCGCTCTAGAAAACTTTAAAAACAAATGACACTGGATTATGAGAGCTGTAGAGAATGATCAAAGAAAATTTGTGAAACACCTAAAAAATCCTTAAAAACTCCACGTTTAAGGCCCAAAGATCATCGTGCAATTGTTCATTCTAGTCTCATTTGTTTCTTTCTGGTTTTTTTTTCCTTTATAGTTTGACCGAACACGATCCCAGGGGTGTGTGGCGGAGGTCCACACCCTCCAAGACCACTATCACTATCTTTACGGACAAAATCATGAACCTTTTTGTAACATATATACACGATAGGGGAGTACTACATGGGAACTGACATTGTAGTAGGCTAGTTCAGAGTCGATGCTTGTGATTATTAATGTTTCCAACTGGGATGTGAGAAATCATATTCAAGGTCTCACACAACACGGTTAGAAAGGGTTATAAATTGTCTTTTTAACTCAGACGGACGTGTATGGTCCTTTTGAAGCTTAGAGAACAAAAAAAAAAAAACATTTAAGAAGTTTCAAAACAAACCAAACCCCAAAGCCCTCACTTTTACTATACCTTTTTTTTTTTGAAAGATACAAACTATACCATATTTATTGTATCGTATTGTGTATTGGACATATTGTATCGTGTACCGAATGATATAGTGAAAAATGATACATACGCATGTATCATATCGTACATATCATATTGTGGTTCGTAAGATACTAACAACCATAAAAGAAATAATCAAAAAAAGATGTAATAAGCATTTTTTGCCACAAATCCAATTAAAGGGCACAAACAATGCATCAAGTTTCAAATATATCTTTTAGACAAAAAACAATGCATCAAGTTTCAAATATATCTTTTAGACAAAAAACAATGCACTTATTGCTTGAGGAAAGATGCCCTATACATGCATAGAGGAAATAAAAAAGAACTGCATTGGATGTAATAATATTGGGACAATTGTGACTCTAAGTACATGCAATACAAACATGTAACAAAAAACAATGGCAACAAACAATTGTATAATCTAAGTACGTGTAACACAAACATGTTCAGTTATACCTAAGTATGAGAGTTCTTTAAGCAGGATCTTACCTTCGCTTTTGAGGGTAAGATCTAAGTACGTGTAATACAAACATGTTCAAAATAAGCACTAAAATGTGTGTGTGTGTGTGTGTGTATCACCAATCGTAACAGCATCTTACCTTCGCTTTTGAAGCCAAGTTTGCTGCTGTGCTTGTTGCCTTGAGAGGTTTCGATAATAATATTGGAACTGAAAGGTGGCAAGCAGCATTAATTCCAACTGAGACAGCATTAACAGCTCGATACCGTGAGAGGTAAAAAGAAAACTATCTGAAAGAAAATCTGACCTTATTTTGCTCCGACGAAAGATCATCCAAGCACGCAACCATAAATTCCAAGTTCCTCTCCATCAGTGGAGCAGTCGACAATTTTAGGCGATCATAATCACACTGACGAACAGATTTAGATTTTATAAGTGATGAGAAAACATGAGTTCTCAAAGCTCCCATAATAGGAGATAGTTGAACTTCTAAAGTATGGAGAAATAATAGACCTGAGCAACAGGAGAACCAGGCTCCAGATCTGCCATAAACGCACTAATTAGTGCAGAATTTGAGACTTTAATCTGTGAGGCAGGAAAGAATAAAATCAGAATAGGAATCAGAGAAACAAGATGAAGAATCACTGCTTTCCTAATGAACTCCTGGAAGAATACTATGCATTCACTTTTAAGAATAGGTCAGGTATGAGACACTACAACTACACAAAAGAAGCAAGGACAAAGTTGCACCAACCCCATTTAAACTCAAGATACAACAAATAAAGGGTAATAACCTAAAAGGCGTTATATCTAAATGAAGATCTTACAGGTATTTCCTCAAATATATCCACCCATGTCAACTTTTTTTCCCTCAACCTAAAAAAAATCCAGAGTATAAAAATCAAATCAGAAGACAATTCACATACACTGCCTACTTCAGAGAAATTTGCCCATACCTCTCTCCAGTAAAATTATTATTGCGGTACAGATCCATAAATGTGTCAGAGAGCTTCAAGGCCTTGAGGCCTAAAACCCCTTGGTTGGACCTTGATGGGTCATATACAATACAGACACATCGTCTGATGTTCTCCTGAAAACATATATATGAAAGAAGCCACCAATACTTTAGATATACTGTTAAGAAAAGAAAGCTAAAAGCTAGTGTTGGCAAATTTCACAGAAACAGTGAAGGACAACAGTGCCACAATAATGTACCAGCGGACTAATACAGATACAGCATGCACTATCAGGTGGTGAAGGCCAAATGCTTTAAATGCCTTCATAGCTACCATTTGATTATAAAACAAAAATCTAAAGCAAATATAGGATTTTAAAAATAAAATTAATATAACTAAAATAGTTGTACAAAACAATTTACTAATTAATACAAACACAATAGCCTAACAGAAAGTTTGGAAGTTCATGAACATATAAGTAATTTAGCCTTTAATTTCTATGATTTACTTTAGTGATACTTTAGGCTTCGGTAAGGAATTCCTAGCCTTATTATTTTCATATAAGCATATCTTGAAAAAGGTTTTGAGTTTCGGCTGAAACCAATCCGTTTCGGATCGATTACGGTCGGAACCGGTCCCGAAACCCTCCAGGTTTCGGATTTTGGGGACACTTAGAAAAAAACAGGACTGGGCTCAGACTAAGGTTTTTTTTTCAGTAGCACAGCTTGACAACCATATTTACATAAAAACCATTTAAGTAAACATTACTTTAAGTTATTTTATGTAAATAAGCAAATACCCACTATTTGGTTTCAATAAAAATATCTGAAAAATCAAAATCCAAAGGAATCAAAATGTAATTTTTCAGTTCCTATACAAAATGAGACTACAATTTTTCGCTAAAAAAGAAAGTTCAGTGGAACAAAAACCTCAAAGTATTTTAGATCGAAAAAAATATCAAAAATCTTTAAGTATAAGATCAACTTAAAAATCCAAAGACCAGTAACATATTTTGAATCTATAAAAAAATTATTTCACAAGAACTCTTTTTCCCTCCAGACTTGGCCAAAATTCAGAATCACGATTTTACAGTTTTTTGACAAAAAGTCGGGGTAAAGCAAAAGTCATACTCTTGAAAACAAGAATAATATGCAGTGGGTACCCGGTGTAATTATTTTTATATTTTGTAATTATTTTATATTTTAAAAACGAAACCAAAATCATCGAAACTCCGATCCGAAAGTCGAAACCAAAACTACAAACTACTAAAGTCAACATATTTTGACATTTAAACTATCTATGATTGATTTTGAATAGAGATTAAACAAATCTCCAACCCTAAAATATGGTTTTTTGACCCTTGGATGTAATTATAACATCCTAAGCACACAAAGTCACAAATAATGCATGTTGATTGCGAATAAAAGAGTGCACGGAAGATGTACAATGTATTATCTAAGGGTTCCTAGCAGGCTAGCACCTTCTTGGGAGTGATTGTTGGCTAAATTAGTTGTTTAGCAATGCAAATCTTTGCAATGCTTAGGCACTATGCAGATGAGAATTAGTTTAAGTCATGTTTGGTAAATTTTTTTATTATTTTGTTTGTAAAAACAGAAGTTATGAAATTGTATCAAAAATAATATAATGTGAGCCTGTTTCTACTTTTTTGATTTCAAAAGTTAGAAAAAATTTCAAAAATCAATCAAACAAAGTTTCTTTTTCCTTTGTTTTTAGGAGGGAAAAACAGAAGTGGAAAACAGGTGTATGGGGACCTGGTCTCCCAGGCTCCCAGCAAACCTTGGTTTGAACAACGTAAGTCAAACCAAGAGCATCAGTTGTAGCAAGAATATTGTAGAAAGATAATGCTGTAAAAAGAATATTGTAGAAAGATAATGATGTAGTAGTGAGCGAATGTTGTAGAAAAAGAACAATACTAGGAGAATTAAATGTTAGGGAGAGAGAGAGGGTTCTAGAGAGAGAATATCATATACATAAAATGTTGCAAGGAGAAAATATGTGGTAAAGAGAGAATATATGTGGTAAAGATAATATTATAGATAGATAATATTATGAACTGAAAGTTGTAGAGAAAGAAAATATCTTTAATTCGGAGAAAGTTGTAGAGACAATATATGTTTCAGACAAAGAATGTTGTATAGATAAGATATGTTGCAGTAAGAGAGTGTTAAGAGTGTTGTAGAGAGAAATAGAATATATGTTGTACTTGTCGTGAGAGAATGTTATAAAGAGACAATGTTATAAAGAGAAAATATGTTGTAGTGAGAATATTATCGAGAGAGAATAGATGTTGTACTGGGAGAAAATTGTAGAGACTAGAGATAATATATGTCATAAATGTTGTAGAGAGACAATACTATAGAAAATATATATTATAAAGGTATAGAGAGAGGGTAATAATGATTGTAGAGAGAATATATGCCGTAATGAGAGAATCTTATAAAGAGAAAGTTGCATAGAGAAAATTTTAAAAAGAATGAATGTTGTAGATATGTAGAAAATGTTGTAAAGAGAACAATATAGAACGAGAAAAAATGTTGTAGAGAGAGAATGTTGTTTATTTGATACCAATCGCTTTTTTGCTTAAAAAATTTTGGAAACACAAAAATAAATATCTTGTAGTTTTTTAAAACTAAATCTAAGCACACCTTTAGTTGAAGAAGCCTAGCCATGAATGCCAAGACCAAATGATTCTACTATGCTAGAAACTTCTATTTGATAATGTTTTACGGCCATAAAAATAACTTTGATTTTCAAAATCATCAAAGGTAGAATTGAGGGCCAAAGGCACTTCCAAAAGGTGCATAGAAAGATGATCTCTTTATAGATAAAATTTGAAATAAATACATATAAAGGGGAAAAAATTCGAATGTAAAAAAAAGATTTTACAGATATGTTTAGAGATAAAGATGAATAATCTACTTAGATTTAGGACAACTTTTTAGTGAGCTACTCTTTTGCTACTAGTGGACCACGTGCCAAACATTCTCATTGTGTATGCCACTTATAAGGTAGCACATAACCGTTAGTGGGAGACACGAGATACTACACCCATGTGCTGTTCTAATACCTGGCAGCATTTTGGTATCATACTATATGGACCCTCACTTTAATTCATGGCATGTATGTTTTTCTAGCACCCCCTGTTTGTGTGGTTTAGCCTTATTATGGAGTTGGTTTGTAAATGTGTATGTATCTATTAATATACAATGTGTGTCTCACTCATGCTTTACTGAATTTTGGGTTCTTCCAAATTTTCAACCTCGACTTATTAATTTAATCATATTTAGCAAATTCCATAACAAATATAAAAGGATTCATTAAAAGTTTAATTCTTCTTTTTTTTACAATTGGTTGTCAACATCGTATCAATGCTCCAACCTTTTCATCTGGTCCAGGAACTGACATTAGCAGCATTATGATAGATGATTAAGGTTTAAGCTGTCACTGTAGAAAGAGATGAGGAAAATGGAAGTATCATCGTATATAATATAAAGTGGAAAGGAAAAGAAATCACTTGCCTCATAATTCATGAATGTTTCAATCAGCTCCACTGTCTGAAAAGATCCCAATAAAGTTGACTGATACCTGATAATATAGTTCAAGGAAAGAAAATGTGAAAACGAGAAAAAAAGGAATGAGATTATGAGAGAGAGAGTAGAATCTCTCCTAAGAATAACACACTTCTAAGTTTAAATGATAGAGCAAAACAGGAAATTATCTACATGATAATTGTATAAATAAAGCTTAGTAGGAACTAGGAAATAGGGTTCAAAAGTTGAATAGAACTCCATAGTGGAAAATTGATTATAAAATTAGCATAGTACAGTACAGTCAAGAAGTTTTTCACCGGCAACAGTAAACAATTCATGATCCCCATGACCAATAAAAGGGGGCATCAAGAGCCCACAATAAATATGTTATGGAAGTTTTTAGCAAATTCTATAACTGTTCGGACCGTCCTTGTTTTGTCCATGAGGGACTAGGTCTTCCATCCGAACAATGATACGGACCGGAATCAAGACAGTCTGAATAGTTGTTCGAACTGCTAGTACCTAGATTCTGGTCCACCAAGGTTGACATGGTTTTTGGTCTTTAGATCTTGACCCAAGGGTTGGTTTCACCATGGGATTGATTTATGGTATAAATAATCTATCCTCACTTAGGTTTGTGTGAAAAAATAAGAGGAGAAAGCCATTTTCATTTGGATTTTGGTGGAGAACCCCTTGAAGATTCTTCGCTCTTTCCTCTTCCCTATAAGCCCTACTACCAAGGTAAGATGCCTATAGGCTTGTAGGTTATTTTCCACCACGTATGCTTTAATTATTTTTTATTAAAGCTTTGTTTTTCATTATCAGATTGCATATAAATCCATTTGCTTAGGTTTAAGTGGGTTTTGTTTCGTTTATCTCAATCCTACCCTTGCAAATCCCATGTGTTGGGTAACTTGGGTTCTTCCGTGCGAAACGAAAGAGGGTCAGGTCTTGCATGTGTAAACGACAAGAATAGCCGTAATTCCCCTTACTCCCTTAGTAGGGCGTCAAGGTGTACCAGCATAATTCCTTTGGGATTCGTCGGACGAGTTACTTCGGCGAAGTAGTCCCTTAAAGGGTGCTACCACCCACAGTGGGGTGTGATTCACCTTTGGGCACGTTCGGGTCCTATGGGGTCGAGCGTTGGTGTCTTCGCATGAGCGAATCACAAAAGTCCGAACGGCGACTCGGGTGAGCAACTAGGGCCACGATGTTGGGGCATTGTGTAGGCAGCAGGACAGGGAGCTTGCGAAAAGCTGGAAGGAGCAAGAAGGAAGACAACGAGGTGTGGAGGGTGTACTCCTAGTAGGGCTCGTGTGTTCTTGTGTCCTCGTCTGTAGCTGAAACTTTGAAGCTTAGCGGATTGCTCTCAGCATCCGGCACAAAGCCGGCGAGTTTTTTTTCCGTGAAGGGTTTACTCGTAAAAACATTTGTGCTTTATTTAATATTCTGAATGCAAACATTGTATGCTTATGCCCAGCACTTCACAGAAACCCTAAACTGATTATCTTTAGCAAGTGAGGGAGAGAGAGAACCACCCATGACCCAACATCTAATCACCATTGCATATAAATTGTAATATTCCGCAGTGAGTCGTGAATCAGTGTTATTAAAGGCGCGCCTAGGCTCAGGCTCAACTAGGCTCACCCCCTGCGCCTCAAAAAGCACAAGGTCAGGCTCTGTTAGAAAGGCGCGCACCTAGGCTCCAGGCGCAAAAAAGATGTGCCTAGTTGAACCATGTACAATTATGTGCTAGCACTTGATATTTTTAACAATATGATTATGTTATTAAAGTAGATTTGATTCATGATTGCAATAGTCTATATATTGGCACATTTATTGAATATTATTTACATTCAAAATTATTTGTTATAGTTCTTAGGTAGCACCATATGAGCAATTGTGGGTTAGATTTGATGACTTTGATATTATTTCAACTATTACAAGATTCAATAAGTTCCTTCTTTTTCTCGATTTGCACATTTCATATTGATTTAGAAGCATGTATATAAGCACACGGATGAAATTACACATTCAATCATTCATTATTTATTTTTTGTTTGCTATAATATCACATTTGATATCTTATAACTGCTTATTGAATTTGAACTATACATATTTGAAGATTTAATATATTTTAAATAGCTTATGTAGAGCTATAATTTAAACCTATAAGGCTACAACATTTGTGTTGTTGCAACAACGATCTATCCGATTTATCTTTTGTGTTAAGATTCATTTTCTTAGTCTAGTTATGCATGTTTTGAATATATATATATATATATATATATATATATATATATATATATATATAGAGAGAGAGAGAGAGAGAGGTATGCTAAAATGTTGCATGTTGTACGTGCGGCACCGCACCACAACCGTCTGATGCACCCGCTGCGTGCATCGCATGCACGCAGCAGTGCATCAGACAGCTAACGTGCGGTGCCGCTTGTACAGCATGCCGCATTCTAGTATCCCTCTCTCTCTCTCTCTCTCTCTCTCTCTCTCTCTCTCTATATATATATATATATATATATATATATATATATATATATATATATATATATATATATATATATATATATATATATGCACCTTACTTCAATCAGGCGCGCGCCTTGAATTGCGCCTTGCGCCTAGGCTCTAGCAGACCTTTGCGCCTCATGTGCGCCTTGAGCCTTTCAAGACACTGTCGTGAATTTATTGTAGCATAATTTTTAATCTACCGGTGTCTAGCATTGCCTCTTGATCAGGGCGATTGTATGTATAATTTTGTAAAGACCGTCGCACTCTAGTCATACCTCCTATTGTTCCCTCCAACAGGAATCTACCCATAGTTAGGGTAATTTCAGATCACATATATCATCATAAACAGAGTTAATAGAAGAGGAATATTTTGTTTCACTAGATGAAAATGGAAAGGCCAAATGCATCACTAGGTTACAACGAAAAGTAGCTGACAAAGTGTAAAAAAGTAAAGATAAAATCACTAAGAAAGCTAAGAAACCAAATAAGTCTAGAGTCAAACATGTGGTTGAAACGATAGAAATCATAAAATCATAATATATGATAATAGGATATAAATATAGCATGAGAGATTTGGATAAGAATACATGATGCACTGTGAAGCATGGATATGGATGCGGGATATGAATACAATACGGATATGCTGATACGAAAATTCTTAAAAAGGTAGGATACGATAAGGAGATACATTAATATGTGTAATTTTTCATCAGAAATATCAATAACAAATATCAAAAAGTTCACAACATATAAAATAAATTAAGATGCAAAGATACATAGGCTAAATCCATAGAAAGGAGAGGATAGCCAAAACCTTGAGTGTAGCGAGGGGGGCAGGGCCAGCGGCGATGAGTCCTCAATCTCTCGGACGGCCCAGAGAGAATTAAAGGAGATAAAGCTTATAATGTGAGGCCATAGGGCGAGAGATTGAGAGTCGATGGAGAGAGAGAATGTGCACGGTGATGAGATGAGGGGGGCATTGTGGAGACGAGCATTGAACTTCAAGACGGAGAAGACCTCGATGAGGGAGGGAGATTTCGTGTATATGTGGGTTGGGTTTCAGGTACATAAGTAATTATCCACATCTCGACCAGGTTGGACCAGCAACCATGCTTGACTCGCAACCCGCAACTGCACTCAACTCGTAACCCACACCAACACCCGACATGCAAAAATACGGATCGAGTCGTATTCTGCCATATGTCATTATACCTATATTGTATCAACGTGTATCCGAGTGTGTGTGTGTGTGTGTGTGTGTATATATATATATATATATATATATATATATATATATATATATATATATAAAATTTAGGATACATCTAAAATGTATCGGATACGTATCCCGAGTATCAACGCGTATTGGATACATCTAAAACGTATCGGGCACGTAACCCCAAGTTCCGACGCACATCCAAGTTTAAGTATCTGATACGCGTACGCAGAGGGGGTTCTTGAAGAACCCGTGCTTCATAGTCATATGAAAAGCAATCCTTAAAATTAAAAATAAATGTCAAGAACATCAAACTTGTATAAGGGTCCTAAACATTAAATATGGAAGGGTGATATATCCCCCCTAATAGAAAGGGATCATTTCAAGTGACACGGAATATTATTGTACAGGTAAAAGAACTTGAGGTCAATTAATGAATAACCTCAGTACAGTATCCATGAGGACATGTACCAGAAGCAAAAAGCATTGTCGAGATACGAACCTCGCATTTGAAGCACCTACTCAGTGTGCATCTGCAAAAGATACTCAGAAAACAGCATGACATCTCTCAGGGATGATGGAAGTACACTACTAGTCTTCAATCACTATCCATAGTCCATCTCACAAAGAAACAAGATAGGGCCACTACGTGTTACACTTTCAACCAGTTCTTACAAGCTTCCTTGAGAAGTCTCCGACATTCTAAATAACTCCATAATATGAGGTCACCTACAGAACCTTCTAAGGAAACCCAATAAAGGAGTTGAGCTACATATTACAGACAGTTGTCAACCTTCACATATGTTGTGCAGCAAGACCTAGCAAATGCCTGCTTGCTACCAAAAGTAGTGAAAGACAAAGAGAAGGATAAAAAAAATGGAAAACAAAAAAAGATACTACTAAAGACATAATACTAATAGTAACACAATACTAAAGCAATAATCATACTATGATGACAGACTATAAGATAATACTGAAACCTACATTTTCAATAGTACTTAACTACTTGTACTATAAATACTACCATGTCCTAATTCTAATCAGCAATCCTAAAGCCCAGCATGTCTGGAATAGGTCCTAATCCTACTCCACCATGCATTTGTTTTGATTGTTGGTCCCCCCCAATTAAATCAAACCTCTTTATTTTCTTCATCATCACCTCAAAGTCTCAAACAACATAATATTAGGCCACCTCCCTCCCTTACTTCTTCAACTTTAACCAGAGTCCCTCTCCTTACTAATGACATCTATGGCCTACAATGCACATATCAAACGAACATAATATACATCCCACAACTTTTAACATCTGACAGAAAACTTTTAGACTCAATCGAGGCTATGGCACCAGAAGTCAGCACAAGAAGCAAGACAACAATCATGATAGTGAGTTTCAGTGAAAGATGCTAGAGGTAGGTGTGGATAGTCCTTATCAAATAGTAGTACCACATGCGTCTGGCATGTCTCGATTGAGCGCTCAAAGATACATACATGCAAACAACAAGGCCACATCATTTGCAACAGCATAGTTATTATGAGCATCCTAACAAGAAATAGGTCCAAAGGGAACAAGCAAAATTGAACGGTCAGAGAACAGCATGTGACATCGGAATAGGCGTAATAGAGCTGTCTGCAGTGAAGGATAGTCAGGAGGGGGTCAAAGGGCAACTTTCAGCCAAGTAATGGGGTTCATTAGTCATATGATCCCCGGCACCCAAGTCAAAGATCCAAGATTGTCCTGAAGAAGCTGATAGAGTAACTATAGTAGCAGTAGCAGCAATGAAATGGTAGGAAGCAAGAGGTTGAGCAGAATGAGTGGTGTGCTCGAGATTAGAAGTGCCAGGCATCACAACAGTGAGCACGTCAGATTATACAATTCTACGAGAGGAAGAGGCGCTTTGTGGATTATGATGTCTTTGTCCATGAAGGCAAAAAAGAACAACAATCTGATGATTGGAGTAACCATAATTGTGGCAAAAGTGCTTACAAAAAGATGTGAGCAAACGCAGTCGACACATGCTCCAAGGATGTCCAAGCATGCGTTGCCTGAAGATGAACCTAAACAGCTTGCACAGAAGGAATACACCAAGAGCACCACGTAAAACCGGGACAATGGGCTGAAAAAGAAGCCAGTATACATGAACATCATGCAGCAGCAATATTCTGTGGATGTCTCTGTCACTAATAACATAGTCCGCACCAATATAGATTATAGACATATTGGTCACGAGTCCACAAATAAGCCTTTATGCTGCCTTTCTAAATCCTATAATTGAACCCATCGAGAGTGATATCACCGACTCAAAGGTTTCATTAAATGTCCCAATAAGAGCCGTAAAAGCAAGGTCGAGCATAAAGGGAATTTCGATGCTTTGATATTAGTGAGACTAAACTCTGAGGACAATACGTGACACAGGGGACATAAATGCAAAGGAAATTGATTGAACACACAAATATGAAGAATTAATAAACTTTAATTGGCAGTCTGGCAACTGAAAAGAATCCATAAGACAAAGGAATATATATGGAAAACAAGGAGAAAAAGGAAGTTGTAGAAGAGGATAAACATGATAAATATAGTGAATCTGCAAAAGGTACGAAATAAAGGAATGAATACATATGAAGGAGCAAGATAATCAATCAGCAAGAGTAAGCTCAAAATTCATAGCAAGGCTTGCCAAAACTAGCTAGAGTATTCAGATTTAAAGGAGGTGACTAGCGGGTTGCCACTGACCAAAGCTCTATTCTTCAAGCCACCAAAAGCACCATCAGAGTCCAACCAAATATGTTAGGGTAGGAGCTGTTTGGAGGAGATTCGAGGGCCTCGAGCAACATCTACGATTAAAAATGGTGGAATGAGAGGACTCCAATGAGCAATCCATTTGCAGTCAGTAATTGGATGAGGAACATGAAGTAACAGAACGCAAGACAAACAACTTACGGCTCATTAGTAAGTTGGGGAAGCTCCTGAAAAGCCCTTACTTTTAAGGCCATGAAGGATAAGAACACACGAAAAAGGGATGTGATTTCAAATCAACCTCAATCCGGAAAGGATCAATTACATCAAGATCCGATGGGTTTAATGCTGTGTTTGGCTTGGAGGTGTGCTCCCCATGTATGCCGTGCAGTCCCACCCACAGTCGTAGTTGTATTCCAGTTTCAAATCGTGCAGTTTTTTATCGCAGCGGAAAACCCCACTTTTTAATGCACACGGGCCACCAAAATACGGGGTAGAAATTAAGCCAAACACTCACCGGATAAAAAAAAAAAAAAAGGGCCCTGATACCCGCTATGATATGGGGTACCGGGATGTAACCGCTAAGCCAAACACAACCTAAGTACGGATGGCTCACCAACTAACATTGGGATTGGAATTCAGGAGCAAAATATGTTAAGAATAAAGATAATCTGCTGCAAAACTAGCACAAAAATCAAATCCCTCACTTTTTACCAATGACTCTAAGGTCCTTGGTTGTATACAAATTAAGCCCCTATGATTAGGTGGAATCAAATCCATTCAGTGGTCAGCAGTAAACAAATTCCTGGACGCACGAGTTCAATGCAACATCAGGGATTGAAGGATAATTAGAAACTCAGGTTAATAACATGTTTTAATACATGAAAATAAAGTTCAAAACATAGACAACTTTACACTTAATAGGTTGAAAACGGAACTAATCCCGAGAATAAATGCTAAAAGATGAAAAACCGAGCATACCATCCTACAGTGTTATTGTCAACATTGACCTCTCTTAAGCATCTCATCATTTCAAGCTGATAATTGGCCCCATCTGCTTCAAGTTCCTCATCATCGTCTCTGATCTGCAAGCAACATATTAATACAGAAAAGTAGCACAAAGAAGATATGTTCCAAGAACATCACACAGATGAAACAATCAAGATAATTATTTCTCACTTGGGACTTCCAATAAGAAAAATTACATACGGGGAAGGGGAAACAGTTGGTAACTTCAAGAACGCTACCAACGTCTAAGCCAAGAAGTTGTCCTGTAACCAGGGTGGGTGAACATTCCTTGCAGTGTTTAATTATCTTCAAAACAGCCTGCATAGCGTCAATTGAGAAGATCAGATAAAGGATTTAGACCGCATAGATAAAGGATTTAGACCGCACGGCCAGCTATCCCTCATGGGAGCCAACAAAAAAAATTAATCATGAGGAAATTAAAAGATCCCATTGGCCTTGTCAATTGTAGGACGTGAAAAAAATACAATAATTTTTACAAATAACCAGTAGTACAAGGACAAGTAAAATCTAATATTGATACTGGGGTATGAAAAAAAATTTCTACATGTTTGGAAACCGCTCCTACAATGAAGTATTAATATAAGCTGTCATACTTGAGACGTTACAAAAAAAAATGTGTAGGCATACTCAACATTTGGTGGCCAAAGGAAACACTTTTGTCTACTAACATCACGTGTAAACAGTAAAATATTTATTTTGGAGAAATAATCAAACCACTTTTAACTTATTCATTATTAATTTCTAAGTTATTGGGCTTGTCGCTTTACTTACTAGTATTTCGTCCTACATTTAAGGCCCAACACTATTGTATGCAGCATTAATAAGTTCTTCCTTATACACAAGGAACAAAAAATCGATATATTTCGCGAAATATCGCGAAATATATCGGAAAAATGAAAACCCGATACATACCACCTGCAATCTCGAGCATAAATGGAAATGTCAAAATATTGAGCGGTTTCGCAAAATATCGGGATATTTCCACGAAATATTTCCATCTCCACAAAATATCGCGAGATTTTGTCAAAATTTTGCGAAAATTTCGGAAAATATCTTGAAATATATCCGAAATTCTGTGACTGACTGGTTATAAAATGGGACTGGGGGACCTGGTTCTCAGCAGCTTATTTACATATAATAACATTTAAGTTATTATATATAAATAAGCAAATACCCCCCATTTGATTTCAATAAAAATATCAAAAAAATTAAAAACCAAAGGAATCAAAAAGTAAACATTCAGTTTTAGTAGGAGAAAACAGTTTTCATGGTTTTTTATAAAATCTACATAGTGAGAAAAGTGATTAAATCAACTCCTTTTTAGCTCAAAAAATTCCACAAGATGTAGAAGTACGAGTGCATCTAGAAAATCATGGTCCGTCTTAGGAAATTTTGAATGTATAAAAACTTTTCTATATAAAGACTCTTTTTTCCAGACTTAGTAAAAAAACTGTGTTTCACATTTCAGCATAATCTTTGCACAATTTGAAACTTGCATAACTTTCTTGTTTTAAGTCCGCTTTCAAAATCATTTGAAATATTATTTTAACAATCAACTACTCTTTATTTCAAAAATATTTTTAACCAAAAAAAAGATTAAAAAACAGTTTAAAAATATATATCAAAACCAAACCAAATAAGATTGCACAAAACTCACAGATTCAATACATAGAATACATGTTTTGTGAAGCTCTACACCCCTAGATAGGGTACAAATATTATTTGAGTGTTCCAAAATCCAAAGTGTGTATCTATACTTGGTTTATGACTATCCAGAGTTTCACTAAAAAATTCCATCAAAAAATCAATATTTCCACCATTTCTACAAAATTGCAATATTTCCACACTGTTGAAATATTTCCACGAAATATTTCCATATCTAGAAGGTCGAAATTTCCACCGGAATGGAGATTTTGAACCTTGCTTATACATGATCTAGATAATTTTAATATAACTTTTAGGTACCACTTTCCTACATATTGCCAATCGTAGATCTCATGTTACTCTATCATAAGCTTTCTCTAAGCCAATAAAAATCATTTGAAGATTTTTCACCTCACTAAATCATTCCATTAGTTCTCTCAGTAAGACAATAGCTTCCTATATTGACTTCCATGGCATAAATCCAAGTTGGTACTCCCAAATTCTTGTCATTTTCCTCAACCTTTGTTCAACCGCCCTCGTCCACAAATTTTTTTGGTGAGACTCATATGCTCTATTCCTTGACAATTAGAACAATTTTGCACATCATATTTATCTTTACAAGAACCATAATACTTCTCCAATCATCTGACATCATCCTTATTTTCAAGATTTAATTATACAAACCAATTACCAAATGCACTTAGTTCCCCCTAAGAATTTTCAAACTTCTATTTGTGCGCATCATTTGCAAAGCCTTCACCATTTCAAGTAATTTGATTGAGCGATGGTAAACATGTCAACTTTTTGTTTATGGTTCTTCTGTATAAACTCCTCCTGTAGAGTTTCCATTTAGCAATTTATGAAAATAGCTTTTCCATAACCCTTTTTCTCATTATCCTTAATATTACGCTTACTCTTAATACACCTGACTTGTATTTCTAGTTTTACGGTCCCCAATCCCTAGCTCAGTCAAGCCTATAATAAATATATGTAGCGCCTATAATAAATATAACTAAAAATTAAGGGAAAGCCCCCCCCCCCCCCTCTCGCACTTCAAGTCTTCTACCATGTTGTTCTCCACCCTACACACCACCAAGAAAGTGATGTCGAACATGCGTGCAAAATCTCTAAGGCAAGATGATGAGATTCAACAAGCGTTTTAATTTAGTAATGACAAATATAGATTTCAAGCAATTTGAGTGCCAATTTCAATATATTTCTCAAGTAGAGTTGTAGAAGGATTAAGCATGGACATCGGTCTATAATTACTTGCATCAATCCCAAGCACGCTAAAGTTTAAAAAGAATCGAACATTTGAAAATCTAGGAATTCTGTTTGACTAGTTCAACAAGTATTAGTAAAGTTCAATTTCTTTTTAAAAGATTTTGAAGAAAAGTGTTAAGCTTCAAACAATGTTTTCAAAAGTCACAAGTTTATGATGTTGGTATGGATTGCTATGATCAAGCCAGCAATTATGATTTAATTCAAGAACATGGCATGCGAATTTGATTAGCTATGATGGAGCGATCTAGCCGTTGTTGGATTTGCAGGTTGCAGGGTGCAATGTGATGAAAAGAATTGACGCCCAAGGATGAGGAAGATCGTCCCACAAGAAGTCCATGCCCAGGAAGCAATCGATCGAGCAATCGTTGGAGCTCAGGTGGGCCGCCTGAATGCGGGCCAAGCAGGTTGGGCTCAGGCTGGTTCCGGCATGAGCAATGGTCATGTGGGCCAGGCTCGGGGTGGTGCCAACCTGGGCTCTGGTCACATGGGCCGGGCTCGGGCTGGTGCCAGCCTGGGATCTGGTCGCGCAGGTCAAACTCGGGTTAGTGTCAACCTGGGCGCTGGGAGTGTGGCTAGTGTTCGGGCTGGTGAAGGCCGCTGATTACACAAAATAATGAGAGGGGAAGGCGAGCATGGTTTGGTGTTGGGTGTAATGAATGATGATGAACTCAAGTTCACCAAACCCTTTCCCATATATATATATATATATATATATATATATATATATATATATATATATATATATATATATATATATATATATATATATATATATATATATATAGAGAGAGAGAGAGAGAGAGGAAAGGGGAAATGAGCTGCCACCCATTTGAAGCCCTTAAGAGTTCTAGAATGTGCTGATTTTTGTGAGCATAAGCACCTTATCTTATATAGAACACCAAATCAGCACATTCTAAAACTCCTAGGGGCATCAAATGTGATAAGTTTTATTGAACATCCGTTGTAACCAGTAATCTGAAATATAACATTTGATGCCCCTAAAAGTTTTAGAATGTGCTATTTTTGTGGATGTACTATCCAAGGTAAGGTGCTTATGCTCACAAAAAATCAGCACATTCTAATACTCCTAGGGGTGTCAAATAGGAGGCTGCTCATTTCGTCAAAATAGGCCGCCAGCCTATATATGGGTCAGGATCGAGGGACATTGTTTTTGTAATCAAATTTTTACATTGATTTTCAAATCATTAGATAAAAGGTTTTAGAAATTGTTGATATTTTGTGAGCATAATCACCTTGCCTTAGCACATCTACAAAAAAATCAGCATTTTCTAAAGCCTCTAGCCTTTTCAAATGTGCTCTTCAAACTAACAATTAAAACGAAAGGTCGATAAAGATTTTAAATTTGATGTACTTGGGCTTTTAGATTTGATGTAATTAGAGGCTTTAATATGTGTTGATTTTTTGTGGATGTGCTATCTAAGTCAAGGTGAGTATGACCACAAAAAAATCAACAACTTCGAAAATCTCTATCTAATGATTTGAAAATCGCTGTAAAAATTTGAGTGCAAAAACAATGTCCCTCAATCCTGAATTATATACATATATATATATATATATATATATATATATATATATATATAGGATTAGGATCAACAGCCAACACTTTTGGTGCCAGCACATCAATAGAGGTTCTTAGAGGTTTTCAAATTTGCCGAAATTTGGTGAGGTAGATCACCTACCAATAGATAGCAAGTCCACAAAAAATTATAATATTCTAAAATTTCTAGCTGTGTCAAATGTGAAGAGCTTTATTGATCGTCCATGCCAACCGTTAATTTGAAGATGATCATTTCACGCACCTAAAAGTTTTAGAATGCTCTAATTTTTTGTGGGTATGCTAATTATAGTAAGGTGATCAACCTCACCAAATTTCAGCAAATTTTAAAACCTCTACAAACCTCTATGAATGTGTTGGCACCATAACAGTTGGCTGCGGAACCCGACCCATATATATATATATATATATATATATATATATATATATATATATATATATATATATATATATATGGGGAGGAATACTCTTACTCATGACCTCTTACTCATATAGTTACCTATGATCCGGACCGTCCATTAGATCCCGACGTACGGTTCAGATTAGATGGGGAGTTAAAGCAATGGTGTCCGCATTAAATGCGGGCTTTTAATACATGTTTTTAATATGGGCATTTAATGCGGACACCATTGCTTTAACTCCCCATCTAATCCGAACCGTACGTCGGGATCTAATGGATGGCCTGGATCATAGGTAACTATATGAGTAAGAGGCCATGAGTAAAAGTATCCCTCCCCTATATATATATATATATATATATATATATATATATATATATATATATATATATATATATATATATATATATATATATATATATATATAGAGAGAGAGAGAGAGAGGAGCATGACTTTGTATGCCCATGCAAGGAAGGCCTTGCTGTATGCTCCTCTATTAACATACATAGAGGTTTTCGAATTTGCTAATTTTTTGTAGATGTGCTATATATGTTAAGTTGATCATCCTAAAAAAATCATGAAGTTTTAAAACTTCTAAGCAGTAAGCATATCAAATAAGCTCTTCAAATTAATGGTTGAAATGGACAGACGATACTATTTCTATCATTTTGATACACCTAGCGGTTTCAGAATTTGTTGATTTTTGGTGAGGGCGATCATATTACTATAGATAGCATATCCATCAAAAATTTAAAAATTATGAAGCATCTAAGTCCATTAAAATGTTAGAAGCTTTATCATCCTTCCATTTCAACCGTTAATTTGAAGAGCTTATTCGATATGCTTAGAGGTTTCAGAACTTGCTGATATTTTGTGAGGATGATCACCTTAACATACCTATCACATCCACAAAAAATTAGCAAATTCGGAAACATCTATGTATGTTAATAGAGGAGCATACAAAGAGACCTTCTTTGCATAGGCATGACTATATATATATATATATATATATATATATATATATATATATATATATATATATATATATATATATATATATATATAGAGAGAGAGAGAGAGAGAGAGGCATGCTAGGGTGCGGCGCCGCACCGTAGCCGTCTGATGCACCACTGCGGTGCGTGCGATGCACACAGCGGTGCATCAGACGGCTGTGGTGCGACGCCGCACGCACCGCACGCCGCATTTTAGCATCTCTCTCTCTCTCTCTCTCTCTCTCTCTCTCTCTCTCTCTCTCTATCTATCTATATATATATATATAGAGAGAGAGAGAGAGAGACACGCACGCACGCACACAGAGTAATGATCAAGTGCTCACCCTTATTGTTCACAACTCGTCCACTACAACTTAGTAGACGTACCTAGAGGTTTCAGAATGTGTTGATTATTGTGGATGTCTTATCTATGCCATAAATAAGACATCTACAAAAAATCAGCCATTTCTATAACTTCTATTATGGTAAACATTATGTGCATTAGCAGTCATTCACCTTAACCGTTAACTTAAGGATCACATTTTGAGGCACGATATGCACCTAGAAGTTATAGAAATGACTGATTTTTTGTGGATGTCTTATCTATTATATAGATAAGACATCTACAAAAAAATCCGCACATTCTGAAACCTCTAGTTACATCTACTAAGTTGCAGTGGACTAGTTGTGCGCCATAAGAGTGAGCATTTGATCATTACTATATATATATATATATATATATATATATATATATATATATATATATATATATATATATATATATATATATATATATGTTTGTGTGTGTCAAAATGGCAATCCAGGATTTCGGGTTTCTTAGACTTCAAATCTTGATCCCAAAGTCAGTATCCCACCTTATGTGAAACATGACAATTGGGATGTCAAGTTTCCTATTATATGAAACCCGGTATTGGAAATATTGGTTTCCTAGACAATATAAAATAAAAAAATGACAGGTGATGTGGTGGGGCATCCCACCACGTGGATACCAAAGTTCTAGTTTGATAATTGAGTTTCTTTTGGTGTTACTTATGTAAATTTTTCAAAAACTAATATTTCGAAGAAAAAAAAATAAAAATTGCCTCAGATTTGATAAATATGTTTTTGTCTACCATTAGTTGTTATCACAATAGTTAATTATCAGATCTGGTATGATGAAGATCAGTTAGCAATCTACGTCAAAAATTATTATTTGCTATTCTACAGAGTTGCAGCATGAGTTTTGTATCAACTCAGCCTCAAAATGGCTTGATTTGCTATTCAATTTTATTGAAGGTCGCTACATTGTGTGCATCCATCTCGTCTGCACCTGAAGTTTTTATTTCTTGCTTAAGTTGGAAGTGTTGTACTACGTACTTTTGGATGCCAACATTGCTTCTCATCATCATCATCTAGTCTTATCACAATAGTTAATTATCAGATCTGGTATGATGAAGGTCAGTTATAAGGAAGTTTGACATAAAAAATCTTGTTTGAGTTGGAAGGTGTTGTACTGCCTAATCGATGCATGGTAACATTGTTTCTCATCATCATCAGCATCAGCATCCAAGTCTGTCTCGTCAAAATGGGGTCAGTTTTAAAGAGGATTTACAAAAGTCTTTTGTTCGACTGTCAACCTAGAATCAATTCTCTTAGAGTGGTACCGAAAATATGACTTGATGGGAATCTGAGTACGCTGAGATTGCAGAAGAGAGCACGAGTGGGAGCTCGGAGCAAAACAAGAACACCAATGATGATTTTCCATCGTTGTATCAATCCAATAATGAACTTTTACCTTTTGGTCATCCAAATAATTAGTTTTAGCCGTTGGTTCAAACAAATCATGAGTTTTGATCATGGGATCATGCTTATGATGATTTCTCTTGTCAAATTTGATGGAGACCACTTGGATCACCTTCTGGAGGAGTTGGATCGACTTATGCAGATGCAGATCCATGCACGCCCTTTGATCATAGCAAATCATCCTTCGCACGGATTTTGAAGCCCAAGTCCTTTTTTTTTTTCAATTACTTTGTTAACATTCGGACTTAATTAATAGGGTATTTTTAGATGAGTGTTTAGTTGGTTTAATTAAGAGTTTGGTTTGAATTAGGAGTCCAAGTCCTAAAAATATTAGGAACACTAGTTCTTTACTTTTGCTAGTCTATTTAAAGGCCTCTAATGTAATCAGTTTTATGAAGATTAATAAAAGTTCGATGATGAACTTCCTCTACTTCATGTGATTCAAAGCCCTCGAAGTGATTCCAAGACCCATAGTGAGTACGAAGAGGTGTAAGACCTTGTTTATATCTTCTCATCTAGCTCTCTTTTGTCTAAATTTTCTGAATCTACCATGCAAAACCTAAAATATATCACCTTTACCATCATCCTTGTGAACCCATCAACCTACATCGTCACTTTCACCAAAAACCTAACGAATTTCACCCAACTGAACCTAAAACCTTGTCGAAATCTTATAAAACTTCCCCATCCTAGACCCTCAACCCCACAAAGTTTTGTTTCGGTCGGATCATCACAGCTAGATCAAAAACCCCAATTATTAGCTTGTTGCCCCTAAAATCTGCACCTTGAACCCAACTTCAAATCCGGATTGTGTAGTCCAAATCTAAAGAAACACTTATTTTACATCTAACCATCCGATCGCCACCAAACTTTAATCTTAGTTGCATAAACTATATACCAAGCTCACTACCAATTTCCATTAACATATGATACTCGGATCTTCATCAAACAACCGAAACCTCATAGCTGCGAACAAAACCTACACCTTTCCAAACCCAAAACTTTTGCCTAGAGCGAGAACCCATGCTTTTGGTAGGACCGTAGGACCCCATGATCGTCCTACAACAACATTGCAACTAGGAAAGAGAGACATGCCAAGAAACCTAAAAAGACAGTGGGTAGGTAGACCTAACTTCTTGGTTATGGAATTTAAGCTCATGTAACCAAAGAGCAAAGATGGGGTCAGATATAAGGAGGATTGACAAGAATAATCTGATTGCCTGTCAACCTAGAATCAAGCCATCAGCCCTCTTGGATTGATACCCAAAACGTGACAACTACAACGTCAAGAAACCTAAAAGGTCAGTTGGTGGGTAGGTAACTTGTTGGTTATGCAGTTGAAGCTCATGTAAGCAGGAAGCAAACAAGAAAGAATCGCATACATAATCTACCATATGTATTAAAAATAACACATAACTTGGCCATATATTATTTTAGAAAAACCTTAATTGAAACAATATGTAAATAAAACCATAACTAAGTGGTTATATCTTACCCATTTGGGGTCGTCTTTATGAGACCTTTGCTTGTCAATTCTATTAAGTGCTATCTCTATTGTCGGTAAAAGCTTTGTCATGTCCTTTCTAACAAATTTCATGAAGAGTATTCACGCCTTCTCTTCTCTTTTGACCCCTCTACAATAGTTCGAGGACCTCCTCTATACTCCATTATATATGCCCACACCATCTTAATATCTCATTGTTGTGTCATCGATTGATGCAACTTCTACACATCTAGTATACACATTCTAACGTATACCTTCTAGTTTTCCTACACATCCACCTCAACACCCTCATTTATATGCCCACCTTGAGTGTCTGAGCCTGATTTATGGTCCAACATTCTAAATTATATAAATTGTTTCTCACTAAATCCAATTTAAATCCTTTGTTTAACCCTGAAACCGCGAATTGATGAGAACTAATAAGTATGAGTTAAATCAATCATTGCATTAATTAGTTTTATACCACTCACTTCCCTACGTTTATAGGCTTTAATTCATCACCAATCTCCTTCGACTTTAGTCTTTTCATTCAGTTTCGTATAATCATGCACATCACTTTATCTCCTAACTAGTAAGAAACTCGGGCAAAGCCCGGATGATCTTGATGCGCGCCACTTAGCATAGAAAACATCATAACCGTTCAAAGAAGTGTGCAATCTAGAGTGATTACAATTCACTCGTCCAGATGTGATTCACTTGTTAGAGAGATAGTACTTATGATTTTTCTAATTAACATCAAATGATTATTAAATGCTATTGAATGGGTATTTATCATCTTTATAGTAGATTTTTAATAGGATTTATAAGAAAAAGCCACGTTCACACACGGAAGAAGGATTATGGCTCTTCAAAACTGGTCCACGTGTCAGGCGAGAGAGTTCCATTTTAGTATTATACTACTAGTAAGAAACCCGGGCAATGCCCGAATGTGCTTGATGCACGCCATTTGGCAAAGACGACATCACAATTGTTCAAAGAAGTGTGAAATCTGAAGTGACTGTGATTCACTTGTTAGAGAGAGAGAGATAGATAATAACATCAAATGACCATTAAATGCCATTGAATGAAAATTTATCATCTTTATGGTAGGTTTTAAATAGATTTATAAGAGAGCCGTGTTCACACACGAAAGAAGAATTCTAACTCTTTAAAATACGTCCGCGTGTCACAACACGGGAGAGAGGCTTCCATTTTAGTATAGATACTAGTAAGAAACATGGGCAATGCCCGAATGTGCTTGATGCATGCCATTTCGCAAAAACAACATCACAACTGTTCGAAGAAGTATGAAATCTGAAGTGAGTGTGATTCACTTGTTAGAGAGAGAGAGAGATTAACATCAAATGACCATTAAATGTCATTGAATGAAAATTTATCATCTTTATGGTAGGTTTTTAAATGGATTTAAAAGAGAGCGGCGTTCACACACGTAAGAAGAATTCTAGCTCTTTAAAAGACGTCCACCTGTCACGACATGGGAGAGAGGCTTCCATTTTAGTATACATATATATATATTATATATATATATATATATATATATATATATAGAGAGAGAGAGAGAGTAGCGATCCAGTGAGATATGAGATATATGAGATAACTTTGAGAAACCTATCTAGAGGTTTTGGAATTTGATGAAAATTGGTGGGCATGCTCTCTATGGCAAGTTGATCATCCTCACAAAAAATCATCAAATTCTAAAACCTCTAAGGGCATCAAATGTTAGAAGATTTATAGACCGTCCATTAAAACCAATAATTTGAATTATGAATTTGATGCCTATAGAGGTTTTAGAATTTGATGATTTTTTGTGAGGATGCTCAACTTGCCATAGAGAGCATGCTCACCAATTTTCATCAAATTCTAAAACCTCTAATTAGGTTTCTCAAAGTTATCTCATAGAAGAGTTATTTCACTGGATCGTTATCCTATATATATATATATATATATATATATATATATATATATATATATATATATATATATATATATATATATATATATATATATATATATATATATATATATATATAGAGAGAGAGAGAGAGAGAGAGAGAGAGAGAGAGATTAGATATGCAGTGATACACTGAATCATAGTGATATCTTCTTTGCCCTGATTAATACACGCAAGGAGGAATCTTTCATCGCCAACTAGGTGCCGTTGAATCACATGCTTGAAGGAGATATTAAGAACTAATCAGCCCTTGCGCATTTTCACAACATTCGGGTAAAGATGTGGAGCAGACTTCCATGGAAATAACAATGATACTAGTGAGATAAGTAAAGAATGTGGATACTTCTAGATCAGCATGACCTATTCCCAATATCGGTTACTATGTCACCATCGGCGATCGAAATCCATGCAAAAAATCGATCACTCGCAGAGTTGGTAGCGACAAAAAAAAAAGTAATAGGCTGAACAGAATTACCAGCCCTTCCATCTGAACGACTCGCAGAGGCGGAGCGACCTCCTCGGAGGCCACGGCCTGGAGGAAGGAACGCGCCATGGCTGCGGATTCAACACCAACAACAACAAATCTTGATCAAGACCCGCAAGAAGAGAGGGATTGAAAGAGAGATTTCGTCGCAGATCAAACGAGAGAGGGATGAGGCGAGGCGGGGAGGGCGTGCTTACTGTTCGCCATCTGAGGAGGATCCGGCAGGGCGATTAGGGCAAGCGCGGCGGGACCGTAGAGTTGCAGAGAGGGCCTCCTTCTTCTTTGGTTTCGACTAAGGTTTAAAGAACCGTGGACCGGGTTTAAATAAGTCGAACCGGCTACCCTGACTCCGACTCGGTTTATAACACAGCTCACTACTTCAGGTTCCGTACCGGACCGGACCGGACCGGCCATGACCTACCGGCGTTGTGCCAAACGAAGTTACGGAACCCACTGTGGATATTAAAAGTTGGGGTTTTTGACGTTAGCTCCTCAAAATGGTTTATATGGTTAACGTTAAAGGTATGTAAAGTTTGAACTTAACATCAAGTCCAATTGGACTTTGGCTAAGAGCATCTCCAACCGGCTCCGAGCGAGAGCTCGGAAGGCTCACGTGGCACGCGGAAGAGAAAGAGCTGCTCCAACCGACACCGAGTGTTTGTCTGAAGGCCTACGTGGCATGCCACGTAGGCCACGTGCGGCCCGGACCTCCGAAGCCCTCCACATACAACAGAGGTCCTTCGGAGCCTCCGAGCAAATAAAAAATTCTTGTTTTTTTTAAAAACCCCCCCGGACCTTTCATAAATGCTCGGACACAGTAACAGCGAACCATGGTTTGGAGTAAATTTGGAGAGTTTGGATAACTTGAAAATGGGTAGGGTGTTTGGTGCAAAATGCTCGGACATCCGGTTCGGAGGCCGTTGGAGCTGAACCTCTCACCGAAGCGGCCTCCGATGAGGTGACAACAAAAAGCGGGCCCCACTTACTTCGGAGGTGCTCCAAGCTTCAGAGCCAGTTGGAGATGCTCTAACTTGATCTTCTTCTCTTGTGCATACGTAATAACCAAATTTTTTAAATAGTAATTTTACCCCTACATATAAAGTTCAACAATTGTAGCAAAAAAATAACAATCGGTAAAGAGCAAAGAAACGTTAGTTTTGGCTAACGCAGGCTCTTGCCGTGCACATGTAATAACATAATCTTTTAAATGACAATTTTCGCCCTACATATAAAATGTAACAATCATAGAAAAAAAAGTAACAATTGATAAAGAGTAAGAATCGATTAGTATGGTAACAATTTGATACGTCGAAATGTCTTAGTTATCGATTAATTGTAGCGGTACTTTTGCTCATCTAGTCACAATAGGATTATCTTTTTGACAAAAAAATGTATTTAACTATACAAAACCAAGCTGATTCTATCTCGCACATAAAAAGTAGCAATTAGGTTAAAAAGAGTGACTATTTGGTCGATTAACATAATTTTTTTATATAAAAATATACATAAAAAAAAATCAATTGTTTTGTGGTTTTAAATCGAAAATATGGAGTGATTTCAACTATTTTTCATGCAAAAAATAGTTTGTGTTACGTTAATGGCAAAAAATATAAATTTAATAAACTTTGGCTATGCATTATTGTCCTTTTTCCTTATTTGGTTTGACAAGATTTCGAGAGGGAGCTATTGCAATACGGAACTTGTAGGAGGGCTTATTGTAAGTTGATTCCTTTGTCAGGGAGCTATCCATAATCACTAAGCTCCCTTTAAAAGTTTGGGTAAATTACATATGGACCCCTTATAGTTTAACCGATTATCACTTACACCCATTTATGTTTAAAACCCTACAAATGCCCCCCTATAGTTTAAAAAACCATGCACATAGACCCCTCTGTAGCCCTCTAGAGGGGGTGCAAGTGATGTGTTTTTCAAACTATAGGGGGGGCATTTGTAGGGTTTTAAACATGAGGGGGTATAACTGTATAAGTGATAATCGGTCAAGCTACAAGGGGGTATATGTCTAATTTACCTTACAAGTTTTTTATAGATCTCCGTCAAACAAAAAAAGTTGTTTATACTTAAATCTAAGAGTAAATTACAAGAAACTCCCCATAAATTATAAAACCTAGCAAAGTAGCAAGGCTAGTAGGCCTCCCCACATGTGCTTGCTTTTTGCTAGGGCTAATGAAGCCTAGGCACGACTCTTATGGATACTACGTGCCATTATTGCTTGAATTTAGGGCATAAAGTGAACCAAGCTAAACCAGTTGTTATCCTTGAAAAAGTCGGTTAGACATGATACTAAAGATGTGATTACTTGAAATGTGGGGTATTCAGGAGATTAATGAACCCTTTAAATATCTGGGGGCTAATGTTTGGAGGCAAACAACTCCCTTCTTGTGACATGGATAATCTTACCACGAAGATCCTTAAATGTATTGAGGGTTGGAAGACAAACCCAAGCACCTAGGTTAATCGATCAAACCTGATAAAACGTGCAAAATCTTCAATAAAGCTCCGAGTCATCACACTCAACAAGAGGGGAGACGAGAGATTCATCTCTTTCCAACCTCCACACCACACATGGGGACTTCCTTCAAGAATCACGCACTTGTCATCTAAAGAGTCACAGGAGCCAAAGTAGAGTCAAGCAATCTAAGTGTGGGGGAGGATTACGGCCATCGTACGGTTCCCCTCCAACAGTCGATTGAAGGGTAGAGCTTCGAGATGTGACTTGCTGTAGAGCGCTGAGCTGTCACGCTAACACTGTAGAGTAGAGAGAGTAGAAGAGAGGAAAGAGAGAGAGAGAGAGAGAGAGAGAGAGAGAGAGAGAGAGAGAGTTGACACAGGGTGTGGTGACAGAGTTCGGCCGAAGCCTATGTCTTCGTGCGGTAAGATGCAACCTTTGAATCCACTAACTCTGAAAAGAAGTTCAGCCACTCTCGACAGGCCGAAGAGTGTTTACACAAGTGAATAGAGAGTGGAATAGGTTTGGCTAGAGTCTGAATACCAGAAAGCTCGAGGAGCTCTAGAAAGCAGAAAGTGAGATCTAAGATAATGGAATCGAATTCGGAATATTTATCGAGACTACTATTTATAGAGGTTTGGGAATATCGGGGGTTTTGGTAAATATCCGGGGGGAGTTACCAGACCCCGAATAGTATTCATGGGCCCTAGGCAGGGCTGCGTGTCCCATTGTCACCCCCGTGGGTCTCAAGCAAGACTGCATGTCCCACCGTCGTCTCTGTGGGCCCCAGGCAGGGCTACGGGTCCCACTGTCGGGCGTTAGCTGGATTTTGCTCCCACACTAAGCACAAAAGAATAAGCCCTCTCAAAAGATAACAAGGCTCCACCAAAACCCAAGCAAGAGAGATACCAAGTCTGCCCAAGTGCACCCCTATTTATACCTAGGATACGGTCCGGATGCAGCAGGCCAAAACAGTATGCGGTTGGGGACCACGGCAGGAGGAAAACTAAGCCCATCGGTGAATCGGTCCCGACTGCCTATTTATGGTCCCGAGCGTCATAAACCAACGGTCCGGACCGTGGCACTCCCCGGGCTGTCCGGACCGCACAGTGTCAGTAAGCACAGGCACTTAAGAAAAATTCATAAACTTTAACAAAAGTTTTATTCCCCATCCTGATTAGGTATTGGAGTACTGGCCAGGCCATAGTTTTCGGATAAAAAATTTATCATGAACCAAATAATTGGGCTAGGTGTTGTGATATCAACGCAGCCTAGGATCTAGCAATCAAAGGAAGAAAATACGACATAGATTATATGTGCAAAAAAGTAAAAGATACGATACGCAGATTTATCTTAGTTCGGCAAATCTTGCCTACATCGAGCCTTGGGGGTTGCACTTTCACTATCTTGATAATTGTGATCGAAATGAACAAGTCTCTTGCTTGATCTTATAAGGGGAATCACTCACACCACAAATCCCTTAAGTTTTCTCTGCCCTCCGTCTCTATCAAAAACTCTCTTTTTCTTCTCCGTTCGTCTTACTACAAAGACGGCTAAAAAATCGGTACCTTTTTATACCAAACCCCCTAGCAGAAAACCCACCTTGGCAATATGAGCCGTGGGTGTCCGGGCACCACTATAATTTCACTTGGACACCACCTCCTGCTGCTCGGGGTTCCTAAGTCAAGCACAAATTTGTTCGGGCTTCCCAAGCCCTGCATAGAGTTCGCCCAAGCGCCCGTGTGAGTTCGCCTGGGCGCCTGGCAGTCTGCATACGTATCAGGCTTCATATTCTATGCGTACGATTTTGTTCCAACCTCTTTAAAGAGGTTGGAGCATCCCGCTCTCTCTCATTGGTCCATTCCAAGGGTATGTTTGTCATTTCATATTGTTTATCATGGTGAAATGCCCAAAAGCTCTCGAGATAGACCAATGAGAGAGAGCGGGACGCACCAACCACTTTAAGGAGGTTGGAACAAAATCGTTCTCATATTCTAACACTAGGTCAACTGGAGAGCAGATGTCATTTCTCCAAATCATTATTGATGTCTATCCTAATCTAATGAAAATACTAATTCTTACAAACTAACTGGTGAAAAGTCCATTTCAAAAAAAAAAATGGTGAAAAGTCCACTTTCTTGGACTAATTCCCACACCTTTGTCCCGGATCCATACAAACTGGTGATCGTAATCATCATTAGAAAACAACAAAGAAACAAAAAAAAAAAATCAAAGAATCCTGCATTAATTTGACCAATTCATATCTTTGACCCTTTTAAAGACTTGGCAAAGGATCTATTGAGAGCAGCTATTGGCACACTAATACTTGCTTTCCAAACACCGCGTGAAAGTTTTTTTTTTATTACAAATTAATCTTCCAAGTAAAATGATCATAACATTTGTTTTTTATTTTTTGTTCGAGACATGTTCAGCCGATCAGAGCTGAACAAGATATAGTATATTCGGACGATCAGAGCAGAAGATTGTATAATACGTTCGGCCGACCACGGCTGAACATATTGTACCATGTTTGGATAGTCAAACGTATTGTACCATGTTCGGCCGAACGTGCTGTATAATGTTCAGCTATGATCGATCGAACGTAAAGTTTGGATGCCGGTAGATGACGACGGAGAGAAAATCGACAGGGGGAGGAACCTACGACGTTTGGGCAGGGGAGCTCGGGGAGGAGAGGAGCTCGTCGGAGCGGTTGATGGAGGAGATAAGGTGTTGACGAAGAGAAAATTAACGGGGGTAGGAACCTACGGGGCCTGAGCGAGGGAGCTCGGGGAGGGGCGGAGAGCGGAGAGAAATTCAACGGAGCAGTTAGTGGAGGAGGCTGGGTGTTAGGGTTTGGGATGTCCGTGTGTGTGTGTGTGTGTGGAGTAATTTGGGGAAGAAGGTTAGTATAGGGCTTTTTTAAATTTGGAGTTGTGTAGTTAACAAATATATAAATTTTTAAAATCGGGTATTGTGGGTGGTGTGTGACAAGAATTTGGTGTGTGAAACGGAATAGTGGGTGAACCAATAGACCCACTCGTATCTATTGCAGTTTTTTATGAGGTTTTCCCAAAATTAGCCCCCAATTCTCACGAATTGCTGGGAATGGATCAACTTGCAATAGATCCCGAGTGGGTCTATTGGCACACCAATTTCTACGGGCTAAAATACCCTCGAGACTGATAAAGGGCTTCACTCCCAATTTCAAAGGGATTTGACTTCGCTCCACTGATGATTTGTCTCCCCTTTCGACCGATGACGCTTAGGGGAGAGACATGTGGTGCATCTCATTTTCAATGGCCACAATTGGGCCATGGAATGAATCATAGGGGGATGCCAATACCACGACTGATTGGGCCATGGTACGCTTTGGAGAGAGATACGACGTCGTCCACCCATCGTCGTCGACCACCGGCGGGTACCTTCCGTCGACGACGCCACCCCGTCGACTACCACCCGCAGCCATCATGGCAGCCACTACGCCCACCGACCACTGGTTGCCCACCGCCGCCGCCTCGTCGACCACCAGCCGCGGTGGTCGATGGGACAACGAGGGTGGTGGCCAGCGACGAATCGGCGATGGTGGTGGGGGTGGGGGTCGATGGGGCGTCGGTCCTGTCGAACTTGCCTCTGGATCTCATTTCCATCTCATGTTTCATTGCGGTGCGCCGTAAAATGTGTCGACACATTTCATTGTGTTACCGTAATAGAATGCGTCAACACATCAGTGAAATGCTCTGGCGCACATGGACCGACGCATCAGTGAAATACTCCGGAGCATTTCACTGATGTGCATGTGCGCCGGTGCATTTCATTGATGCATCGGTGCATTATGTGAGCCGGTGCATGTGGGGGAGGATTTTAGCCGTCGTACGTAACCCCCCGTCAACAGTTGATTGAAGGGTTGAATCTTCGAGGTGTGGTACTGTGGAACGCTGAGCTGTCACTCAGACACTGTTGCAACACAGAGAGATACAAAGAAGGATAAAGAGAGAGAGGGAGAGTTGACACAAGGTATGGTAACGAAGTTTGGCCGAAGCCTACATCTCCGTGCGGTAAAACGTAACCTTTGAATCCACTATCTCTGAGAAAGGTAGAGCTACTCTCGACAGGCCGAGGAGTACTTCTTACAAGTAGTCAGAGGGTGGAGAGGGCTTGAGAGTCTAAATACCAGAAAGCTCAGAGAGCTCTGGAAAACATAAAGTAGAATCTGGAATAATGAATTACGGTCTGGATTATTTATAGGATTCGCTGTATATAAAAGTTTCGAATATTCTAAGAATATTCCCTAGAAAATCAATAGTTTAGGCAATTATTCGGGGTGATTTACCAGTCCCCGGATGGCATGTGCGGGCCTCAGGCAGAGCTGCGAGTCCCACTATCATCTTCGTGGGCCCCAGGCAGAACTGCGGGTCTCGTTGTTTTTGTGGGCCCCGGGCAGGGCTGCGGGTCCCACAGTCATCTTCGTGGACCCCAAGCAAGGATGCAGGTCCCACTGTTGGGCGTTGCCTAGATTTTTGCACCTACAGTGCATTTCAATGACTACGATTGGGCCATTAGATGAACCCTCTGGGGATGTCACCACCACCTGTTGTCGCTGTGTCGTGCCGAACTTGCTTCCAATCTCATTTTCATCTCTCATTTATTTCCTCTTGTTTACTATTTGTACATTACATTCATCGAATCTTCCATTAAAAGCTACCAGTGGTGCTGACTTTATTTTATGCTCAACACTTGACGGTCTCATAAAGGATCACCCGACGATCGGAATACCTCCGGAATCACTGAATTCTGATGAAAAACGAACAAGGTACGCTATGTCGAACTTGCCTCCGACTCTTATTTCCATCTCTCATTTTTTTGCTCTTGTCCATTATGTTTACGTTACATCTATTCAATCTTCCATTAAAAGCTACTGGTGGTGTTGACTTCATTTTATCATCACCTTTGGACAGTCTCATAAATCACCCGAGGATTGCAACACCGACGAAATCGTTGAATTCCGATGAGAAACGAACAAGGTACATCATGACAAACTTGCCACCGGCTTTTATTTTTATCTCTCATTTTACTTTGTTGCGCAGTAGAATGAGTTGGAGCATTTCACTATGGCGTCGCAATAGAATACACCGTCGCATCTTCACTGATGCGGCAAAGTATCTTCACTGATGCGCCGGTGCATTCAGCGCATCTTCACTAATGCACCGGCGCATCTTCACTGATGCACAGCTGTAGAATGCGTCTACGCATTTTACTATGGCACATTAGTGAAATGTGCAGGTGCATTTCATTGTGCGCCAGCGCAAATGATTTTGGCTCTCATTTTCATCTTTCATTTCCTCCCTCTTGTTCACTTTACATTACATCCATACAATATTATATTAAAAACTATTAGTAGTGCTGATTTCATTTTATCCTCGCTTTTGAATGGTCTCGTAGAGAATCACCCGAGGATCGCAATGTCTCTGAAATTACTGAATTCCGAAAAGAAAAGAAGAAGGTACATCATGCCGAACTTGCCCTTGACTCTCATTTCCATCTCTCATTTCTTCCCTCCTATTCACTGTTTTTATATTACATCCATCCAATTTTTTACCAAAAGCTATTGGTGGTACTGACTTTATTTTATCATCGTCTCTAGATGATCTCGTAGAGGATCACCCGAGGATCGCAACGTCACCAGAATTACTGAATTCCGATGAGAAATGAAGAAGGTAGACCGTGCCGAATTTGCATCCAGCTCTCATTTCTTACCGCCGCCACCGGCCACCGTTCGCTCACAGCCGACTTGACGGCAATGGCTCACTAAGTACTTCACGCTATGGAAGGATGTCGGAGACGAAAAATGATACCATTCCAACGATCTCCGGCGACGAGAGATGGTTGAAGTAAGAAAAAATTCAAACGAATAAGATGAACAACCTTTTTTGATTTTTATTTACATTGTTTGTCTTTAAGGGTAAAATAGTCACAAAAATACAACAGCTGTTAGGATGTGACATTTGGCACGTGTTGAGGGCTAGAAAAGTAATATAAAAAGAAACTGGGTCTATTCCCAGTAATTCATAAGAATTGGGAGGCCATTTTGGGAAAAACCTCTTCTTTTACCATAACATATATGATAAGAAAATGAAATATAAAGCCCTTAACTTAGTCGCCCGAACCACCACACTATCTCCGTGGTTCGTGGTTCGGGCATTGACACCTGTAATTTCGACCGGAACGTTGTTGTGATCTACATTCCACCAAGTTAACCTAGGGGGCTCCCATCAATCGGACCGGGGGTGCCTGGACCCCGAACCATGGTGATAGTGTGGTTCAGGAAGACTACTTTAAGTTGTTCGAATGAAATAGGATAAATTATACTTTGACCCCTGAAGTTTGGCCCAAAATCACTTAACCCCCTACAATTAAAAAACTACATTTTGCCCCCCCCTCCCCCCTTCAATTCAGTTTTGAGTAAACTAAATTTAGTATTGGACAAAAGGGGTTCTGTGCTAACACTTAAAGCTATAGAGATCCATTTGAAACAAAATAAACTACAGGGTGATTAGGGGGTTAAGTGAATTTGGGCCAAACTCCAGAGGGGTAAAGCTTAATTTACTCATCATATATATATTATATGCGCATCAAATATGATATTAAACATTATAATCAGCCGATCACAACAACATCCCAAGTCCCCCAAAATCAAATCAAGAAGGAAACTAGTCCAGAAAAAGGGTCAAAAAATGGGGAGGACTGGGAGTAAAATTACCCCGGGTGAATGGATCAGAACTCAGAAGATGTCGAGGATCTCGAGGATGTAGCCGTTGCAGAGGGGGCAGTTGCCTCGGCTGACCCACACCTCCCGGGAGCACAGCCGGCAGAAGGTGTGCCCGCACGGGATGAACGCCGCCCCCTTGTGCCGCACCATGCACACGCAGCACACGAAGAACATTCCCTCCGCCTCCCCCTCCTCCGCCTCCTCCCCCTCCTGCGCAGCCGTCATCACCCCTCCGTACCTGTCCGTCTGCTCCAACAGCGCCATCAGCGAGACCCTAATCGGCTGCTGCTCCGCCTCCCCCGCCCCGGCGGAGCCATCGCCGCGACCGGATGTATCGTCACCCGCCCCTAATCCCCCTCCTGCTGCTGCTCTGGTGGCCGACGCCTCCTCCGGCTGTGCCGTAGCGGCGGTGCTGTACTCAGACACGAACATCTCCCGGCCGGAAGTGGCTCGCGGGAGGGTCTGGGCGGTCATCATCTGCTCCTCGCGGATGATGTCCATCAGCGTCCTGTTAGTGCTGCTGCTACTGGTGGCGCCGGCGGCGCCGGCCTCCCGCTTCTCGTCAGCGAGGACGGATGCCAGCGTGAGCGAGCGGCGGGACTGGCGGACGCCGTCCTCCTCCTCCCGGACCTTGAGTAGGTCCCGGAGTTGGCTCGAGCCGTCGATGGCCGACATGTGCTCCGACAGCGTCATGGTCCGCCGCACCTCCCGCCCTTCCATTCCTCCCCCCTCTCGCTCCGATCCAGCCAAAAAAATCCAAAGAAAGCCGAGATCACGAAACCACAAAGAAATTCAACTCGATCTGGAAACGAATCGAACACTGGAGCGGCGGATCCCGAAGGGGTCTGGATCTAGAGGGCCCTCCGTCGCAGACTTCTAGGCGCGATCGAGGGGGCATCTGATACCTTCCCCCCCTGGCCCTGCGAAGAGGAGGAGACCACGCGATGGCGCTTTCTGCATAAATTAAAGAATCCGCCATTAAAGACAAGGAGCAGGAATCAACGGAGAGGAGGTTCCGGACGGATAGATCATGGACCGCTAGGGTTTTGGGAGGGGGGGATCCACGCTGTAGTTACCTGTCTCCTCGTCTTCTTTCCGGGTTGACGGGATGCGGGGGGGGGGGGGGGAGGGGGGGGGGGGGAGATCGAAGCGGACGGGGGAGAGAGACGGGTGCAGCGAGTCGTCAGGTTCTTGTTCGGGCTCTCCGACACTGCGAACGGGTCTCCCGGGTCTGTACAATTGTACGTACACCGCTCCCCGCGTTCCGTTGAATTTACGGTAAGAGCGTTGTAGATGCACAGGTTGTACCATTTGTACGTAGTATGTACGTCGTTTGTCGTGACTACCATTAGACGGAAGGGGTATTGGACTCTTGTAGTCTTGAGGCTGAATGTCTAGAGCATCTCCAACACCAAGCGACTTCTAAACAAACTCCCTATTCTAGGGAGCCATTTGGGCTTTTAAACAAAATACGGATCGGATAGGCTTGTCTGAACAATGTGATGTACGAACAATGCGAGGAGCCTGCTATTGCTGATTCTAAGGCTGCAGCAACCAGCAGGGGCTGGAAAGATTAGTCAACTGAGAGGTTAGTCATGGAGTGCGATTTGTGGAGGATGTTCACTTAGATAGGATCTTTGTCTCCACTACATTGACTCCGCTGGTTCGGGATGGTGCGAAGTACGCTATCATGCCAAATAGTGAGATCGAGGCAAAGTTGTGGGTTGGAAGCATACGCTAGTAGGGTATGTAGTGGGAAAGAAGCCTTTCTTTCCAAAATTTCAAGACGTGATGTAGAAGTTATGGAAACCGATTGGTGGATTGGAGAGAGAGAGAGAGAGAGAGAGAGAGAGAGAGAGAGAGAGAGAGAGAGAGAGAGGTCTTTATTTATTTAAATTTCTGGTGGAGATTGACAATACTAGAGTGCTAGAAGAAGGGCCTTAGTACTTTGAGGGACGACTCGTAGTTCTGAAGAGGTGAACAATAACATAAAATATGATCGCGACCCGCTTGATAAAATTCCTATATGGGTAAGATTCCCGAACCTTCCGATCGATTGGCGGTTGAAGGAGGGCATCAATCGTTTGGCAAGTCTGATTGGGGTTCCTCTCACGAGAGACCTTGCGATAGTTAAAGGTGCGAAGAGAAATTACACAAGGTGTTGCATCGAAGTAAAGTTCGACAATGAGTTTCCTAACAAAGTATCGGGCTGAGGGGAGGACGAGAAAGTTATATTTATGCAGAAGGTCTTATACGAGTGGAAGTTGACCAACTGTGCGAAGTGCCGAATTTTTAGGCATTCTATGACAAATTGTGGTGGTGTTGAAAGGAAGATTCCAGCAGGTAGGAATGTGTCTAGATATAATTGGGGACCGAATGTTGGTGTTGTTGGTGCTAGGGGCTAGAGGCCAGTTGGGGCTGGGGGTGATAAGGGGAGTATGCTAGTTGATGGGTGTTACATGCTCTAACCCTAGGAGAGAGAGAGAGAGAGAGAGAGAGAGAGAGAGAGAGAGAGAGAGAGAGAGAGAGAGAGAGAGAGAGAGAGAGAGAGAGAGAGAGAGAGAGATGATGATAGGGTTTGGGGAGAAAAGCATAACCATCTCATTAGGCCATAGGCCAAATATATAGGAACGCAAGGGGGATAGGATATCCTATACATATAACCTACAGGTATGGGAATCTTATACAAGAAGTCTATGTGTATATGTATCCGTTGTACACTATCACTTACAGCCCCCCCCCTCTCTCTCTGTCAAACTCATGGTGGGTCATACACTATGAGTTTGCTAAGTAGAAACTGGAAATGTGCAGCTAGGTGTGACTCCAAGGAAATGTCGCAAGTGGACAATCTCCTTAGTGGTTGAGGCCATGGAACGAAACTTTACCTCGGTACTGGAGATAGAGACAACGCTTTGCTTCTTTGTTGTCCATGAGATGAGAGTCTCCAAGAAACAGACAATAGCTGGTAGTCGATTGATGAGTTGTTAGATCACCGGCCCAGTCAGCGTCCGAGTAGGCACAGAGGATCATGGGCGAGGTCGATGATTGGAAAAGCGACTGGATGATGGTGCCTCGAAGATAATGGAGAATCTGAAGAAGGGCAGCATAGTAAGCAAAGCGAGGGGCTTCGATGAACTGGCTGACGATGCTGATGGCATGAGCAATATTGGACCTGGTGATGTAGAGGTAGACCAACTGACCAACGATCTACCGGTACCGAGTAGGATCTGATCGAGAGAGGTTCACCGTCGGTGGGACGAAGCTTCACGTGAAGCTCGAGAGGGGTGGCAGTAGTGCAATCATTTGAAAGAGCAGCTCGATTGAGGATGTCAGTGGTATACTTCTGTAGAGAGAGTAGAATCCATCGCTCACTGTGGGCGATCTCTAACCCGAGAAAGTAGCGAAGAGGACCTAAGTCCTTTATCTGGAACCGGCGCCGGAGATGCTGCTGAAGGGAAGTGATGGCAGGGGAGTCATCACTTGTGATGATTATGTCATCGACGTATAGTAGGAGAATCGCTCGACCCTAAGGAGATGACCGCACAAATAGTGAGTGGTCCTGCGAGCTCTCAACGTAGCCGATCTCGGTGACGGCTCGCCGGAAACACTAAAACCAAGTACGAGATGCTTGCTTGAGCTCGTAGATAGCTCGACATAGGCGATAGACATGCTGGAGAGGAATATGCAATCTAGGAGGCAACTGCATATAGATGACCTCGGAAAAGTCATAATGAAGAAAGGCATTATATCACGTCCATATGGAGAAGAGGTCATCGATGAATAACTGCAACTGCAAGGAGTATACGAACGAATGCCATCTGTGTTGGATGTGAATCCATGGCAGAGGCCCACAGCGGAAGCAAAGTGAAGGTGTTGAGCGTCCATTTGGTGCGATTTATCCTTTCTTTTTCATGCACATAGCGCCACTTTACTACGTAAAACTTTCATAATGCACGTAAACTGCATGAGTTTCTTTGCACCACGATATAGTAGACTCTCATACGAACCCAACGGCATATTGGTTCGCTCTCATACACATCATGCATGATAGTTATACTACCTGATAATCCAAATTGTCCTTTTATCGATTAATGCCCCGGAACCTTATGGACGTCATTTCATGTGTGATTTTCAGGGAATTGATCCGGTTATCGATGCATTCAGCTCAAGAGCGTTATGACCAAGCCGTGGATATCCTCAAGGCAATCTGATGGAGACTGTACAACTCGTTTGGAGGCCTGTCTAAAGAACAACGTTGGAAAACGGATAACTGCAATGATTCGGACGAGGGAAGACTGTAACAAGCCGCTGCAACGCAGGAATCGAACCAGAAGATGACTACATAAATGCAAAGGAGCGATGATGGATTCGGATGATGGTAACCAAGTTTCCCATGTGACCCCGTTCGACCTGTACCCGGACAAGCCCCTTTAATTTCTTCATTCATTCTCTATACCCAACTAAATCACAACCCTTAATCTCCACTCATGCATGGATACCATCCAGCCAACCCATGCATGTGAAGCTATCACCGAAACCTAGCCGTCCGATTGCCCATCCTTCCATGCATATATGCATGCATGCATATAAACCCATTCATGCATCCCGACCCGATCACAGTCGTCCCTGGCACCCGAGCTCTATCCGCAGTTCCTGATTAAAACCCCAGTGCACCCAGCCTTTCATCTCATTAATCACCGCCGTCCGATCCAACAAACCCATTGTAGACACACGAATTTCGTCGGACCTGAACCCGACTTACGTGTGTCGACGCGGATGCAGACCCGACACGCGGACCCGACTCGCGCGCGCCGACACGGACTCGGACCCCGCCTCAAGAGGGGCCGGCCCCTACTAGGGTCCGAACCCTATAGGGCCGGCCCTAGTGGGGACCGAACCCCATGGAGAGGCCGGCCGGCCCTGCAAGGAAAGGGAAGAAAAAAGAAAGAAAAGAAAAAAGAAAGAAAAGAAAAAGGAAAGAAAAGAAAGGAAAGAAAAGAAAAAGGAAAGAAAAGAAAAGGAAAGAAAAGAAAGAAAAGGAAAAAAATACCGCCATGCGCGGGGGGAGGTAGCGTATGACGTCTGCACACACGCGGATCTGCGCCGATCCCTCGATCCGACGCACAAGACGAAACGCCCGATCGCCATCGATTTCGTGCGCAAAATCCAGCCATAATTGCACCCGCCAGAAAAGGAAAACAACTAAATGTTATTCCCCTCATCAATGGATGAATAAAATCCGGGTAATTATGAGAGAGATACAAAAGGGATTTAAAATTAAAAAGTTCCCATATCTCTCTCCCCACCTCTTTGCCTATAAATAGAGGGGGTGGGGGAAGGAAAAAATGGTCGGAAAATTGAAGACGAAACGCCGGAGCTCTGCAGAAGAGGAGACGCTTCTTCATCGACCCAAGGCTTCACGAGGCACAGTCAAGCCTGTCCCGAGGGATCGGCTTACTGAAAGTCCTCATCAATGTGAAGACCCTTGCACACGAAGATCATCCCTTCGACTCCGTGCACGAAGAAGAAAGCTCGGAGAAGAAGAACCCTTCGACTCCGAAGACGCCAGAAGCAAAGGCCGGAGAAGAAGATCGGAGCGGCACTACCCCGTCGTCTCCAACAAGCCTTCGACTCCGATCAAGCCCAAAAGCCCGGAGAAGAAGATCGGAGCGGCGCTACCCCGTCGTCTCCAACAAGCCTTCGACTCCAATCAAGCCCAAAAGCCCGGAGAAGAAGATCGGAGCGGCACTACCCCGTCGTCTCCAACAAAGCCTTCAACTCCGATCAAGCCCAAAAGCCCGGAGAAGATGCCGACACCATAACCGTCACCAAGGCCAGGTCGGGAAATTGAAGACGAAACGCCAGAGCTCTGCAGAAGAGGAGACGCTTCTTCATCGACCCAAGGCTTCACGAGGCACAGTCAAGCCTGTCCCGAGGGATCGGCTTACTGAAAGTCCTCATCAATGTGAAGACCCTTGCACACGAAGATCATCCCTTCGACTCCGTGCACGAAGAAGAAAGCTCGGAGAAGAAGAACCCTTCGACTCCGAAGACGCCAGAAGCAAAGGCCGGAGAAGAAGATCGGAGCGGCACTACCCCGTCGTCTCCAACAAGCCTTCGACTCCGATCAAGCCCAAAAGCCCGGAGAAGAAGATCGGAGCGGCGCTACCCCGTCGTCTCCAACAAGCCTTCGACTCCGATCAAGCCCAAAAGCCCGGAGAAGAAGATCGGAGCGGCACTACCCCGTCGTCTCCAACAAAGCCTTCAACTCCGATCAAGCCCAAAAGCCCGGAGAAGATGCCGACACCATAACCGTCACCAAGGCCAGGTCGGGAAATTGAAGACGAAACGCCAGAGCTCTGCAGAAGAGGAGACGCTTCTTCATCGACCCAAGGCTTCACGAGGCACAGTCAAGCCTGTCCCGAGGGATCGGCTTACTGAAAGTCCTCATCAACGTGAAGACCCTTGCACACGAAGATCATCCCTTCGACTCCGTGCACGAAGAAGAAAGCTCGGAGAAGAAGAACCCTTCGACTCCGAAGACGCCAGTAGCAAAGGCCGGAGAAGAAGAGGAGCGGCACTACCCCGTCGTCTCCAACAAGCTTCGACTCCGATCAAGCCCAAAAGCCCGGAGAAGAAGAGGAGCGGCACTACCCCGTCGGCTCGAACAAATCCTCGATCCCGATCAAGCCTCAAAGCCCGGAGGAGAGAAGCGAAGCGTCATCACCCCGTCGTTTTCGACTAACGCCTGCGCCATCCACGAAGAAGAAAGCCTGGAGCAGATCGTCTGAAGCGTCGCTACCCCGTCGTCCTCATCAACAAAAGCCGACGCCACAACCGTCGCACGGAGATCGGTGCTACCCCCACCATCTTCGAAAGCATTCTTAGACTCCGATCACGCCAAAGAAGCCCGGAGAAGAAGAGAAGTCCAGTCGACACGTAAACCGTCGAAGCACCGGAGAAGTAGCCCACGTCGTTCGAAGAAGAAGATCGAGTTGACGCCAAAGCTAAAGCCAACGCAAGAAGCCGAAGCAAAGCCCCAGTAAAGCCCGCGCCAAAAGCAACGCAAGTGCCAAAGCCAAGCAACTACGCCGGCCACGAGCAAAAGCACCGCACGTTCTAGCCGATACGACGCGAAGTCCGGAAGAACGAAAGCATCACAAGTCTCTCCCAGCTACGTCCAAGTGCAAGCGCCGAAGCAAAGCAAAAGCCAGAGCCACGCCGGAGCCAAGCTAAAGCCAAAAAGCCAAAGCCAAAGCCAACGCCAAAAGCTCGATCGACGCTGCGAATCGACGATCAAGGACACTGAGGTCAAGCAAGGAACGAGGAAGACGCGAAGACCGAGGAACGAAGCCGAAAACCCCCTAGCCGAGAAAGCGCGAAGCACGGAAGGGACAAAGCAACGGTGGATATTCCTTAGCCTCTCCAAAACCCTCTCCCTGTAAAACCCCTGTCCTGGGCAGCCCCTTCAGAGCTCTCGCACGAACACCACGTGGAGACGCGGATCAAAGGGATCCCCCAGAAGATCTTTCCCACAATCCCCTGATCAAAACTCGCCGCAACCCGGACTCGCTACACCCGAGCAACCCGGGTCCCGGCCACAATTGTAATCTCGTGTGATTCGCAATAAAGACGACCCGCGCTTTTTTCCGCGTCCACAGATTTCTGGCACGCCCGGTGGGACCTCTTCTCCTTTCATCCGTACGGCTGAAGAAGCTGCTCGAAATTCGCAATGGCCGGAACGAACAACGATGCGTTTGCTCCAAGCCTCTCACCAATCGCCGAGTCTCCTCTACTCCGCCACGGTGATCCAGTAAATCCGGAGGGTGATGCTCCTCCAATGGTGCGCGTCTACACTCGGCGTACACGGACTCTTGCAGATGTCTTCGTGCCAAAAGCTACTACCGAAGATGCTCGCCAAAGTGCCGACGAGGCCCTGGTGCATGAAGAAACGAGCCTCGATCCTGGAGCCCATGTCCAGAAGTTTGGGGAGGACCAGCCCCAACCCCGAACCCGTTCGGGTTCTCCAGCAAACGTTGCACCTCCTCTGCAGGGGGCAAACATCAATCATCAGCCAGAAGCAAGTCGGCGTAACTACGTCTCCGATGATGACGGCGAGGATGCGAACATGCAACACCGAGACGTTCTCCGTCACCACCCTCCGTCCGCTCTTCAGCTCCAAGTCATGCAGATGAGCGAGCATATGGCGCAAATTACTCGGCTGATGGAGGAGAAGGATCGTCACATCAATACTCTGCTCCAAAAGCTAAGCGCAAAGGACGCTGCAGCAGTTAGCCAACCCATCGCTTCTCCTGTAGCCGCTCCAGTTCCGTCTTTAACTCCCGCTCCTGCAGAAGTCGCTCCGACGGTTCAAGCAGTTACTCCAGCGCTCTCCTCGGCTCCCGTCCCATTGGAAGTCGTCTCCCCAACGCCAGCCTCGGTGGCCACACAACCTCCGACAACGGCAACGATGAATGCTCAGCAAGTCCAAGCGTTGATAGCCGACATGATGCGTTCTCACGGCAGTGGCCTTCCTCCGATCACGGCGGCATACTCGAAGCCCTACACTACGAGGATCCAGCAGTTACGCTTCCCAGTCGGATTCCAGCCACCAAAGTTTCAGCACTTCGACGGAAAGGGAAATCTGAGACAGCACGTCGCCCACTTCATCGAGACCTGCAACAATGCCGGCACATACGGCGATGAGATGGTGAAGCAATTCGTTCGCACCCTCAAAGGCAACGCGTTCGACTGGTATGTTGATCTTCCTGCAGGGACCATCGACAGCTGGGACCAGATGGAAAGGGAGTTCCTCAATCGCTTCCACAGCACCAGACGAACCGTCAGCATGACCGAACTCACCGCCGTCAAGCAAAGGAAAGATGAGCCAGTGATCGACTACATCGACAGGTGGAGGAACCTCGCGCTGAATTCACGAGACCGCTTGTCTGAAGACTCGGCCATCGAGATGTGTACCCAAGGCATGCACTGGGGTCTGCTCTACATCCTCAAAGGTATCAAGCCTCGGTCTTTCGAAGAACTCGCAACTCGGGCTCACGACATGGAACTCAGCCTAGCAAACCGCGGGGACTCGAAGAACAAGGACTTCTTGAAGATAGAGAAGAAGGACAAGCCACCGGCAACGAAACCGAAACAAGTCAATGTTGCTGACGTCGCTTCAACCTCCAAACCGCTCAAGATCGGTGGCAAGCCAGATCAGAAGAAGGGAGTCGCCATACCACCGCCTCCGCCTCCAAGACAAAGGATGACTCTCGAAGAGCTCGAAGCCAAGGAGTACCCTTTCCCAGACTCGGAAGTCTCCTCCATGTTCGACCAACTGCTGCAAGAGAAGATGATAGAGCTCCCTCCTTCGAAGAGGCCCGAGCAGATGCATCGTGTCGACGACCCTCTCTTCTGCAAATACCACCGGGTGGTGAGTCATCCCATCGAAAGATGCTTCGTCTTCAAGGAAAGAATCATGGCGCTCGCTAAACAAGGGAAGATAGAGATCGACTCTGGAGAAGTTGCTACGGCCAACATGACGTCCATCACCTTTGGCTCCTTTTCGCCGGTGCTCGTTGCTGCTAGGCGAAGCATGCCCAAATTGCGCATCAACCGTCAAGCTCCCATCGCTAAGTCAACTTCCCAGCCGAAAGTTTCGAAGCGACGTCAACGTACTCCTGCGCTCACCGAGGAGGGAACACCGCTGCCCTGGGGGCAATCATCGCTCACGCCAGCACCTCTTCCAAGCAATGCTGTATCCCAACGGGCGCTCCAAAGAAGATACGAGCAAGGAGATCCAGAAGTCGGTCTGCTGGGCCAGCCTTCGGGGAAGTTCGACTATTACGTCCTCTACTCAAGGCCTCCGTCCGTTCCAATCGACGAAATCAAGCCCACCGGCTGGGAATCGGAAGACACGCCAGTAGAGCCTCGAGAAGAGCAAATCCCTTCCAGTCAAGCTACGTCCCAATACGCTCTCCAGAAAAGATACGAGCAGGGAGATCCGGAAGTCGGTCTGCTGGGCCAGCCTTCGGAGAAGTTCGACTATTACGTCCTCTACTCAAGGCCTCCGTCCGTTCCAATCGACGAAATCAAGCCCACCGGCTGGGGATCGGAAGACGAGCCAGTAGAGCCTCAGGAAGAACAAGTGCCTTCGAGGGAACCAGTTGCTGCTGTCGACCATCATCCTAGTGAAGGGGAATCCACCGACGAAGAAGCATGGGTCATGCTACCGCGGCGGCGAAAGCCATGGCAAGAAAAGAAGCTCAAGCAAGACCGTGTGATGAGGGGATTCACCAAACGGAAGACCTACAAGAAGAAAAGCAAGACTCCGGGGAGGAAGGCGTTCAAAGTGCCGCCAGCAAGCCAAGACGATATCCTTCAGCAAAGTATTCCAGAGCCGACAACTTTGCAAGAGTTCTTCCCGGATCACTTCCTCCCAGTGGACCAACACGTCAAGGTGTCTTGTTGCATGGTCGAAGTCCATGAAGTGTCGGAAGGAAAGAACGAAGGCGAAACTTCTGGAGAAGGCGACTCCACAGATGAAGGAGACGATTCCGACGAAGGGGGCACTGCCTCTCACGACGAAGCAATCTTGCACATGCCGCTCGTAGAGGCTTTGCATCTTCCGAAGAAGGCTCGCCTGGCAATGGCGGCGGCCTTGGCCGATCCAGATAGCTACAAAAGGAAGAGGAAGGACGATCAGAAGCGCAAAGCTGTGGCCTCGTGTGATGCGACGATAACCTTTTCAGACGAGGACCTGCAACTCGGGACGCGATTGCACAACCGGCCTCTTTACGTCTCGGGATACATCAAAGAGAAGCCAGTGAACCGAATCCTGTTGGACTGTGGCTCCGCCGTCAACATCATGCCCATCCAGACGATGCGGCAACTCGGCATCACCGACGACCAGCTCTCGCCAAGTCAGTTGGTCATTCAAGGGTTCAACCAGGGCGGACAATCCACCGTCGGAATCATTCGCCTGAAGCTGTCAATTGGCTCGCTAGATACAACGGTCCTCTTCCACATCATCGACTGCCAGACATCATATCGTCTCCTGTTAGGAAGACCATGGCTGCACGAGAACGGCATCGTGGTATCCACCTGGCACCAGTGCCTCAAATACTACGAAGAAGGCGTGGAGAGGTGCATAGTTGCGGACGACAAGCCATTCAACGAGGCCGAGGCACACCTGGCCGACGCTAAATTCTACCAAGCAAAGGGCCTGGTCGCGGAAGTTCTGCCAGCTAAAGCCCCTCGAGCTCAAAAGATTGAAGAAGTGAAGCAGGACAAGACTCCACTTCCCGCGAATCCGACGCCACCCTCTGACAAGGCAAGACTCAAGGTCCAAGGAACGCCGAAACCTGGGCAAAGGATGCGCATCAGCTTCGAGCCAAGAGCAACGCAACATACCCCGTTGCCGATCCAAACGGTGCCTGTCCTGCGTCTCGCGCCTCAGTGGCTCCGAAAATCCGAGCAGTCGCCTTCTACTCCGACAAGGAAGCTGGCCTCGTCGTTATCTCAGGCCAACGTCATCACTCTGCAAGAAATGACAGTCCCACTACCTAGTCTGACGCAAGCTCCAAACCCGAGCAGACCTGTCGAATCGGCAGACCCTGAGCAACTCGGATTCAAGCCAGAAGGGAGTTGGGGGCAAAATGCTGCCCAGTTGCTGTTCAGAGCCGGCTACAACAAGGAAAGCGCCATGGGCACACTCCCACCGGCAGCAACTCCACATGGGATGACAAGAACTCAAGCTCGACTGTTTCAAAACGGAGAGCAAATTCCCCCGAACCGCCGAGGCATCGGCTCCAGTCAAGCTCCGTTGGTCATCAGAACCGCAGCAAAGAAGACCTTCACCTCGAACTACATCGAGGCGAGGATGGTAGATGAAGCAGCTGAAGGATCGACAATCTCCGATGCACTCTCCACCTACCTCAGCCATCCAGACAGCAAGAGAAGACGACGACGGGCTCGATGCCAAGCCTTGTTCCGGAAGCAAAGCAGAGGTGGTATAGACTGGTCGAATCGAAAACGCACATCCGTGTTCGAGAGGCTCGGGCCAGTCAAACAATCAAAGAAGAAGTCGGTGTTCGATCGTCTGGGGATGCCAATCGAGGACTTCGTCTCAACACCCACCCACCCACCCATGGCTGCCGTCAATCATATCTCCATTATGGATCCCGACAACGGTGACACTTCTACTTCGGACGACGAGTTGCCCGATGCCCCGCCAATCCTCGAAGAAGGGGGGCAGTCCACCGTTGACGACCTGAAGGAAATCAACTTGGGCACGGAGACGGAGCCTCGGCCTACATTCGTCAGCACACTCTTGACCCCGGAGGAAGAAGCCGCATACATCAAACTGCTTAAAGAATACAGAGACGTCTTCGCATGGTCCTACAAGGAGATGCCAGGCCTCGATCCAAAAATCGCAGTGCACCAGCTCAGCGTCAAACACGGAGCCAGCGCCATCAAGCAAGGACAAAGGCGCTACCGGCCAGAACTGGTACCCCAAATAGAAGGCGAAGTTAACAAGTTGATCGAAGCCGGCTTCATTCGAGAGGTCAAGTACCCGACATGGATCTCTAGCGTCGTCCCCGTCAAAAAGAAGAACGGTCAAATCCGAGTGTGCGTGGACTTCAGAGACTTGAACAACGCATGTCCAAAGGACGACTTCCCCTTGCCAATCACGGAGCTAATGGTCGACGCGACGACTGGTCACGAGGTGCTCACTTTCATGGACGGATCATCGGGCTACAACCAGATTCGGATGGCACCCAAGGACGAGGAGCTCACGGCATTCCGCACACCGAAAGGAATCTACTGCTATAAGGTAATGCCGTTCGGCTTGAAGAACGCGGGAGCCACCTACCAGCGAGCTATGCAGAAAATCTTCGACGACATTCTTTATCAAAACGTGGAGTGTTATGTCGACAACCTTGTGGTGAAATCCAAGAAGAGGTCGGCACATCTACAAGATCTTGAGCTAATCTTCAAACGACTTCGAAGGTACCAACTCCGCATGAATCCGCCATGCGCGTTCGGAGTCTCCTCGGGCAAATTCCTCGGCTTCGTCGTCCGACATCGTGGCATTGAGATAGATCAATCCAAAATTGATGCTATCGTCAATATGCCCGCACCAAAGATAGTGCGAGACCTCAGAGGCCTTCAGGGGCACTTGGCGTATATCCGAAGATTCATCGCCAACTTGGCTGGGAAGTGCCACCCTTTTAGCCGCCTCATGAAGAAAGGAGCGCCGTTCACATGGGATGAAGCGTGCCAAGAAGCACTCTAAAACATCAAAGCATATCTACTGAAGCCGCCAGTCCTATCAGCACCGGTTCAAGGGAGGCCGCTCATCCTCTACATCGCCGCCCAGGAGCAATCCTTGGGGGCACTCCTGGCCCAGAACAATGAACTTGGCATGGAGACAGCTTGCTACTACTTAAGTCGCACTCTCGTCGGCGCAGAGCTGAATTACTCCCCAATCGAGAAGGTCTGCTTAGCGCTCATCTTCGCCACGAAAAAGCTGCGACACTACATGCTCGCTCACACCATCAGACTCGTCTCGAAGGCTGACCCACTCAAATACATCATATCGAGACCAGTGCTTTCCGGACGTCTGGCCAAGTGGGCCCTGCTGCTACTTGAATTCGACATCACCTTCGTGCCACAGAAAGCAGTTAAAGGGCAGGCCCTCGCGGACTTCCTCGCAGAATACCCTCTCCCGGCAGAATGGGAGTTGTCAGAAGATCTCCCAGATGAAGAAGTGTTCTCCGTCGACATCGCCCCATCCTGGAAAATGTTCTTCGACGGCGCAGCTAGGCAAGACGTAGCGGGAGCCGGAGTTATCTTTGTCACTCCGGACAACGAAATACTCCCCTTCTCATTCCTGCTCTCGGAAGCATGTTCCAACAACGTGGCAGAATATCAAGCCCTACTCATTGGTCTCGAACTGGCCGACGAAATGAAGCTTCAAGGACTGGAGATCTTTGGCGACTCTCAACTCGTGATCCAGCAAGTCCTGGGGGCATACGAAGTCAACAAAGAAGACCTGGTACCGTTGCATGCGCGAGCTGTGAAGCTCCTCGGAAAACTCAAGGCTGCTTCCATCCAACACGTTTCCCGGAACCTCAACCAGCAGGCTGACGCACTCGCAAATCTGGCGGCTACACTCCCGTTCCCAGATGAACGTTCGCTCGTCGTCCCCGTCTGCAGGAGGTTCGTGATCACTGAAGAAAAGGGTCCGCCCGAAATACCGGTTCAAACCAACGCGGTGCATGTGCTCGAGATTAAAGAACAGGACTGGAGGCAACCGTTTGTGGAGTATCTCGTTCATGGTAAACTCCCCGAAGATCCGAAGCGCAAAAGTGACATCCGTCGACGATCTCTAAGGTTCTACCACTTCAACGGCGAACTGTACCGACGAAGCTATGACGGCACACTCCTGAGGTGCCTCGCAAAAGAGGAAGCAGAAGTCGCGCTCGAAGAAGTACACGCTGGAATCTGTGGATCACACCAGTCCGGTCCGAAGCTTCACTTCCGCGTCAGAAGGATGGGATACTACTGGCCTACCATGATCAAAGACAGCTTGGAGTACGCGAGAAGATGTCAAGCTTGCCAAATGCACGGGGACTACATCCGTCAACCTCCGGAGCCTTTACACCCAACAATCGCGTCTTGGCCTTTCGACGGATGGGGTCTCGACATCGTCGGTCCTCTGCCCAAGTCATCCAAGCAACATCTCTACATCTTGGCGGCAACGGACTACTTCTCCAAGTGGGCTGAAGCGATACCATTGAGGGAAGTTACAAAGTACTCCGTCATCAGCTTTATCCAGAACGACATCATCTTCCGCTATGGAGTCCCCCGCTACATCGTAACAGATAACGGGAAGCAGTTCAAGAATGCTGCCGTCAGCCAGTTCTGCGCATTGTACAACATTAAGCAGAATTGTTCGACAATGTACAACGCTCCGGCCAACGGTCTAGCAGAAGCCTTCAACAAAACTCTGTGCAAGCTGCTGGAGAAAACCGTCTCGAAGACAAAGAAAGATTGGCACGAACGCATGGGCGAAGCACTATGGGCTTACCGAACATCCTTCCGCACGCCGACACAAGCAACGCCGTATTCCCTCGTCTATAGCGTGGAAGCCGTTCTTCCGCTCGAGCTCCAGATCCCGTCACTCAGGATAGCAGTCCAGGAAGGCCTCACCAGCGATGACAACGCCCAGCTCCGCCTAGCAGAATTGGAAGCACTGGATGAAAGACGCCTCGAAGCTCAACAGCGGCTGGAGTGTTATCAGGCCAGGCTCTCTCGCGCCTTCAACAAGAAGATTCGTCCTCGATCATTCCAGATAGGGGAACTGGTGCTGGCGGTCAAACGCCCCATCATTCTCTCGCATCGAGGAGGGAAGAAATTTGACGCCAAATGGGATGGCCCGCATTCCGTCAAGGAAGTCTACTCCAACGGTGCCTACCTCCTCACCACGCCAGAAGGGCTGACACTCGGCCCTATCAACGGCAAGTACCTCAAAAGGTATTATGCCTAAAGCAAGGCCACACCCTTTGTTCAAAAAAAAAAAAAAAAAAGAACTACGTGCGACTTGATCCTCCTTAGGGGGGTACGTAGGCAGCCTGAGAAGATACTTCAGGTTCAGTCCGACCAAAAGAAAAAAACAATAAAATTCCATGAAAAGGATGTGGCGAAACAAGGTGATATTATTAAAGCGAAGGCATTACATGGCATAAGTCCTGAAAAGAAAGCCACAATGAAACAAGGAACAACTAAAAGAAGGTGTCCAGAGCTTGAAGACGGCGCAACAGCTCCTCCCTAGTCACCTCCACTCGCTGAAGCTCCACGGGACGAGCAGCCAGAAGCTCACGACGGGTCGCCAAGTCCGACTGCTGTTTCAGATAACTCGCCTTCAAAGCGCTCTCCGCGGCCTCGGCCCGCTCCAGACGAGACTCCGCCTTTCGAAGCGAGGCACGCACAGACTCTATCTTTCTCTGAGCCTTCGACAGGCTGGACGTAGCTTCTGCAAGTTGATTCTCGGACTGACTCAGACTCGTCTCAGCAGCCTCCAACTCAGAAGGGGAACTCCCCTCCAGCAAAGCCCGCTGGGATCGATAAGCCTCGCTCTCGGTCACAAGCTGGTCCATCTGAGCGACGAAAAGAGAGCCGTCAACTTTGAACTCCGCCAGGCTCGCGCAAAACTCCGCACCATCCGTCAACCACCAGTCCTGGAGGGCGCCAAGGCCGGCATTTTGGAAAGGCTCCAACGTCGACCTGATGTACTGCCGGCAGCTCGAAAGAAGGAACTCTGAGACCCTGCTCCTCGGCCTTAAAACCGGACGAGGCGCCTCGGAGTAGGTAGGCAAGACCCTCCCTGCCGCTGCAACTGCCACAGGAGCCGCCTGCGCCGACAAGGGTGGTGGAACCGGAGAAACCTCCGTTGCCGCTGCAACAACCGTCTCCACCAAAGGGCACGAGGGCACAGTCATCGGGGAATGCCGCTTGTCGACGCTCGAGACTTCAGCCTCCTCGCCAAAAGACAAGGCGTCGACATCAATGTCGTCCAGGTTAATGTCGCCCCTAGGGAAGTTCTCCCCGCAAAGTCCAAGGAAACCCAGATCGTCCGAAGGGATATCTAGCCCGCATGCCTCAGGCACTTCTTGCGCAGCGCCAGTCAACGAGTGCCCGGGCGATGCTTTTGGAGAGCTCGCTCCGCACTCTACCACTATAACAGAATCTGGTCAAAAGAAAGAAACGGTGCTCAGCGTGATAAAACTTCCTGAACGTAGAGGGCAAATAAAATGAAGAGAGCTCCATACCTGTGTGGTCGGACGAAGCGGTCCTAGACGGAGGAATCACCTCATCTTTCAGAAGTCCAGGCTCCTCGGCGTCCTCCGTCAGACAAGGAACTCTCGGGACCATCCCGCGAGGAATGCACATTTTTCTTCTCTTGGGAGAGGCACCCTCAACTTCGGCCTTCGGGAAACAAAATGCCCCAGGGGCACTAGTAAGCTCGACATCCAGCACCGGAACGGAAGAAGGGACACGACGAGCACTGGAAAGGCGACTACAGCTCCTCTGCGCTCTTTGAAGCCCCAGTCGGAGGCGACGGTCCTCCACTCCCGCAGAGTGATTGAAGCAGAAATTCCTGAACCCGCTACTCACCAAGACGTCGACTGAAAAACTCGCAAGTAAAGGAGAAACTCGCCCTTCAACCCACTGGCGGTATTCCGGAGTCGCGGCATCCCGAAATCCGGACTTAGCCCCAGGAAAGAAACTGCCGCCAGTCGAGCGAGCGTAGAGAGAAGCCCACAGACGGTAACCCTCCTGTGGACTGATACGCCCCTGCAGCTGCTGAGGCATGCCAGGGACTTCCTGCCGAAACCCCTGCTGGCGAGCAAAGCAATGGGGGGAGTACTGCTCCACCTCCACCACGTCCCCCTTGCGCCAGACCAAGTAGCCAGGACGACAGCTCACCATATTCCAGTAAAGACTGTCCGGGAGCCCGTCGTTATCATACACAGTCGACCTCTCCAAAGGCAGCACCGAATGCTCCGACAGAAATTCAAAATCGACGCTCCCCATCCTCCTCAAAAGGGTACGAGCACACTCTTTCGGACGCTCCCAGCTGATAAAGGCATTCAAGATCCCTCCTACCCCGGGTAGGAAAGGTAGCTCGGCTGGATGCCCGCGCCTGGCAAAGATCCCCTTCGGGAAATGCAGAGCTATCCAGCCGTACAAATAATGCAATGGCCCGAACGCGGTCGACCGGCCAAGCTCCTCCTTGGCCTTATCTGAGCCAGACAAGTCCCAGTAAGTCCCGCTAAGAGCCCGATACAAGGCGCATAGTATGGCCGGGGCTAGATTGAAGAGCTCGCCCCTCTCCATCCTGGAAGCAGCAAGGAAGGTCCCCGGACGAATGGCCTCCCCAGAACACGGAAGCACGAACCGGCAGAGGAAGATGACCAGCCCGGCAGCTCGGTAAACCGATCGCCACTCCTCGCTGTCCCGTTTCAGGCCAAGGAGTTCCCAGGGGCACTGCTTCCCCTCCATTGAGTGCTTCTCTCGAGCCAAGGAGTCGATAGGCCTCACAAAGGAGCGAAGCGGAGGTCTCTGCATCTGAGCGATCTTCCACATCGGGTGAGCCGAAGGCGCTGGAGACCTATACTCACCTCTGAACCAAAAGTCGACCCAAGAAGAAGGACGCACCCGATCTGATTGATCCCGCACCGCAATGATAGCATGTGCCTTGAACAGAAGAAGGCAAGAACTCGGAGCGTAGCTGCTGTCCAGCAGATCCTTCAAGGCTGGCACCTCCTCTTGGTAGTAATTCCGTACCTCGGGGCACCCGGAAACGATATGGACGTCGCGAAGCGAGATGCCTATCTCCCCCGCCCCAGTAAGGAAGGTGTTAGTTTCCGGACACCAAAGCTCACAAAGTGCGCGGTACATCCCCTCCGGACGACTGTACTCTCGACGGGCCGGCGCCAGAAATTTGGCCAATAAGTTCATCTCAGGTTCCGCGCCAAAGACCTCGTAGAGATCGTCCATCCACTCGTGAAAGCCGCAAAGGTACTGGACGTCGCCCCGAGGCCAAGAATCGGGGCCCCATCGGGTCAGCTTAGCACATATCTTCGAGGCAACAACTGGCGTAGGCACGAACTCTTCATCGCAATGATGGAACGGAAGACTCAAACTCGGCCGCAGAAGCTTCATGGAGATCCCTTCGTCAGTATGAATCTTCTTGCTTAATTTCAGCATCCCGCAAGTCGCATCCGCGACTCCATCTTCCATGATGCGCTCGTGCACAAAGACACGGAGCAACGACAGAAGGTCTTCCCGCCTTGAGCTGCGGTGACGGCGCACACGAGTGTAAGGAAAGCAAAGGCATCTCCTCCCGTCGAAGAAGTCCTCGTCTATCCAGCCCGAGGAAATCAAACTCTCGAAGACGCGAGCCCTGGAGGACCGTGAAAGGAGGCAAGTCAAGACAAGTGCGTACACGAAAAAAAAAAAAAAAAAAAAAAAAACTAAGGGGGCCTGCACCCCTGTCAAGAGGATTGCCCGATTCAAGATCACTCTCCAGCCAGCCCGCACCCGTGTCGCGACCCGTGCGCCACGAGCCGACACTGTTATCATCGGCACCTTCGAAGTTCAAAAAAAAAAAAAAAAAAAAAAAAAAAAAAAAAAAAAAAAGAAGAAGAGAGAAGTCAACGAGTGGGGGCCCGCGGGCCCCTCTCCCCCAATCAATGGCCAACAGCCAAAGAAGGGGGGGGGGACCACAACGCCCCCCTCCTCCGTTCCGGTCGGGGCCAACCCCGACCCCGTCGCCGATGCAACCGGGGAGGGGGGAGGGCCCAACTCGGGGCCGCCGCCGCCCCTTCGCCGACCCGTTCGGGGCCAAGCCCGACCCGGCCGCCGCCGCCTGCGCGCCACCGCACCGCTGCCCGCACGCGCGCCCCCCGACCCGGCCGCCGCGACCTCCGGCCCAGCACCGCCCGCGCCGCCTCCGTTAGCGCGCAGCACCGCGCCGCCCGTGCCGCCTCCGGCCCCGTGCTGGCCACGCGCAGCCTCGCCGCGCCCCGCGCCGGCGCTGCTGCCACTGCTGCCCATGCAGCCCGGAACCGAAGAAGAAGAAGAAAGAAAAAAAAAAAAAAGAAAAAGAAAAGAAAAGAAGAAGAAAAAGGAAAAAGAGAAAGAAAAGAAAGGAAAAGAAAAAGAAAAGAAAAGAAGAAGAAGAAGAAGGAGGAAGAGAGAGGCGGCGAAGGCGACCCGCACCTCAGCCGCGCTCCTCCATCCTCCCCGCCGCGAGCCTCGTCGCATCGTCGCTTCGAACCCGCCTTCGCAACGACCGCGAAATCGCGCACCATCGCCGCCGACGAAAGAGGCGACACCGGGAAGACGGAGCAAGTCGCGTGCAACCCCGGGCAGCTCTCTTCCGACGACGGTCTTCAGAAGCCGGCAGAACCTTCACAAAGGAGCACGATGGCGAATGAAGAGGGTAGGGGTCCTTAAATAGACCTCCAACCCCGCCCACAAAAGGAATCAAGGACAAGCGCTCTACGATTCCTACGTGTCCAAACCCGACACGCTCTCACCGACGCACTCGTCCTTGAGGGGGCATTTGTAGACACACGAATTTCGTCGGACCCGAACCCGACTTACGTGTGTCGACGTGGATGCAGACCCGACACGCGGACCCGACTCGCGCGCGCCGACACGGACTCGGACCCCGCCTCAAGAGGGGCCGGCCCCTACTAGGGTCCGAACCCTATAGGGCCGGCCCTAGTGGGGACCGAACCCCATGGAGAGGCCGGCCGGCCCTGCAAGGAAAGGGAAGAAAAAAGAAAGAAAAGAAAAAAGAAAGAAAAGAAAAAGGAAAGAAAAGAAAGGAAAGAAAAGAAAAAGGAAAGAAAAGAAAAGGAAAGAAAAGAAAGAAAAGGAAAAAAATACCGTCATGCGCTGGGGGAGGTAGCGTATGACGTCTGCACACACGCGGATCTGCGCCGATCCCTCGATCCGACGCACAAGACGAAGCGCCCGATCGCCATCGATTTCGTGCGCAAAATCCAGCCATAATTGCACCCGCCAGAAAAGGAAAACAACTAAATGTTATTCCCCTCATCAATGGATGAATAAAATCCGGGTAATTATGAGAGAGATACAAAAGGGATTTAAAATTAAAAAGTTCCCATATCTCTCTCCCCACCTCTTTGCCTATAAATAGAGGGGGTGGGGGAAGGAAAAAATGGTCGGAAAATTGAAGACGAAACGCCGGAGCTCTGCAGAAGAGGAGACGCTTCTTCATCGACCCAAGGCTTCACGAGGCACAGTCAAGCCTGTCCCGAGGGATCGGCTTACTGAAAGTCCTCATCAATGTGAAGACCCTTGCACACGAAGATCATCCCTTCGACTCCGTGCACGAAGAAGAAAGCTCGGAGAAGAAGAACCCTTCGACTCCGAAGACGCCAGAAGCAAAGGCCGGAGAAGAAGATCGGAGCGGCACTACCCCGTCGTCTCCAACAAGCCTTCGACTCCGATCAAGCCCAAAAGCCCGGAGAAGAAGATCGGAGCGGCGCTACCCCGTCGTCTCCAACAAGCCTTCGACTCCGATCAAGCCCAAAAGCCCGGAGAAGAAGATCGGAGCGGCACTACCCCGTCGTCTCCAACAAAGCCTTCAACTCCGATCAAGCCCAAAAGCCCGGAGAAGATGCCGACACCATAACCGTCACCAAGGCCAGGTCGGGAAATTGAAGACGAAACGCCAGAGCTCTGCAGAAGAGGAGACGCTTCTTCATCGACCCAAGGCTTCACGAGGCACAGTCAAGCCTGTCCCGAGGGATCGGCTTACTGAAAGTCCTCATCAATGTGAAGACCCTTGCACACGAAGATCATCCCTTCGACTCCGTGCACGAAGAAGAAAGCTCGGAGAAGAAGAACCCTTCGACTCCGAAGACGCCAGAAGCAAAGGCCGGAGAAGAAGATCGGAGCGGCACTACCCCGTCGTCTCCAACAAGCCTTCGACTCCGATCAAGCCCAAAAGCCCGGAGAAGAAGATCGGAGCGGCGCTACCCCGTCGTCTCCAACAAGCCTTCGACTCCGATCAAGCCCAAAAGCCCGGAGAAGAAGATCGGAGCGGCACTACCCCGTTGTCTCCAACAAAGCCTTCAACTCCGATCAAGCCCAAAAGCCCGGAGAAGATGCCGACACCATAACCGTCACCAAGGCCAGGTCGGGAAATTGAAGACGAAACGCCAGAGCTCTGCAGAAGAGGAGACGCTTCTTCATCGACCCAAGGCTTCACGAGGCACAGTCAAGCCTGTCCCGAGGGATCGGCTTACTGAAAGTCCTCATCAACGTGAAGACCCTTGCACACGAAGATCATCCCTTCGACTCCGTGCACGAAGAAGAAAGCTCGGAGAAGAAGAACCCTTCGACTCCGAAGACGCCAGTAGCAAAGGCCGGAGAAGAAGAGGAGCGGCACTACCCCGTCGTCTCCAACAAGCTTCGACTCCGATCAAGCCCAAAAGCCCGGAGAAGAAGAGGAGCGGCACTACCCCGTCGGCTCGAACAAATCCTCGATCCCGATCAAGCCTCAAAGCCCGGAGGAGAGAAGCGAAGCGTCATCACCCCGTCGTTTTCGACTAACGCCTGCGCCATCCACGAAGAAGAAAGCCTGGAGCAGATCGTCTGAAGCGTCGCTACCCCGTCGTCCTCATCAACAAAAGCCGACGCCACAACCGTCGCACGGAGATCGGTGCTACCCCCACCATCTTCGAAAGCATTCTTAGACTCCGATCACGCCAAAGAAGCCCGGAGAAGAAGAGAAGTCCAGTCGACACGTAAACCGTCGAAGCACCGGAGAAGTAGCCCACGTCGTTCGAAGAAGAAGATCGAGTTGACGCCAAAGCTAAAGCCAACGCAAGAAGCCGAAGCAAAGCCCCAGTAAAGCCCGTGCCAAAGCAACGCAAGTGCCAAAGCCAAGCGACTACGCCGGCCACGAGCAAAAGCACCGCACGTTCTAGCCGATACGACGCGAAGTCCGGAAGAACGAAAGCATCGCAAGTCTCTCCCAGCTACGTCCAAGTGCAAGCGCCGAAGCAAAGCAAAAGCCAGAGCCACGCCGGAGCCAAGCTAAAGCCAAAAAGCCAAAGCCAAAGCCAACGCCAAAAGCTCGATCGACGCCGCGAACCGACGATCAAGGACACCGAGGTCAAGCAAGGAACGAGGAAGACGCGAAGACCGAGGAACGAAGCCGAAAACCCCCTAGCCGAGAAAGCGCGAAGCACGGAAGGGACAAAGCAACGGTGGATATTCCTTAGCCTCTCCAAAACCCTCTCCCTGTAAAACCCCTGTCCTGGGCAGCCCCTTCAGAGCTCTCGCACGAACACCACGTGGAGACGCGGATCAAAGGGATCCCCCAGAAGATCTTTCCCACAATCCCCTGATCAAAACTCGCCGCAACCCGGACTCGCTACACCCGAGCAACCCGGGTCCCGGCCACAATTGTAATCTCGTGTGATTCGCAATAAAGACGACCCGCGCTTTTTTCCGCGTCCACACCCATGCATGCATGAACCATGCACGTTCATTCCATCAAATCGCATGACACCCAAGTCCCTACTTGTGCACCCGATCCCGGTCCGACCCGATCACAACCGTTACTTTCCATATCTTTTTCCACCTCTCATTCCCACTTAATTCCAGTCGTCCGATCGCCAATCCCTTCCATGCATGCATATTCATCGATACACCCAGCACTCTCTCTCAAACTCCCATAATCACAGCTGTCCATGCACCCAAGCCCATCTCCATACCACCTGATCGGCACCTTTTACCTTATCAGTTCGCAGTCCCACCATCACAGCCGTCCGGTCCAGTGCATCAACATGCAAACCGACTGCATGCATGTGAACGCATGCAGCCCTTAAAACCGGGATCCATTCTCTCTCTCTCTCTCTCCGAATCTCTCTCTCGTTTCTCTCCTCTCTTTCTAAAACCGGAACCCATGCGAGCCCGATACTCTCTCTCTCCGGGATTCTCTCTCTAACCCAACCGATCTTCTCTCTTTTTCCTTGATTCTCTCTCTCTAATTCTCTCTCTTTCCTAAACCGCTCACCACCGAACCTTTCTCTCTCCTTTCCGTTTCTTTCTCTACTTCCTCTCTCTAATTCCCCACCGGTTCTCTCTCATCCTTACCCGATCTGGACCCAGCTCTCTCTCCACCCGGGATCCTCTCTTTTTCTCCCTCTAAACCGGACCTCCGAACTTCTATCTCTCCGCCGAGCTCCTCTCTCTCGGATTCTCTTTCCTTATATCTCTTTCTTTCCTTATCTCTCTAACCGAATTTTTCTCCCTCTAGCCTCTTCAATCCCGAGCCATGCACGTTCCCTCTCGAGGAAGTTCCCTCTCTCTAACGTATCTCTTTCTCTTTCCATTCTTGCTATCCTACCCGATCTCTCTCTATCTATTCTCTCTCTAAAAATAAAACTTATATCTCTTATATAATAAGGAGAGGCTTTGGACGAACCGAGGGGAGTTCGGACGACCAAAAAACCATCACCACCTTCACCAACCCGGAGCTTTGGACCACTAAAATAGCTGCCATCTACTTTGAACCCTCACCACCATCTTCCATCTTCATCACCATCGGAGCTCTCACCACCGTACACCTTCCACCATCGTTCATCTACAACACGTACCATCTACGCCGACTACGCCACGCTACAATCATCGCCGGGTTCGTTATCTTCAAAGGAGCATCCGCCATCAGCGCTCGCATGGCCATGCGAGGCTAACCACCCTATTCTAAGACCTGGATGAAGCCCTGTAGTCAGATCTAAACTCTGTTTTTATGTGCTATTTTCATATTTCCGTTCGTTCAATGAAATATTGTGATCTTATTTATCTCATGAAAGCTTGATAGGAATTGCATGCAGTAAGGCCGATTTATTCTCCGTTATTATCAGGGTTTTACCGAAGTCGATTTCATAGTTTTATTCTTCGTTATTACGGAAAGTTTTACGGGGAATCATTACATAGTCTTGGCTTTTGTTATCACTACGAATTTTACGGAGAAGTATTCCATCTTATTCTTATGAAGCGAGAAAGATCGCTACATTAGTTCACCCTAATCGTGCTTCTTATTGAATACCTTCCGCGGGGATAGATTGACTTCGAATCTCCGTGAGAACCCTGGAAATCATATAAAAGTATAGTTTAGATCGCTACTTGTGCGGATTCTAGGGCTTAGAATATCACATCCATATCTGAACTTCCACACTGCACCGCATTACCTTAATTAGTTAATCTGCATGCTTTAATCTTAATTAGTTTACTTTTTCACAATCTCATAGAACCAAATCAACAACATTGCTCATTAAGTAACTTAGGTAGATAGATTAATAACCTTAGATTAGATAGTTCCCTCATTAGCAATCCCTGTGGGATCGACCTCGTAATACGTATCGCTCCTACAAAGCGATTCGTGCACTTGCGAGTTATAATTTAGATCAAATTAGCCCTTAATTTAGGATTAGTTTAGATCGCATCAGAAGGTCCGAGGACCGGGAGCGGTGTGCGTTGCATATCAAAATTTTTATCGAAACGATCTACATATGCGTGTATGAATCTAGCATGGCAACTATGCGAACCCCTAACGATGATCTAACGCGAAAGAACAATCTAGCATGCATGCATATTCTAATTATGTTAGATCTACTTGTTAGAGATCATACCTGCGTGCGGATTCTTTCAACGCGACAAATTTCTTCTTTGTCGATGGAGACGGGCTCGGATCTGCTCGATATAGCTTCGGTGCGACGGCCATAACTTTCTGCTTCGAACTCCGATTGGGCTGAAATTTGGACTATAGGTAGCCAACTTCGAGACGCAACTTTTGCAACAAGTTTCACGTCGGTTGGACTAGTGAAGTACACCAGTGTCACTAGTTGGTCATTCCTCGTGTACGAGACTTTGCAAGACACACATAAGTAAAGTACACCAGTGATTTCACTATTCTCTGAGGTTCCCGTAGGGTGCCCCTAGTGAAGTCAACTAGTCAACTCGCAATATGTCCCGGTGCATCGCACCCATGTGACAAAGTCCACTTATGGCAAGGAATTGCTACATGCGTCTCTGCACTAACCTAGGGTTTTCCCTTAGTGCACACAGGTAGCTACGCATCTACCGTGCACTAGTGCAAAGCACTCATGGAGCGTATGCTTGGACTTCTTGCTTCCTCTAACTACGTTCTGTGTCTCGAGGAGATGGTACAAGAACCGTACATAATGTCGATAAGGTGGAACCTTCAGGGACCAGGGTTCATGGCTTCCAACTTAGACTCGATCGACACACTACCCGAGTGTACCATCGATCCTCTAAGTCCGAGTTAACCTGCGTAGCCACCCAGAGTGCGACGTAGGCTGCACTCTAATTCCTCCGGACTTACTATGTTCTCCCTCATACCCCTGCTCTCTGCTTAGTATGGTAAACTCGTTTTCCCTCCATCTGGTGCCATGATGCAACTCGAGCGGTGGAGAATACCGTCAGACTCGAGTGCTCATATGACTCGGTTCCTTCCAGGTTGACCACATACATCGTACCTCCGATTACTCTTCCGAGCAACCAGATCCGTCACCAGTCCAACTGATGACCACCTGGCCAGGGTTTAATACGATGTAGGTCAGACCAAAGAACGCACCTCCCGTTAGGGGTGTGGATAGCCTGCAGGAGTGACACGCTGAAGCAACGCCAGCCGGGTAACCCAGTACACCGTGATTTTGGATCACTGCATCCGGATCCTCACACATTGGTGCGCCAAAGCACCACACAACTGGTTAGTCCACCAGACATGGTTCCTCAGGGTTTAGGACCGTTTTACCCTAAGCAGAAACACAGTTTAGTGCACCGATGTCTGCTCATCGATCTGTGCACCGTGTTGGTTCCATTCGGCCATAGACACTGTGCCTGGTAATGACCGTGGTGGAGACACCCACGCTCTGTCATCCCAACAGCTTATCCTGATAGGGTGACCAACCCTGATCAGAGCTGCAAACGTATTTAGGTTACATGGGACTAGTCCCTTGAGTCTTCCACTCAAGAGGATTACCATATAGCCATGGCTCTCTGTTCTGTAATCAGAACACGTACTAAGGTACGTACCAATATGCAATCCTATGCTATCAACCATACATAGCTAAACTATAGGTTTTTACGAGCTGTAGACCTTACCAATTCTAACAATCTCCCACTAGGTCTAACGAGGAATAACGGTGTTGAGCTCTGTAGCTTCTACATGCTGCCCAAAAGCCTTTGCAAGAATTCCCTAAAGGAATTGGCAACATTGTCTGTAGATTCCACCTCAGTACCGCTACTTGCATTTCCTCCTATAACTGTCAGATCAAGTGGAGTTTGTACTTGATGGGTTTCCCCTCACGGTGGTGCCTAGTCTCCTTGGACCTTGCTTACCGCTCTTCTGTTTGCAACAACAGATAACTGAGCCTCTGGTACGTGTCCCAAGTTCTCTAAGAACTTTCTAAGTCTTACCACCTGATATACTACCTCACACGCAACAACGTGCTAAGCCTCTGTGGTAGATTCTGTGATGCACTCTTGCTTCACACTCTACCAATTACCGCTTCTAATCCCAAGATAAAAATAATCCTTGAAATCGATTCTCTGGAACACACATCTGACACCAAAGTCAGATCCTGTGTGTGTCCAATCGATATCAGGACCTGTGAAGTGTAAGCTAACTCACAATCCTTACTTAATGAGGATTTCTGAGTATACCCTTCACTTTAGTTCAGTGATTTGGACCCGGGTTTGACTAAAACCGACCCATGAATCCTGCTACGTAATAGATATCTAGCCTCGTAAACCGAATCTGGCTAGAATCTTATCTTCATACGTAGCCTGTGACAGCAAGAGAACCTTCTTACTCTGGTTATCTCAAGTTACCTTGATTCCCAGAGCATAACTCGCCTCACTAGGGTCTTTCACATCGAATTATGATGACTACAAACCTTTACCGTAAACAATATTCTTACATCATTTTCAATCAGTAGAATCTCATTAACGTAAAGTACTAAATACACCCTTGTAGCTATTTCACCTTTCTTGTACCAACTTGGTTTATCCTCATTCTGATCAAATCCGTGTGAGCGGATTCCCTTGATCAAAATAGATATTCCATTATGGATGCTTGCATCAGTCCATAAATGGACCGTTGCAACTTGCATTCCATATCTTTCTGACGTAGCTACTGACACAAAGCCTGGGGCTACATCATCCATATGTCCTTTTCAAATTTCTGTTAGGGAATAACTGTCTTGACATCCATCAACCAGATCTCCCAACTATAATGGGCTGTGATGGATTTAAGAGGATCCGAAATAGACTTAGGCTTAGCTACCAGTGAGATGGTTTCGACATAGTCAATCCCTTCTCCTTTGGCAACTAATCTAGCTACTTAAGTCTTAATCGGGTGCTCTTCTTATACACCTCCTACACCCCGAAGGGTGATAGTGCTATAAGTGTCAAGACTGTTCCAAGGGACATGGATGCAAATTTGCCTCCATGGTCTTTTGTCAGTCAAAGCTGTCGGAAGCTCCCACTACTTCTTCGTAGCTCTAGGGATCATCCTCCTGAAACTCTGGATTAACTATCGAAGTTTCTCCATAGTATCTTTCAGGAGCTTTGATGGTCCCACAACGATGAGGTGGTGGTGGTACAAAATGAATCATTTCTACAGTACCTGTTATACTAGTTTCTTGTAACATCTACTCCCACTACGTTTTTTAGATGCGCACTCTCTACCAGTACCCAGTAGTTCACCCAGAACTACCTTACCGGTAAACTTATGGTCTTAATATAATCTTGGTCTAGGTAGATGGTATTCATAGAAACGATTACCTTTCAAAACTCAAGATCATAGAATAGTCCTCCTTATGCCTCCTAAGGGTAACCTACAAACAGATATACCTGGAACTACATCTCTATATCATCCCTCTTGTCCTTTTGCACAAGTGCAAGACAATCCTATATCTCGAGACACTATAGTGTCTGCTTTCGCTTAGACCATAGCTCTCTATAGGTTTGAGGCACTGATCTAGATGAGAAATATTTTCAGATATAAGCTACTGTTTTAAGGTACAACCCCACCAAAGGTGGGTAGTACATTTGGCGATATTCATCATACTATGGACAATGTCAAACAGAGTCCAATTCCTTCTCTCGGGGATTTCATTCTGACGTGTCATCCTTGGAGCAATTAACTGGGAGATAATCCCATGCTCCCTCAGGATCCTATGGAACCCATCCGATAGAGTCTCGTTCCTTCGATTAAATCGAAGAGACTCCTATCATCTGGACGCTCTTGGAACCATAGATGTCAAAAATAACTAACACCAATACCTTAGTGGCCCTTTTAGTTATTCTGCCTTCCAGATAATACTCATAGGTTAGAAGGATCTCCGATGAATCTGTGGACAGAAACTCAGCCTTCTTTTATCTCTGAATTTATCTAAGGTGGAATATCTAAATCAGAGGGGTCACAAATGGAATAGCTTCTCCGAAGGATTTAGATGAATTTCAATTAGACGCTGCAGTTGTCATGAAATCTATTTCCGAATTAGGATTAAATTCAAAGAGATTTTTCTGATCTATTCCTCTAACTATGAAGCTATCAATTTAGTTTAAGATACGCACCTACGGTGCTGTCTAAAACTAAAAATTTCATTTACTAAAGAGGAAACAAAACTGTATCTCTAAAAATCAAAATCTGTATTTCGGAAATACTAAGACAATCATATCTAACAGCTTTCGCAGCGGCTTATGGCATCAGTACCTATGTTAGAATTACTTCACTATAAAGTAGCCTTTTGTTTTCCTTGAATCTCTGTAGACACGAAGTCTACATTCCAAGAAGCATAAGAACTGCTACTAGATAGCGACTCAACTCCTAACATCCTGAGGCCATATTCAATCTTCAAATACCCCCTATACTCGCTAAAACAGAAACACTTCCGTCTTTAACGTTACTAGACTTAGGAGTCCACACCAGTTTCTGCACTAGAATAGTTCTTAATCTCTGATAAATTACTCCCTTTGGTCCTTTTAAAGAAGACCTAGATTAAGCACTAAAGGCTTTGCCTTTAATCTTGATCCCATCCTTTATCTCTTGGAAATCTCCTTAGAAGTTCTGCGTTTGTCATATCTAGCTTATTAAAGCTAAAGTCTCTGACAACGCCTTCCAAGGTTCCATACAAGGATGCAAGACAGACGTCTTCCACCACCTCGTCATCTGGCACCATGTCTTTGGAGTCTAGTTCGATCTGGAACTCAAGTATGTGTTTCCAAACAAACATACCCTTAGACATCTCGATACCGACAAGTATCTTGGTGGAAAGGCGATTAGTCTACCGACTTCGCCTTCCAGACATCTTATGCAAGTAAAACTTTATTAGAGAAGATTCGGCATATCTTTGACTTGCTTCTAAAGAGTTGTCCGCAAGTCTGCTATAACATAGCACTTGCACATCTCCTTAGACTCTTGCTAGTCATCATATGCCCTAGTTAGTGCCCTAGTAATATCTGGACTCATTAGGTCTAGTACAGGGATATTTAGATTGGTTGTCAATGTACGTTTACTACCCCAAGCATAAGCTAAAGATAGCGCTTCCGCTCTACGTAGTTAGAGACCCGATAATTGGTTCTCTTATGGGATAGCGGATAGGGGAACTATATGGTTGAATGAAAACGAATGCAAAATAACTTATTTTATGGATTTTTAAAACAAGCTAATTATATCCAAATGCCAACGCTACCCTCACAGCGAAGACACCTCTATGGATTAATTAACCATGTATGTAAGATCTCGGAATCAACTACACCTGCCCTAGGGGGCATCATGCAGCGTCAATCCGCTTATACGGGCCTTTCCTTGACCCTGTCCAAATCTGCCAACTAAGGGCTTTGATGGACCATGGTTGTCCTTTTGGCCAATGCCACGTGATCCCCATTGTCTGAGCAACGAATGCCTCACGTCCACCTCGGATGCTTACCCACAAGCCTAAGCAATTACGGCACGGGAGTTCATGCGCCCCCCACTAGGGTGGGATAAAAAGCCCTTCTCTCCTCACCCCATAACCACCATATCCCAAAGGAGACTACTAAGTCATCTGGCGTAGAAAAAACATAACCCTCACCCTAGGGGGTGTCGAGCTACGCCCTTCCACGCAGACACAGAGCAGTTGGTTGTGGAGGCCAGAGGATCTCGACGAGTCCTCTTACACATCCCTTATTATAGTTAAGGGTTATTTAATGCAAGTATGAGTGTACACTAAGGTCACGACAACCTATACACTAGACCCTGGTCATACCGTGCTCCCACTAGCATTTCAAGCCTTTCGCGAAGCATTAATCGATCTTGGAATATCATAGTCCCTGCCTCAAGTGGATTTCTCCACTCAAGGGTCACATTACATATCCCAAGAACATCGATGCTCTGCACAGCTAGTTATCACGCTAATGCCCTGGAGCCTACCCTAAGGTCAGACTGACTGGAAAGGTCTCCCACTACCATGACGCCTTACTTATAAATTTGACGATTGATGTCATAGTAGAATTCCAACTCATTCTAGGTTTCGATGCTGGCCAAATAGGCACACCCGAATAATCGGATGTTGACCTAATGGTGGCATAACCAAATGTAAGGAATTCTTGCTATCATCAAGGGTCAATTAAATAATAGGCGTCACTAGTGGAATCATATCCTAATAAGGTCGCTAGGACCCGAGGGGAAAGGGCATCCCTCTAACACAGATAATTAAATTATCGCATCGGGGTTCTCTACAGAAATATAAAGAACAGTAAAAAGAAACAACCACACAACTAAATCAAGTTCAGGGTCCGACCCCTGAACCTGACTGGCACAGCGTAGGCTCTCTGTCTCCTTCGCAAGGCTCCTCGATCCGGTGTAAGCCTCTATATACGATCTCCTGACGCTTTCTGTCATTTGCCGTCATCGTGTACGCTTCGTCGGATCGCCATCATCCTCCAAGGTTCCGCTCGTCTTCCCGGTGGTGGATCTCCACGGCAAGTCCTCCTCTTCAATCTGTAACCGAAAAAGCTCTAGTACGCTTCGAGCAAGTGCTCGCTCGTACACAATTTCTTAGAAAGAAAAAAGAAAACAAGCCTAGCAAAAAGCCTAGGAATCAAGGGTGGTCAACTTCCACCACTTGCCCGACTATAGCTCTAAAATCTATCCACACACAGAAGAAAAATTATCCAGACATATTTGCTAACACGGGGTCCGACCCCCGGTAGCAAGCAATCATATATCCAGAATAATTTTAAAAGCGGCGCCCTGCAAGAACAATCATAGAACATACAATATATATACTATGCATGATCTACTCGTAGAACCCCGATGGCGGCACATACTATTCATGCGCGCACATGACGGTTTCATAAAAAAATATGAAACGTACACCACTAGCGTGCTCTGATACCAATTGTTGGATGTGAATCCATGGCAGAGGCTCGCAGCGGAAGCAAAGTGAAGGTCCGAGGACCGGGAGCGGTGTGCGTTGCATATCAAAATTTTCATCGAAACGATCTACATATGCGTGTATGAATCTAGCATGGCAACTACGCGAATCCCTAACGACGATCTAACACGAAAGAACAATCTAGCATGCATGCATGTTCTAATTATGTTAGATCTACTTGTTAGAGATCATACCTGCGTATGGATTCTTTCACCGCGACAAATTTCTTCTTTGTCGATGGAGACGGGCTCGGATCTGCTCGATATAGCTTTGGTGCGATGGCCATAACTTTCTGCTCCAAACTCCGATTGGACTGAAATTTGGACTGTAGGTAGCCAACTTCGAGACCCAACTTTTGAAATAAGTTTCACATAGTTTGGACTTCTATATCTCCCTAAATCATAAAAACAACGCTGATTTTCGGTGCAGATTCTGGACAGTAAAAGGTTGCGGGAGACGTCTTCTAGTTCACCCGATCTCACACGATGCACGATACCTCGTCGATGGATCTCTGAGTGCCTCCATACGACGAGCCTTCTCCTTCTATGAAACATCATGTGAGGAAGACGAGTCGCCATCCAATAGCGCAAGCGAGGGAGAGAGAGACGAGAGAGGAGATGCAGAGAGAGGAAATGGGGCGGCTAGGGTTTTCCCCGACTTGGGCCGGCCCTAGGGCTTGCATGGCCTCATAATTTCATCCCCCCTCTCTCCTATTTCCTTATATAGGGCCGGCCTATCCATATGGATAAGGATGGTATGGATAAGGATGATTGATTCAAACCTTATCCCTATATATCTCTTCTTTATCTCTATCTTTTCCTTGTTTTTGAAAACGGTCAAAACCAGCCCGTTTTCTGCGCCTCATGACCGGCCCTTTCATCGAAGGCAACAACCTCTTGAAACCAATAGGGTTGGCCTTGACCAGTCTCTCAACACTTAGGGCCGGCCCCCCTAGTACATAGTGATGCATGGTATGACCAAAACGCCCTTATGTCACTAGTTGGTCGTTCCTCGTGTACGAGACTTTGCAAGACACATATAAGTGAAGTACACCAGTGATTTCACTATTCTCTGAGGTTCCCGTAGGGTGCCCCTAGTGAAGTCAACTAGTCAACTCGCAATATGTCCCGGTGCATCGCACCCATATGGCAAAGTCCACTTATGGTAAGGAATTGCTACATGCGTCTCTGCACTAACCTAGGGTTTTTCCTTAGTGCATACACGTAGCTACGCATCTACCGTGCACTAGTGCAAAGCACTCACGGAGCGTATGCTTGGACTTCTTGCTTTCTCTAACTACGTTCTGTGTCTCGAGGAGATGGTACAAGAACCGTACATAATGTCGATAAGGTGGAACCTTCAGGGACTAGGGTTCATGGCTTCCAACTTAGACTCGATCGACACACTACCCGAGTGTACCATCGATCCTCTGAGTCCGAGTTAACCTACGTAGCTACCCAGAGTGCGACGTAGGCTGCACTCCAATTCCCCCGGACTTACTATATTCTCCCTCATACCCCTGCCCTCCGCTTAGTATGGTAAACTCGCTGTCCCTCCATCTGGTGCCATGATGCAACTCGAGCAGTGGAGAATATCGTCAGACTCGAGTGCTCATATGACTTGGTTCCTTCCAGGTTGACCACATACATCGTACCTCCGATTACTCTTCCGAGCAACCAGATTCGTCACCAGTCCAACTGATGACCACCTGGCCAGCATTTAATACGATGTAGGTCAGACCAAAGAACTCACCTCCCGTTAGGGGTGTGGATAGCCTGTAGGAGTGACACGCTGATGCAACGCCAGCCGGGTAACCCAGTACACCGTGGTTTTGGATCACTGCATCCGGATACTCACACATTGGTGCACCAAAGCCCCACACAACTGGTTAGTCCACCAGACATGGTTCCTCAGGGTTTAGGACCGTTTTACCCTAAGCAGAAACACGATTTAGTGCACCGATGTCTGCTCATCGATCTGTGCACCGTGTTGGTTCCGTTCGGCCACAGACACTGTGCCTGGTAATGACCGTGGTGGAGACACCCACGCTCTGTCATCCCAACAGTTTATCTTGATAGGGCGACCAACCCTGATCAGAGCTGCGAACGTATTTAGGTTACATGGGACCAGTCCCTTGAGTCTCCCACTCAAGAGGATTACCATGTAGCCATGGCTCTCTGTTCTGTAATCAGAACACGTACTAAGGTACGTACCAATATGCAATCCTATGCTATCAACCATACATAGCTAAACTATAGGTTTCTACGAGCTGTAGACCTCACCAATTCTAAGAATCTGAGCTACAGGTGCAAAGTTTTCCTCATAGTCTATCCCGTATGCTTGAGTGAAGCCATGGGCCATCAACCGAGCCTTGTGCCGCTCGAGGGAACCATCAAGTTGCTGCTTAACCTTGTAGACCCATTGACAATTGACAGGCTCAACACCAACAGGAAAGGGGACAATATCCCAAATCTGAGTTTACTTAAATGCCTGGAATTCCTCGCTCATGGCCTACCGCCACTAAAGGGACTAGATGGCCTCCAGATACGACCGAGGCTCCTGTCCAGTGTGAAGGGCAGCAAAAAAGGCTATAAACTGTAGCGAGTAGGAGGTGACCGTGTCAAAACCAAAATGATCAGGTGGTCCATAGCCAAAGCTAAAGCGATCAGATGGGTGGCACTCGCATTGAGGGTACTGAGGTAGCGGGCGAGGATCCACGACCGACGACGAAGGACTGGGCATAGCAGGTGGAGTACCAAAGTCGTCAAAAGCACTAGGAGGACTGGAGGAATCAATTGGTGATGGAGGGGAGGAGGGGACGAAGGGAGGATAGGTGTCGGTGGAAGACTCTGTGAAAGAATATGCGAAAGCTGGGGGAGAAGCAGAGATTCAAAGGTTGCGTCTTACCACATGGAGACGTAGGCTTCGACCGAACTTCATCACCACATCCTGTGTCAACTCCCTCTCTCTCTCTCTCTCTCTTTCTCTCTCTACTCTACAGCATCTAAGCGACAACTCAGCACGTGACAACTCAACACTTCATAGCACGCCACATCCCGAAGTGTGTGGGTGCAAATTTTGGCATAGGTTTACCAGCTACCACGGGACCCACCGGCCCTGCCTGGTGGGCCCACGAAGACTACCACGGGACCCACCGGCCCTGCCTGGTGGGCCCACGAAGACTACCACGGGACCCACCGGCCCTGCCTGGTGGGCCCACGAAGACTACCACGGGACCCACCGGCCCTGCCTGGTGGGCCCACGAAGACTACCACGGGACCCACCGGCCCTGCCGGGTGGGCCCACGAAGACTACCACGGGACCCACCGGCCCTGCCTGGTGGGCCCACGAAGACTACCACGGGACCCACCGGCCCTGCCTGGTGGGCCCACGAAGACTACCACGGGACCCACCGGCCCTGCCTTGTGGGCCCACGAGGACTACCACGGGACCCACCGGCCCTGCCTGGTGGGACCAAGAGCCTGTGGAATCCCCCAGAAGATGGTAGCGGGGCCCGCAACTTTACCTGGAGAATCCCCAGATACAACAGCAGAAAACCGCCATTTACCACCAGACTCACTCCTGGAGAGTCCTATAAATAGTATAGCCTTCGAATGTAAACGGATCCGAAAATTCTGATTTCCACTCCGAGCTCTGGGATTACAAACTTCCGATCAACCATCTCTCTTTGATCTTCTTTTCTCTTTCAGAGGGATCAGAAGGTCTTCAGTGACACTCGGCCTGTCGAGGTCACTTCAACTAAAGTGTTAGTGAATTCGGGTTGCTCCCTATAGCACGGAGACGTAGGCTTCGGCTGAACTCCGAGATCACATCTCGTGTTAACAATCTCTCTGATTGCATCTCTGTTTACATATCAAAGAAGCAACAACTTCAATCAACCGATCGACCAACGATCTTCGATGTCAACTTCGACTCCAATTGACTGGTGCTGCGAGAGTCTTCGGGTCGGCACGAAGATTTTCCCCCACAGTTTGGCGCCGTCTGTGGGATCCGAGCGAGAAGCCGTGTCCTCTCTACTTCGACTACCAGATCAATAGCCAAACTTCCTTGCCCCCTCGGTTGATCAGACAACTGATCGGACGTCGGCAATCTCGTTGCACCCTTCGCACTCTGAATGGCGAGAACCAAACACCAGGGTCAACCAGAAGGAAGTAACACTCAGCATCAACCTCGTCCTGAGACTCGTTCAATGAGTCAAAGGCTCAATTTCGGGCAGCCCCTTGCTGTCCCCGAGATGGGGGTTCACTCAGAAAGCGGGAGATCAGTCGATCGACCGATCGCCCCTCATCCTCATCAATCAATTGGGCAGACTGTCCCTGCTCCTGCTGAAGACCCTCCATCGACATACCAAGTCTCTGCAGTCGATTTCCAATTGCTCCAACTGGCGAAACAAAACGCCATCCTCACCGCCGAGAGGGATGCACTCAAGAGAGCAGCTTCCGAAGCTGGGATTGCTCTACCTATCCCCTCTACTAGTGAGAGGGTTGATCCTCCTCGACATTCAATTCACTCCGAACAACGGAGATCGATGGGCACTGCTGCCCTCGAAAGAATTCGTCGCGATCCTACTCCCTCTGCTGCTCCCTGGAAGCAGAGTGTCTGGGATCGTCTTGACGATGAGTCCTCCCAATCCTCTTCTGGTCGCAACTGCGACAAGAGGACACCCTCAAAGATCAACGTGCCAAAGAAGCACCAAATGAAAGGCGCTCCTTCAAAGAGCCGAGTTTCCCCATCCATTCCACTTCAACGTGGACTTGGATCGGACCTTCGACATCGACTCCAACCGGCAAATACTTCAATGCCCGAGCAAGACCTTGCGATCTTGCCTCTTGACCCACCTCTAGGTCGAGGACACGGTCGTAGGGACGGTTACTCCTCTGCCGGGCCTCTATATCGAAGTCTCTTCGAGACCACTTTTCCAAAAGGATGGAGAACTCCTATCCTCCCCAAATTCAACTGCATCAGAGGAGATCCGAGCCTCCACATACTTGCTTTCAAGCAAGCTCTAACACCACATGAAGAGGAAAACAACGTGCTCTGCCGCACCTTCGCGGGAAGTCTTGATGAGCCTTCACTCGACTGGTATCACAATCTCCGAGCTGGGTCCATCACCCAGTTCGGAGTTTTGGCTAACCTCTTTGTGCAGCACTATCAACTCAATCTAAAGCCAGAGAAGAAACTCGACTCTCTCTACCGACTGAGGATGGGTGCAGACGAGACTCTCTGCAGCTTCACGAGGAGGTTTCGCAACGAGCATGCTGCTCTCTCTGGAAGACATCTGGATGATGAAGCCATCATGTTGGCTTTCCAGAACGCTCTCCGCTTCGATCTACATATCTACAACGACTTTATCCGCAATCCCCCTCCTTCTCTGGGTGCGATGTTTGACCGGATTCAGAGAGAGATTAAGGTGGAAGACGATCAAGTCGCTCGGAAAGGGCGAGAAACTAAAAGAAGGCCTGCTGAAAGAGAAGCTCCTAAGTATGCTGCAAAGGCTCACAATGCTGAAGCAACAGCCCCTCCGGCCAACAAAAGATCAAAGAATGATGGACGTCGATCTCCAACGAAGACCACTTTCACCGAGTGGAATATGCCGGTCGAACAGATACTCGACCGCATTCAACATGAAGAGTTCGTTCGGAGACCTAATCCTCTTCAGCCAAATTCCAAATTCACAGCAGACAAAACAGTCTACTGCGACTTCCATCGAAGTCACGGCCATTCCACCGATCGGTGTTTTCGGCTGAAGTTCCATCTTGAAGACCTATTGCGAGAAGGCCATCTCCAAGAGTTCGTCAAAGGCGGACACGATCAATATCGGACCTCTGCAAAGGGGAAAGAAGTGTGTTGGATACATCAAATTTCCTCTAACCGGCAAACTATCTCTGTGAATGCCAATGTTTTTGGTATTCATGGAACATTGCACAACCAAAGTTTGACTGGGAAAGAGGTGGATCGCCAAGTTCGACGCATCTTCCACGTTCGTTCTACTGCGAGCATAGAAGACACCTGGATCGAGAAACCCATCGAAGGTCTTGCTTGGCCATCAATCGTCTTCAACGACACCGATCTTCAAGGAGTCCATACTCCACATCGAGACCCCCTGGTCTTGAAACTCATTATCGATGGCAGCACTGTCAACCGGATCCTCATCGACACCGGAAGCTCCATCGACATTATGTTCTCAGACTGCTTCAAACGTCTGGGACATAAGTATCAAAGCCTCGACGTCGTCCCGACCGTGATCACTGGTTTCAATGGCGAACAAAGCATCACGGTGGGCGAATCTAGATTTACCATCGACCTCAGCCGAGAGACTCGAGTCTCGGTCAGGTTTGCAATCGTCGAAGGAATGTCTAGCTACAACGCCATCCTTGGGCGACCATTCCTCCATCAGATCAATGCCATCTCCTCCTCTTACCATCAACTACTCAAGTTTGCAACTGGAGAAGGCATCGTCTGCATTCGAGGTGATCAGCAAGCTGGAAGATCTTGTGAAGCTGCTGCGGCAAAGACAGATCGAAAGATCAACATTGCTCCTCCAAAGCGGCCACGAGATGAAGCTGGTCCCTCTTCTAAATAGCAATCAAAGGAGATTCCACTGACCGAACCTCCACCAATCGAATGGGAAGCATCACCTTCAATAGAAGAAATCATCCCGATCAACATAGGCAGCGGAGATCTCCCTCGATAAACATTTATTGGTACCGGTCTTAGCGACGCAGAAGCGCAAGACATGGTATCCTTCCTCCAGTCCAATATCGACGTCTTCGCATGGTGCTTCGAAGACATGCCTGGGATTAATCCAGATGACGCTTGTCACCGACTTGCGATCAAAGAAGAGGTGAAGCCTGTCAAGCAAAAGCCACGCACCATTCGACCAGAGCTGCAAGTTGCCGTTCAAGAAGAAATCACCAAGCTACTCGCAGCCGGCTTCATCCGAGAAGTAGAGTATCCTACTTGGATCTCTAATATAGTGGCTGTTCCGAAGAAGAATGGGAAAGTCAGAGTCTGCATCGACTTCACCAATCTCAACAAGGCTTGCCCCAAAGATCCATTTCCCATGCCAAGGATCGATAGACTCGTCGATGCCACTGCTGGCCACGAGCTATTATCTTTCATGGATGGGTATTCTGGATATAATCAGATTCCACTTCATCCAGACGATCAAGAGAAGACTTGCTTCGTGACTAGCCGAGGTCTCTACTGCTACAATGTAATGCCATTCGGCCTCAAAAATGCTGGTTCCACCTATCAAAGGCTAGTCACCAAAACGTTTGAAGGTCAGATCGGACGCAACGTCGAAGTCTATGTCGATGATCTCCTCACCAAGAGCTCCACTAGAGGAAAACATCTATCTGATCTGGCTGAAACCTTCCAAGTCCTTCGAAAGTATCGAATGAAGCTCAATCCAGCCAAGTGCGCTTTCGGAGTTCAATCTGGCAAATTCCTGGGTCATTTTGTGACCAGGAGGGGTATTGAAGCCAATCCCGATCAAATTCAAGCTATCCTCGACATGCTATCACCAACCAATCGAAAGGAGGTGCAACGTCTCACTGGAAGGTTAGCAGCACTCAATCGATTCATCTCAAAATCTTCAGATAAGTGCAAACCCCTCTTCGACAAACTACGAAAGGCGGATACATCCGGATGGAGTCCAATCTGTGAAGAGGCATTTCAAAGCATCAAGAAATATCTGGTGCAAGCTCCTATCTTGACGGCTCCACTTCCAGAAGAAGACTTATGGCTATATCTCGCTGTGACCGATCAAGCAATCAGCGCAGTCTTAGTCAGTAGAAGAGAAGGCGTCGAACATCCAGTCTACTACATCAGCCACACTCTTCTTCCGGCTGAAACTCGCTATTCGAAAACTGAGAAAGTCATCCTGGCCTTGCTCACTGCATCGCGTCGTCTCCAACCATATTTCGTCTTTCACCAGATCACTGTCATTTCAGAATACTCGCTCAAAGATATCATTGACAAAGCTGGTCGAGCTGGTCGAATGACCAAATGGGTGATCGAAATGAGCTCTCTGGGAATCCAATTCAAATCTCGCACTTCCATCAAAGGTCAAGCTATTGCTGATTTTCTAGCTGATTTTCCAGATGAAGACCCCATCACTTGGGAAGAAGATGTCGACATGCGCTTGGAAGATGAGAACAATACTCCGATCAAACTTGCAACAAAGATTGATCCAAATCTCGAAGCTACTATTACAACTCCATGGAAGCTTTATACTGATGGAGCATCAAGTTCGATCGGTTCGGGAACTGGGATAGTCTTAAGATCCCCCGAACTCGATCATCTCCAGAAGGCCACTCTCCTTGGGTTTAATGCCACCAACAACGAAGCTGAATATGAAGCACTCATTTCCGGACTCGAAATGGCGGACTCTCTGGGGGTAAATCGAATCATTATCTACAGCGACTCCCAGTTGATCATAAGGCAAATCAATGGAGAGTACACAGCTCGAGAAGAAAGAATGCAACTCTACTTGACCTTAGTACGACGTCTTCAACAACGTTTTACTGACGCTGAATTCATTCAAATTCCAAGAGCAGAGAATCGTGAAGCAGATGCTCTAGCTAATGCTGCCTCCGTCCTTGGAGACTCGCTCGGAGGAAGGCAGATACAAATTGATTATCAAGAATTGCCCAAGACCATCCCCGATCAACAGATCTTTACTACTACTAAAGAATCTGGGGGTGGAGATCAACTTCAAGACTGGAGGCGACCAATCTTCGATTTCTTCAAGCATGGCAAAATGCCGGAAGATCCAAACCAAGCCCGAAGAGTTCAAAGGAAGCTCCCATGCTACATTCTACAAGGAGAAGATCTATACTTCAAATCTCACAATGGTATGTTGCTCAAGTGCCTTGGTCCCGAGCAAGCACAAGCAATCCTGATTGATATCCACTCTGGAGCTTGTGGAAATCATTCGGGAGGAAGATCTCTTGAAGGCAAGACGAAGCTACAAGGGTACTACTGGCCAACAATGGCAAGGGATGCTCAACAAGTTGTTCAAAGGTGTGAGCCTTGTCAACGACACGCTCGAGCTATTCATCTCCCTGCAGATGAACTTCATCAATTATCAAGTCCCTGGCCCTTCCATCAATGGGGGTTAGATTTCTTGGGTCCTTTCCCTCCAACTCCGAGCAAGAAGAAGTATCTATTGCTGGCCACTGATTACTTCACCAAATGGGTTGAAGCTGTGCCCCTCTTCCGAGAGACTGACGACGAAGTGATCAAATTCATTCGGTACAACATCTTCTCAAGATTTGGTACACCTCAAGTTCTTGTTGCTAACAATGGAGCTCAATTTGACTCCGACAAATTCCGAGAGTTCTGTCTGAACAACGGTATCAAGCTATTCTATTCAACTCCAAGATATCCTCAATGCAATGGCCAAGCTGAAGCCTCAAACAGAGCTATACTTGGTATACTCAAGAAAAAACTCAACGACAAGAAAGGATTGTGAGAACAGGTCCTACCTGAAGTTCTTTGGGGGTATCGCACAACTCCGAGAAGTTCCACAGGGTTCTCACCCTTCCGTCTAACATATGGATCGGAAGCAGTACTCCCAACAGAAAATATATCGAGTACTCTGAAGACCCGAGCAGTTGAAGAAGGAGTCAATGAAGAACTTCGGATCAATGATCTAGACCTCTCCGAAGAATTACGAGATTAAGCATCACTTCGTGTGGCCAAGTACCAGCAGAAGATCAAAAAAGCCTATGACGAGAAAGTCCACAAGAGACAGTTCCCAGTGGGTAGTTTAGTTCTCAGAGCAGTTTTCTACAACACCAAAGAACACAGCAGTGGAAAGCTTGCTCCCAACTGGGAAGGTCCATATATCATTGAATCAGTGGGAGGCAAAGGTTCTTACAGATTGATCTCGCCAGAAGGAGATAGATTGCCTCGAGCTTGGAATTCTAGACATCTCAAGTTGTTCTATCCGTGATGTAAATTCTGTGATAAATAAAGTTCTCTTTCAAGTGTTCAAATATGCAACTGTTCAATTTTCCAATTCAAGTTCTGAAGCAGTTTCAAGTTATCCATATTCAAATTACCAGGTCTTTTAACAAGTTTGGGAGTCAGAGTTGCGACTCAACCCCTTACTAGCAAATGTTAAAAACTGACCACATTCAAGTTACCAAGTCTTTTAACAAGTTTGGGTGTTAGAGTTGCGACTCAACCCCTTACTGGCAAATGTTAAACTGACTTTCAAATTTCGATATTCAATTTCAATCAATTTCTACATCGTTTAACAGGTTTGGGTGCTTGAGTTGCGACTCAACCCCTCACATTCAAGTGTTATACGAATTCAAGTCCAATTTTCAAAGTTACTATAAGTTTGGGTAATTGAGTTGCGACTCGAACCCTTACATTCAAAAGATTGTATCTATTCTAATGCTATTAAGATCATGATAGTCAAAGGCATTCAAATCAAGAGACATCCAATTTTCAAACACCAAGAAGATCTTCTATTATCAAAATATGCCAGATACAAGAGTGAGCTGTTACATTTCAAAAATTTACAAGTACAACAACAAAGAAGGAGAAAAGTCTCAAGGCTTGGCCACACTCTTCGCATGCGACTTCTCCCCTTCAGATCCAGGACGAGCTTTGCTCGCCACTGACGCTTTAGAGGATCGGACACTGGAAATATGGGCCCTGAGCGCTTCTGCCGCCTTCTCTGCTGTTTCCTTGTAAACCTTGCATTCAGACAGCGCATGCTCCAGTGCCTTCTTGGAAGTCTCCTCTCTGGCAGTGAAGACAGCGTGCTGAGTAGCAAGTTGTTGCTTCAGCTCTTGGATCTCGTTGGTGCGACCACAGGACACTTCCTCAACCTTGGAGAGTCGAGTCTTCAAGGATTCGAGCTCGTGACTCTGTGCCTCACAACGATCCTGCAGCCCCTTGATCTCCAGCTTCCCCTTGCGAAGATCCTCAATCTTGGTTTTGAGAGAGGCTTTCTTCGAGGTCAGGAGCTCTCTCAGCTCATCTCTCTCTGCGGTTACAGCCTCCAGTGCAGCAGTCAATTGAGATATTTTAGCTAAAGCTTCTTTTGCTCCCGCCCTCATGGAGAGCTTGGTTGCGACATTCATAAGTGCTGAGTTCTGCAAAAGAACGAAAGAGTTAGAATTATTATAAAGATACAACTCAGATGATTGATCGAGCAGATGCACCTACCAACAGATCAAGTCTCTCGAAAGCTTCATCCAGAGTAGCCCCCGGGAGGTTGATGAGTTTCCTGATCGCAGCAGTGGGGCGGTTGATGTCAACGTCACCCAAGCTTCTTATTGTTGGAGTCAATCCAGCAGGTGCACCTACAATCAACAAGAGACCAAAGTGTTAGATTATTTTCGAGCTTCAGAGACAAGACAATCGAGGCAAGTTAGTTCAATTACCTGAGGTTTCAACCCTCGGCTCTTTGCCCTTCCGACGATCAGAGCCACTCTGAGGAGTCGATTTCTCCTGAATCGGGGTTGGCGCTGGTTGAGGTTGAGCCCCATCACCCACTCGACTTCCCCTCTCCAGATGAGTAGGGGGAGAAGCGTTCCTAGGAGGTGAGGCTCTCTCTTCTTGCGATCCACCTGGCTGGATGAGCCCCGCCACCATGGCTTCCACCTCGTTAGCCAGAGAGCGAGAGGGGGGTGGGGGTTGCTCAACCTCCACACCCCCGCTCGTTGTTGCTCCTTCAATACGAAGAGCTTCAGGATAAATTTGATCGAGGGGCGTGGGGTTGCTTCCAACCCCACCACTCCTCGACAATTTTATTTTTAGGCGCATCGGCCTCTTCAACTCATCAAACTTATAGGCGGGAACCACTCTTTGGCCATCGCCTTCTGCATCAATAACTCTTTCCATCTGACGGGCCTTAACCTCGTCAATGGGAACAGGAATTGAGTCTTCCCCTGTTGCACCAACAGTGGGGGTGGGAGGAATTTCTTCCTCACCACCCCCATTCTCGCTATCTCCACCAGAGGGAGTGGAAGACAGATCATCCTCGCCATCCCCGTCCTCATCATCGCCATTACCACTATTGTCGTGGCTGACATTTTCAGTCTCTTCATCTTCCTCGTCGTTCCCCTTCTTCTTTTCTTCTTCTTCATCTTCATTCTTCTTCCCTTGGTCTTCATCACCCTTTTTCTTGCTAAGGGTTTTTCTTTTCTTCTTCGCTGGGCCTCTTTGGATCACCAGCTTCTCATCCACAGTGGGCAATCGGCGCCTTACAGTGTAGATTTTCTTCTCGGCCCGAATCTTCCGGATGATCTTGCCCGAGTGGGGATCCTCTTCGTAGTCAGAATATAGGACTTCATTGTCCTCATATCTATCCTTTGATCGGTGGAGGAGATTGGCCTTGCCATATCTCACAGGACAGTTAGAAAACTGTTTCCACGACCTGGTTCCACAGGTCAACTCAAGAAATAAATTGTCTATAGCTCCAGCCCTCTCAGAAGTCCAGGCGAAGATGCCTCCCTCGCTGTACATCTTCACTGCATCGTGCACGCTGTCTCGGGGGGTGTCGGGCACTGACATGGATGTCCATGCACCAGAAACAGAGATTGGCCAATCAGTATACAATTTGTCCGAAGGGACTGTATCGGTGAGTGGGCGCAGTGGAGATACGCCAGTCAAATTGTAGAACGGGCTGTCCCTTCTGTAAGCCCATCTGTAGTGGAAGAAGAAGTATCCAAGTTCGATCCGAGCATCTTCTCCTTCTGGGATGCTGGAGTAGCACGCCTTCAAGTCTTCCTGGAAATCCGATTCCACGCGGCAGAATGCGTAGATGATTCGCCAGGCGTTTCCTGTGACCTGCCCCGGGCAAAGGCCAGAAGTGTTCAGCAATCTTGCCGCAAAGGGTGGCAACGGTAAACGCAGACCGCAGTTCATTTGGCCGATGGTCACAATGGTTCCCATGACCTTCTCTTTGCTGGCGTAGCTGGTAAAGACGGTCTTCTTGTCAATACCAAAAGCAGTCTGGATGCTAGGGAGTGAAGGCTGCGCCGACTTCCCTTCTGTGAAGAACGAGAGCAGTGCTTGCCATTTCTTTCTCTTCGTATCCGTGAACTCGCCACCTGTATTGTACATGTACTCCGTCTCCTCTGTCAGAGGCATGAGCGGACCCAGAACAAATTTCACTTTAGGGATATGCTCTGGCCTAGATGGCGCTGAAGCAAACCCTACTCCTTGGTGCCTCTTGCCCAGTTGGCCAAGTTCAGCAAGAGCGGCCTTGCCTTTGCCACGACCCCTCGGAGGGGATTGAACCTCAACAACTTCCTTCCCCTTCCTCTTCGAAGGAACCGTACCGGACTTCTTCGAACTGCCAGAGGAAGCCATTCAACCGATCAAACAAGAACATATCAGAAATCAGGAGAACAAAAGTCTGGACTTCGAAAAATTTTGGAAGCGTGAGGCAAAAATGGCAGACAGTGAAACTTTTATACCCAGGGTAAAAAAAGGTACGCAAATCGAGAAGACACGTGTCTTCACCATATCAAATCGCGTGTTTTTGTAGGTACACGTGGCATCCATCCGTAGCAAGCGCAAAATCAGGCGAACCGTCGGACCAGACGAAACGTCGGACCTGCCGGTCCACGTGAACCAACGGTCCAAGCGGGCCACCGGTCTGAATAAACCGAACCGCCGGTTCAAAGAAACGTTCAAGCCAACCAAAGATTCAAAACAGAAAGGATCAAGCTCCATCAATGTTCGAAACTCTGCCAAAAGATCGAAGGGCAAAGCAGCGAACCTTCTCTGAAGGGCAGGTCCAAATTTCTACTGGATCTGGCAAAAAACCAAGGTTTTTTGCCGATCCCTCGAACCTTGACCGGATATTTTTTCACCGATCGGACAAACATGTCCGATCGGCGAAAATTATTTGATCGGTCAAATTTCTACTGGATCTGGCAAAAAACCAAGGTTTTTTGCCGATCCCTCGAACCTTGACCGGATATTTTTTCACCGATCGGACAAACATGTCCGATCGGCGAAAATTATTTGATCGGTCAAATTTCTACTGGATGTGGCAAAAAACCAAGGGTTTTTGCCGATCCCTCGAACCTTGACCGGATATTTTTTCACCGATCGGACAAACATGTCCGATCGGCGAAAATTATTTGATCGGTCAAATTTCTACTGGATGTGGCAAAAAACCAAGGGTTTTTGCCGATCCCTCGAACCTTGACCGGATATTTTTTCACCGATCGGACAAACATGTCCGATCGGCGAAAATTATTTGATCGGTCAAATTTCTACTGGATCTGCCAAAAAACCAAGGTTTTTTGCCGATCCTTCGAACCTTGACCGGATATTTTTTCACCGATCGGACAAACATGTCCGATCGGCGAAAATTATTTGATCGGTCAAATTTCTACTGGATCTGGCAAAAAACCAAGGTTTTTTGCCGATCCCTCAAACCTCGATCGGATATTTTTTCACCGATCGGACAAACATGTCCGATCGGCGAAAATTATTTGATCGGTCAAATTTCTACTGGATGTGGCAAAAAACCAAGGGTTTTTGCCGATCCCTCGAACCTTGACCGGATATTTTTTCACCGATCGGACAAACATGTCCGATCGGCGAAAATTATTTGATCGGTCAAATTTCTACTGGATCTGGCAAAAAACCAAGGTTTTTTGCCGATCCCTCGAACCTTGACCGGATATTTTTTCACCGATCGGACAAACATGTCCGATCGGCGAAAATTATTTGATCGGTCAAATTTCTACTGGATCTGGCAAAAAACCAAGGTTTTTTGCCGATCCCTCGAACCTTGACCGGATATTTTTTCACCGATCGGACAAACATGTCCGATCGGCGAAAATTATTTGATCGGTCAAATTTCTACTGGATCTGGCAAAAAACCAAGGTTTTTTGCCGATCCCTCGAACCTTGACCGGATATTTTTTCACCGATCGGACAAACATGTCCGATCGGCGAAAATTATTTGATCGGTCAAATTTCTACTGGATCTGGCAAAAAACCAAGGTTTTTTGCCGATCCCTCGAACCTTGACCGGATATTTTTTCACCGATCGGACAAATATGTCCGATCGGCGAAAATTACTTGATCGGTCAAATTTCTACTGGATGTGGCAAAAAACCAAGGGTTTTTTCCGATCCCTCGAACCTTGACCGGATATTTTTTCACCGATCGGACAAACATGTCCGATCGGCGAAAATTATTTGATCGGTCAAATTTCTACTGGATCTGGCAAAAAACCAAGGTTTTTTGCCGATCCCTCGAACCTTGACCGGATATTTTTTCACCGATCGGACAAACATGTCCGATCGGCGAAAATTATTTGATCGGTCAAATTTCTACTGGATCTGGCAAAAAACCAAGGTTTTTTGCCGATCCCTCGAACCTTGACCGGATATTTTTTCACCGATCGGACAAACATGTCCGATCGGCGAAAATTATTTGATCGGTCAAATTTCTACTGGATCTGGCAAAAAACCAAGGTTTTTTGCCGATCCCTCGAACCTTGACCGGATATTTTTTCACCGATCGGACAAACATGTCCGATCGGCGAAAATTATTTGATCGGTCAAATTTCTACTGGATCTAGCAAAAAACCAAGGTTTTTTGCCGATCCCTCGAACCTTGACCGGATATTTTTTCACCGATCGGACAAACATATCCGATCGGCGAAAATCATTTGATCGGTCAAATTTCTACTGGATCGGTCAAAAAACCATTGTTTTTGACCGATCACCCGATTCTTGACCGGTTGAATTTTGACCGATCGGTCAAAATTTGACCGATCGGTCAAAAATGACCGATCGGTCAAAATTTAACCGATCGGTCAAATTTCAGCCGATCGGTCAAAATTACTACTGGATCGGTCAAAAAACCATGTTTTTTGACCGATCACCCGATTCTTGACCGGTTGAATTTTGACCAATCGGTCAAAATTTGACCGATCGGTCAAAATTTGACCGATCAATCAAAATTGACCGGTCAGTCCTTTTTTACGCTAACACGCGACAAGTTTCTTCGTATCCCTTTTTTCAAACAGGAAGTTGCTGTTCTTTGCACCAAATCCAAGCCAGCCAGAATGCACTCTAGCTAACTTGGAGGGGGTAACTGTGGGTGCAAATTTTGGCATAGGTTTACCAGCTACCACGGGACCCACCGGCCCTGCCTGGTGGGCCCACGAAGACTACCACGGGACCCACCGGCCCTGCCTGGTGGGCCCACGAAGACTACCACGGGACCCACCGGCCCTGCCTAGTGGGCCCACGAAGACTACCACGGGACCCACCGGCCCTGCCGGGTGGGCCCACGAAGACTACCACGGGACCCACCGGCCCTGCCTGGTGGGCCCACGAAGACTACCACGGGACCCACCGGCCCTGCCTGGTGGGCCCACGAAGACTACCACGGGACCCACCGGCCCTGCCTGGTGGGCCCACGAAGACTACCACGGGACCCACCGGCCCTGCCTGGTGGGCCCACGAGGACTACCACGGGACCCACCGGCCCTGCCTGGTGGGACCAAGAGCCTGTGGAATCCCCCAGAAGATGGTAGCGGGGCCCGCAACTTTACCTGGAGAATCCCCAGATACAACAGCAGAAAACCGCCATTTACCACCAGACTCACTCCTGGAGAGTCCTATAAATAGCATAGCCTTCGAATGTAAACGGATCCGAAAATTCTGATTTCCACTCCGAGCTCTGGGATTTCAAACTTCCGATCAACCATCTCTCTTTGATCTTCTTTTCTCTTTCAGAGGGATCAGAAGGTCTTCAGTGACACTCGGCCTGTCGAGGTCACTTCAACTAAAGTGTTAGTGAATTCGGGTTGCTCCCTATAGCACGGAGACGTAGGCTTCGGCTGAACTCCGAGATCACATCTCGTGTTAACAATCTCTCTGATTGCATCTCTGTTTACATATCAAAGAAGCAACAACTTCAATCAACCGATCGACCAACGATCTTCGACGTCAACTTCGACTCCAATTGACTGGTGCTGCGAGAGTCTTCGGGTCGGCACGAAGATTTTCCCCCACAAAGTGTTAAACCTTCAATCGACAGTTGGAGGGGAGATCGTACGACAGCCATAATCCTCCCCCACAGACTCGTTGAAAATCTCGGGTTCCAGGCCGTGTGCATGACTTTCCAAAGTTTTGCGCACGGCTGCCTATAGGCAGTTCATATTTTTGAAGAAAGACGTGTCGATATTCTAGGGCTTCAGGTCATGCACACGACTGCCTATAGGCAACTATGTCTTCGTTCTTTAAATAGGATCTCTCTCCAACAAATAGGGGTAACATGTGGAGTCTATGAGGCTAGATCCGTTGTTGTGGCACAGCAAGAGCATGCTATTTCAGATGCTGGTGTAGAAGGTGTTGTAGAGACAACTCCAAAGGGTGACCTGTTGGATCGAAGATACAAGGAGAAGACATCCTTTGACTTTGCCCGGGCCATCGGGTCAATTACTTTCTTTTACCGGCCCATTGAACATGTGTCGTAGCCCTCGCCTAGCAAACCTCAAGTTAGGATCGATTGAAGCTAGGGCATCGCTTCGAGCCAAATCTAGAGCTCTTGAATAAGGCATTCATAACTGACTACCCCTGTCCAAGCCTGGCCTGCATAGGTGATCCAACCCTTCCAGGTTGCTCGACTTCTGTTGAGGCTCTTCAACAGTTGGGATGAGATAAATCAGATCCACTCCTTTAGAGTCTTTTGGATCAACTGTCAACCCTTGATGAGAAGGAGTAGCACCTACCTCTTAACATGTTGGAGGACAACACCATTCTTGATATAGCTTCGTCTGTCGACTTCTCAAGTGAGGTGCAAAGGTCGAAGTCTTTTCTAACTCACATTCGTGAGATGGAAAGATTGAGAGCTTCGAACTCTTGAGACTTAGGGATCTTTTGTTTTCTCCTGTTTAGAGCTTTCGGGCTCTGAACTTAGGGTGTACGTATAATTCCGGCTTGAACTTTTTCTCGAAAAAAGTGACAATCGATTTCTATATGCTTTGTTCTCTAATGAAAGACTGGATTCGAGGGCATATGAATTGTTGTTTGATTGTCACAAAATATATCAGTTAGATGGGAGGAAGAAAACCCCAAATCCTTTAGAAGAGCACGAAACCAAATTATTTCATAATTAAAGATGCCATGGCACAATATTTTGTTTTAGTACTTGAGTGAGCGACAACATTTTGTTTCTTGCTTTTCCATGTAACTAGGTTTTCTCCAACAAATGTGCAGTATTCAGTAGTAGATCGTCGATCAACTGGGCAACATGTTCAATCTGCATCTGTATAACCAGTGATGTGTGTATGACCATGCTTTTGCATCTAGATACCTTATCTTGGATATCCCTTTAAGTATGGAGAATTCGAGTAATAACATTCATATGATTAATTCTAGGAGCATGCATAAATTGGCTTACCAGGCTAACAATATAGGTTATGTCAGGATGAGTGATGGTAAGGTAATTTAGTCACCTAACCAAACGTTGATCCTACCCAATATTAGTAAGGAGCTCATCATCCAAACTAAGCTTACAACTTTTGTATGAATTTCTGATGACTTGACTCTGAACTCGCCTATGTCCTATAGTAGATCTTAGACATATTTTCTTTGATTGATAAAAATTCCTTTTTTGAGTAAACAAATGTTATACCCAAAAAACACTGCAATAGTCCCATGTATTTGATGGTATATCGAGTATGGAGTGAAGTCTTGAGTTTGGAGACGGAGTCTCCATCATCTCTAGTGATGACATTGTCATCATTATAAATTAAAACGATTGTACTTCCAATGGTACCTTTTTTTACAAATAGAAATGAGTTTACTGTATTTTTTTGGAGACCATTTTTAGTTAGTACATAATTGAGTTTGGCATACCAAGCTCGAGGTGACTGTTTGAGTCGTACAATGCCTTTTTTAGTTTACAGAGGACACTTGCTTGGGACTCTAGTGGATGTCCTAATAGTACTCATATAGAAACATAATTTTTTACATCAATTTGAAATAGAGGCCAATCTCGGTTGATGGCTAGGGATATAAGGACACGGATGATATTCATTTTTGCTATAAGGGCAAAGGTCTCTGTATAGTCTACTTCATATGTTTGAGTAAATCCCTTGATAATCAATCTTACCTTATGTTGTTCAATAGTGTCATCACTATTATATTTGATCTTATATACTCATCGACACCCTACTGGTTTTTTTCATGATGGAAGATTGACAATACTTCAATTTTTATTTTCGTCAAGTGCCTGAAGTTCTTTCTTTATAGACCGTCTCCAAATCGGTAAGGAGTTGGCTTCTTTAAAACTTATAGAGTCTTTGCTTTTAGAGATAGAGTTCAAGAAGGCATAATGAGTTTTGCTTAGTTTGTTATAAGCCACATATTTTGTATGGGAAGTGAGCTTGCATAATAAGTATAGAAGTCATGGATCTTTGTTCGTGGGTGAGTTTTCCTAGAGGATCACCGAAAAGTATTGTCAATAGGCACTTCCTCCACAATGGGTTCAATAATAGGTTCAACACTTGGTTTAAAACTCGATGCTCGATGGTCCTTCTACTATTTGAGGTTTTATAAGGATTGATCTCGAATTGTCAACTACTGAAACAACCATATCAGTAAAACACTCCCCCTGGGCTCTAGTCCCAAGATTATTGTCAACTATAACAGGGAAGTATGGTTATAATTTGATGAACAGAACATCACGAGAGAGAAATAAATTTTGACTTCGGGGATCATAATACCTGTAGCCTTTTTTAGTAGAAGATTAGCAAAAAAAGATACACCTTGTGACACGAACTTCAAACTTGTCACGGTGAGTAGCAGTTTGATAAACATAGCACAAACAACCAAATATGTGAAGATGACAGTTATTTGGTTTGTGAGACCGGAGAACTTCAAGTGAGGATTTAAAGTTAAGTACTCAACTAGGAAGCCAATTAATAAGATGAGCTGCAGCAAGGGCTTCATTAGACCAGTAAGTTTTTTTAATATTCATCTGAAACATAAGGACACTAGTTGTTTCTAAGAGATTGTGATTTTTCTCTCATCTACGACATTCTGTTAAGGGGTCCCCACACAACTAGTTTGATGAATAATTCCTTAATTATGAAGATAATCAATCATAAAATTTTAGGTATACTTTATACCATTATCGGATCAAACAGTTTTAATATGAGCATTATATTGATTACTCACTATTTTATGAAAGTTTTTGAACACCGAAAGAACATTAGTCTTAGATTTCAATAAATACAGCTAAGTAGCATGAGAATAATCATCTATAAATAACACAAAATAATTATAACCATCATGAGATTCAATCGGGACAGGATCTCATAAATCAGAATGAACTAACTCAGAATGTTGTGCATACTTAGATGTAAAAGAGTCAAAAGGAGGTTATATTTATCTAAAAAATTAACAAATCTCACAAATCCGATGAACAATTGAAATAGACGAGAAAAGACAAGATAAGACCTGGTTAGGCGGATGACCCAACCGCTTATACCAAACATGACCGGATGACGTCGAAGTTTAATGCAATACCTTATTGGATTGATCAAAACGATAAATGTTATAAGAATAGATTCTTTCACCATCGTCATCCCCGTAGTGATCAATCATGAAAGGTGAGAAGAACAAAATAACATCATAATTTAATGAGTTAGTGGTTTTGCCAATAGAAAGAAGTTGAGTTGAAAAGTAAGCATTATAAAGAGCCTTAGAGATAGTACTAGTAGAAAATAATTTAAATTTACCATACCCGATAATAGAAACGAAAGTACCATTAGCAACAGAAACATATTTTTTAATCAGATTGAGATGTAAAATTAGATAAAAATTCAGTTCTATTTGTCATGTGATCGGTATTACCGAAACCAGTAGTCCACTTGCATGTATTATCAGTAGACGATAGGAGGGTAGAGAGATTACCTGAGATATGAGTAGAAGATGATGGTTCAGAAGGAGACAAGTCTGGCTTATTTATTTGCTCCAATAATTTGGCCAACTAATCAGCTAAAGTGGGAGAATCTATAGTAGCACTATTGTCCCCTTAGTGAAACTTGTCAGCCTTATCGAATTTTGGCTTCGGGTTGGGATGAAGCACTCAACAACAACTCTTAGTATGCTCAAACCTGGTACAGTGGTTGCACCTTCGTTGTGGAAAATTTTGGCTCTTTAATAAAATTAGGGTCATTCATTTTTTCATTTCTTCTTTGTCGGTCAATATAGCATAGCTTCAGTAACAATAGATTTTCTCTTATTGCCCATTGCTTTTCTTCGTGTTTTTTCTTGTTGAATTGAAGCGCAGGCATTAGATGGAGATAGAACTTCAGATCCCATCAATATTTGACTTCAAAAAATTTCATACTCGGGTTTTAGGCTAGTTAAAATTTGAAAAACTTTATCTTACTTTGCTCGCTTTTGAAGTATCAAAAAGTATGTTGTCGCCGGATGATATAGGTTAAGTTCGTCCCACATACTCTCCAGCTTGCCCAAATACTTAGTAAATGAGTCATCTCCCTGTTTGCATTCATTGACACACATATGAAGTTGGAAGATGCGTGCATCATTATTTTGGTGAACATAGAAGGCTTGAACGGAGTCTCAGAATTCCTTAGTCGTGTCAGAGAAGGAAAATATTTATAAAATTTTTTGCTCTATGGAATTGAGAAGCATGGCATAACTAGATGATCATTTGTCTGTCATTCTTCGAACTTAGGATCATCCAATGTTGAAGCCTTATTGGCACTAAAGTTTTAATTTTCCACTAAGAGAAAGAAAGGCAGCTCGCGACCACAGAACATAATTCAACCCATTAAGAAACACTGATGATAGTCTCATGCTTGTGGTGTGAGTAATGTTCAATTCAACCATCTTAAACAAAGCAACTGGGTAAGAGTGATGTTGGAGAATCCTTACACTTCTCTAATTTGTACCCGGGTATTGTATTCACCAGGAACTACAACTCCAAGAAGGTCCGGATTTACAATAGATCTTAAGAGATCTTGACTTTAAATAAGGCGTTGAATATCTTTAAATAATACTAACTCGATTAATGTAAAAGAATATCGAGTTATTATGATGCCATCATATCAGATATAAAGGGGTGGTAGACACGTACCAAAATGAGGATCAATCACGAGCTAACCAAAATCATGATCCCATTAATCATGCAGAGCATAATTATAGTAGGAAACACACGATCAAAATATGCGGTGAGGGATGAGTGGCTCCTCAAGTTCTCTTTATATAGTAAAAGAGAGCCAACGATAATTTTCTATGAATATAAATTTCAAGTCCGTCTTAAAATCCAAGTCTTCTTTTGATTGTGGTTGATGGTAAAAACAAAAATCAAGCATAACCATGGGGAGTCTATAGTTTTGATGGGGTAGTTTATTCTTAAAAAAAAAAGTCGAGAGACGGTAATTCCTTGTTGAGCTGTTTGAACATATAAATGGACAAGTTAAATTTTGATGGTTCCGTTGTACAATGTGGCATGGTTGCTAGTGGAGGTTTTATCGTTTGTAACCATCTTGGTGATCAGGTTCTTCTTGCAGGATGTTTTCCTTCATTTTATTCCTCAGTCCCAGTTGCGGAGGAGTTAGCACTGCTTCGAGGACTTCAAACATTTATTACTCACTATCCTTGCACCTTGTTTGGATTGAAGGTAATTCCTTTTTGGTGATTCAAAGACTTTAAACCTACTCACCCTTTGATATGATGATAAGGGAATGTTAAGCACCCCTAGGGCACCTCCCCTATGTTCGGTGGTCTCACATTTTCAGGGAGGCTAATGGAGCAGTTGATTGGTTGGCAAAATATGGCCGTCTACAATTTGGGATGGTTCAGCTTGTCCAGCATGATCTTCCTCCTCCAGTCAAGAACATCAACATCCAGGATGCTATGTTGGTCTATTATCCCCGAATAATCTTTGATTCGGGTTGATCATTGTTGTTAAATTTTGTCTCTTTGTTCTTGGCAATGTATATCCTTTATTAAAAAAAAACCATATAAAGGGACATACTTGTGGACATAATCCTGACGTGGAGGGCATCGATCAGTGCACAGTGCGTCAGCTGTCACATCGAGTGTGGGCTGATGACCCAACCAGTATGTCTCTGGTATGTTCAAGTAGCACTTTCTTTATTAGATATCCGCTAAAAGGAAAATTTTAGTGCCACCCTATGGTTACTCATCCCACCCCTTTTACTTTTATTTTTTGTATCATTATATCCTTATCAGATCAATGCTGGTGCCCACCTCCCTCCTCCTCCTCCCTTCCTCGTCTTACTTCTCCTCCCTCCTTGACGTCCGTTCAACCCTGAAGAACTGACAGTGGTGGGGGAGAGGAGGAAGGAGGAGGGATGGGGGAAGAAGACGAGGAGAAGAAGAGGAGAAGGTTGGAGACATCGACAAGTTTCTAGGGCAGTGTCCCTATGGGAATGGTTGATAGGAGAAGAGGGAGGAGAAGGTGGAAGACAGTCTTTGCCATCATCCCTTGCAGACCAATCATTCATGCTCCTGCCTCATTGTCACATGTGAAGGTAATGTTGTAAATAGTCCCGGGCCGACCCGAGACCTATTGGGGGGTTCTATTTGGGCCTATTTAGCTTGGGCTTTGGGTCGAGACGGGTTTAATATTTAGGCCCAACTATATTATGGGCCGGGTAGGGAAACCACTATATTTCCCTTCTGTCTTGTGATCAAGGGAAAAAAAAATAACTAAAAAAAGATAAGAGAAAAAAAAGAAGAAGATTTAGGCATATACCGTGCTAGAAATTTGGGTTTAATTTGGTCCGGATTTGGACTTGTGCTTCATAAAATAGTATCAAGCTGGGTTCAGGCCAATCCTAAATTTTAAATTTGGGTCCGGGTTTTGTTTGAGCACATATTCACAAATTCAAGTTGGACTCGGGCTTGGGGTGGATCGAATCGAATCGAAATGCCCATTTACAGCCCTGTATGCAGGCCACCTTGGGTTAAGAGGATTAGGGAAGGGAAGGGATGACGAAAGAGGGGGAAGGAATTGAGGGGGAGGAGGGATCCACCGGCAGCGGTCTAGGGACTACAAGGGTGCCGCCAAATGCGGGGAACACTGGAAATGGAAAAGAAGAGGGGGGAGATATAATTGTGGAGGTGGCAATATTGGTACCCATTTTTTGGTGGTGGAACGAAGGAATACTGAGCTCCTCTGACCAATGCTTTGTGGGACCCACCGCAATGGTCGGTGTGGGCCACTGTGATAGGTATCCCCAATAATTTTTTTTCCCACGGTAAGGCATCCCCAACAAAAAAATCATTTTGTTCGTTGGCCGTGTCACCCTTCTTCAATCGTATTTTGAAGCCATTCTGTATTTTACCTTGGCCACCTCTTGGGTTTTAGCCTCGATGATGTTGACTATTGAATGTGAGATGTGATGCTTTCTCTGGGCTAAAAGTGTTGGGATGGAATCGGAGGCGCAGCAGAAGTTTGATCCGATCTTGGGGATCGAGTCGGTGTGCGATACGTTTAAAATTTTCATCCGAATCTAACATTTATGCTATAGATAAACAAAATGAGATCGTACCCCTATGGTCTTCTACCGAATCTAACATTACACTCACTATGTATGCAAGATCATAGATCTAGGGGTTTAGATTATTTATACCTCCGTGCGGTATTTGGCACCACGATGTCGATCTTCGGATTTGATGAAGTCGGAAGTATCCACGAGCTTGAGCGATGGTTCTTATCCTCAAGTTCACCCAATTTCGCAATCGGGCCAAACCCTAGCACTCCAATCTCTGAGTGCTAGCTCTCTCTTATTCTAGATCTCACAAACCTCAAGAGAAATAGAAGAAAAATGAGTGAGAGAGAGAGTGAGAGACTTCTCTGTTTCTCAGAAGAAAAAAAAACCGAGAGCCTTCTGCCAGAAAGAATGTGAGAACGGATAAGAGAGTGGGTCGTTAGTTAGGCCTATTTCTTTTGGTCTTCTTGAGCTTGTAAACGAGCCTAAACTCTAGGCTTGGGCTTGGCTTGACTAGTAACCGAACGAACTCGAATGAGCTTTTATCGAACCGCAAGCGAACATCTTGGTTCGTTTGCAGCCCTACCTGCACCTTATCAAATGGGACTTGATTTGCTGGCCGGTGTGCTCGGGTCGGCTGGCCTTCGACTGATCTATCTTCTTCAGACTGCCCTGATGGGTCACAAAGTTTTCGACCTGATTAACGGTCGGAACTCGGTGTGGGTTCAGTTTTGGCATGACAAATACGGCCCCGACTTGAACTATGGTGGTGTCTTGTGGGTCTAGCGTGCGGTGTGGGAGGGTGTCCCAATGGTATGCAACAACATTGTTGTGCCGGTCTCTCGATCGTTGGAATTTGACCTTTGGGTCACCCTGTGGCTGGGTACTGTTGGAAACAAATCAGAGGCGCAACGGAAGCCGGACTCGATCTTAGGATCGATACGGTGTGCGATACATTTTTAAAATTTTCTTAAGAAACAATCAAATGCTTAAAACGAAATGCAAACGAACCCCTATGGTCATCTATCGAAACACACCATAAAAATTATGTATGTAATTCAATAGATCTAGGGTTTAGTTTATTATACCTCAGTGCAGGATTTAGCACCGCGATGTTAATCTTCCAAGTTGATGATGACGAAAGTATCCACGTGCGTGGGAGAAGCCTCCTTCTTCTTCGGGTACACCCGATCTCGCAAATCGACCCGGATCCTTGCACTCCAATCTCTGAGTGCTTCAGAGTGCAAGCTTTCTCTTCTTCTTTATCACACGCACTCTATGAGGAGAAAAAAATGAGATGAAGAAGATTTTCTCTTCACACCTTAGGTCAAACCAAAGAGTGAGAGAGATGAGTGCCCAAGAGAGAGAGGGAGGCCAAAACCAAACACAAGGGAAAGAGGGATCGGTCTTTCTCTGAAAAATCTGAATAAGACTCAGTTTTTCTTGCCTAATATGCCTTGAAAACCGTGCCCCTCACTTCCCTTGTCCATATGAACCATTCCCCCTTCTCTCTCTCTCTCTCATTAATCCTCAAAAAATAAATGCCCACTATTGTATAGTTGCCATATTTGGTTTTGCAATTAAAGGGAATAGATTCAAATCATTTTAAATCTGAATTAATCCCTTTAAATATGAATTTGATGGCCATACATATTTACCCTAATGAGGGGGGCGGCCACTAGGGCATGCGGGACATTTTGAAATGACCAAAATACCCCCCATGCATCTAGTGGCCATCCACCTTATAAGGAAGCATACATGGTCCATCTTCGTGCATGATAAAGTACTCTAACACTTAGGACACCTCATCCATACCTATTTAACATACCATGGAGTGATAAATAGTGTTTTTACTATTTACTGGGGTGCCCTTAGTAAAACGTGGGGTGCCCCTATAGTAAAAATCACTAAACACACAGACCGTGTTCTAGTGCGACACGCACACACGGAATGAACTCCTCATGGAATTATGGCAACATCGTGTGTCCCTACACTACTCTGGGGTTGTTCCCTAGTGAACACACTTAGTCCTGTGCAACCACCATGCCCTAGTGCAATGCACTCACGGAACACAGGACGATTAAGGCATTATTTCTTCAACTCATGTTGTGCTGTGAGACAAGGAGAAAGTTATGATCCGTAACGATCGTGGATAAGGTGGAACCTTCAGGGACTAGGATTCATGGCTTCCAACCGGACCCAATCGACACACTACCCAAGTATCCCTATCAATCCTCTGGGTCCCGGTTAACCTGCGTGGCCACCCAGAGTGTGACGCAGGCTGCACTCCAATTCTCCCAGACTTACTAAGCTCTCTCGCATACCCTTGCTCTCCGCTTAGTTAGGTAATTAGATATCCCTTCACTCAGTGCCATGTGTCAACTTGAGCGGTGGAGAGCACCGCCAAACTCAAGTGACCATATGACTAGGTTCCTTCCAGGTTGATTAACACATCGTACCTCCGGTTATTTTGGCTAAACAACCGGATTCGGTCTAACAGCTCAACTGTTAACCACCAGGCCTGGTTTTAGTATGGTGTATGTCAGACCAAGGAACGCACCTCCCAATGGGGATGTGAATAGCCTGCAGGAGTGGCATACCGATGCAACGCCAGCCCGACAACCCAGCGCACCGTGGTATTGGGTCATGGTTAAATCCCTCACACGTTGGTGAACCAAAGTTATCCAAACTGGTTAGTCCACCGATCATGGTTCCTTAGGGTTTAGGACTTATTACCCTAAGTAGAAACACGACTATGTGCACCGGTGTCTGCTCACCGATCTGTGCACTGTGTTGGTCCTGTTCAGCCACAGACACTGTGCTTGGCAATGACCATGGTGGAGAAACTCATGCTCTGTCATTCCAACAGCTTAAACTGATAAGGCGACCAACCCTAATCAGAACAACGAACAATTTAGGCTAATAGTACTAATCAACTGAGTCTCCCACTCAGATGAACCACTATACAACCATGGCTCTTTTCAGTTCAGTATATAGAACACGTATAATACGCACCAATTAAGCTATTCTAATATAAATATCAACTCATTTATTAATCAACCATAGCTTTTACAAGTCCTAGACCATATCTTATTCAACAATCTCCCACTTGGTCTAGCGAGGAAAAACAGTTCTGACTCCCATAGCTTCTACATGCTGCTCAAATGCCTTTGCAGGAATTGCCTTTGTAAAGGGATCAGCAACATTGTCTGCAGATGCTATCTTGGTCACCGCTACTTGTCCTTCCTTCTGAAACTGCCGAATCAAGTGGAACTTGCGTTCGATATGTTTTCCCTTCTGATGTTGTCTTGGCTCCTTAGCCTGTGCTACCGCTCCACTATTGTCACAATAAAGGACAATAGGTGACTGAGCCTCTAGTACGCACCCTAAGTTCAATAAGAACTTTTTAAGCCACATCGCCTCTTTTCCAGCCTCGCACGTTGCGACGTACTCAGCTTCAGTGGTGGAGTCTGCGATGCAACCTTGCTTCACACTCCACCAACTTACTGCTCCTCCTCCTAACATGAAAACATAACCTGAAGTCGATTATCTAGATTCCACATCTGACATAAAGTCAGCATCCGTGTATCCAATCGGCATCAGATCCTGTGAAGTGTAGACTAACTCATAATCCCTCGTACGACGAAGGTACTTGAGTATACTCTTTACAGCAGTCCAGTGTGCTGGACTCGGGTTCGAGTGAAACCGACCCATCATATCTATTGCAAAACAGATATCTGGCCTCGTGCACTGCATGACATACATTAGACTACCCACTGCTGAAGCATAGGGTATCTTCTGCATCTCTGTCTTCTCCTCAGGTGTCTTAGGACATTGATCCTTAGATAATTTCAAGCCATATCTGAATGGCAAGAAATCCTTCTTGGAGTCCTGCATGCTGAATCTGGCCAGTATCTTATCTATATAAGCAGCTTGTGAGAGCAAGAGAATCTTATTCTGGCGATCTTGAGTTACCTTAATCCCCAGAACATAAGTCGCCTCACCTAGGTCTTTCATGTCGAATTACGAGGATAACCAAACTTTTACCGTAGATAATGTTCCTATGTCATTTTCAATCAGTAGTATATCATCTATATAAAGTACTAAATATACCATTGTAGTATTATCACTCCTTTTGTACACACAAGGTTCATCCTTATTTTGATCAAATCCGTATGAGCGGATTGTCTGATCAAAATGGATATTCCAACTTATGGATGCTTGTTTCAGTCCATAGATGAACCTCTGAAGTTTGCAAACCAGATCTTCCTGACCTACTGACTCAAAACCTGGAGGCTGCATCATATATATGTCTTCCTCCAAATCCCCGTTGAGGAAAGCTGTCTTGACATCCATCTGCCAGATCTCCCAATCATAGTGGGCTGCGATGGATAAGAGGATTCGAATAGACTTAAGCATAGCTACCGGTAAGAAGGTCTCGTCATAATTGATCCCTTCTCGTTGGGTAAAACCCTTGATAACTAATCTAGCTTTATAAGTCTCAACGAAACCATCAGATCCTTTTTTCTTCTTGTACACCCACTTACACCCAATAGGTTTAATATTGGGTGATGGTACAATAAGTGTCCAGACATTATTTTGGGACATAGATGTAATTTCTGCCTCTATGGATTTTTGCCAAGCAGAACTGTCAGAAGATTTCATCGCCTCATCATAGCTCAAGGGATCATCCTCCTGAATCTCTGGATCGACTAATAAAGTCTCTCCATAGTATCTTTTAGGAGCTCTGATTTGTCTCCCACTGCGCCGAGGTAATGGTGGTACTGAGCGATTCGTTTCTTCAGTCTCGGGTATACTAGTTTCAATGTTACCTCTTCCCTCTATGTTATCGGATGTGCTACCTCCACCAGTACCCAGTAGCTCTTCCAGAACTACCTTACTGGTTGGCTTGTGGTCCATAATATAGTCATGCTCTAGGTAGATGGCATTCGTAGAAACGAGTACCTTCTTATCCTCAGGATCATAGAATATACCACCTTTTGTTTCTTTAGGATAGCTTATGAACAGACATACCTTAGACTTAGTCTCCATCTCATCCCTCTTATCATTCCGCATATGTGCAGGACATTCCCATATTTTGAAATATTGCAGTGTAGGCTTTCGCTTTGACCACAGTTCTCTAGGAGTTGAGGTACTGATTTAGATGGGACATGGTTTAAGATATAAGCTGTTGTTAATAGGGCATAGCCCCAAAATGTGGTCGGTAAACTAGCATAACTCATTATACTACGGACCATGTCCAACAAGGTCCGATTCCTTCTCTCAAAAACTCCATTATGTTTTGGTGTACCTGGAGCAGTCAACTGGGATACAATCCCACTGTCTCTAAGATACCCAAGGAACTCGTCCGATAGGTACTCACCTCCTCGATCAGATCGAAGGGCTTTCACATATCTACTAGTCTGTTTTCAACTTCGGCTCTAAATTCTTTGAACTTGTTAAAAGACTCAGACTTTCGATGTTTTAGGTAGATATATCCATATCTTGAGTAATCATCAGTAAACGTGATGAAGTACTCATGGCCTCCTATCGCCTGGACGCTCATGGGTCTATATACATCAGAATGAACTAACTCTAATATCTCTGTGGCCCTATTCCCTTTGGCTTTAAAAGCCCTCTAGGTCATTTTGCCCTCCAAACAAGAATCACAGGTTGGAAGGATCTCCGAGGGATCTGTTTCCAGAAGCCCGGCCTTGACCAACCTATGAATTCTATCTGAGGCAATATGCCCAAGTCTTAGATGCCACAATAGAGTTAGATTTTTTGAAGGTTTCTTACGTTTAAATGAGTTAATATTCAAAGCGGTTATATTTTCTTTCTCTAATTTAGGACTTAGAATATAGAGACTGTTCTGAACTATTCCTCTAATAATGAAGGTTCCATTCATTCTAATAGATACACCAGATGTATCAAAAAGAACTGAATAACCATCAGTCACCATAGAAGAAACAGAAATTAGATTACGTCTCAAAGACGGTACATATAATACGTCTCTTAAAATCAAAGTCTTTTCATTAGAAAAGATAAATAAACATCTCCAACTGCTTCTGCGATTGCAACAACATCAGTCCCTATGCTCAGGACCACTTCCTCATCAAGTAGCCTTCTGTTTACTTGGAACCACTGTAAAAAGTTATAGGCATGGTCAGTGGAACCATAATCCATAATCCAAGATACAAAAGAACTGCTACTTGAAAGAAGTGACTCAACTACAAGTATCTGAGAATTACCTATCCCAACACCCTGAGGCTTTGTGCAGTCCTTTTTCCAATGGCCCTTTTCACCACATCTGAAGCACTTCATGCTTGGTGACTTTATCTCTCTTGACTTAGAGGTCCCCACATGGCTCTGCAAAGGCCCTGCCTTCAGCTTCTTGTTCTTAGGCTTATTGCTCATAGGCTTCTTAGCCTTCAAAGCAGCCCTACGCTTAGCACTTAATGCCTCACCTTTAACCTTTAACCCGTCTTCTGCTGCCTGGAGAGCTCCAAGAAGCTCTGCATTTGTCATCTCCAACGTGTTAAGGTTGAAGGTAGTGACAAAGCCTTCAAAGGCTCCAGACAGGGACGCAAGGAAGATATCAGTCATAACCTCGTTATCCAGCACAATGTTCATGGTATCCAGTTCGTTCTGGAACCCGAGCATTTTCAGTATGTGTTCCTGGACAGGCGTCCCTTCGGATATCTTAGTGCTAACGAGTCTTTTCATTGTGAGGTAGCGCGTTACGCGGCTATGCACCTCAAACATTTCTTTGAGGTATAGCATCATATCAGAAGCATCAGGCATTTATTCGACTTGCTTCTATAGAGTTGTCTGCAAGGAAGCTATGATATAGCACTTGCACATCTCATTAGAATCTCGCAAGTCGGAGAAAGCCTTGGTCTCTGCCTCAGTGGCATCTAGACCCGATAGGTTCGGTTCCTGAGTGGTTTGGGCCATGGTGTGTTTACCAATCCTCAGAACAAGCATGCGATTGCGTTTCCAGTCCTCATAGTCAGGACCCGTGAGCTTGTTATTATTTAGGATGGTAGATAAGGGGTCTAGTTTGGTCATCTGAAAAATAAATGGGAGTATATTAGAATGCTTCATAAACTCATTTTATGGTAATTTTAAAATGAGTCAAATTATATCCAAATATCAACGCTACCCTTAAAGCGGAGACATATCTATGGAATAATTTTACCATGTATATGAGATCTCGAATTCGGATACACCCGCCCGAGGGGGCAGTGTGCAGCATCCTCCGCTCACTGTAGGTCTCTCGGACCCAATCCAAATCTGTCACAGACATGCTATAATGGACCATGATTTTCTTTTGGCCTGCCCCCTGTGATCTCCATGCGATGCAACAAGTAGCCTCACGGGTGCTTCAGATGCTTACCCACAAGCCTAGGCAATCATAACACAGGAGTTCATACGGTCCCCGCGAGGGCGGGAAAAGCCCTTCTCTCCTGGCATTGTGACCATCATATTCCGAATGAGACTGCTAAGCCTCCAGCATGACAGAAAAAAACTCACCCGAGGGGGGTGTTAAGCCATACCCTATCACTCGGAAATTCAGCAGTTGGCCGTGGAGGCCAGGGGTACTCAAACTGATTCCTCTTACACATCCCTTAATTATAGTGAGGGTTATTTTAATGCAAGTATTTTAGATCCTAGGTTGCGACAACCTAGACCTAGACCCTGGTCATACCGTGCTCCCACTAGAGTTAAGACCTCGTATGAAGTATAGATAGACTTGGAGAGGACCATAGTCCCTATCCGGTGGATACTCAGTTGTCACCTTTCTCCCGAGAATCACATTACATACTTTCCAAGCCTTCGATACTAAATAAAATGATCATTACCCTTTGTGCTCTAGAGCCTAGCCTATGGTCTAGACATACAAGGAAAGGTCTCCCATTAGTATGACTCCTCGTATGCAACTTGATGTTTGATGTCATAAATGATCACCATATCACTATTGGTTTCGATGTCAAACCAATTAGGGACATCCGACAACCTCCGTCGGACCTCAACCTAACGATGGCATAACCGAGTGTTATGGGATCCAACTACCATCAAACACCAATTAAACTACGGGTGTCATTAAATGGAGATCTAATCTAATGGTCGCAGGGACCAAGTGGGGAATAGGCATCCCACAAACAGTGGGGAAGGGGCATCTCATAATCTAATACCTACAGCATTAGAATATATAATTTCACCGGGGTCTTAGAAAATATCCACTACCATCAAACATAAACATCCATTGATATCAAGTTCAGGGTCCGACCCCTGAACCTAACTAGCAATGCTCTGATGATCCCGTTCATGGCATCTTCCGGATATCTCTTCCTTTGGCCCACCACATCCGGTCTTCCGGTAATGGATTTTCTAACTGATATTGTCATCCAAATCTTCAGCCTGTAATTGAAAAATCTAGTATGCTCCGAGCAATCGCTCGTTCATACACATTTTCCTAGGATAAAGAATAATGAAAGTACAAGAATAGAAATAATTGGCCGGAAAAAACTAAGCCGTGGAACAACCTCCACGTACTTGTCATATTAGGCCTTACAACCATCCATCACAAAAAGAATAAAAAATAACTATGCAATCATTTTTTTTCGGGGTCCGACCCCCGAAACCAAATAATCACAATTATTATTTTGTAGCGGTGCCCTGCAAGAAAACATAGCATGCAACACACATGCATATATGATCTAGCGCATGCAAACCCCGGTGAATGCATTCATTCATCAAATACGCATTTGATTCGATTCATAGAAAAAAAATTTCGTGAATCGCACACCAAACCTGGCTCTGATACCATTTGTTGGAAACAAATCAGAGGCGTAACGAAAGCCGGACTCGATCTTAGGATCGATACGGTGTGCGATACATTTTTAAAATTTTCTTAAGAAATAATCAAATGCGCAAGATTAAAACGAAATGCAAACGAACCCCTATGGTCATCTATCGAAACACACCATAAAAATTATATATGTAATTCAATAGATCTAGGGTTTAGTTTATTATACCTCCGTGCGGAATTTAGCACCGCGATGTTAATCTTCCAAGTTGATGATGACGGAAGTATCCACGTGCGTGGGAGAAGCCTCGTTCTTCTTCGGGTACATCCGATCTCGTGAATCGACCCAGATCCTTGCACTTCAATCTCAGAGTGCTTCGGAGTGAAAGCTTTCTCTTCTTCTTTATCACACACACTCTATGAGGAGAAGAAGATGAGATGAAGAAGATTTTCTCTTCACACCTTAGGTCAAACCAAAGAGTGAGAGAGATGAGTGCCCAAGAGAGGGAGGGAGGCCAAAACCAAACACACGGGAGAGAGGGATCGGTCTTTCTCTGAAAAATCTGAATGAGGTTCGATTTTCCTTACCTAATATGCCTTGAAAACCGTGCCCCCCTCTCCCCCTGTCCATATGAACCGTTCCCCCTTCTCTCTCTCTCTTATTAATCTTCAAAAAATAAATGCCCACTATTATATAGTTGCCATATTTGGTTTTATAATTAAAGAAAATAGATTCAAATCATTTTAAATCTAAATTAATCTCTTTAAATATGAATTTAATGGCCATGCATATTTACCCTAATTAGGGGGGCGGCCACTAGGGTATGCAGGATATTTTGAAATAACCAAAATGCCCCCCATGCATCTAGTGGCCATCCACCTCATATAGACGCATAATGGTCCATCTCCGTGCATGATAAAGTACTCTAACACTTAGATTACCTCATCCATACCTATTTAATATACCATGGAGTGATGAATAGTGTTTTTACTATTTACTGGGGTGCCCTCAGTAAAACGTGGGGTGCCCCTATAGTAAAAATCACTAAACACACAGACCGTGTTCTAGTGCGACACACACACACGGAATGAACTCCTCATGGAATTATGGCAACATCGTGTGTCCCTACACTACTTTGGGGTTGCTCCCTAGTGAACACACTTAGTCCTGTGCAACCACCATGCCCTAGTGCAATGCACTCACGGAACACAAGACGATTAAGGCATTATTTCTTCAACTCATATTGTGCTGTGATACAAGGAGAAAGTTATGATCCATAACGATCGTGGATAAGGTGGAACCTTCAGGGACTAGGATTCATGGCTTTCAACCGGATCCGATCGACACACTACCCAAGTGTCCCTGTCAATCCTCTGGGTCCCGGTTAACCTGCGTGGCCACCCAGAGTGCGACGCACGCTGCACTCCAATTCTACTAGACTTACTAAGCTCTCTTGCATACCCCTGCTCTCCGCTTAGTTAGGTAATTAGATGTCCCTTCAGTCGGTGCTATTTGTCAACTTGAGCGGTGGAGAGCACCGTCAGACTCAAGTGACCATATGATTAGGTTCCTTCCAGGTTGATTAACACATCGTAACTCCGGTTATTTTGGGCAAACAACCGGATTCGGTCTAACAGCTCAACTGTTAACCACCAGGTCTGGTTTTAGTATGTTGTATGTCAAACCAAGAAACGCACCTCCCAATAGGGATGTGAATAACCTGCAGGAGTGGCATGCCGATGCAACGCCAGTCCGGCAACCCAGCGTACCGTGGTATTGGGTCGTGGTTAGATCCCTCATACGTTGGTGAACCAACGTTGTCCAAACTGGTTAGTCCACCGATCATGGTTCCTCAGGGTTTAGGACTTATTACCCTAAGCATAAACATGGCTATGTGCACCGGTGTCTGCTCATCGATCTGTGCACCATGTTGGTTCTGTTCAGCCACAGACACTGTGCTTGGCAATGACCATGGTGGAGAAACTCATGCTTTGTCATTCCAACAACGTAACCTGATAAGGCGACCAACCCTAATCAGAACTGGGAACAATTTAGGCTAATAGTACTAATCAACTGAGTCTCCCACTCAGATGAACCACTATACAGCCATGACTCTTTTCAATTCAGTATATAGAACACGTATAATACGCACCAATTAAGCTATTCTAATATAAATATTAACTCATTTATTAATCAACTATGGTTTTTACAAGCCCTATACCATATTTTACTCAACAGGTACTACCCTTATAGCCAGATGGCGGCCCCCGTTACTATGATGACCTTTCCGATGCCATCTCCCACTATTGAGCTATTATCCTCGGAGGCTGAGTGGAGACCGGAGGTTATTTCTTCCTTCTTTTCCAAATGGGCCTCTAGAATCACTGTTTCCTCCTGAGCAAGCACGTCACACGAGCCGGAGCTTCCTTCTCTGTTACGAGGCTCATGCTCTCCTTCTTTCTTCCCTTACCTATTATGTGGAGAACTAGTGCATGCTCGTGCCGATTGGCACAAAGCGACGCCTTCGGCGCGAACCTGCCCCCCCCCACCCACCCACTCAATGCACCCGTCGCGAGAAGAGGGATCATGATTAACTCAGGGTTTGAACTTGATTGGGTTGGGTCTAGTCTGAATTCAACTTAAATGAAGGAGTGCCCTAAAAAAACTAATATGTTGTAATATATTAAAAGGGTTTGAGTTAAAGGGATTGGAGTGATTATATCATAATATAAGAATTGTGATAATGACCCACATGTCCCTCTTCATATCTTCCATCGAAACCTGATAACAAGTTTTTGGTTTTCAAAACCCAAGCGAGCAGGTCCGGCTTTGGGTAGACGGAAGGTGGTTGGTAAGACTTCCCCTCACCACCGGTAAGGAGGAGATGTGGGAGAGGGTCGCCAGTGCAGTTTCGTGAACTCATGGGATCCGTCCATGGTGGTCGGCGGAGTGAGGATGGGTTGGTCCAAGATGCACCAGTGGGTCGCCGAGAGGAAACGAGGTGGTTGGGGTCGCGCTGGGGATGGCCGGCCGGTGATGTGCAAGGGAGGAAGGAAAGGAAAAAGGGGAGAGTGGGACTTACCCAAAGTGGGGAGGTCGGGGGCTTTCATTGCTCTGCATCCACTCTCCTCTCTCTCTCTCTCTCTCTCTCTCTCTCTCTCTCTCTCTCTCTTCTTTGGTTTGAATGGAATGGACGGAACGTGGGGACGTACTAAAGGGGAGAGGGGAGAGTGTTTGTAACATCTCAAAATAAATTAATAATTTAAAAGGTCATTATAAGAAAATTTTTATAAGAAATTCAAAATAAAAATCGGACGGCACCATTGCATTCGTCTCGTCGAAACAATCAAAAAACAAATATAAACTTTTGCGTTTTGTACTCATTTAAAACATTTAAAAATTTAAAAGAAAAAAAAATGTTATATAAATCTATATAACATGTTACGGCGCTTTTGTGCTGACTAGACAACTTTCGGAGACAACTTTTGGAGACAAGTTGTCCATCCGATCTATGTAAGACAAGTTGTCCATCCAATCTATCTGTACGTATCAACCATATCCCAATCCTTATATCCTCAAACCATTTTCAAACCGTTTGATCAAATCGAATGGACCAAAAAACACCTCTCAAATCTCTCAGATTCTCTCTCTCTCCGATTCTCTCTTCTCTTTCTCTCACCGGCTCTCTCTCTCTCTAACCCACGATCTCCCTCCTCTTAGATCTGATCCCCCCCGCCCCATTATTTCTCTCTCTCTCTCTCTCTCTCTAACCGCCCCCCCTCCTCTGCATCTAACCCCTCCCCCGCAGATTTCTCTCTCTCTCTCTCTCCGATTCTCTCTTCTCTTTCTCTCTCACCGGCTCTCTCTCTCTCTAACCCATGATCTCCCTCCTCATCCCCCCGCCCCCTTATTTCTCTCTCTCTCTCTCTCTCTCCCCGTCACTCGCGATCTAACCGCCCCCCCTCCTCTGCATCTAACCCCCCCCGCAGATTTCTCTCTCTCTCTCTCTCTCTCTCTCTCTCTATCTGATTCTCTCTTCTCATTCTCTCTCACCGGCTCTCTCTCTCTCTCTCCTCTTCACCCACGATCCACCCAATTCTCTATCTCTCTCTCTCTCTCTCTCTCTCTCTCTAACCCACCCCGGGTCGCCGCCCCTCTACACCGATCGGATCTCTCTCTCTCCCCGTCCCCACGATCTCTCTCTCTCTCCGATTCTCTCCTCTTTTCTCTCTCACCGGCTCTCTCACTCTCTCCTCTTCACCCACGATCCATCGCCGCCCATCTACACCGACCGGATCTCTCTCTCCCCGTCCCCACGATCTCTCTCTCTCCCCCACGATCTCTCTCTCTCTCTCTCTCTCTCTCCGATTCTCTCTTCTCTTTTCTCTCTCACCAGCTCTCTCTCTCTCTCCTCTTCACCCACGATCCACCCCAATTCTCTTCCTCTCTCTCTCTAACCCACCCCGGGTTGCTGCCCCTCTACACCGACCAGACTGTTGTCATCCCCCCACGCGGCGATCAGTGCCAAGGTCGCCCCCTCTCCCCTTCTCCTCGACCTAATCAATCCCTTCGCCTTATCCTCTCTCTGTACAAGAAAGGAAGAGAAGCACCAACGGCTCTCAAGGAAGGAAGAGAAGCATCAACGGCTCTCTGTTTCCACTCTAGCGCACGATGATTGATCGATCGATACTCGCAAACGGCTCCCCTCTTTCCACTCTCGCGGTCGATCATCACAATCGGCTCCCAAGAACAACAATCGCCCCCCTCCTGTTCTCGCAATTTCTCTGTTTCTTTTCATTGGGATCTAACGATTTTTCGCTGGGTTTGCCACTGATACTATGGATGCAGGATCTTCCTCTTCTTCCATTCCTTCGGAGAAGGCCCGATCGAGATGCGGCCGCCGCCCTCTTCAAGAAGTCGGCTCGGGGGTCTATATCCCATCCATGGGTTCTGGATTCCTGGGCTCTATGTTTTCGCCTTCTCCTTTCTTTGTACAAGGAAGGAAGAGAAGCATAACGGCTCTCTGTTTCCACTCTAGCAGTAGTGGCACTGGAGTCGTACGTCGGGGTCGCCGATCCGCCACCAATGCCCTGGACGCCTACGGATATTAGGTGATTTTGGGGGTTTTGGTTGTGTCTATCTAAATAATGTAAATAGCTCTAAATTTTTTTCCAAAAATGTAAAAATTCTGTATATATGAAGTTGGTGGGTGCAATGTGAGGATCCCTTTTGGAGCGGTTACTGAAGGGGATGTCTAACAAAAAAAAATGGTGCAATGCGAGGATGGAATGGATCAACAATCTGGAGGGGTTATTGCCGAAACACAGATGGCTTGGAGATATCATGTGAAATTTTATGATTAGATTTAAATTTTTGGAAATGTTGCTATTTTCATTTTTTTTATCTGATGATAATGTCTCTATGGAAGATGCAAGTATTGTGTCCTGTACTCGCTGTCCATCTAATGACGGTGTAATATATTTTTCTCTTAATTACAAATTTTTTTTGTCAGCCGTCCGATGGAGATCGATCATGGCCTTCCGGCTTTGGGCACTGTGGTCGTGCCGAAGGCGACCCGTGGGTGGTGATGCCGAAAATGAAGATCCTTTTAATGTTGATTAATTTAAGAGACTACGGACAAAGATTCAATATTTGGTTAGGTTTGTTACTGCCGAATACAATGATGTGGGTGGGCGTTGTGATGCCCGGGGGGTGTCTTGCCATCTGTTTCTTTGCATGCCGGTTTGGACTGAGTGCGATGCAAGGGTCGGGTATGGGTGCAACGGACGACTGTGACTTAAGGGGTAGACGATGGGGCAGATAAATGGGGGAAACGATTTGGGTTCAGGGGATGGGGGGTGGGGTGGGATGGTGGTTGCTTGCTTCGTGCCAATCGGGGGGGGGGGGGGGGTCTTGCCGCCGAAGGCGGCCCGTTGCATTGTTGGCAGGTGTGTTGCCGCCGAAGGCGGCCCGCTGCAGTGCCGACAGGCACGGGCATGCACTAGTATATATATAGGCAATATAAGGGTTCGAACCCGGGATCCACTTAGCAGAATTTTAAACCTGTTTCCTCAAACCAAAAGTCCGTTAATACTTTTCTATTCAAATACAAGGGAAATAATTGTTATATTAATGGGAAGACAAAACGACATCGACGACCCTTCGTTTCCAATCGAACGGGAACCGTCGCACAGCCGAAACAATAAAACGACAGTTTTGAAATAAAGACCTTGGGACTCTTCGTATTCCCAGAAGGCCTAGATAACCCCCCCTCTTCAATAGAATCCTTCATCCAAGCCCCTCACGGAATCCGGGCCACCACCACCCGCCGCTGGTCACCGCCGCCGGCCATCGCCGTCGGCAGCCGCCTCCCGCCGCCTCCCAACACCGGTTAGTTTCAATATTTTATTTATTTAATATTATTAGGGCCAAAGCCCAGTAACTTTAATTAATTATATGGGCCGGAGCCTATTAGAATCCACTACATTAATTGGGCTGAAGTCTGTGGGCCAAGCCCATTTAAGTTCAAATCAGATACGATAAAACGACTCTATTTTTTTTAACTGAAATATTATTACTAAAAACAACTGGACTGTTTTACTAAAAGCAGACCCCCATTTAAATTTCCGCTAATGCCAACTATTTTGGCCATACCGGGAGCAAACGAACTCCGAATTGAGTTTTGTCTACGGCCACGGGTTCATAATGAAAAGCTCTACACAATGAATATAAATTTAAAATATTTAATAAATTACCAAAATCCCTTAAAGAATAAAAACCTATTAAGTCACGTCGGAAAACGTTTCGGAAAAATCCTTGCAAAAGTTAGGATAAAAGCTAACGTATTATTGTAACATACTTTCAGGTTTTGAGCTTTCTAAAGCTTCCTCATCAGGAGTAAGAGTCTTCAACGGTTCAGGTAGGGGATTTAAACTAAGTTTGTTCATGCTAAAGTATATGCTATAGAATATCGGTAGATTGCTATGGGGTAGTAAATTTTAAAATATGTGATCATTTGTTTGGGTGTGGGACTAGCTCTGGCTGAGGCCAAAAAGTATCCTGGGTATGGGTCTAGCCCTGGCTGAGGCCAAAAAGTAACCTGAGTGTGGGTCTAGCCCTGGCGGAGGCCAAAAAGTTACCAAGGTGTGGGGCTAGCCTAGTCTAAGGACTAAAAGAACCTAGGTGTGGGGCTAGCCTTATTGCGGACAAAAAGTACCCGGGTAAGGATTGAGATTCCTACCCTGGCTGAGGGCCAAAAAGGGAATCGGGTGATCAATGTTTTTATTATTTACATTTCATAGTCATGCTCACTGTTTTTCAATATATATGTTTTAGCATGAATAAAACTAAGCCATTAGGTGAGTCAGTGGATTGGACTCACCCCCCTACATATGTTGTGCACCCTACAGAGACCAACCCTGCAGGACCTGAAGAAAATGAGGAGCGAATTGAGAACGACCCGGAGAGAGTGGAAGACCCGTTCTACACACCTTACTACGATGATGCCGGAGCCGAAATATGAAGTGTCAATGATGTTGAAAAATTTTAGCCTTAGGCTTTCGTTTTCAAGAAATGTATCAAACAATTATGTTTTAAATGAAATGGCTCAGTTAAGTTCCATAATTGATGGAATTAATCTTTACCAAGTTTTTATTCCTAACACCCCAGTATTATACGGGTTGAATTAATCCATAAAAGATCAATTTGATCAACTTATAAAGAATGTTTATAAGAAAATTAATAAAGGGGAAATGGGAGAGTGTTTGTAACATCTCAAAATAAATTAATAATTTAAAAGGTCATTATAAGAAAAATTTTATAAGAAATTCAAAATAAAAATCGGACGACACCATTGCATTCGTCTCGTCGAAACAATCAAAAAACATATATAAACTTTTACGTTTTGAACTCATTTAAAACATTTAAAAATTTAAAAGAAAAAAAATGTTATATAAATATATATATAGGCAATATAAGGGTTCGAACCCGGGATCCACTTAGCAGAATTTTAAACCTGTTTCCTCTAACCAAAAGTCCGTTAATACTTTTCTATTTAAATACAAGGGAAATAATTGGTATATTAATGGGAAGACCAAACGACATCGATGACCCTTCGTTTCCAATCGAACGGGAACCGTCGCACAGCCGAAACAATAAAACGGCAGTTTTGCAATAAAGACCTTGGGACTCTTCGTATTTCCAGAAGGCCTATATAAACCCCCCCTTCAATAGAATCCTTCATCCAAGCCCCTCACGGAATCCGGGCCACCACCACCCGCCGCCGGTCACCGCCGCTGGCCACCGCCGCCGGCCGCCGCCTCCCAACACCGGTTAGTTTCAATATTTTATTTATTTAATATTATTAGGGCCAAAGCCCAGTAACTCTAATTAATTATATGGGCCGGAGCCTATTAGAATCCACTACATTAATTGGGTTGAAGTCTGTGGGCCAAGCCCATTTAAGTTCAAATCAGATACGATAAAACGACTCTGTTTTTTTTAACTGAAATATTATTACTAAAAACAACAGGACTGTTTTACTAAAAGCAGACCCCCATTTAAATTTCCGCTAATGCCAACTATTTTGGCCATACCGGGAGCAAACGAACTCCGAATTGAGTTCCGTCTATGGCCACGGGTTCATAATGAAAAGCTCTACACAATGAATATAAATTTAAAATATTTAAAAAATTACCAAAATACCCTTAAAGAATAAAAACCTATTAAGTCACGTCGGAAAACGTTTCGGAAAAATCCTTGCAAAAGTTAGGATAAAAACTAACGTATTATAGTAACATACTTTCAGGTTTTGAGCTTCCTAAAGCTTCCTCATCAGGAGTAAGAGTCTTCAACGGTTCAGGTAGGGGATTTAAACTAAGTTTGTTCATGCTAAAGTATATGCTATAGAATATCGGTAGATTGCTATGGGGTAGCAAATTTTGAAATATGTGATCATTTGTTTGGGTGTGGGACTAGCCCTGGCTGAGGCCAAAAAGTATCCTGGGTGTGGGTCTAGCCCTGGCTGAGGCCAAAAAGTAACCTGGGTGTGGGTCTAGCCCTGGCGGAGGCCAAAAAGTTACCTAGGTGTGGGGCTAGCCTAGTCTGAGGACTAAAAGAACCTAGGTGTGGGGCTAGCCTTGTTGCGGACAAAAAGTACCCGGGTAAGGATTGAGATTCCTACCCTGGCTGAGGGCCAAAAAGGGAATCGGGTGATCAATGTTTTTATTATTTACATTTCATAGTCATGCTCACTGTTTTTCAATACATATGTTTTAGCATGAATAAAACTAAGTCATTAGGTGAGTTAGTGGATTGGACTCACCCCCCTACAGATGTTATGCACCCTACAGAGACCAACCCTGCAGGACCTGAAGAAAATGAGGAGCGAATGGAGAACGACCCGGAGGGAGTGGAAGACCCGCTCTACACACCTTACTACGATGATGCTAGAGCCAAAATATGAAGTGTCAATGATGTTGAAAAATTTTAGCCTTAGGCTTTCGTTTTCAAGAAATGTATCAAACAATTATGTTTTAAATGAAGTGGCTCAGTTAAGTTCCATAATTGATGGAATTAATCTTTACCAAGTTTTTATTCCTAACACCCCGGTATTATACGGGTTGAATTAATCCGTAAAATATCGGGGCGTTGCAGTGTTAGGATGAGAATTGAGGGAGAGGGCTGCCAGTGCAGTTTTATGAACTCATGAGATCCAACCATGGCCCTGATGGTGATTCCAACATCAATTTTCACTAAAATCTTGATGTATTGAAAAAATGTATCACCACGTTCTAAAAAATCATCATAGTAGAAAATTAACCTTGTGGAGGAGGTAGACTCTAGATGATCCCCCATGCATTCTAATGCACATAGAACTTATTCTGGTTCTGAATCACTTCCTTTTTGTTAGACTTGGCGAATATTGTGAAACAACTCCCAAATTTCCAAATACAAAACTGGACCAAACAGATAAAAAAATGAATTGCATAAAACTTTACATTATGGCCAAGTGAAATCAAAATAGAATCACTTAAAAATTCTAAAACTTAAAACCAAAAATCTTCACCAAAACAATTGCATTTATGAAAAACAATCTAAAAAATAAAAGAATGATGTTACCTTATTTATCTTCACAAAACCTGGTCGATTACCTTCTAGATCTTAGATCGTGTTTTGATTCTTACTCATCTGATATGACTTTCTCAGAGTGAAATCTTTGCTCAATTTGGAAGGTAATTGATGTGTTAACAATCACCAAAGGAGTCATTCCCGTAATAGACACATGATTTTCGGGAGGAGTAACTCCTAGAGAATTATCAGTCCACTCAACTGCTTCCACCAAGCCACGTCATTTTCATTTTCCTCGCGGCATTTGGAAGAAGCACGCAATCAATTAACATTGTGTTTCTTCATCGAATCGCATGCGCACCACCTTCTTCGGAGTCGGAGGTCTAAAAAAATTTATGGAACATGAGAGAGAGAGAGAGAGAGAGAGAGAGAGAGAGAGAGAGAGAGAGAGAGAGAGAGAGAGGGCCGCACCTCTGCTTATAGACTTAGATTGGGACTGGATCGGCGTGCCATTGTTGTTTCCTTCAAGATGCACATTAACAAAAAAAAAATGATCTATGGGGGGCGAGAGGCCCATTGTTCATCGCTCCTTCCCATCACTGTTCACTGCTCCTCCCCTCCCCACTCCAGCATACCCATCGTCATCAGAGGTTCACAGTTACAACACAAAAGAGATAAAAAAAAAAAGAGAAGGGAGGGATAATTCGGCCACCCACTGCCACTCAACCACCAAATCTACCTTGCCGAATCCCTCCCGACCATGCAATTCTCCGACAATCGTCATCCGAATCCTTCTCCAGACCACCGCGGCTCCGCCCAATGTACAGATAAAAAAGAAGAAGGTTCATTGTGACAACACAAAGAGAGAAAAAAGAAGAAGAAGAAGGGAGGGATAATCCGGTCACCCTCTGCCACTCAACCACCAGATCCACCTTACCGGATCCCTTCCGGATACACAATTCTCTGACCACCGTCGCTCGACTTCTTCTCCGGACTACCACGGCTCCCCTTCCTCCGGCACCCTATTCCCCACCTTGGCCCCGATCTTGTTGTCCCCAGCGCCCACTTCCCCTCCTCCGCTAAGTCCACTCCCCCTCCCTTTTCTGCTATGCTCTCTCTCTCTCTCTCTCTCTCTCTCTCTCTCTCTCTCTCTCTCTCTCTCTCTCTCAAATCGAGCTGTAGGGGATTTCGGTGACTAGGAGAGGGAGGCGTGGAATGAGAAAGAAGGATTTGGGGGCGAGATCTTCGCGAGGGGGGGGGGGGGGCGTGAATGGATTTCCCGATTTGGAAATTGGGAGAGAAGCGAGGAGGTACAAAGGCTCGAATGGGGTGAGCTGGGATTGGAATAGGGATGCTGGACTCTCTCTCTCTCTCTCTCTCTCTCTCTCTCTCTCTCTCTCTCTCTCTCTCTCTCTCTTTCTTTGTCACCTTGAATGTTTTGGTCTAGTCAGCGTTTTTTTTGTCTAGTCAATTTTTGGTTCCGTTTTGTCTAGTCAGCATGTAGACCGCCATCCCTTGTTATATAGATTTTTCTTGACCTGTCTTGTGTCCTGTATCTGAGACGGTGGAACACGTGATCTTCAAATGTCATGTTTCAGTGGCCATTTGGTCTCTCCTCTTTTCTTCCCGCCTTTTTTCTCTGCGGAACTAGGCTCTTTAATGCTTAGCCGTTTTCATGGAGCGGCATTGGGCCACAACAACCCAAACGCTCTTATCCCATAAGTGGCTTGGCAAATATGAAAATCCCGCAATCGATTCTTATTTGATTTGCAGGTGGAGCTTCCTCTTTTCACATGGAGGCATGCTTGCTCGAAAGTGCTTGTTTAAATGGGCTGCGGTCCATGATCCTGTGCGGATCCAGACACATTTTTCGATCCATTGGAAGCCGTTGGGTCCTTAAGCTGAACTTTGAGATTTTTCGGCTTAGGGCCTGCGTGTGTAATCTGGCTATCCAACAAAAAAAAAAAAAGGGCCCACAGCAATGACTGCACTGATTATTCATTGTGGTCACTATTGGTGGTGTATTTTGTGGGTCTCTCTTGGGTCGCGCAGCGGAACGGGGGGCGAGAGTAGCGTGACATTCTAACTGCTGCACTGCGAAGTGGCTCGCACCGCATCAAAAGCGGGCCCACGTTGGAAAGGATAACAGGAAACGCTTCCTCACCCCGCACCCCCGTGCGCCGGCTACCGTGCTTGGATCCGCTGTCTTGCTCTTAGGAAAGACGAAGCTGTTCGGCGCCATCACGACCGTCCATGCCGTCGACGATCGTGTATACGAACGGGCCCACAATTATCTGCAGTCACCTCGTGTCGTGTGGACTTCGGTCCTCTTCATTGCTCTTTCAGTCTTTTCTATCTCCGTCCCTCGGATACTGCGGACCCAGAAAAGGACCCAAGTCGCAGATTCAGCCAATGGCTGTGCGACCATCCAATCTCGGGACCCACAACTCCTTTGTTAGAGTCCTTTGCTACGGTCCTCTTGGTCTTATTGTTTCCACGACTATCCCGTATCCCCATCTTTGGGACCCACAACTCCTTTGCGGAGTCCTTTTGTATGGTTCTCTTGGTGTTAGGTCGGGATATTTTCAAGAGTTTTTTATCGAAATGACCACTAACTCTCAACTATTGTTGAGAATTAACACCATTGAGAAATATGAATGAAAATAGCTTTTAGGACGTGTGAAACAGCTAACACGGTGACACTAAACTGGTAAAAAGACATTTTGATCCTTACCACTGTAAAAACTCATTGTGGCTAGGTTTCTTACCCGTTTTAGAGAAATCCAGATTTTCGTCTGGTTTTCGTCTTGATCAATCGTCGTTGAGGCTTCGTCGGACTGCCCGTGAAAAAATTAGACGAAAGTGGGGGACGAAATATAATATTTCGTCAATGTTTCGTCTCGACAAATACACAGTCCTGAGACTAGCCAACTTCAACCTGTGAAAGATTAGATGAAAGTGAAACAAAATATAATATTTCATCTCGATAAATACATAGTAATGACTTACCTGAGACTGACCAACTTCGGTCTGTGAGAAATTAGACGAAATATAATATTTCGTCAATGTTTCGTCTCGACAAATACAGTCATATCTTAGCCGAGACTAGCCAACTTCGGTCTGTGAACAATTGGACGAAAGTGGGACGAAATATAATATTTCATCAATATTTCGTCTCGACAAATACACAGTCATGGCTTTGATGATCCCCGGTTGTTCCTGGGTGAAGTGAAGGAAGACTCACGAGCTTTGATGATCCCCGTTGAAATGGTGGCTGGTTGTCCCACAGCCGCCGTCGAAAGGTTTTCGTCGAACAAGTGGAGTGAAGAAAGGTAGGGTTTTACTTATGAGTTAGGCTTTAGTTGATAAAAAGGGTATTTTTGTCCGAAAGAGCTTCCATGGCCATTTTGGTAAAGCCAAAAGCAACTTGATCCATTCTCAACAATAGTTGAGAGTTGGTGGCCATTTCGGTAAAAACCTCTATTTTCAACATAGAGATCAGGGGGTAGCACATTTACAGAAAAAAAAATTCCAATTATATCCTTATGAGTTATGTCATGGATGAGGGTAACTCAGACCCATTAATTGCCTCTGTGCATGACACTGTCCATCTTTGATGTTCGTATCCATCGGTCCCATGAAATCCTTCACCACCTTTCCTCTTCCTTCTTTGTCCTCCTTACCCCCCTCCTTCATCCTACACCCGGCCTTCGCTGCCCACCCCCTTCATTTTGCAATCGGCCATGCAATGCCGACTGTATCTATATCTTATTCATTCATCGTAGATCGAGTGCTCAACGATATATAGCCAAATTGACTGTAGATACATTCGGCAATACACGGTCAAGTGTAAAGTGGATCGAGTTGCAATGGTTGAATGTAGGAGGACGATAGGGATGACAACGGTGCGGTTTAAAATCGTGAACTGTGAAAAATCGCACCGCATGGTGCAGTTTTGGTTTGCCAAAATATAAAACCGTCGCGGTGCGGTGCGATTTCGGTTTGCGGTTTCGGTGTTGAGTTGCGGTTTCGGTTTTATCCAAAACCGCAATAAACCGCACCGTTTAGACCATTTTAATGTTAAATCGCGGTGCACCGCACCGCATGGTGCGGTTTCGGTTTTACATATGGTATACCATCGCGGTGCGGTGCAGTTTCAGTGTTGCGATTCGGTGCTGTGGTGCGGTTTTGGTTTTGCCCAAAACCGCACCATTGCCATCCCTAGAGGAGGAAGAAGAGGGAGGAGGGAGGAGGAGGAGGAGGAGGAAGAAGGAGGAAGAAGGAAAAGGAGGGAGAAGGAGGAGGAAGGAAGAGGAGAAAGAGGGGAGGAAGGAGGATGAAAGGCGGCAACCTGCAAGAGTTAGGTCAGTGGCTTGGCGACAACGGCAAACCATGACAGCGGATGATGACTTGCTCAACAGTGTCAACACATTACTGGCCGGGGCAGCACAATTGCTGGTGCTGCCCTTGGTAACCTGTGATTGCCCTAATAATATTTGTGCTGTAAACATAGGGATGGAAGCGGTGCGGTTTAAAATCGAAAACAACGATAAACCGCACCCCATGGTGTGGTTTTGGTTTGCCAAAATATAAAATCGTCACGGTGCGGTGTTGGTTTTCAATTTAGGTGTAGTGGTGCGGTTTCGGTTTTGATTAAAATCGCACCGTTTAGATATTTATAATAATAAACTGCGGTGCACCGCACCGCATAATGCGTTTTCGGTTTTACATAACGATAAATTATCACGGTATGGTGCGGTTTCGATGTGGCGATTCGATATTGCGGCACGGTTTCGATTTTGTCCAAAACCGCACCGTTGCCATCCCTATGTAAACATCCTAGATCCACCCCCAAATGGATGGCTAAGATGAGATGTTAGACACAAAAATCCCAAAGCATGGCGTTTTGGTAAAAAACTAAGAACTATCATCAACCTTTCAGACGAGCGCGCACTACAGACACACGAAACAGCCTCCCGTAAAGGAGCCGGAAGTACACATGGCCCATTTGTGGGTCCGACACTGTAGCAGACACGGAGAGGAGGGGAGAGATTGTTTAGTGCATAAGCATGGTTGGATTCTGCCACCCTCATCTCCTTTCAATCATTCTTAATTAGTTTTCCATCAGATCTGTGGTATATATATAGAGAGATTTTTTCTTGTCTTTTCATCCTTGTGGTTGCTGTCCACTGGAAATGGAGAAAGGGGGAGTGAGAGCAGAGACGTGGATAGGGAGTTAGCAGAAGCACCAACAGCCCCTTTTTCGTTTTTTTAAATCCACCCATTGGAGCCTTCTTTGGTTTCCGACAGATTGAGAAGAGGAGGAAATGGACTTGGATGATGGCAACAATGCGAACGACAGGTGGGTTTTCTCCATCATCTCTTGATTGCACAGATGGGTTTACACCTTGATGGGGTTTTTTTTTTCCTTTCTTCGTTCTGTTTGATTGGATTGTATGTGATGCATTTAAGGAAAGAGATGCCGGATTCGGATTATATTGGGTATAAATCGGAATGGGTTTTGGAAGCCCTTCGATTTGGTTATGTTTTGATCGACACATTCGGATTATAATCGATGTACATCGAATGGGTTTTAATTTTTTTTTTTGTTTTTTTGGGTTTTGTGGGAAGTGTTTCTAATGGCAGTTTGTGTTAATTATTCATGATTTTTAGTTGGGTTTTGAGTTTTTGATCCGTATAATGTGTTGGGGTCTTTTCCATTGTGTTCCTCGTTCGGATCTAGATGCATGGAACACTTGGGGTCAACATGGGGAATGGTTTTTTTGAGCAATGGATCTATGTTTCATTCCGTATTTTTACTTGATTATCATGGTTTTGTGCCTTTTTTCCGTTCTTGTTTTACAGTTCCTCTTTCTTGATTCCTAAATGTACGACGAATTGCCACTGTGAATCCAGAGTTTAATGTGAAATTTCCATAGAACCTTTGGTGCATTGTTAGCTGTAGCACATTCCCCTCTCTCCACTTGAAGTGTCAAATGATGCCGTGCATAAATACATCGTCGATTGCCTTGGATTGCATCCGGCTTCGAGTTGGTAACCCATTACTGAGAACCCATTGCTAATTGCCTTGGATTGTGTCCAGCTTCGAGTTGCTAACCCATTACTGAAAACCGATTGCTTTTGTTTAGTTTGTTAGATTTCCTTTGCCCGCATTGTTGTTTCTTCTACAATTTTTAATGCTGCTGTTGTTTTGTGGAATGGTTGGCAGTGATATGTGGGAATGGCACGAAGGAGAGTACAGTCTGCAAGGAGACTCACGGAATGGTATAATGTTCTTAACAAACTAATTATGCGTGCCACTTGTTATATTCCGATCTCTTTTCTTCCGCAGATGTCACCCAGTACTTGTGGGATGAAATGAACGAAAATGGAGATGGCTTATTGTACATGCTGGATGAACAAACGCCGATCAAGGATTGTGCAGATTTTGGTCACCAAGTTTCTGACACTGGAGGTATGGTTTTCAATAATCCTTGGTTACTTGTAATTGAGATTGTGAGAAACAGATTCTAATAAGGAGATTGGAATTCAGATTATACCAACAAGGTATTGGAGGAATGTAGAGAGACTTCACTCCTAAAAAGGAGGCGCATGCTGCAATTCACTTCTGATACTACCGAAACCGGCATTGGCAATGAGCAAATCACGCCTGATTTTTCGAACTCCAAGGTTGATTATCCACGAGTGCTGAATAAATCTTCTCTATTAATAATGGTGTGAAGAATAATACCAGATGTTTGTTTACCGTGCTTATACATCGTGGTATATGTTCTTATGAATGTGTAGGCCGGGGAGGGCTCACTGATGGATGAAGAGCTATCAGAAAACTTGCAATGGGATTCACAGTGGACTTTGGGATTTACAGGTTGGTCCCTTTTCGGATTATTTTGAAATTGTATGTTCTAAATTCTCTATCTTGTTATTCTCATCATAAAGTCTTGGTTAGATGATAGGTATTCCTCTGGCTTTGAAGGGTTCGACCAGGCATCACATAGGTGGTTGGTGAATTGTTTAAACGAAAGCGAGTTGCAGTACAACCCTAATGAAGCGTGTGTTTCTTTTAAGGCTTTACTATATTGTCCAGTATCTTCTCTACCATAACCTGCAAGTTTTAATGTCATAATATGTCTTCTTACAGGAATGAACATGTGACAACTGACGATCAAGTTGATATTTCAGCTGAGCAGAGCTATACTTCTTCGTCCAGTGAGTTCCTTATTGATCAGAATTTCAATGATAAACAGATCAAGAAATACCCAAATAATAAAATCCTTAACTCTTTTATTGTTATATGTTTTCCGACTTACCAAAAAATTAAAAGTCTATGTACAACACTCATTATTTTCTATTATGTTCAGAATTCTACGACATATCTCCCGAGATGGAAGCTGATGCGGTGCAAGAGAAACCCCCGCTAGCTCCTACTAAAATATTGAGGGGTATGTTTCTTATGGCCTATTATTACACCTCAATTTGTTCACTAACATTCCAGTCAAATGCTTTCCTTATTTGTTTACATTTTGACATAATAGGTAGGAAATCTTTCATCAAAACTCCAAGGAAGTTAACTTCTTCGGTTGCCTATCCTTTTGCACTCATAAAACCATGTGGAGTTCAAGGAGATGTGACTCTGAAGGACATAAATCAGCGGATTCATGCTCCACCACCATCAAGATCAAAACACGTGAAGAAGGATAACCCTTCCTTTTTGTATCCTACTTCAGCTTTTTCTGGGAAACCGGTGGTTGTCAAAACAAAGATCCACACTGAAGGGGGGAAAGGCAGCATTACGATTACGAGAACCAAAGGTTGAGCACATACATATTTTACTGTTATCTTGTGGGTCCGGCCTCTCTCTCATGCATTTCATTTTGTCTCAGTTTTGCATGATAAGATTTGGCCGGCAAGTTTGAAATACTTCTATGTTTGTATGATCCTTTTGTGATGTTTGATCTTTCACTTCAACTTATCCCTGAAACCTGTTCTTCAGGATTAAGTTTCATATTTCTTGTTAGATTCTTAGTGTATTTTTGGATCCTTCTACTTTCTAATGGCAGTCGTTATAGACTTCTACATTATTTCTGAAACACTAAGGGATCTGAGAAATTGCAGGAATAAACTATGCCTTTCTTGTTTATCGAGAAATTAAGCATAGTTTATCGCTATATGTATACGATGCTTATTTTGTCTCGTTTATAAACAGTGAGATCCCTGCTGAAAGCAGGCCTGGAAAGGAAACTGCTTGATTTGTTGAAAATGGCTGGATTTATTTTACTTCAAAACCACCTATACTTGAGTTATCTGCTTTTGTGAACTATGCTTATAGAAACCAATGACACTGCTGTTAATGTCCAGATTTATGCGCTAATATTGACAATTGTCTTTCAAATTGCACAAGTTAAATACAACTCAATGTCCATGTAAATTTTTTTTCACACCGGGTTATTTAGTCGTTAGAACACCAATTAAAGAATAAAGACCCCAAAGCACATTTGACAAGTTGGAAATATGTCATGGTTACTACAGAAAACAATATGTGGTTCCACTTGTGCAGATTGGGAAGGTAGTAATTGACACGCTGGAGGCATGCTACCGGAATGTTCTTTTCACACTTACATAGTATAACGGATTCGTGGAGCCTTTTAAAAGTGGTCATAGTCTTAGGGAGTTAGGTTTGAAGTTTTGGTTTCGGTCCGTCCACCGATGATCGGTTTGGAGTTTTGGATCGGAGTTTCGATGGTTTCGGTTTCATTTTTTAAATTTAAAATAATTACAAAATATAAAAATAATATAAAATAATTACATCGGTACTCACTTCATAGTGGTCTTGTTTTCAAAAAAGCATGGTTTTGCTTTACTCCGATTTTTTGTCAAAAAGTTGAAAAAGTGTGATTCTTAATTTTGGCCAAGTCTGGACTCTGGAGGAAAAAAGAGTTCTTGTGAAAGAATTTTTTTATAGATTCAAATTATTTTACCGGACTTTTGGTTTGTAAGTTGATCTTATACTTCTAGATTTCTGAGATTTTTTCCGGTCCAAAATGTTTTTTGGTTTTTTTTTTCACCGAATTTTCTTTTTTAGCCAAAAGCTGTAAAGTCTGATTTTGTATTGGAACTGAAGAATTACAGTTTGATTCCTTTGGATTTTGATTGTTCTGATATTTTTATTAAATCCAAATGGGGGGTATTTGCTTGTTCACATAAAATAACTTAAAGCAAATGAATTACTTAAATATTTTTTTATGTAAAATATGTTTGTCATGCTGAAATAGACCTTATCCTAAACCCATCCTGCTTTTACTGAGTGCTGAGTTTCAAAACCCGAAACTGGAGGGTTTCGGGACCAGTTCCGGCCGAAACCGATCTGAAACGGCCCAAACTCCAAACCTAGAAGGTTTTAGAAGTCAGTGTGGTGAATATTCATGAGTAAACGGATGGGTGGGATTTCTTTGAGGTTATATTTATGTCTTCTCCCGTGAAAGAAGCATCGATTTGTGTTCTAGATAGAGTATCAACTGTGTGGTACTTGCTGATTCAATGGAGAAAGCAGTTTTGCTCGCTAGGATTCCCTCAGTATTTTCTTCTACCACTATTCTTGTCTTCCTTGCATATTTTCTCTACCATTTTATTTTCTTCTCCTTGGAGATGTTTTATGGCATTTGTCTGTGTGTCTATCTTTCGTTTGGCTGAGTAGATAATTCTTCATTATCTTCGTGCCGATTAGATGATGTTCTATCATTTCATGTACGGAGAAATGTCAACATTTATGGATCCACTTCAAGCATCGATCAGCTCATTTGGTATTCTACAGGTTGAGTCAGTTAGATCATTTATTTAAGAAGAAACAATTTGTTTTCACTATTGACTATTGAAGAGCTTCTCATTGAAGATGTGCAGCAGAACACCATTGTTACTCATGAAAGTTGAAAAGCTTCTCATTGAAGATGTGCAGCAGAACACCATTGTTACTCATGAAAGTTGAAAAGCTTCTCATTGAAGATGTGCAGCAGAACACCATTGTTCTTTTCATTCGTAGAAAAGATCATTTATAACTGGTGGTAGCTCTAAAAATATTGTTTTTTGGGATCTTATTGCCAAATTGAGCTTGAAGATTAAAAGCCATCATAACCTTTTAAGTTATGTATGATGAAATCATCTACTTGGATCATATTTGATTGCAATTTCATATTTGATGATTATTTTTTGCAAGGTTCACAACTATGGAGTATGGCCTGTTAAGGATCTATAAGAAAATACTTAAAACACACGCTGAAAAAAGCGCTACACTCCGCTAGGGAGATATCGATTTGCTCTCCTGGAAGGAAGTACTTCTATATAGGTTGTTTTGCATGGTAAGCTCTATTTTATGATAGACCTTGTGTCTTTTTGGTAGTCTTCTAGGCTATGAAGCACGGATACTCCAAAATACATGAAATATCCGTATCGGATATGTATCGGACACGGATACGGTCCGGATACGGCTCGGATACGTGTCCAATACGTTTCCGGTGTATTCTGAATTTAAAAATCCTGAAATCATCCTGGATACGTCCTGGATACGGCGGGATATGAAAGGGATACACGGGTTGCGAGTTTAATTTTTAGTCGGATTGAAATTCGATTTTTTTTTAAACCCAAACCCAAACCCAAACAGTGCAGTCGGTATTAACGGGTTTGGGCTTGGGTTCGGTTAAAAGTTAAACCCGAACCCGAACTCAAAAATAACCCCCCCCCCCACCCACCCAGTTCTGTACACGAGCGAGGGGAGAGGGAGAGGCGAGGGCCGCGAGCCCTAACCCGTTGCCTGCGGCAGTCGTCAACCGTCGCCCTCGGCCTTGCCGGTCGCCCTCGTCAGCCTACACCAGCGCAGTCGTCCGCCTTTGCCCACGACTGTCATCCGCCCTCGCCCTCGCCGGTCGTCCGCCGTCGCTCGCTGTCAGCCGTCTGCCGTCGCCCGCTGTATGCCGTCCTTCCCTGCTTGCGCCGGGGACCTCCCCGAGCCGATCCCCACCTCCGGTGAGCCCCCTTTCTTACTCGCACATTTCGGGAGTGGGCCGAGTGGTTGACTGTGGTTACAGAAAAAAAAAACCAGCATGAGAGAGAGAGAGAGAGAGAGAGAGAGAGAGAGAGAGAGAGAGAGAGATGCTTACATGGAGATTGGTGTGGCTAACTGTGGTAGTATGGAAAATTTTAAGCACATCCTGCGTTCCTTACAACCGTGGGGCCCACTGCTGTAGGATGTGCTAGAAATTTTCAGCACATCCTGCGTTCCTTACAACTGTGGGGCCCACTGCTGTAGGATGTGCTAGAAATTTTCAGCACATTTTATTTTAAATTTATATTTAAAAAATAATAATTTATTGCCGTATCCTTAGCCGTACCCGTGTCCTACTTTTTAAAGATTTGCCGTATCGCCGTGCCCTTATCGTATCGTACCCGTATCCCGTATTCATATCCGTATCCGTGCTTCTTAGCTTCTAGGCAGCTGGCAGGCATAACTCCTTTGAAAATTTTAAGCTCCTCATCTATTTCCGCATGTAGATCATCTTGTCCTCCTCTCTCCTACTAGGGTAGCGACACAATTGCTTTCCCCTTTCTTTAGCCCCTTGAAGAGTTGCAAGGAGGAGATTATCCGCTGAGGGGTCTTGGCCAGTTTACAAATGCCATGGGCAATGCTTCAACCCTGAGCAAGAACTCCATGCCGAGGACAACTCCGAAGTTGTCCATGGGGACTACTTTTAGGGCTACCATTCCCTTCGAGTCCCCTATGTGTAGCTCAACCCCTCGGGCTACACCTTCAAATGCTTTGCCTGCTAAATTTATAACTCCCTACTGTTTACGACTACCTAATGCATATAGCTTCATCACGATATGCTTAACACTATATGGATGGAAGGTACATTTAAAGTAGTATTTTATATCACTGCTTTTGGTCATTACTGTTTCGGTTGTAGGTCTTATTGGCTAACCAATCAGCCGCACCATTAGTGTAACATCCGCACCAAACACACAAGATTTTGTCCGCTTTGTCCGTGCTCGCACGAGAACTTTCCAGGGTGGTCACCCATCCTAGTATTACTCTCGCCCGAGCACGCTTAACTACGGAGTTCTTACGAATTCCGTAGCGGCGCACGGTTTTAAAACGCGTTTTCTATGTTTGGGAGGGGAAATTATATAAGTAGCTCAGGATCTCCTTCTCTCCAGGTGATGTGGGGCTAACTCGTGGCCTTGTACACCTCAACTCACCTCATCCATCTTGACATTTCAGCCTTAGAAGTCTTGGCTCTTGGCCTATTGGATCTTGGTCGTCACAATTAGCCTCTTGGTACATATGTGTCACTCTGAAATACTATACTTTCTCGAGCATCTGATTACAATATATTATCAATGATAGGATCATCTTTGTTATTCGCCTTTTGTTTTTCTGCACTTGTCATTGAATCACATTCGATCGTACATTTCCAATTGGCACCAATGCCCATAGCTTATCTATTATCTAGTACCCTCCCATTCCCTAGAGGAAAATTTTTGTACGAAAGAGGTAAATTGGGTGATGCTGCCTGATTATAGAATAATTGTTGCTCTCATTTCTAAACACCCTCGCCCCTCGGTTTTGATTGTCCGGTGTCGTCAAAATTTATCTTTAGTTCGCGTGGCTGATTTGACAACAATTGTTGACCTAAGCTTAAGATGCTCTCGATCACACCTGCAAGAAATATAATTAGCCGCACGACAGTCAATTTACATGGACAATAGGGTTAGATTTTCTCCCTTCAAATATTTCGGTGTTTCTAGCCAACCAAATATTCCATGCCATGGTAGTAAAGATCTTGCCTAGTCCAGGTTCGGCACCCCTATTCAACAAGACGATCAATCCAATGCACAAAATCCTGCAGACTTGATGGGAATTTTGGGATGTTAGCCAAATCGAACACCGAAACGTAGGCATTGATCGCAGAGGGGCATTCGAAGAGGTCATGGTTGCTTTTTTCCATCGTGGTCTCACAATGAAAACATGGAGGGGGTGCTAAGATTCGATCCAATTTTTGATGCAGCAACATCAACAGTTTCGACAAACAGATTGATTTGTAATTGTATCTCATGCCGATGAAATTGAAAATAAATTAGAATGAGACCTTAGGCACTACCTTAGGTGCTGTTTGGAGCAAACTTTGATGACATCTAGTGCCCAAGATCTCCTTACAAGGTGATCACCATTACATGTACCCTAAAATTAGACATATAAAAGAAATCTTTAGATTTATGTTTTTAGCGTGGTATATCAGAATTTCTGGCTTTGGAGACTTATTGTCTATGAAGCACAGACACGGGTACGGCGACACGACACGACACCGACACCGACACCGACACGGCGACACGGCATTTCGTAAAAAATGAAGAACACGACACGGCTAGGACACGACAATTAATATTTATAATCTTATATAGATAATATATAATACATGAATACTACATAGGGATGCTTGACTTCGAAGAATAATTCATAAAGCATGCTCCAACTAGATGGGAAATTACTTTATGGTTATGTTTAAGAAATTTCAATGGTAGCACAATACCCCAATTTGACAACTACAAAATTTCCTCATTTGGTAATTTCAATGATTCAATCTAATCAAATCTGAATTGAAGGGTGAAAAATGAAGCTTATTTACTATGGGGTCGGATTTGGTACTATGGGATTGGGATCCTCACTAGAGGTCATAAGGGTAATAACAACCGTCTAATGAAGTCCACAAAATCTACAAAGTTCTAGAATTATTACTAAAAAATTATCTTAATATTTGTAAGAAAAACCCTATTAATTATATCCTATGATGTTATAGCCTTAGAGTATATAAGTTAATGCCAAATCTTAATCACAACCTTCCATTACACCAAGCCCTAAATAAATCATTCAATTCATGCCCGATCGCATGCAAACAACGGATGTGCCGTGTCCCTGCCGTGTCTCAGCCGTGTCCGACAGTGTCATTGACAAAAAAAAACCAGGACATTTCGAAGCCGTGTCCGACACGGACACGGGGCCCTCTAAGAAGTGTCCGTGCTTCATATCTTATTGTTTAAGGATCCAATGATTGATATCCATTACTTACAATGGACTAAAAAGAACTAAATGCCTACATGGAGAAGGAACTCCAAGCGTTGCCTCCTATGAACCACACCATCATGTTGATTGTGTTTGACAAGACATACAAGTAGGATAATTCTTCTAGGCCTAATTCTTCAATTTTTATATGTTAGCATGTCTATTGTGTTAACAAGAAAAGAAAATGTTTTAAGGGTTTAATGCAATCTTATCAATGGGAGAATGTAACTACACCCTTGCATCCCACTTAGAGATTCGACACTCCATCGCGAGGACTAGACACCTTTGTTAGAAAAGTTTGAAAAGAGGCTGACATCATGGAACGACAAACACTTATCTAATGAAGGGTGGCTGACACTTCTGAACGCGGTCGTCTCGGCTCTATCGGTTTATTACATGTCCACTTTCAAGTTACCAATTTGGGCCATTAAACGCATTGATAAAATCAGGAGGAACTTCCTATGGAAAGGAACACAAGAAACAAATAGAGGCATATCAACCTTTTTGAGTTGGAGTGAAGTATTTCGGCCAAAGGAAAAAGGAGGCGTACGGATTATTGATCTACACCGTTTCAACATTGCACTCCATTGTAAATGGTGGTGGTGGCTACTTACGTTAAGTCAACAACCAACCTATGGACACAACTTGTTACCAATGGGTATTGCATGAGGAAAAAGCTGATGGATCCGACTAGGCAAATTTCTACCCAAATATCCCCCTTTCTAAAGAGTACTTCACACTGGAGAAGTTTTAAAGGCAGACATTAGATGGAGTTTTGGAGATGGAAAATGTTTTAAAACACGTTAGGCGGATCCAAGGCGGTTAGGGGGGGTCCAAGGCGGAAGGCGGGCGCCTAGACGGGTGCCCAGAGGAAAGGTAGCAGTGGCACTTTTATTTTTATTTCTTCACTTTTTTTGAGGGGTAATAAAATAAAAATAAAATAAAAAAAGGGCAAAGGGGGAGTAGAAGGGAAAATGGAGCACTATTGTGTGTCAACTAGCTCAGCAGTCGGCAACAATTGATGATTCAAGTTGCTTTCACATTAGATGCGTGAGAAATGAGAATCAAAATAAAAAATCAGCAACAATGCACAAAATTGTATTAAGTGGAGCACAGGCACCCCTTGAAGACCTTACAGCAGCATTTGCATATGCAGCATACCTCAGCATGACAGCAAGTCAACAACTTCATCTTCTAAGCCCATATCACTAAAGTCAGCTAGTTGCGCTCAACAACAATCATAAAAAATCAGCAACAATGGGGGTGCAGCTACAATCAGCATTATCAAATAACAACAAATGTACAGCTATCAATCAGCATTAATAGCAAATGTGCAAACCAACTCTACAAAAAGTGGTTCACAGTCGGCAACAATTAATGATTCAAGTTGCTCTCAAATGAGATGCGTGAGAAATGAGAATCAAAATAAAAAAATCAGCAACAATGCACAAAATTGTATTAAGTGGAGCACAGGTACCCCTTGAAGACCTTACAGCAGGCAGCAACATTTGCATACGAAGCATACCTCAGCATGACAGCAACTTCATCTTCAAAACATAATTAACTAGTTCAAACTTCAAAACAATCAGAAGTAAATAATAATTAACTACTAAACTAGTAATAAGTCCTTCAACAGTTCAACTGTTTATGCAAAAAAAAAAAACTCCTTCAAGTATTAATTGCAATTTGGTCTTGTGCTTCGTTGTCACTTTGAAAAAACCCCTCAATGCACTCGACCAAACCATTCATAATGGTATTATTCATCTCAACATTATTATCATTATAGTACCACAACGGATTAAGATAATATCCGGCTGCATGTAATGGACGATGGAGCTTCTTATCCCATTTTGCATCAACTATTTCAAATATCGGCTTCAACAATGCCTCGTCGTTGTTCAAACTTGAAGCCATTTCTTTCTTTGCATTTTCCATTGCGGTATATATAAAACTCATAGCTGGTATGCAATCACTATCGACCAGACGAAGAACTTTAATAAGGGGTTGAAATACCTTCAAAGCAAACACCATATCTTTCCAGAAATGACTGTTAAGCACTGTTGCCGCAACTCTCTGACCCTTGGTATTTTTTGACCATTTAAAATTTAAAACGCTCATCTGAAGTAAACATCAACCTCAGCTTGTCCTTTTGATCCAATATACTTTGTATACTAAGATATGATGTGGCAAAACATGTAACTCCTGGTCTCACCAAGTCCTTCTTGCCAGTACAACGCCTCAACATGCTCAAAGTGATGTGATTGCTATAAATAAAAACTGTGAGTGCTAATGAGCAGCACACGGACTCCAAAATATCTTAGGCCTCTTTATCTTCAAAAGCTTTGCAGCTGCAATATTAGAAGACAAACTGTCAGTGACAACTTGTATTACGTTTTTTTCCCCCACTTGTTCAATGCAGCTTTCCACTAACTCAAATATGTAGTGCGCGTCATGTATTCGATCCGAAGCATCAACTGATCGCAAAAAGATAGTGCCCAAATGAGTGTTCACACAAATATTCATAATGCTTCTCCCTCTTCTGTCCGTCCACCCATCGGTCATAATAGTGCATCCATATTTTTCCCATGCCTCCCTATGGATTTTCAAACTTTCTTTTGTTGACTCCACCTCTTTTTTCAGTAAGGGCTCACTAAGCTCATAAGGGGTCGGGCCAACAAATCCTGGGCCATACTGACCAACAGCTTCCAACATGACATTGAATGCCTTCAATGATGCAGTGTTCATTGCAATTTCTGCTTGATACATCCAACGAGCTACATATTGGCAAACTTTCGCCCTCTCTTCCTTCTGGAATGCATCTTTCATCGTAGTCTGCTTTAACTTTTTTCTTGCACTTATAGCAACCTCATGATCAATTGCGATGAACCTATCCATTGGCCCTTTTGTACGAGGTTTCTTACGAGAGCTTGAATCTCCAAGTTCTACAATGTCCTCTTCTTCGTCATCTTTTCCAAACACTTTAACACTACTTCTCAGCTCTTCCATTTCTTTCTTTTTATCCACTTTTTGTTGTTTTTTAATGTTTATTTAATCCAAAATCTCCTACCTCATCTCTGATGGCACCTTCGTGCATGGAGCGACGTCTCCTCGAATACCGGCGATGTGCTTTTTAAATTTATTTATCCCGCCCCTTGTCCTCTGCCCACAGAATTTACATTGTATTGTGTTTTTGTCCTTTTCATCAGGATAAAAACCATATTTCCAACCTGGATCATCTTTGGGATTTACTGAGTTGGAGGAGCCCGACATTAGTAGTAGTATTTGTTGATAATTGATAACTTGAAGTTACTTGATACTCAAATCAGTACCTTGCTGCAAAATACAAACATAATAATTAACAAACCTCCTGAGCACTTGCAAAGTTGCAAAAAAAAAAAAACCTACAAGAGAGAGAATTCTGCACTATATAAGAGAGAGGGAGAGAGAGAGAATTATGCACATACTGTACATCAGTACATGCAAAAAAAAAAAACTCCAGTCTCTAATCGAGTAATCGTCTAATCGCATATGTAAAAAACTAAAAAAATCTCAGAGAGAGAGAGAGAGAGAGAGAATTCTGCACATACAGAAATACTGTACAGTCTGTAGATCAGTACATGAAAAAAAAAAAAAACAGTCTTTGCATTATCGCACTGCAAAAAAGTGAAAAACTAAAAAAATCTCAGAGAAAGAGAGAGAGAGAGAGAGAGAGAGAGAGAGAGAGAGAGAATTCTGCACATACAGACATACTATACAGTCTGTACATCAGAAGAAAAAAAACCCAGTAGCTGCATTATCGCAGTGCAAAAAAGTGAAAAACTAAAAAAATCTGAGAGAGAGAGAGAGAGAGAGAGAGAGAGAGAGAGAGAGAGAGAGAGAGAGAGAGAGAGAGAGAGTTGGAGGGGAACCTGCGCCTGGTGGACTGATGGAGGTGTTCGGGGCTGCTCCTTCGGCTTGCGGAGTGCGGACTTCCGGTGGTGGGGCTCCTCTATCGGCCTGCGGAGTGGGGTCTCCGGCGGTGGGGCTTCTCCTTCGGCTTGCCGCCTGCGGGATCTCTTGGCGCTGCCGCGCTGGGGCTCCTCGGACTTCAGAGATACACGAGCGAGGGAGACGAACCGAACGGACGATGCGGAATAAAAAAAAACCCGAAAACCTGTGATGGGTCACGGACTCAACGATGGTTAAATAAGAAGTCTGGTCAGGTTTGGATCCGAAAAGCCAGCCACCCGAACCGCCTAATCGGCCGCCTATCAACCCGCCTAAGTGGTTAACCGACCCGCTTAGGTGCCGCCCAGCAGCAACCGCCGGGTTTAACCGCTTAACGTCAATGCGGGGCGGCATGTGCATCAAACCGCCTAGGCGGCCGCCTGGACTGTGTTTTAAAACAATGGAGATGGATATTCCATAAGATTCAAACTGATCATGTAGGGTATCATGTTGTCGTCAGCCATCTGCTCTACAACCTTGGCCACCTCCTCTTCGCCGAGACTTAACCCAAACTCAACTAGCCGAAGTTTTTTCTTTGATCAGTCACCTAAACCCTATCACTCCTTCCTCATCCTTTGACTCTATTACTTGGAACGTGAACCTCACATGATACCTTTGGAGTGAGTTCGATCTATACCAAAATATCCATCAAAGGATCAATTTGGGCTTTTGGTAAACTTCCTTGGTCCATCAGAAGTCCCACGAAAGTTCATTTCTTTCTTTGGACCCTCCTCCACAACCGTACACTCACTATAGACAACCTTGCAGAGAGGAATATCCCTTCCACATATTCTTCCCCTTTCTGTACTTGCCCAGAGACCGCCGACCGCATCTTCCTCCTTTGCACATCGGTTCTTCCCCTTTGGACCCAGATGCTTCTTCTTCTTGGCTTTGCTACCCCCCTCCCCCCCTTCCATCCCATAGATGCGGACTTCCTGCTGGGACACATACATCCCTTCGTCTTGTTGTGATCTTTGGGATCGTTCGGCTACCGTGCACCTCTGGAACATTTGGCTTGAAAGAAATGCTCGTATTTTCACCGAGAAGGCCAAATCGTTAGATGTTATTTCTGTGGCGTGGGACAACTGACAGACTATTGGGGAGAAGCATATGGACCAGGGCCAAGATCAGGAGTCTTATCGAGACACGATGCATGAATCACATATTTAATTTTGGATGTAGATTTTTTTTTTGTGTGTGTGTTTGGGGGAGGTACATTTGTATGGATTGGATCGAACACCATCCTCTCAACTGTATTGTTTTGGCTGCCTCCCTCCCTCTCATGTCGAGAAGGGAGATGGTGAACTGCTCTTGATGTTTTCTATCTTAGAAGACTGTATTTTTATCTTTAATAATTGCCCTTATTAATATACATGTTGGGGTCTGCCAAAGCCCCTCCCACTATGGGATGCCAACTTCTACTCAAAAAAGGGGGAAAAAAAACTGCCCCTTTCATCGATGAAGTATGTGATCCAAGGTTGGGAGGTACCGATGTTTGGTATTTGAGTTCGGATAACAATGGCTTGACCATGTTGCTGATACATCCCAAGAAAACAGGCAACTGGCCGATGGACATGATAACTATATTACGTAAAATGTGTTAAATAACTTTTTAGATTTGTTGTAGTGGTCTCTTTTTATGATACCGACTTCAAGTTAATTCTCTAGATTATGCTAATTTTCCGACTTATACTCTGAAAAAGGCATATAAACTTGGCATTTGCAAGCTATTATATGTTCATGCTTCTTGACCTCAGCTTCTTTCAATTCTTTTTGGTACGACTTCCATTCCTAGTGTCTTCAAGGAAACCGTATGTTTATATGGAATTTGAACCCAGAAACGTCCTCAGTTCTGAGTGTGAGGTGATTTGCTTCAATTCTCTAAGGTCTTGTTTTGTATTCAAATCAGTAAAGTGAAGTGAAGTGCATTCGAGTAAAATAAGATAATAATCCGCTGATAAGAGGTTTGACTTAACTAAACTTGTTTAAGACAGTAATCCTTCCCTTTATCAGGTGATTTAGAGTATAATTTTTGAAATTTCCGTCAAATGCACATCACTTCACTTTACTGCTTTGAATATAAACACGCCCTAAGATTTCCTTGACATATTTTTCGAAGCTTTTCTCGACATTTTTCTCTCTCTTCTTTTTGCAACTGGAGCTGGAGTTTGAACCGCACAATTTGTCGTCTAGTTTTCATCAGGCCCACTCCTAAGCGGTGTCCTATCTTGCGGAAGCTGCCCTACCGAGGAATTGGGCATAGGTACTTGAAGGGTTAAACATCATTTTGACAGCCAGTCGTAAAATTCTGCGCAATACTTTTGTTGAGCCTTCTTGATTACCTTCTTGATTAGAGTTGCCTCCCAGTACAAGCTTGGTTTTTAATGGCATGCAAGCGACGGGGTTGGTTAGTTTCAATGACATGCGAGCTTGGTCGATGATGAACTTTGACGGGGCTTTCCCTGCAGTAGTCGAATGCCTACTTGAATTCCAGACATAAGAACCTGATGGTGAAGGATGATTTCAATGACAATTTTGAAGCTGAAGTACCTCGCAGCTCCTCTCCTTTGTAATGGCTTCCCACGAAATAGGATGTAGGTGCTGTCCGCCGAACAAATTCCCCCCCAAAAAAATGCCCTACAAATCAAGTAGGAGGACCCTAGGTAGTGCTCCATTGATGGGGACTCCAGATGCATCCAACCCCAAGTTCTTCTTGTATGTTGGGGAAAATATTATCTTCATTTTTATGTATTGTTATCCAAATGTTACCAATATGTATAGGTGTTGCTATTTGCACCCAATCGATCGATATGGACACCCAACTTAAGAAAATAAAATTCCCGATATGTCCTTGAGGTTCCCCGAGCCAATTGTTATGGGCATCGCAGGTGCTGCTAGTCCCATAAACTAAACCTATCGCTGCCTCTGCCACTGCAGTCCCATGCAATCGACCACCAGCAGACGATGATCCTCCTCTTCTTATTCTTCCTCCTCCTCCACTCGTTCCTCTTCCTCCTCCCGTTCGTCTTATCGAAACCCTACCTTGTTGGAGATATGTCGGTTGCACTAAGTTGATATGGTGCGGAATTTTTCGGTGGCTTTCCACCAAACAGTTTCATACCATGTCAGCTGATTGCGATCGACACCTCCAATGGGGCTGGGATTTACGCCAGGAGGAGGTGGGGGAGGAGGAAGATAATGAAGGGAGAAGAACAGGGGGAGCAGAAAAGGGACATGGCCATTTCAAGGCGAGTCCACGTCCATGCCCGAATGCACATAAGTATCACTATTTTCATGAGGAGAAGGTAAGAAAAAAAAGGAGGAAGAAGAAGGGGAGGAAAAGGGAGGAGGGAGGAGGAAGAATAAGGAGGAGAAAGGAGAAAGGTGGTGGGTTGCCAAGGATGAAGACGGGCGGTGGGCGTGGGTTGCCCTTAGCAAAAGATCTATATAACATGGCACGACAGTATTGAGCTGACTAGGAAATAAAAAAAAACCCTCATAGCCATTTCTATTTTATGTAAATATCACAAGCGTCTGTTGACCCAAATCGGTTGGTTACCTGATAAATGGTCCCAAATCTCCAATCATAGTTACCCAAAATCAGGTAGGTAATAAATGACGGAATCCCATTCTCCACCCAATTTTGATTTCAAGCCAAGCCGCCCTTCTATACCATGTGTGAATACAACTCTTTCATAAATCCTATTAAAAACTACTATAAAGATATTAAAAACCTACTATAAAGATGATAAATACCTATTCAATGACATTTAATGGCTATTTGATCTTAATTTATACTTTTTTTGGAAGGTTAATTAGTGCTCTCTCTCTCTCTCTCTCACACACACACACACACACACACACACAAAAGTGAATCACACCCCAAAGGCTGCCGTCCGAGTGCCGACGGGCACATGCATTTACTAGTCAAGGACGAAATGAGGAAATATCAAAGCTTTTTTTCTTAATTTTAAACTAGGGCGACCATTGGTAATTTGTCGGTTGTAAGTAGAATTTTCCTTTTATCTAATATGTTTGTGATACTAATAATATTGGGTGTTGCTATTTGTACCCACCAAATTACTAGTACTCCCAACTTAACAAAAAATAAAACACCACCAGTGTCCCTTATCAATTGATATGGCACCATGCATCCCACCGCCACCGTCGGTGCAATTGACCACCACCTCCAGCATAGCCGGTCCCTTGCAACCCACCCTCCTCCTCCTCCATCTTCCTACTCGAAACCCCTAACCCAACCTAGAGTCGTGTTGGTGGCTACTGGACAATGTTGCCGGCAACTAGGAGGTACTGACACAGTGTGAAAATTGTTCGACGTTGAGTCGATAGCCACTGACACAACTTCAAGGTGGGCTAGGCCAGGTTCCAGCTTGGATGATGGAGGGGAAAGAGGAAGGAGGAGAAGAGGTAGAACAAAGGGCAGGAAGAGGATGAAAGGGAGACGAGGTTTGACCCGGTGGTGGCAAATCATAGTAGGAAGGAGGGGGAGGGGAGGACAGAGGTGACAATGGATTGGATCGAGGTGGAGAGGGCGAGGCTGGGAAGACTCTTATGTGGGGTGCCCTATCAGAATGGTCGCCCTAGTAATTAACTAATTGTCGAAATCAGGCTGGGTTGCTCGTTTCAAGTTTTTTTTTTGGTTGGGAAAGTACACTAGATGGATCAGAAATACATTATCGAGGGACACTTATCTCCGTAACATCACACATGGCCCCTGATCTCGTAAAACTAATTCTTGCAGCGGGCGAGGGTAATCATCAATCCAGGTTCTACTGTGTCCGGTGCACTGAGCCTCCCCAGCGAACCAATCCGCCACTCCATTCCTTTCATGATAGATATGAGAAACCCGATGGCGAGAGATTTGATGAAGCAATTGCCAACGGTCTTCAAGAACAAACAGAAATTTTTGAGGAACGGAATAAAAATTATTAATAAATTAATAAACGGAACAAAAGTTTGATATTTGCCAAAAACGGAATATTACGCGATCTCAAATGGCGTAAATACTTTACACCATTTGAGATGGCGTAAAACTCGGGGGCTCTACTACAATGCCGAAACAGCCCTTGGTTTACGCCATCTCAGATGGCGTAACCTTCTATGCCGAAAATACCCTTTCTTTACGCCATCTGAGATGGCGGAAAGTCCTTCCACTATTTAATCCCCATTTTACACCAATTGCTTATCAGTTGGCGTAAAACACTCTCTCTCCTCTCCCTCCTCTCCTTTTCGAACCTCTCTCTGTGGTGGTGTGGGTGAGAGCATTGTGGGGCAGGGGCTGAGTTACTGTGGGGTGAGGTGCACTGTGGGGCTGACTCTCTCTCCTCTCCGGACCTCTCTCTGTGGTGTTGTGGGTGAGGGCACTGTGGGGCAGGGGCTGAGGTACTGTGGGGTGAGGTGCACTCTGGGGCTGAGGTACTGTGGGACTGAGGCACTGTGAGGCTGAGGTACTGTGGGGATGAGGTGTGGTCTGTGCTGTGGGGCTGAGGGTGCACTGTGGGGCTGAGGTGTGGTCTGTGCTGTGGGGCTGAGGTGTGGGGTGTTCAGGTGGGTGGACGGTGGGGTTGAGGTATTATCTGGAATGGAGCGGAATAATGGACGATTTCCAAGAGGCCCGACCATGGATCAGGTGCTTCTCTCATGAACTAGACATCGTGCTACTGCCGTATTTGAACATGCTGAGGTACGTTTTAAATTTTATATTCGAGCATACTCTGCGGTATTCAAATTAATTAATATTAAAAAATAAAAGAATTTAATTAAAATTTGTATATTAGATTGACTATCACGACATTCGTTCCCGTTATCATAGGAATCTTTTGGATGAGTGGGAGTTGTTCGGCTCCCGTACTCAGTTAGTGGAGCAGGCCGGGTTCGGTTGGTTCAGCTGCATTCGATGACTGAACAGTGACCTGCGTCTCTGCTACGCACTAGCTGAGCGTTGGTGGCCGGCTACTCACACATTCTATTTTTCATTCGGAGAGATGTCGATCACTTTGCAGGACACTCAGCAGATTATAGGGTTGGCCATCACCGGCCTCCCTGTGACTGTACCTCCTAGCACCCCGCCGTTTGACTACCGTTAGCTGATCTACGATAGCTAAGGAGTTGTACCGCCTCCGCCATCACAGGGGGAGCGGTACATCCAGCTTAGCTGGCTTCGTACTCAGTTTGGACCGGCACCTCAAGAGCTGGTACACCCTGAGACGGTAAGTTTTTATTTATTAATTATATTCAATACATGTTTGTATTCTTATATAAATAACATACTAATAATGCGTTTTTACTATTTAAGGCATTAAGGTACACACGTGCGTACTTGTTGGTATTGTGTGACTTATGCATGTTGTGCATACTAGTTACATGTTTCCAGATGCAACTGGCAATCTTGTGCATACTAGTTATCTATTTTTTTTTTCAGGATTTGACCATTACTTCCCAGTTTGCCTGGGGTGCAGCCGTTCTGGCATTTTTATACTCTGGCTTAAGCCGTTTTGCGATGGGTGTTGCACACCAGCTAGTGGGTTGCACCCCCTTACTGTAGGTAAAAAAGATTGTAATATGTTCAATTTGTTTTGTTTTATTTGAATTGTTTAGAATCTTATATCTTTATTGTATTATTTCAGGTTTAGGCCCATGAGTACCTACCTGTAAGGAGGTCGGTACGTTTTGACCTTTCCGAGGGCACCCAACCCTTTCCTAGAATTTGAGGTGGGTCCTTCCATACCGGCAGTACGAGTCTGACCCCCACCACAGTATCCCGTTGTACCGGATGATGCTGGATTTACTGACTGGGAGTGAGGTAAGTTAATTAAAATTAACATTAGATATTTTAGTAGGTTAGTCATAATTTAATAGTTGATTGTCTTATTAAACAATGCAATATATTTTTTAGGTCACTTGGCTCCCTCATTTTTCGCTTGAGCCGGATATTCCACTTTTTTTATGGGAGGTTTGGGAGGCGAGTTGGGCGTGTCACCGGTCCTGTGTGATCCATATGGCACTTGCGCTATATCATCCACTAGATCGGTGTTTACGTCAGTACGCCAGATGCCAGCCCATCCCTGTTGCACCTCTTTCGTGGGCTTCTTAGGACAGAGGCTTGAGCGTGGGACACTTTGCCCTCTAGGCGTGGGAGCAGCGGTTGGTTGCCTATAGAGTTGAGTTAGCCCCGTTTCTCTGCTTGGACTCTCACGGTAAGATATTATTTTAATAAGTTAATTATTAATATTATGTGTGGTTATGTTTATTGCATATAGAGTTAAATTCTTAGTATGTGCTTATATATGTATTTCGTATATGTTTCAGACGAGTGTCCGACACTGAAGTACCGTCAGTGGTTTGGTATTCCACGGATCTACAATCCACGGACGCGCTACTTGGAGTTACGTTTTCTCTCCCAAGGATACAGGGACTAGTTTTTTCACCAGTACACCCTCAGATGTTTCCAGGCGGTAAGTTTAATATTTACATAAAGTAAATTTATTATAAGTGCTCTTTAATATATAATTCTAAAATTGTATAAATAAATTTTATAGGCTGACAATCTAGAGGCTGCTGATCCGTTGTATACTGAGGATACTGTAAGAGGTGTCATAGAGTTGCTAAGGTCTGCTCCATATATTCGGTTACTCTATGCACCTATTGAGGGACAACCTTAGTACCATACCGCACGGGACGTGGTGGCCGAGGCAGAGGCCGAGCTAGAGGTCGAGTTGGTGCACAGGAGGGAGAGGCACATGAGGAGGGAGGTGGGGTACAGGAGGAGGGAGGTGGGGTACAGGAGGAGGGAGGTGGGGCACAGGAGGAGAGAGAGGTAGAGCCGGGGTGGATATTCTAGATATGATTGAGTACGATTACTGCTCCCAAGTTTTGTCCAGTCAGGGCCTTTCATCATTATACCAGTTGTCGGCCAACTTTGAGCCAGGCCAAGGGTCCTCGTAGGTAGCTACTTTAGACCTTGGCCAGGTATCTTCATAGGCAGCTACTTTAAACGGCCAAGGGTCCTCGCAGGCAGCTACCGCCAGTCCACTCCCGTCCCCGCAGGCAGTTGCTATCGTTGAGCATGTTTCTTTGCCTCCGAGGAAGAGGCAAGTTGTTGGGCACTATGCTAGGGTTGTATCTGGGGATTGTATTCATGATACACCAGGATGTCGGCATTAGTAATCATGATTGTTTTTGTACCTTTTTTCCTTCGCATACATTACTAGTTATGATTGTTTTTGTATCTTGAGAGTGATAAAGAGAGAGATAGGAACTCATCGCTACCTCCCGTGAGAGCGAAAGTGAGTAAGAGAGAGAGAGAGAGAGAGAGAGATAGAAAGAGAGAGACATTTTTCCTTCCTTCTTTATCCGGGCTGGGGACCGGCAATGTAATTAAGATGTTACATTGGTGCAGTTAAAAAATGTTTTTTTTAACATAAACCCTAACCCTAAAACTGAAACACTAAACCTAACCCCTAAACCCTATACCCTAAACCTAACCCCTAAACCCTAACCCTAAACCCTAAACCCTAAAACCCTAAAACCTCCCTAAACCCTAAACCCTAAAACCCTAAAACCTAAAACCTAAACCCTAAAACCTATACCCTAAACCCTAAACCTAAAACCCTAAACCCTAAACCTAAACCCTAACCCTTAAACCTTAAACCCTAAAACTTAAACCTAAACCCTAAACCTAAAACCTAAACCCTAAACCCCTAAAACCCTAACCCTAAAACCTAAACCCTAAAACCTAAACCCTAAACCTAAAACCCTAAACCTTAAAACCCTAAACCCTAAACCTAAAACTTAAAACCCTAAACCCTAAAACCTAAAACCCTAAAAAACCCTAAACCCTAAACCTTAAAACCTAAACCCTAAACCCTAAACCTAAACCCTAAAACCTAAACCTAAACCCTAAACCCTAAAACTCTAAAACCCTAAACCCTAAACCCTAAAACCTAAACCCCTAAAACCCTAATCCCTAACCCCAAAACCTAAACCCTAAACCCTAAACCTAAAACCCTAACCCTAAACCCTAAAACCCTAAACCCTAAAACCCTAATCCCCTAAAACCCTAAACCCTAACCCTAAAACCTAAACCCTAAACCCCTAAAACCTAAACCCTAAACCTAAAACCCTAAAACCTAAACCATAAACCCTAAAACCCTAAGCCCTAACCCTAAAACCTAAACCTTAAACCCCTAAAACCTAAACCCTAAACCTAAAACCTAAAACCCTAAACCCTAAAACTCTAACCCTCACTACAACAAATTACACATTTCCCGATGAAATAATACGTCGGGAATAATCAATAAAACGTCGGGAAAACTCTTTCCTGACGCAATAACCAACGCCGGCACTGCGTCAGTACTAGTGCGTCTGGGAAAGTATTTGCCGACGCGGTTATGAAGCGTCGGTAAAAGAATGACTTATGCCGACGCATAATGCGTCGGCAAAAGTATATTTTTTACCGGCACAAGAGCAAAGCTTCGGAAAAAAGTTATCTTCGCCGACGAAATATTTTGTGTTATAATTTTGTAATTAAACTATTTTTAAAATATTTACCGACGAAAGGAGATGACTGTCGGTAAAAGATTAATCTTTGCCGACGCATGATGCGTTGCTAAAAGTTCACATTAGCCGACGCACGTACATAGCGTTGGTAAATGTGCACTTTTACTGTCGTAGTATATATGTCGGCAATAGTAAATTTTTTTAAAAAAATATACCCTTTGCCGGCACAAACTGCGTCGGCAAAAGTTATATTTTTTTATTTATTTTTATTTAGAAAAGAATCTTGCAAAAGTTGCAAACCTGCTATAATTGTAAACCGTTCAATTTCCAACTACTTATGATTGCTCTCGATCCACAATCGATTCAAGAAAACAAAGAAGTTTTATATATGAATTTTTGTCACCAAGACCTTAGTGTCCAATGATCTTGGTTTATGACCCACAATGTTCACAACCATTAAAAAAATAACAAACTGCAAGTGATCTCTTGAGAAAGATAATTATGCCATCTACACAGACATCTAACTAAATAAGAGCATTAAAACTCTACAAAACTGTCTTACAACCAAAGAGGAGATCTCTTGAGAAGGAAAGTTGTGTCATCCACAAAGACAACTAACTAAAGACAAGGAGCATTAAAACTCTGCATAACATTCTTACAATCCTTTCCAAAAAAAAAAGTCTTACAACCAAAGAGGAAAGCATCACATTGAAACAATAGCTAAAGATGGTAGCAGAGTTGGTGGCTGGAGGACGTTCGTCCATGTGCAGGCAACAGCTCTCCATCCGTACGTCTGATGCCATGACTCCACCATGATCCCAATCTTACCCAGGAGGAGGCTTGGAGATGTAGATTGTGCGTGGATTCTGAAATGAAGACATACATACAAATAAATAAAAAAAACAAAGCAAAGTCCCACATCTACTTACAAAATAGAAGAAAGAGTACTTTTCAAAAAAAATAAAAAATAGAGTCATTGTCACAAAGGAGATAATGTAGAGCCCATTGCATAATCTCAGTAATGAAACATATTACATTGTATGGCATCAACTGCATTCCCTTCAAATTTTTTCATTCTATTAAGAGTGTTATTTTTAATTCTCTATTGTCATTGGCCACTTTAGCGAGGCGAATAGAGGTGCCCACCAAAATGGCTTCTTTTCGTCTTTCTTTCAATGTCCCGCAAAGAATTTGGTATTGACAGCTCCAAATTTATTTTTTGTACCAAATTCATAATTTCACAGGGGGGTCCTTCGGAAGTGGTATTTCCAAGTTCCCTTCTCTGCTAAATTGGTGATTGGCGATTGGGATTTTGGTATTCATTCTGGCATTCTATCTCACTTAAGAGTGTTATTTTTGTTTAGAGTGTCTAAAGATGTAATCCCACATCTAAACGGGATAGGTAAGCCATTTAAAAGGTCATGAAATCCCACAACAGATGGGAAGACATCCCTTATAAACAAAAGGCTACCAACAAGAGTGTCCCAATGTTCAGAAAAAATTGAGAAATCTCTCCATTTTCTGCAAACAGAAAATCAGCAAATCTGAAGATCAGCAAATCAGAAAATCAGCAAAATTGAGAAATCTCTCCATTTACTGTTTTTAATATTTAACAACAACATATTTCACACCATGGCAAACCTAGTGGCTCATCCTGGGTCTCCTTGGCCCCAAACTAGTAAATACGGAACAAATGGGAAGACATCCCTTATAAACAAAAGGCTAAACGGGATGGATAAATGGCTAAACGGGATGGATAAGCCACTTAAAAGGTCATGAAATCCCACAACAAATGGGAAGACATCCCTTATAAACAAAAGGCTACCAACAAGAGTGTCCCAATGTTCAGAAAAAATTGAGAAATCTCTCCGTTTTTTGCAAACAAAAAATCAGCAAATCAAAAACCTAATTGGAAATCAGCAAATCAGAAAAATCAACAAATCAGAAAAATCAGTAAAAATCAGCAAATCAGCAAATCAGAAAAACCAGCAAAATCAGCAAATCAGAAAATCAGCAAATCATTTCTAATTGGAAATGCACTAAATCATTTCTAATGATTAAAAGGCTGAAGAATCACAGGTAAAGCCATTTTACTAAGGATTACATAAATTTTGAACTTGAATGTGCAGAAAAGATATGCATTACTAGTTGGACTAATGTTGGAAAGATCTGAATTCCAACGAACCAGAAGAGATATTAAGTCTTTTTTTTTTGAAGTAGTAGCAATAAGGAACGTATTAACTGAAAAATTAGTCTTACCTTATCCTGAAGAAAAATCAGCACCATCGTCACTCGCTTGAGGCATGCCACGTGCTAGTATCTGATGCACTAAAGCCTCAAGATCGGCAGTCTTTTGGGCTTGCATAGCCATTTGCTCAGCTTGTATAGCCACTTGCTCCTTCAAGGCTGCGACCTCGGCATCTAGAGCAGCTGACTCTGCGGCAGTCCTTGTAGATGAACTTCCCTTGTAGTGGATCCCATATCCCTTCAAATAACCCGACCTTCTCCCAAGGATTTCAACTGAAATCTCTAACTCAGTCATGGGGGATATGACTTCGGGCTGAGACTGTTCGATAGTCTTGTTGACTAATCGCTCCTATCATTTAAAAAATTATAAAACCAATATTAGTTATAGAAAGATATATTTGTATCGATAAATTTAACAAATTTAAATTTGGGATACATACATGGATGTCCTTTGCCTTCTCGTTTATCCAATCATCCTTCTTATTACTGTAGTGTGTTTCTTTGTAGAAGTCAGGAAAAGGGGGAGCTAGTCCATCATTCTTTGCTCTCTAAAATTTCATAGATAAATACTTATATTTTAGTTTTAAAAAAAAACTTGTAAAGGAAAACTTACTATTAGGGACATCGTGGCTGGAAATGATCGAGAACCAGCCGTATGGTTGTAGGGAATCTTTGATCGACTATGTTTCGCCTTAGATGATTTTGTCTAAAAAAACATAAAATATTCTTGTAAATAGAATCAATCACAATAAATGACATAAGCTTAGCAATTTAATATAATGAATTCGAGATTTTTACCTTCCAAGTATTAGTTTTTCAAACCTCGTTGATCATCAAGACCCAATCGTTAGAATTCACCCGTGCAGGTGGGTGGTTCTCGGGATCGGGAACCCCCTTTTCTAGCAAAGCAAGATAGTGTGCATATAGCTCATGCTTCCAATCCCTATATCGTTTCATACACATCTTTCTCACTGACTCCTGGATGACTTGATCATTCTCATAATCCCCGATATCAAATCTTTGCTGCAATTGTAATTAGAATACATTTTCATAGTAGACACACTTGTAATTAAAATTGTAAGAATTAATAAAAATACCTGGACTCTCATAATTATTGACTCTCGAGTCACAGCATCAATTTTTTCCCAGCTATGATTGCGAACCGGTGCAAATGATCGGATCTCTTTTCTGAGCTCATTTGCAAAGGATGTCGCATGCTCTCCCTCTGGCACTCCACTTGAGGAAGGGATCGGAATGGGAATTGCATGACCTATTTTCCTTACCAATTTCTCCACCGCCTTCCCTCGTGTAACACCGCGTACACGTTTAGAGGTCGAGCCTACGATAGATCCTATTAAGGCCACAATGTTAATTGAAATATATTTTATTTGAAAGACATGTGAATTTGATATCTAAAAAGTTTATATTTTTTACCAACACTACTCCCGATCGTAGGGGGGCTAGCTAGCTGACTGGGCTGGGCCATTGATGTTGGCTCGAGGTGGGGTGGCTCACGCTGGTTAGGCTGGGGTGGCTGGCTCGAGGTAGCCTCCATCCCCCTCTCAAGCTCATAAGCTGGTGTCAGACGGGTACGTGTAGATTTCCTCCCTGGAGCCATACATGTCACCCATCACAACAGAGTAATAAAAAATATTAGTACACAGAATGACAAGAAAGTAATAATAAGCAATGACAAAAGCAAGTAATGACTGTCAAGAAGAACAAACAACTATGTCTAATTTTATTCTGATGATACCTAATGACCCTACAGAATAAGAAAATTTAAATTTCATTGCTAATTCTACTCATTGTTATGAAGTCTTAGTCTCGAGCAATTCAAAAAAAGGGCAGATGTATACTGAACTATCACTATCACTATCAAGTATAGCAGATGAAGATAATCTAATGCAGCAAGATACTACTTCATCATCCACTGTGAATGCTGATAAATCAGAATACAGAGATATTGAAAATGATATCAGAATAAAGGCCAATGCAAAATACATTATGGCTATCAAAAGGGCATATACAGAATCTGGAAACACATGCAAACTCACTTGGGTCAAATGGGTTTACTCTAAGTACTTGAGGCATGAAAGAATCTGGGAGTATAAGTCTACAACTAATGCATCAGAAATCTAGAAATGGATACTGAAAATCAGAAAGGAAATTAAGCCTCATAATCACCTTTTCTTTAACTCATATGTTAAAGGGCTCATTATGTTTAAATGGCTCATTATGTTGGATAACAGAGTTATTTTGGCCAAATAAGGATGATATTTGAAACAATATAGTCAGAAAACTCAATATGACATTCGCTTATTGTAGCAAAATGCATCAGAGATGAATATGACATTCCATGGAATGCAATGCTAAAGTACAAGTGCAAGTAATGACAAGTGCAAGTAATGACAAGTAAAACATACTGAATAAGATATTACATCTTCCCAATCATCAACGTCATCTTCACTCGATGAGATAAGCAAATCATCACCCTCAGGCAGTATGTACTCATCATCATCCTCACCAACTTTTTTTTTTCAATTTTACTTGTTCTCTTGGACACTGGCACTGTCCCAACAAATGAATTTACGAGAGGCCGTATTCCCAAAGCACTCATTCTCGCTACATTATCCTTTATTATCTTCTTCCTTTTTTTCAAATATATTTCTGCCATTTTTCTAGTCGAGCCAGGTTTGACCCATAATTTTCCACCTTTGGGCATATTTGAAAACTACGATATAAATATACAAGTATGGGGTTAGAAAAAATAAATTGTATGCTATATACATGTGACAAACTATAATATACAAGGCCCACGTTACTGGTATTATCCCCCAACCATCGAATCCAAAAAGGAGAAACCCTAAAATCACATAACCCATCACGATCAGATCTGGTAGGCTAGAAGCCCACCTAGAGCGATTAGATCCCCGATCGATGTGAGACCAGATAAATAATCGTGGGGATCGGAACAAAGGTTAAAAACTACCAGAGAAAATTGGAAAAAAATAATTTTCTATAGGAAAGAGAAGGGATGAAAGGGATCTTACAAGAAACTTGAGCTTGAGGCCTGCGAGCGACGGATCTTACAAGAAACTTGAGCTTGAGCGACGGATCACGAGCGACGGATCATGAGCGACGGATCAATTTTACCCCTTTCTGCTATGGAGGTTTTACCCCTTTTCTGCTGTGGTGGTTTTACCCCTTTCTACTGTGGACGGGTCTTACAAGAGTGACGGGGTAAACTTCGTGCCGGGTCTGCTAACTTCTTGCCGGGTCTGCTAACTTCGTGATTAACCCTGACCCAAACCCAGACCCGGACCCGCTACCTTCGTGCCGGGTCTGCCGTGTCGCGTCCAAAACAGGTCGGGTCGTGTCAGGTCGGGTTGGGTTGGGTCAACAGATCGGGTTGTGTCAGGTCGGGTTGGGTCAACGGAACCTATGTAAACCTGTTGGGTTTGGGCCGGGTCAACAGATCGGGTTGTGTCAGGTCGGGTTGGGTTGGGTCAACAGATCGGGTCGTGTCAGGTCGGGTTGGGTCAAGACGGGTAGGATTGGGCCGGGTTGGATTGGGTTGGTTCAAGTTGGGTCAGGTCGGTTCGGGTTCGCTCGGGTCGGATCGGGTCGGGTTTACATGACCCATTTGGTAAACGGGTCAAGTCGGGTCAATCGGGTTGTAAGGACAAACCCAATCCCGACCCATTAAATAAACGGGTCAATCGGGTCGACCCGTTTATGACCCGAACCCGTTTAGAGCAAACCCAAACCCGCTAACTTCGGGTCGGGTTCGCTAGTCGGGTCAAGGATTGCCACCCCTAGTCGTGTCATGTCGGGTTGGGTCAACAGAACCTACGTAAACCTGTCGGGTTGGGTCAAGACGGGTGGGATTGGGCCAGGTTGGATCGGGTTGGGTCAACAAAACCTATGTAAACCTGTCGGGTTGGGTCAAGACGGGTGGGATTGGGTTGGTTCAAGTTGGGTCAGGTCAGTTCGGGTTCGCTCGGGTCGGGTCGGGTCGGGTTTACATGACCCATTGTGTAAACGGGTCAAGTCGGGTCAATCGGGTTGTAAGGACAAACCCAATCCCGACCCATTAAATAAACGGGTCAATCGGGTCGACCCGTTTATGACCCGAACCCGTTTAGAGCAAACCCAAACCCGCTAACTTCGGGTCGGGTTCGGGTCGGGTTGGCGGGTCGGGTCAAGGATTGCCACCCCTAGTCGTGTCAGGTCGGGTTGGGTCAACAGAACCTATGTAAACCTGTCGTGTTGGGTCAAGACGGGTGGGATTGGGCTGGGTTGGATCGGGTTGGGTCAACAGAACCTATGTAAACCTGTCGGGTTGGGTCAAGACGGGTGGGATTGGGCCGGGTTGGTTCAAGTTGGGTCAGGTTGGTTCGGGTTTGCTCGGGTTGGGTCGGGTCGGGTTTACATGACCCATTTGGTAAGCGGGTCAAGTCGGGTCAATCGGGTTGTAAGGACAAACCCAATCCCGACCCATTAAATAAACGGGTCAATCGGGTCGACCCGTTTATGACCCGAACCCGTTTAGAGCAACCCAAACCCGCTAACTTCGGGTCGGGTTCGGGTCGGGTTGGCTAGTCGGGTCAAGGATTGCCACCCCTAGTCGTGTCACGTCGGGTTGGGTCAACAGAACCTATGTAAACCTGTCGGGTTGGGTCAAGACGGGTGGGATTGGGCCGGGTTGGATCGGGTTGGGTCAACAGAACCTATGTAAACCTGTCGGGTTGGGTCAAGACGGGTGGGATTGGGCCGGGTTGGATTGGGTTGGTTCAAGTTGGGTCAGGTCGGTTCGGGTTCGCTCGGGTCGGGTCGGGTCGGGTTTACATGACCCATTTGGTAAACGGGTCAAGTCGAGTCAATCGGGTTGTAAGGACAAACCCAATCCCGACCCATTAAATAAACGGGTCAATCGGGTCGACCCGTTTATGACCCGAACCCGTTTAGAGCAAACCCAAACCCGCTAACTTCGGGTCGGGTTCGGGTCAGGTTGGCGGGTCGGGTCAAGGATTGCCACCCCTAGTGGTGTCAGGTCGGGTTGGGTCAACAGAACCTATGTAAACCTATCGGGTTGGGTCAAGACGGGTGGGATTGGGCCGGGTTGGATCGGGTTGGGTCAACAGAACCTATGTAAACCTGTCAGGTTGGGTCAAGACGGGTGGGATTGGGCCGGGTTGGATTGGGTTGGTTCAAGTTGGGTCAGGTCGGTTCGGGTTCGCTCGGGTCGGGTCGGGTCGGGTTTACATGACCCATTTGGTAAACGGGTCAAGTCGGGTCAATCGGGTTGTAAGGACAAACCCAATCCCGACCCATTAAATAAACGGGTCAATCAGGTCGACCCGTTTATGACCCGAACCCGTTTAGAGCAAACCCAAACCCGCTAACTTCGGGTCGGGTTGGCGGGTCGGGTCAAGGATTGCCACTGGCCCCTAAGTATGGGTATACATTTACCCAAACCCGAAGCTCGATCTCTAACTACACACTGCAAGGTTTTTCGTTCAAAAACTTTTGCGACACATATTTTTATGCTGGCAAAAGTAATATACAAGAGAGAGAAAAAATTAATTTTTTAAAAAAATTGAGATTTACCGACGTTATATTAGTGGCGTCGGCCAAAGCAGTCACTTTGAGCGGCATAAACTTGTTCACGTTGAAAAAGGTTTCACTTTTGCCGACGAAACCAAAAAACACCAGAAAAACTTATGTTTTTTGCCGACGCTATATTATTTGCGCCATAAAAGGTATCATATTTGGCGGCACAAACTTTCTTACGTCGGCAAAAGTATTATTTTTTCCGACGACAAATAAAGCATCGGCAATAGTTTTATTTTTAATGACGCTTGTATGATAGCGTCGGCAAACATACACCTATTGCCGACAAAATTAGCATTGCGTCGGAACAACGCGTCGGGAAAAATGCAATTTCTTGTAGTGCCTAAACCCTAAACCCTAAAACCCTAACCCTAAACCCTATCCCTAAAACCTAAAACCCTAACCCTAAACCCTAAACCCTAAACCCTAAAACCCTAAACCCCTAAAACCCTAAAACCTAAACCCTAAACCCCTAAAACCTAAACCCTAAACCTAAAACCTAAAACCTAAAACCCTAAACCAAAACCCTAAACCCCTAAAACCTAAACCTAAACCCTAAAACCTAAACCCTAAATCTAAACCCTAAAACCTAAACCTAAAACCCTAAACCCTAACCCTAAAACCATAAACCCTAAAACCTAAACCCTAACCCTAAAACCTAAACCCTAAACCCTAAAACCTAAACCCTAAAACCTAAACCCCTAAACCCGTAAACCCCTAAACCCTAAAATGATTTTTAGATGGAATTAGGTGTAAATTAATAAAATTACATTGTAAACATAGAGGGACTAGTTAATTATGGGAATGTTAACTTGTACCAAAAGCAAAATATATATATATTTTACATGTCAATGAGATATAATTTCAAATAATTGATTTTACAAAATCAAGATGTGGAATCGGGTCCTATGGGATTCCTACAAGTTGTTCGACTATGACCAATTTGGTGGCAACGACTACAACGAAAAGGTCGCACTTCCCTAACATCTGTATTTTGTCTTCTAACTTTGGGACAAACAGGACGACGTTTAGTGTTTGGTGGTAAGATAGGATTTTTTATCTTTGTGACGGATTATGGAGGTCATACGGATTAGGGATCCCTTTTATAGGAGTAGCATAACCTTGTGTATATGTTTTCACATATAGGACACAAATCATAAATATTCCTTCTCTTAAAGTTGCATGCATATATTGCATGCTGATATGGAATAAGTGTGTGCTTCCATTTTCCGCATGTACAAGTATTTTCTGCTAGGTCAATGATTTCACGTCTAGATTTTGCATTATCTATTATTTCAAATTGCATCTCATTGACATGTAAAATATCTAAATATCTTGTTTTATCAATTCATTTTTTAAGTTTTTTTTTTCGCTTTAGGTACAAGTTGACCTTTCCATAATTGACAAGTCTCTCTACGTTTACAATATAATTTTATTAATTTGTACCTAATTCCATCTAAAAGTCATGTTATTGGTTTCTCTCATAAATATCTAATTACTGAATTAAAAGACTCGACTATGTTAGATGTCAATATCCTATACCGTGGTATGGGTGAGTAAGTTGTTAACCAATGATGTGCATTGTGTGTCGGATCACCTGATATAATCCAATCATAAACTTCCTTATCTTCAGTCTCAATTTGTTGAAGCACTGCATTACATTCGGTAATATTATATTTCTTAGCTGCCTTTCTTAATAAATCACATAAAAGTTTTTTTTGAAATTTATTTTTAAGATTTGCTTTAAAATATTGTATGCAAAAGAAATGATGAGATTGGGGAAAAATTCTACTAACGGCATAAATAAGTCCTTTTTGTTTATCAAAAATAAATGATAGTTTTGAAAAATCATATGGATTTAATACAATCATAAGACACTCTAAAAACTAAATCCAAGTATGCTTATCTTCAGCCTCGACAACTGAATATGCTATTAGAAATATCCCACCGTTAGGATCATAAAAAATAACAATAAGCATTATATCTTGGTATTTTCCTTTTAAAAATGTATCATCTATAGCTATAATCGACAAACATCCATTTTTAAAACTAGTTATACAAGAATTAAAAGCAATAAAAACTTTTTGAAAACTATTATTATCATTAGTTTTAATTATAGCAAAACTATCAAGATTTGTTTCAAAAATAGTTAAACAATAATGGTCTAGATTCATATAAGATTCTATATCACAACCATGGATTTCTATATTAGCTTTTTCCTTAGCTTTCCAAGCTTTATTATAAGATACAGATACACCAAAATCATGAAGCATATCTTTTATTATAGAAGATGGAGGATGGTTCAGATTATTTGTTAAACGAGTTACAATCTTAGATTTAATCCATTTAGAAGTAGCTTGAGGATGATTTTTTGGTACTACCCTACTTGTACATGTATGAGTCAAATTATATGTCACAATGCCAAAGGTATCATCATCACAAGTTTTTTTTTGCATAAATACATTATGTACATTCTGGCATATCACATTTTACCGTAATTTTACTTTTATTATTGCAATCATATGCTAAATTAATTTTTTTTTTAATTGCAATATCAAGCATGACTTTTCTAAATATTTTTACCGATGAATAGGTTTTACCAATGTAAATCTCGTTATCATCCGAAGATGATGAACTGGACTCACTAATCTCTAAATCCATATCACTATCAGAGGTAATCGGTGCTGGAGCTGATACTAGTGTTGATACCGGTATTAGTGTCGGTACCGGTATAATAGATAAGGGTTGACTAATATTATCAAGCATATCATGATCATTTGCTGGTGGTGCCGATGAACTAGGGTCATTAGTATGAATATAATATGATTGATAATTAATATTTATATTACTACTTGGGGGATAATCTATAAATATAGTTAGTCTAGTACCACGAGAAATATTATCTTGTAATATCCACTCCTAATTAGCATTATCATAAATTTCAATTAGATAAGATTGTGATTCATTAACTATACAAGCTGACCTTAGTACGAAACCCGGAGGGAGGTTGCAATGAGTCGCTATCTCGTGTTGCACTTGTACTAACATCGAACCCAGTTGAATGAAGACGACCCTTGTATTTCCTCCAACGTAGTTATCAATCTCGCACCGACCTCCATAGTGACAAATTATTGGAATCATTGTCACCATCTAATGTAAATGGAAGAATGCAAAATTGAGTGCAGAGTGGTGAGAGGTGAGCAGAGAGATGAGAGAACTGAGAAGAGAGATGAGCAGAGAGAGAGAACTGAGAAGAGAGATGAGCAGAGAAAGAGAACTAAGCGACTGAGATAACTGAGCGATTTACTGAGCGACTGAGATAAATTTTATAGAGAAATAGAAAAAAATAGCCGTTAGGATGATGAGAATGACAAATAAAAAAAAAACTTTCCCACCCAACGGTTAAAAAAATAGCCGTTAGAGGATGAGAATGAAAAAAATATATATATATTCACCAACGGTCAAAATTTTCTTTTTAAAAAATTATTAGGACATTACGCCATTTCAAATGGCGTAAAGGGATTTTACGCCATTTGAAATGGCATAAAGAAAAGGGTAGTTTCGGGTTAAATGTTTGCGTGCTACTTTTACGCCATCTCAAATGGTGTAAATACTTTACGCCATTTGAGATGGCGTACTATTCCTTTTTTGCCAATTAGCCAACTTTTGTTTCGTTTATTAAATTATTAATAACTTTTATTCCGTTTCTCAAAAATTTCTGAAGAACAAAATCCGCATCAGCTGAGTTGGAAAGTCGTTGGAGAACAACAAGGGAGTCGCCCTCCACATGAATCGAGTGATGAGGCCAACAGTGACTGATCTGACGAAGACCAAGCCACAGCCCTCGAACCTCAGCTTCCACGGCTGACTAACATAAGAAGGCCGAGCAACCAACCATGCATAGGTGGCTATATAGTGATCCCGAATAGCAAAACCAGCACCTCCATGGTCAGGGTGAGCTAAGGAGCCATCAAAATTGAGCTTCAACCATCCCATGTTCGGAGGCTCCCATTTGACATACCGTGGGGATGATAAAACCGGGGGCATACCGGATTCTGAGTAACAAGGCCGTTGAACTAGACAGAACACTTCGGCCTCTTCGAGAGCACACCTCCAAGTGACATTTGGGCGTTCAAGCTGTAAGTCAAAATCTGAACGGTTGCGAGACTTCCAAATGTGCCAGGCCACCATGACACATAGTGATCATCCGGAATTTGACATCAAAGTTAGCTAAATTCAACAGATGTCAACGGAAGAAAAAGAAGGGAGATAAAGGAAGAAAAAAAAAAACCCCAAATGCAAGAAGAAGGGTAGCAGGAGAAGAACATATGATCAATCGATTCATAAACAACATCACATCGTGGACATACTGGAGATGCAGAGATGTCAATGTGGGACAGAAAGGCTCGGACCAATAAACGACATTGCAGAGCCTTCCACATGAAACCTTTCACTCGGATCGTGCACCTCAACGCCATCACATTCCATTAGGGGTGGCAATGGGTCGGTTCGTGTCGTGTCCAAAACCCCTAGACCCGGGCCCGACCCGTTTAACTAATCGTGCCTAGATCTTAAACCCGTACCCGACCTGCTAATAAACGGGTAGACCCGATAAGACCCGTTTACCACCCGGGTCTATTCAGTTGACCCGATCTGACCCAATCCGACTCGACCCGACCTAACCCGAAAGACCCGCTGGTATTATATATTATAGTATCAGATTGCGGGTAGACCCGACCCGACCCGTTGAATACTAAACAGGTCTTCCCGGGTCTACTGTGTCCAGACCCTAAACCCGGACCCGACCCGTTTATCAAACGGGTCTATCGTGTCGACCCGTTTACGACCCAAACCCGTTTAGCCCTGACCCAGACCCGCTAACTTCTTGTTGGGTCTGCCGTGTCGGGTCCGAAATTGCCAGCCCTACATTCCATAGTGGCAGCTATACCCTGAAGGGATTTCGACCGCCCGGAGCCCTAGCTCCGCCGCTCGACCGCCCATAGTTTGGGGTTTCAAATGTTGTCGGTGACTCGGGGTTAAACCTAGGTCTCCTCCGGACCTGTAGATCCGAGCCCGTTAAGCCTCGTCTCTCTCTCTCTCTCTCTCTCTCTCTCTCTCTCTCTCTCCCCGGCTCGACCGTACCCCGGCGCCGCTCTCCCAGTACCAAACGCGGACCAGCACCATCTTGCTGTCATCCCCCAACTGCAATGGCATCGACGAAGAGCACGAATCTGGAGGAGGAAAGACTGAAGTCCCTCCTCCTCCACCTCCAGACCGAGTCTGGGATCCTCGACCGCATTGTGTACAAGGGCAAGAACCAGCACCGCCGCTGCCCCTACTTTCAAGCCCTCTTGAAGGTGCCCCCCCCCCCCCCCTCTCTTCTCTCCTCTCCAAATGGCTCACACCCCGTGTCTGTATATAAATCCCTAGGTGAGGAGGGATGTGAGGCTTCTGCAGTCAGCTGGGCTGGGAGAGATCTTGAGCGCCGTCTTCCCGATCGTCGACGGGAAGAAACCTGCTCAAAAGGGTTATCTTCCAATGAGGTAAAGGCCATCGTTCATGTTTATCTATCGCTTCACTGTTCAATTTTAGTTGTGGAATTGCCAATGCATATTCTTCGTAATCAACCATTCTTTTGCGAAAATGTTTTGGAAGCATGTGAAGCTTGATGTGGACAAATGTTTCCTAAGGATCAGCGAAGCACCGGCTCAGGAATGCCCGCTAGATCCTTAGTCTTCTATTTGCATTGTGGAGTAGACAATTTTTTGCATCGGACAACTTGATTAGGTTCTTGACCTTATTCTCCTACAATTTATGGAAACCGACTGCAGAAGCCAAACTATACATACATTTGACCATACAAGTCCTATGGGCCGAAGAATTGGACCGTGGAAATCAAATTGGCTCAACGACGAGATTATAAAGCCCCGAGTTGTGAACAAGGATACCCAAGTCCGATGATTAAGATTAAGTGGGTGTTAGTCTCTAGTGCTCGAAATCATGGTTGTTGGTATCCTACGAATTATGATACATGATACCTAGGATACGATACAATACGAAAGGAAAACGATTCAATATGGGCGTATGTATCGTTTTTTACTGTATCCTACGAAAAACGCTACGATGTATTCGGTACAGTGAAAATAAGGGTCTGAGTTAAAAATAACACTTTGTAACCCTTTCTAACCTTGGGGGAAGGGGGATTGTTGTTTTTGAGAGGTTTTTTTAGGGCTTTCATAAATCTTCTTTGATCTTTAACTAGAGTTGTTAGAATCCAATATCGTTTGTTTCTAAAGCTTTCTAGAGTTTGAGGGACCAAATACATAAAACTTATTTTAGATTTAAAGAGATTTGGAAAAAGTGCCATTGGAGACCCATAAAGAGCCATTGAAGAAGGTGATGTTCAAATTTCTTTTTTCGAGTATCTCAAAGTGGTAATAAAATTTTCTTCTTTGATTTCTTTTTACTTAAAATGGTAGACAAAAGGTAGAAGAAATCTTACGATGAAAAATATATGAGAAAATTTAACTTAATCCCCCCACCCCCAAATAAAATAAAAATAAAAATAAAAATAATAAAAATAAAAATAAAAATAATAAAAATAAAAATAATAAAATATGCTATTTAAGGATTTGGAAAAGATTTTCATCTTAGGAATTTGAGGATTTGGGAAAGATCATCTTTTTCCTCCCAAGTGGATTCCTTCCTCACGAATGAGTTTCATCTTCTTCCTCCTGATTGGTGCCCTTCATCACTAATGAGTATCATCTTCTTCCTCCCAAATGGGTTACTTCATCACGAATGAGTTTCATCTTTTACTCAAGAATGGGTTCCTTCATCACGAATGGGTTTAATGTCTTTCCTCATGAATGTGTTTCATCTCTTCCTCCTAAATGGATTCCTTCCTCATGAATGTGTTAGTTCGTCTTGCGAATGGGTTCCTTCCCAACGAATGGGCTTTATGCTCTTCCTCATTCTTCGTCCCGAATGTGTTCATTTTCTTCCTGCCAAATGGGTTCTTCCTCGCAAGTGGGTTTAATCATCTTTTTCACGAATGGGTTCTTCCCCACGAATGTGTTACATCTTCTTCCTCGCAATTCCTTGTGAATGGGTTCTTGACATTGGATTTGGGGAAGAAGATGAAGTTCTTCCTCATGAATCGGTTTTTCCCCACGAATGGGTTACATCTTCTTCCTTACGACCCCTTGTGAATGGGTTCTTGACACTAGATTTGAAGAAAAAGATGAAGTTTTTCCTCATGTATCGGTTTTTTAATATCAAATTTGGAAATTTTCTTCATCTTCTTCTTCAAGATTGAGTTTGTTGACAGCGATGGGCAAAATGGTCCACTAAAAAATTTAGGATAGTGGAGCAGTCAAACATGTTTTACTGATAGAATTGGACGGAATGAGGGGATATGTCAGTGATCAATGGTTAGTACGCCGAACCGTGCACGACAATGAGCACCTGATCATTACTATATATATATATATATATATATATATATATATATATATATAAAGAGAGAGAGATAGAGAGTCTTCATAAGATAGTTGAGGCTCATTCACTATTGTTCTCAATTTTAGACTGTTTCAGCAACTTATTATGGTTTTATATTTATAGCCTATGTCTTATTATTGATTGTAGATTCATTGATAGCTTGCTTGTTTTTTCAGCCAAAAGAAAAAATATCCAAGGGAAAAGCATAATTACCAGGAGCGACTCCTAGGTGTTGCACGCTTGCTATCACAGGTCAGGTTCGATTGTCGTCTCTTTGAATTTATTGCGAATCTATGTGGATATAGCCAATTATTGTTCCTTGAATAGTAAAAATCAAGTGCTCTATTAACTTACATGTTTAGTCTTCTATTGGGATGACTTCACCTCTTTCTCCGTGAAGCACTCTCCCCCCTCTTCTTTTGGCGCAATTCCAATTGAATATTATACTTCACATTCACTAGAGTATTCATTCTCTTTTGCTCTAATCTATTCCTCCTCTTGGAATGTATCTAATAATGCATTAATACATGACAATGATATGATAATGTAAGTAAAGAACAAAGTAAACATAAATACATGCAAATGACATCACATTAATAGATTTAGTTACCTGATCAAATGTGATCCAGTTCCTCTCACAACCACTAAAGCTACATGTCAGGCTCAAAATCCGAATTGTAATTTTCTGTAATTTTGGGATACTATCTCCATACGAGTCCCACCATTTAGCTATTCACATCGTAAAAGAAATATAATTACACATGCTCAAATAGAAACATAATAGAAATAAGTTAAAAGAGTTACCCGGTTGTTTCATTTCCCTTGTAAGAATCACCATATCTTGTCCAAAGGGTCCGGAAGCATCCTTGAACCTATCCATTTGGCCATCTATCTTGATCCTCTCACTTGTATTTTGCACCATTTTCTTAAGGGTCTCATATATGCCTTTTTACACTTCCAAATACGCCTTAAAATTATCACTATAATGAAAGACGGGTTTCAAATAATATGCAACGACAGTCAAAGGTCTATGAAGTTGTAACTCCCATTGTTCATCTATGATCCTCTATATATCTCTGTATCTTGATTCCACATTGTCCAAGTTTTTTGTTATGTCTTCTTTGGCCTTATCCATAACCTCATATATATATATATATATATATATATATATATATATATATATATATATATATATATATATCCCATGGGAGGAGATGTTTCTTAATCTACTAAGCGAAGAAAGGAATTATACATTTTAAGCAATATTGGACTGTAGGCCAAAAATGAGAATCCGCCAATAGAATCTCTGCCATTGTGACACCCTCTGTCTTTCTAGCATAGGGGCTAGACTCCCATTCATCCGATGTAAACATCTTGCTTAGTATAGTCCTGTTCTCTAACAAACTACTCAATGTGAGGATGTTAGTGCAAACCGTGTCACTGCAGCTCTAGTCAATTCCCTCCCATTAGTGTTTTGCCTCCTCAGATTAGGCACGTAAAAATGTTTGTATATGTAGACACATACCTTCCTTGTTTTTGTTATTGTATTCGCATGAGCCGCGAACTTTTCAATATCTCTCAATATGAGATACACTCTTCTCCTTTTCAATAAAATCATCCAATTTTCTCTTCCCTTTCATACCCACCCTTTCATTGATTTTTAATGACCCCTTTCCCAAATCATATTACATGTCATTGGTTTTTTCTTTTTCTTTCTTTGACGACTTCAAAAAATATTAAATCTCTCACAAAGATCATTAGGGACACTTAGGCATACCGCAACGTTGCTTTTTGTAATTGTACGAGCAAGGTGGTGTATCATTCGGAAAACACCATCACTCATAATCTTCGTACAATAGTTGCACCTTAACTTCATTTTGTTATTGGAAATCACCATTTGACAATGATCCCAAGTGAAATCAACCTCCTTTGCCTTCCCCATTCTCTTACAATCAAGAAACAAACATAACCCTAAGATATTTGATTTGAATCTTCAAAATAATAAAATCTTGATCTTTTCTTGTGATTGTATCTCCTATTAGGAACTCCTCAGATGTAGAATCACTCTCCAACAAACAGAATTGAATTCCGATAAGCGACGACGAAGTTATCGAGGAATCAAACCTTTGGGAAAAGAGGTTGGAAGAACATCATATCTTCTCTTTTGGTCTCAAATCTTGTAAACTAATGTGCCTTTTTATCTTCATTAGGATTTTAAGCCTTAGAGAAACAAATGGGGCCCACAAAACAAAAAAAAGGTTTAATATCACTTTGCAGCAGCCCCAAACCAATCCAACCCGTGCAGTCCACCCGTGGGGCTTGAATCACACGATTCACCCAGAATCGTGTGATTCACTATTGAATCGTACGATTCAGGCTGTGAATCGTGCGATTCATGTGTCCAGTGATTCATGGCTGCGATTCTTATCGGGAGGGGGCCGATTCGATTTGAATCATACCATTCACGAATCACGATCTGAATCATACGATTTTGACAACAGACTATGATTCTATTAATCACTATAACTCAACATAATTGGATCGAAGACAACTAAATCAACCCAAACCATACATCTATTTGTCGATTTTGAGACATGGTTTTGTTTCGGCTAGGCCAGACTCTGGACTATTTTGGACTAATCCGTCTGGTTTTGGTGAATCCTTAAACCATGATATTTAGCCAAATCATATGAATCATCCATGAGTTGTTTATATATTTTTTAGTTTATGTAATATCTAATGCATGATAGACTACTCGAACATTGTTGATTATGCATTCCGTTATCTTCTATTTATGTATTTGATTTCACAGAATTTCTGTTATCAAGCTTATTGAACATAGTAAGAGAATCACAAGATGAAACATAATGATTAATTATAAGTTTTCAATCAAGCATGAAAAGTTCTCAAACATTGACATGCCCCAAATTAGTTTACATAGATAAAAGCTTATGAAAGTGGTTTATCCATTATGTGCTTACCGTTATCTCTACCATCCAATTGTTTCTAGCTAGGCCCATTAACGTGGACTATTATATTTTATTCTCAAAACCTGGCCTAGGACTCAAAGATCTTATGATGCAGGACACTAATGCAATTGCCTAGATGATGATTTATGAGCAAGTTTCTTCTCATAAGTAGTTTTAATATAAAATTTTATGATTCAATATCAATTATAATGGTATTCAAAACATGTAATTAAATCATGTATTCAGATGGGAAAAGCATACCAACAGTGTCAATGCAAGACTCAATATGACAGGGTGATCGTTTGGAATTGTTTGGAAATCAAAAGATTTCCGTTAGTTAGGGAAAGCTATTATTTAATTATAAAAAGATCTGGAATCCTCAAAAGGACATTGAATAAAGTGTTTATGGCTCAAAACAAGTTCTCAATGGTATGGCTCATGTATTGTTGAAGATCTTAATCAAACCAGTAGTTTTATACGTCAAAAAAATTTATATTAAAGTTCTCAAGTGGTACGAACTCAACAAAAAGGATCTATGACAATAGATATAAAAAGTTTACAATCCAAAGCAAGAAAGAAAGCTTTGATGAATCCTCGAACAAACATGAAACCCATGAACATGGCAAGAACAAGGAGACGGGTGTCGTCGACGTTACGAGAGGTAGCCAAGGTGGAGCTGTCGGCCCTTAATGGTGCTGACGGTGTATCGGACTGTCAGGAGGAGGGCGATAGCATGCTTGACTGCAAGGAGCAGCCGGTGGGGCTGTTGGTACGGGGATGTTGGCAATTTGGCTGGTTCGCGAGTGTGCCCGTGGGGAGCGCCAGGAGGCCGCCTAGGGTCCTGGAGCATGGGAAGGAGGGATGGCCGATGTCTTCGAGGCGCAGAGGACAATAGCTCTAAACAATTTGCATCCAAAGCAAGAAAGAAAGCTTTAATGAATCCTCGAACAAACAGGGAACCCATGAACAGGGCAAGAACAAGGAGATAGGTGTCGTCGATGTTACGAGAGGCAGCCAGGGTGGAGCTGCCGGGCCTTAATGGTGCTGATGGTCTGTTGGACTGTTAGGAGGAGGCCGATAGCCTGCTTGACTGCAAGGAGCAGTCGGTGGGGCTATTGGCACGGGACTTGAGGTCGTTGACCTGGCTGGTTCACGGGTGTGCCCATGGGGAGCGCCATGAGGTTGCCTGGGGCCCTCGAGCATGGGAAGGAGTGGCCGGTGTCTTTGAGGAGCAGAGGACGAGAGTACGGAGAGAAGAGATAGAGAGGGGGAAAGAGATAACCTAGGTTTCACCACCTAAGGTTTGCGAGGTTTCACCACCAAGCAAAGGTTGCATCCTTTCACAGGAACACAAGTGCATAAAGGCAGATATTTTATTCATTTATGGCATTGAATATAAAGAAAGGCATGGGGTCTTTAAATAAACCACCATGTCACTACTCACTACACAACTTGTTCCAAGGCAATATGGGACTAAACCAACTGAAAAAAGCAAAACATATAGGCTACTATTTAATAATAAAATAACTCCGAAATCACCAATAAATAAAAAAATAAATATAACGGTCCCCAATAGTTGACCTATTATCCTCCAAGCCATAGTAACATTAAGTGGGCCATCCGCCTATTTTGACGCCCATAGACACATGTTACTGGTGGCCAGGTGTCCTCATCTTCTTAGTCATTAGAACTTATTTGACTTGCATATTGAAGATGGTCAAATTGTCTGACGGAGATTAGACGTTGCTCATTGACTAGGCATTGTAACACAATACTATTTTCTAACTATGCTTCCTAGGGTATGTTTGGTATCATGCCTTGATCTGATTCTTGGACCATTTTTGTGCGTGTAACACAAAATCACATCATCACAAAGTTTGGTAGGTTTGATCGTGGTTTATTCCTATAGCACATCGTGCCTCTCTGGCACAATTAACATGGAACCCCCTTTTATTGTTCCCGAGGCACAAGAGACCGTGCCGGGCAGTCTCAAGACGCATCATCATCCTCATTAGTGCTCGTCGTGCGTGATATTTCTTTTCACTGTCGTTGACTGCGAACGACTATCTCCTCCAAGCGAAGTGATCCAACGGTTCATGGTGGTTCTGGCAGATCTTTGATCTAGTACGGCTCTCCGATAACTCCAAGGCACACTCTCTTTTTTTTTTTTGACATCGGCGGGTGTCCCGAAACCTTTCGGGCAATGGCCCACTTCAGGCTCGGACTAATCCCTCCGGGAGTGAAGCCCGACCCACTCGGCAATTCCCACGTCACTCCTGGGTAAATCGAGGGGAGGAAGAGTTGAACCCACAACCTCATCACCAAAGCATCAGTTGCTTTGCCAACTCTCCAATCCACTGGTGGGTCAAGGCACACTCTCTTTGTGTGTGTGTGTGTGTGTTTGTCAGCCGGAGATGGTTGGATTTTTCTTTGTTTGCATCTGTTGTGACCATAGATGGCTTGATTTTACGATTCTTGCTTTGATTCTCTCTATGCATCCTCAGCGGCTGGACATGGCTGAATTATGCAATTCTTGCTCTGATTCTCTTGTCCGAATCCTATTTGAATAAAGCCCCATTAAATAGATGGGTATCCCATAAGCTAGTTCGTGATTGGGTTAGGGTTTTGATTTGTCATATAGATGGGGTTTTGCTTTGTTGGTTTGATTTCTTTGTGAGTTTTGATTGATACTATATATGGGTTTTGATTGTTCTGTTGGTTGATTGCTTTTTTATTTTTTATTGCTCTAGGGGCTTGATTGATCATATAGAAGTGTTATGGTAGTAAAAAATGTTAACCGATAGGATAATGAATGGACTAGTTGATGATGATGCATTTTTTGCTCTATGTTATCTTTTGACGAAATTTCGTTGAATGCATATTTCAGGATGAATGGATCAAATGGTAATCCTATTATTGCACACCAAGAGTTGTTTCTTTGATTTTGTGCATTAGAAACATGTTTAATCACTATTTTTGTTTCGATGCTCATACCAAACACTGTTCTCAGCTAGGATTGTCCCGACACATTGTGCTCGAGGCACAAGGACCTAGTAAGGAACAGATAAACAACATGTGCCGCATGCCAAATGTGCCCTTTATTTTATCCCTCAGTTTGATTGTTTTCTTTTCCATGTACAATACCACTTAGCAAGTTTTACCTTGATCAATTTCCAATTACTTAGTTACATGCAATTTGTGACTTTCCATTTCCTACTTTCCTCATTAAAATTATATGAATACTGTCTGCATCACATATATATATATGAGGGTTTATGTTTTAATGCTTCTATGGTTCAGTGTAGATTGTGTAGTCATGGTGGCTAGGCGGCACCTAGGCAATTAGGCCTTACTAGGTGAGACGTGGCATAACCCATACCCGACTGATAAAAATAAGTAAATATATAATTAATATTATGTGTACATTATTAGATAATATAAAATTTATTAATAAGTAGAATATGATTAGTTTCAAGCTTTGAGCTTAGTTTGTAGCTTTTAGTAAACCATTTTGCCCCTCGTTGCTCCATTTTCTTCAAATCGTAGGTCAAGAAACTCATTTGTGAAGAACCCATTCGTGAGCAAGGATATGAAGATCTCCCCATAATAATGGTTTTCCCTCATGAATAGTTTTCTTGACCTCGGATTTGAGGAAAATTGTGAATCATGAGTTATGAATGGGTTTTTTGCTCTAGGATTTGAGGAGGGACATGGAGATCTTCCCTCAAGAATGAGTTTCCCCCACAAGTGGGTTTATTGAGCTCATATATGAGTAAGGATGTGAAGATCTTCTCTCATGAATGAGTTCCTTGGTCTAGGATTTGAGGGAGATGATGATCTCCTGATTCTCCCCTCAATAATGAGTTTCCTTCACAAATGTGTTTCTTGACCTCAGATTTGAGGAAGGAGAAGAAAATCTCCCTCCACGAATGGTATTCCCCCACGAATGAGTTTCTAAACTCCATTGAAGCTTGAAACCCTAGATTATATCTCCAAACCCTAAGTGAAGAATGGGTGGAGGTGAAGGATCAAACACGGTTTCAACGGTAAAATCATACCGTGAAACCTCTCCAAATCCTCATTGTAATGAGGACTTGTAGAAAACTGCTTGGAAGACCCCAAAAGCTCCCTCCGAGCAACGGATCCTTCTTAGTCGTTTTCTTTCTACTTCTTACTTTGATCTTCTCTTTGATATCTATTCGCTGGCCTCTTCATTCATGATTCTTTTCTCTTTGATTTCCACCATTGCTGTTGAAGTTCAGCTGGTCATTTCATGCGCTATTTAATAGATTTCATGGGCATCTGATTTTGACTGCGGATTATGTTGATTAGATGCCTTTTTTACATCTTTTCAAGACTGCTATTTGCTGGTTTTGGATTTATTATTTTCCAAAATAATTTCTGTTCATGATTCGTCCTGTCTGAGTAGTGATATACTTGCTATATATTTTAGGCTATTGCTCGTGATTGTGTGTTCGTGAAATATTTCGTTTGTATTGTCAATTGGGGTTGATTTGTGCTGGAATTGGATGCAAGCCTTATTTTAGACCCAATTGGCCCTTCAATTAGGACTCTTCAGTACCAATCTGCATCCTAGGTGCATCATTGCTTATACTACATGTTCTAAATGCTAATATTTATTTATTTTAAACGATGAAAAACGTATTGGACTTTAAAATGATCATAAATAATTTTTTTTTGCAACTGTCTCCTGTAATATATGACCATCCAAATATAATCAGAGCATCATTTTGTAGAGTTTAGTCTAATATATGATTTATTTTTTTTTTTGTTATTCAAATAGCATGGTTTGGTTTTTTAATTTTTTCATCACATATACTCTTGCTTCTGTAATGTTACTAGGAGGCAAATTTTAGCTTCTAAACTGTTTGCATATTTTTAACACAAATTCTTATCGACAAAGACACCTGTTTTAGGTGTATTGGTACTAATCAAACTTTATTTATTGCTTTAAAGTCCCTTTTTTTACTTTTTCAGTAGCAGTCATCTGCTGAGTGGCTTATTCTCTCTGTCTCTACTGCAGATGGCGGAACCGATACTGAAGGCAGCAATGTATCCTTTAAATGTGGGCTCACTGTATTTCTCATAGAGGATATTGCTTCTAATGTGCGTAAAAATTCAAATGAATTTCAAATGATTTTTACCATAATCATAACAAATGAGCTATGCACTTTCCATGTTTTGACGATTTCATATGCTTTTTTGACCCCCTTTTTTCCTTTCAGGGTTCCCCTCTTCTAAATATATAGATCATCTTATTGTATGCGTCAAAGAAATTGGTTCCCATGTCAGCTTAGGGCCTCATTTTTTCCTTTTCACATGACCTCACTGGAATAAATAAGCTGGTGCTGGACTTTCTAGTTCTATTCTTTCCCAACCTTAGCAGTTAGCACTTTCATTTGTTGCGCAGATGCTTATCCTTGCAACATGTCCAGCATTATCATTTTCATACTAAATATATTTACAAGTGTAAAAAGAATGAGAATCATAATCAGCTTCAATAGAAATCTCTACTTATCCATCTTACAGTATCTTTCCATCTATCTTCCCTTATAAGGCAACCATATCAAACGTAAAAAGCTGTATCCCATTTTTTTTTTTTGGGTCAATCAAAAATTCTACCATGCTTTCCAGGATGGATAAGCACTTTGGGGCACCTCTACTTATCCATCTTGCAGTATTTTATAGATCTTTCCATCTTCTTCCCCTATAAGACAACCGAATCAAACATGAAAAAGATGTATCCCTTTTTTTGGGTCAATCATCAATTATACGGCCATGGTTTGTCCAGGATGGATAAGCACTTTGGGGCACCTTTGCCATCTATTTTTTCCTCCAAGTCCATTTCTATCTATACTTGTAAAATAACCTTCCTTATTTTGATTTGCTTTGTTTTTCTTTTAGATTCATTATCCACGAAAGGTTTTCTCATAATGTTGTATCTTTGCTCTTTTTCCATCAATGAAGATACCATACCACCTATAAACCCTATAGGCCAAGTAGTGTCATCGCATCCTTATATCACATTATCCACTTCTGTCATTGGAAACTTGGTCGTACGTCTGCATCTTCCGTGAGTGTTAGATAAAAACTTTTTCCAACTTTTCACACAAAACAAATCAGATTTGCTCAAAATACAATTGGTTGTACACCTAGGTGCTTGTGTGCGGGTCAATAAACATTTCTTTCCCTAATCGAATCCAAGCTTCACACCTTGTTGAACTACCCTATCCTTTTTTTTATTACTTTAACCATACTCTTCTCGTTGTTAATTGATCCTAGTTCGATTTATTTATCCAGTTTTTCTACCCCATACTTGCTATTTCATAAGTATACTTTTCTCACCATTGCTTATATCTGTAAATTATATGGCATATACTTGGAATGACTTATCCACTATGCGATCTATAGAAGCGATGCTGCCTATTTGACATTTTCACTAAAATTCCAGTTTTGGTATTAGAATTTATGGTTTGATTTGGCTTATTTTATGACATAGTCGACAATCTTATGCCATCATATTCAGGTTGGTCAACCTACCAACTTATTTGGGAGATATTTATCGTAAATTGAAAATTAAAGTTTTTCATAGTTTATCATTGGTTAGTTGATTTTTTAATGTCTTGAAACAATAATGGCGATGGAGTTCAGTTTTTTTTAATTACTATACAAAATTTTGCATCATTACTTGTGCCAATAAATATTCAGTTGTTATATACCATCAATTTTCCATCATATGATGGTGCCAAATTACCCCACCGAAGTCTACTCACTGCAACAAATGTTGTCAATATATTTTCGGGGTACTTAATGCAATAATGAAATGGTACAAAATGTTTCCAGTCTGCATACAAGAACGGAAAAATTAGTTGAAACCAAATGCCGGGTAGATATAATATTAACTTATTTCATTTGTTAAATAATGTCAGTATATATATAATATTTTTTTACTTTTCTTTAGACTTACCGCTTATCTATCAAGAGATCTTAGCTGGGTCGGCAAGGGCATTGAAATTGGGGTGGGTTGTAGGTTGAGGTTTGCTTCTCCAAAGTGGAGCTTTCTATAAAAAAAAGAGGAAGAAAAGATAGAGAACTCTATCTTGGCCTTAATTGTAGGTTTAGCTATAACAAGTTATGGGCCAATCTAGTAGAATTCATTTAAAGGAAATATAACCATTATAACGACTGCCATTTCATTGCTATATTGCTATAGTGGGCACTTGTGTAACTGGAATATCACATGTGGGTTGTAAATATGCCGGGCTCGGGTCGGGCTCCCCCAAGACCTGCCTTTGTCCAAACTTGTCATTGTGTGCCCCAACTCGTCTCAGGCTTGAATTCGATATTTCGGACTTGGCCTGAGTCGTGCCAGAAACTTTCTTGTGAAGCTCAAGCCCAAACCCATCCCAAGTCACGCCCAAAAATTTAGTATGATCCAAGTCCGAATCTTTTTTTTTTTTTCTCATAATCAAAGAGCAAACCAGAGTAGTTAGCACAGTCCAAGCCTTTTTTGTTTCTCTCTCGCAAGAGCAGACGACAAAAGGGGAGCCATAAATGCCAATAAAGCAGACTCATATACATTTCATATTGGTGCATAAATAGACAAAAAAGATGATACGGGATTAGGGGTTGCCTATATCAGGCAAACACTCTTTTTCTGCTTGAAAGTCTTGGCCTAGCCCGACTTGAGGCCTAAGTTCTTTTCGTTTAGATGGGGGGCGTTGTTTGCGATGGAGGGTAGGTAAGTGGTGGGATACTAGCAGGGTTTTAAATCTCGGCCGATACCGGTATGTATCGATTTTGGTCGGTTCGAGATCGATACTGCATCCGATCCCGATACCTGGCCCGTATCGGCCAGTACCGGTACGTACCGGTCCGTATCGGCCGGTTCAGGCCGGTACCGACCGGTACGGACCGGTACCGATAGGTTAATTTTATTTTTTTTTTTTGGTTTTTTGGGTTTTTTTTAGGTTTTTTTTCTCAACCAGTATCGGTCCGTATCGGCCGGTATCGGTCCGTACCGGCCGGTACATACCGGTTCGGGGCCGACCGATACCGCGACCGATACCATGATTTTAAACCTTGGATACTAGTGCATGCCCGTGCCTGTCGGCACTGCAGCGGGCTGCCTTCGGCGGCAACACATTTGTTGGCATTGCAGCGGGCCGCCTTCGGCGGTAACACACCTGAACGTCTTCGGCAACAAAACACTTTTGACGACAACACTGGTATTCATAGGGATACCTATTTCCTCGCCCGTGCCGATTGGCACGAGGCGGGTGCCTTCGGCGTGACCAACTCCCCCTCCCCCTATTATCGATAAATCACACTGTCTCTATTTGAACGGATTTCTCGAGATCGACCCGATGGTTTGGGGCGGCCGAAATTTCAGCAGGCGGGTTTATAGCCATTGATGCGAACAACTATCATAGGTTGAACGGTCAGGTTTAGTGCAGTTTAAATGGGCCGGGATTTTAGGGGTTTAGTGCAGTTTAAATGGACCGGGATTTGAAACCAAGGGGAGGGAGTTGGTTGACAGGAAAATAGAGATTGTGCGTTGATTTTTGAACGAATGGTTCTATTCGGTTCATTTTTGTCCAGTCAGCTTGTCCTAGTCAGCTTCGGTTTTGTCAAGTTAGCAAAAAACCGACGTGCCATGTTATATAGATGGTGCACAAGCGTTCATTTTGGACCATAGATGATAGATTCGACCAAGGTTTAAAATATCATTTTTATATAGAAATGATCTTTTCAGCTCAATGGGCCCAAACTCCAAAGCATGGCCTAAAATTGTTGTTTTGGCTCAGCAGTATCTGAAGCATCTCTATTTTTTCTGTTTTTGTTTGACTAGGTCAAAATTCATACTGTTTCAATAGAAATAGTTTGGATGTGGCAGTTCAATACTTGTATTACAGAATTGTTAACATTTCCAGTAGAGTTATAATAAGATATTTGACATTGTCTTAGAAATTTTCTTTTACTTGGGGACTCCATTGAACAAATTACTTGTGACCTTATGTAGCTCAATTTGGTATGACACAGATTCTCCTTAAGCTTATTTTGTAGACAGATATCTTTTCTGCTTGCTAAACTTTTTTTCACAGGATTCTCTCTAACAATTTTGGCCTTGCTTGCACGACTTCGAGTTCTGGTTCAACAAGTAAGCATTCTGTAACTAATTTCTGTGCTGACTTTTGTAAACATAATTTTGAATAGGGGGTTTTGAGTTATAATATATGAGAAGGGATGTGCTAATCATATGCTTTTTGCTAATATGTGACTATATTTTCTCATTTCTTACTCTTAAAACAGATTTTGGTCGATGTTGTTTCAGTATTTAATAAGCTCTCATCTCTGCCGCGGAAAAAACATTCTTTGAAACCTACCCGGGAAGGGATTGAGGTCTGTAAGTTCAGCATTCTGTGATTACCGGCTTTTTCGTGGTGTTGGCAACTATAATTGATTAACAGTATGGTTAGAGTAGGCTTCTGTGAAATATTAGTCACTGTGATGCTTCACTGGTTAACTAGGGGTGTGTACTTTTCATCCCTTGGCTGGAGCAGGCTTTCAGGGAGTACTACCCCTCGACTGGGAATGTTCTTACATTAGAATGCGTGTGGGAAAAAGACAAATTTGTGTTGCTTGAGAGGACACATAAGAGCGATACAAAGAACCAAGATATGGATCGAGGAGCTCTTCGTATAGCGACACCAATTCAGTATGAAATTATAGAGCTTTTCGATGAAGGTGATGATTCTACCATTATCTCTTACATCATTCTTGGATTATATAGCAAAGTTGCGTCGGCCAGGAATTTGACACCAAGTCCTGAGGGCGGATGCAAGGTTGAAATCCATGGATCTTAGTCTTTCATAAATCCATAAAGCCAACCCCGTCATTAATCTGAAATTTCTTGTTGGTTAAGGTGGATTGTTTAATTTAAGTTTATTTTACCTTGCCCCCCAGTTAAGTTGTGCCGAAATAAGTTCCTGATTATTAACGAATTTTACGAACAATTCACGAATTTGTGTACTTTTTATAATGTGTTTTAGTTTAATTATAAATATAGAATTTGATATTCATTTATACAAATTGATAGTATAATATAATATTTTTTATGATTCCAAAATTTTGCTGAACTCATTCCGAATTTTCTGGATTTTTTCCAAACTTCGAATTTTGCCCCCTCGCTAAATTATTCCTGAACGCTGAATTTGTTACTGTGCACCAGTTGCTTGTTTCTTATCTAAGTCGATCGTAACAATTCCCTGAATTTCAGCCTCGAGCACCCAGCACAAATCCAGGCCGGAGATAGAAAAGGACTTCCTCTCCCAGGACTCGCACCCCATCGACACAGAACCTGCCATCGATTCATTTGCATCCGAGCCCGAGAGCTACATTGATGGAGCAAGTATTGTCGACTGCGAAGGTGGGAAGCATTTTGTTGAGCTGGAAAGTGCGGTGCCTGCTTCTGAGGGAATCACAGGTGTGGGTTTGGCTCCAAGCCCCAAGTCGCTGGATCCTGAATCAGAATCGAGTAAGACGAAAGTGGCATTTATTCCAGTAGGAACGCCGAGACCCCCTGAAACAAACACGGTTAGACCGAGCAAGAAGATGAAGCTGGACTCGCTTGCCAGTGATGCTATGAAGGCTGGTGATCCTTTTCTAAGCCTGCTCCTTGGTGGAAGCACGGATAGTACTCTGTTTTGATTGGATGGCATCATATGCAAGGTGGGCTAAACATCTTGGAACAGCAAGATAGCTGCATTAGGTCATCTTGTGCAAATTAAGCAATGGAAGGTCTAATATTGCTTATCCTCTCTCTCTCTCTCTCTCTCTCTCTCTCTCTCTCTCTCTCTCTCTCTCTCTCTCTCTCTCTCTCTCTCTCTCTTTATTAAGGGATAATTGGTGATTAATTCCTAACGGAATTTTTTTTTAACATAACAGATAACAAAATATTGCCGATTACGTTAGGTCCTTCTGTTTGAAAAATATCCATTTTACCCCTATATGCAATTGTACAAGAAAATCACATGGAGAGCAGTAATTTGATGATAGAGTAACAATTGCTACAATAGTTTTACTATAACATTTTTAATAAAGAAAGATTTCATAAAGAAATTGCTACAATTATTTTACTATAACAAGTGCAACAATTTGTTAATAAAGAGCGACCATTGCTACAGTGATTTCACTGTAATAATTTTTTTAAATGAGATTTTATAAAAAAAATGCTACCGTAATTTTACTATTGCAATAATTCGGTAATAAAGTGCAGCAATTGCTTCTGTAGCAAAAGTTGTCATTTAAAGGGGTGAAAAAGTCACAGGAGGGATTTGCTCTAAATGCATGTTTTTCAGGAGGGGCCTAGTGAAGATTGGGATATTTCGGTGTACTTAATGCTAACCTGATCCTTTGTTAGGGACCTATCAATATCCTCCTCTTTATTTAATGAATATCGAAGTAGGATTTGTGTTATAGTTTGAGCTAAATTTTGAGGATTGATTTATCGAACATAACATTGAGCGTCTCTTTTTCATTGGGGATCGGAATTGGTGCTTTTACTGCATATGATAATGTCACCATCTTCCTTGTATTTATTTGAAATCAATGACGCAATGGCTTACCCCCGTTTCAAAATAATAAATAGCAACTACTGATTGCCTCCTCCGTTTAGATGTTCGGATCTCATTGAGCCCTTGCTCTAGCGTTCTGTCCTCTAACCGTCTGACTGGTTCAACTCCATATGAGTTGCATGATAAACTTTTCGATATGAAGGAAAAAAAAAAACCAAGGAGACTTTCGTATGCAAAAAAGGGTACCTACACATTCACAAGTCGGATCATGACATTAGAAAACCCTGCATAGAAATCTCTCCGTTTCGAATTCGAGCTCTTTCTATTATCCGAGAGAATCTCCAAAACCTTGGTATTCGTCGTCGTTAGACTTGTACTAGGATCTGCTAGACTTGTTTTTCATGAATCATGACTCATATTGCTCCCCCTTTATATCTATGAAAACACTATGAGTTCCTGTTGTTTATGTATGGAATTCTTTGGGTCTGTATGGATATGCTTCGGATTTGGGATTCTGCAAGCCTAGAATCTTTAAAAAGACAGACTATTTGGATCCAATCGGATCTCAAAAAACGTTTCTTTGGAGAGCCCAAAATTTGTTCTTGGTGATCAACTCTCTTGAAAGGAGCCCAAAATCAAAGTAATTTTTTGAGATTCTAAAATTCTGGGCTCCAAAAATCCCAAAATTTGAATTATATCCAAACATGACCTTAACTATCACCCTTTCTTTCTTCTTCTGAGAAATGATCCAATAAGACACCATGTACTTAAGGTGGCGAGCCTGACCCATTAGAGTTGTCCGATGGCAGGCAACCCAACATGTGAATGGCACTCATTCTAGACTTGATAGCTATAGATGCATCTACCTCTAGGGGTGGAATTAGTTAGGTTCGGGTTGGTCTACACCTATCCATACCCATACCCATTCGGGTATAACAGGGTCCATACCTGACATATACCCATTCGGTTAGAAGAGGGTCTATACCCGATCCATACCCAATTGGGTTTTGGATTTTGGTTCGGGTTCGGGTATGAATTTGATATAATTTTGTCTATTTTTTTCCATCATATATTCAATTATTTGAGAAGAAAAATCAAGGTAACATAATACAATATTAAGAAGCTCTTTTCACTTCTTATTACAACGATTTTACTATAGTAAAAGTTTAGGTAGGGATATGAGTTCGGTTAGAATTTGGATATGTGACCATGAGTTTGGAGTCAAATTATATTATCAAGTATATGTAAGTTAGAGGGACAATCGGATTTTGGGTTTAAGATATGGGTATTGAGGTATCCATACCCATACCCAAAAGTTAATCGGGTAGAGTTCCTTGTTCCTACCCAAATCATGTACGGGTACAAAAATGGTACTCATACCCAACGATTAGCCCAAACCGTCAACCAGAATGATGTATCTCGATCACAGCCGTCCATTACGCCGACCGACATACAAAGAAACTTGTGATTGGATGCCACGTCATTCCTATCGACCATACATGTGTCAATCGCTTGGGGATGAATAGGACTTCTCAAAGCCATACTGTCCTACCCCCCAAAAAAAAGAGATGCTATTCAGCAGGATGTTTTTTTGATTCCGCTCAGTACAATTGACGTGGCAGCATACAGCTGATGGTGCTAAAAGATTTAAAGTCGCTAGTAAAATTCAGCCACCAGTTGTATGTTGCCACATCAGTCGTAATCATTGGAATAAAAAAAAACCTGAATAGCATTTCTATATAAAAAGAAAAAAAAGGGCATATTGGCCCTAATTGTTCATGAGTGGAACTGCAGAAAGCCATACTGGTCCACACGAGAGTAGACCCTCAACAGTCAACACAATGGTCTTGGTGGGGAATTTTTCAGCACATCCGGCGTACCATACAACCGTGGGTCCCACTGCGATTCTAAGAGACATGGGGTAGTGGCCCCCAGCACTCAGAGCGTGGTGATAGACTCTGAGGGCAGTGGGCCCCGCTGTTGTATGGTACGCACTACGCAGGATGTGCCCTTCCGGTGGTCTTGGTATGGCCCGGACCCTGACTCGACTACTCTTGTTCGGATCGGACCCTTCCGGAATCCCTTGCAAACCTCTTGTACTCTCGCTCGCTATCTTTCTCTCTCTCTCTCCGAAGTCGGAACTTGATGTCGACTGCGAGCAGCCGCAGCAAAGCAAGCTGTGTGCGGCTCGTCCCGTGCTCTTCTCTTTCCCCCTCCGTAAGCGGCGTCGGACGGCGGACCCTCGAGTTCCCCGTTCACGGAGAGGGCGGGGGAGGGGTGGACCTCAGCGCCGTGGGCCGGGCCTTGGGGCTGGACCCATCGACGGTGCGGCTCAACGGCCACTACCTGAGCCGCGGGCCGGACCTGGTATCCCCCGTGTCCTGGGGCTCCCTCGTCTCCTTCTTCGCCGCTCGCGGATTCCCCGCCGGCGGCTCCGACCACGACGCCATCGTCGTCCAGGGGAGACCCTTCTCCGCTCCAGGTTAGCCCTTTGGGTTTTCTTTGCAGTTTGATTTCATGGAATCACGCATGCTAGTGAGTCGCTCAGCTGGCCCACTAAACCAGAAAAATTGGATTGTTGGATGCAGTGTTGAGCTTTTTTTTTTTAATCAAAAAGTAATTAAGTTTTGTGGAAACAATAATGGCTGATAATTTTGGAGATCATAAAATTCAATTTTTAATTTTTGGAAGTAAAAAAGGTGGGCTTGCACACTTGCATCAACTATGGGGTACCTAAAATGCCTACTTTTGAGTTTAATTGGTCAATTAGAGGCCCGATTGGGCGCTGCTTGGCGGCGGTAGGTTCCATTAATGAGTTAGGTAAGTCGTTTTATACTTTTTGTAGGTTCTAAATGTCTTTAATATTTCTACAATTTTTGTAAATTGCTTTTAGCACTTGCTCACTTGGCCGTAATTTTGGGTTAAAATTAGATGTATTTTATCATTAGGTATAATAATTGAAGAGATAGTAACCAGCCATAATTAAGGATTGCAATCCATATGAAATTGGATTTGGTTTCCTAAACGCAACCTCAAGCGGAAGCACTTACTATGACAGAGAACTGAGAGAAGCACGTCGAACATCATTCTCAACCCTCTCGTCTCTTGAATATGCATTATCACAAACATGTTCATGGCAAAACAGAGGATGGAATTCAGAGTATTGAGATGACACAATTAACTTTTACGTGGAAACCCAAACAGGAAAACAAGTTGAGCTTGGTGTGGATGTGTGCAAAGAGTAATGGTAAAAGCCTACAAGGACTAGAAGTGTTACCCTTGATGCATGCGATACTTGTACAATCTGACTCAATGGAGTTGCAACGGTAGATTCACTCTTGCTATGACCTGGCGCTCGTTGCCTTCCTTTCTTGTCCAAGATGATTCACCTTGTCTAATTCAACAACCGTCTCTAGCTAGCACGTTCCTGAATCACTTCAATGATTCCTTGAATTCGACTCCCTTATGACGAGTTCGGACACCACAACTGGTATCCACTGGTGTGAAAAAAACCTCAAGAAATGAAAATGAAGTGGAGGATAAAGAGAAAGGACTTCAACAACGCTTTGGTGTATTTTCACACCTCTTCTATGATCGAGACATCAATTGATTCATCAGAGAACTCTGATGCTCAAATCATAGGAGGAGATTCAGAGGAATCGATGAAGAAACGGAGCCACCATAGTCAATGAACTAGGGTTTCTTGATCGAGTGTAGCTTCTCTTGCAATTCAAGCACCAAACCCCAATTTTTTTGTCAATTGATGCACACATGTGACCTTATTTAGGTTTTAATAACCCTAGATGTGCCAGGGACAAAAATAAAGGACTTCAACAAGGCTTCCGATGTATGGGCCTCACCTCTTCTATGATTGACATTATTGATGCATTAAAAAAATCAATCTTCAAATTATAGAAGGATATTAGGTGAAACCAAGGAGAAACGGATCCATCGGATCCAAAGAGCTAGGGTTCTTGAAGGAGGGCAGTCTCTCTTGCAAGTCAAGTAATCTTTTGTCAATGGATGCATACACGAGGCCTTATATAGGTTTTAATAACCCTAGATGCTCCAAGGACAAATTGGGAAAGAAAAAGTACAAGAAAAGTACAAGAAAGGACACCTGTAAGGGGTCAAGAATAAAAGTTGCTCCAAGGAACTAAGGCCTGGAAATACGAAACTTGAAATCCTTGAAAAGTGCCTGTTTTTTTTTTCCTGTTGGACCCATTGTGAGTAAGGGCTATGGTAATTGGTGTCGGACCCATTGTGAGTATGGGCTATGGTAATTGATGTTCCACCACGAAAGCAGAAGTACCAACACAAATAGGACAAATTGCAAATACTGAACAATCATAGATTCACAAATAACAAAAAATAAAGAAGGGAGAAAGAAAACACACCACAAGCACGAGACACTGATTTACATGGAAAATCCAAATCTGGAAAAACCACGGGCGACGACGATGGAAATCCGCTATTTAGTTGAGGATCAACATAAGGTGCAAGCAATCACTCCCTCAACAAGAAAACCTTATTCGCCGTAGGGTTTCTCCTCCTCTCAAAAAACTTACTGAAATATCATATTATCCTCTCAGCACCCACCCAAAACACACTATATATATAGAGCTGCAATTTTAGGGAATTACAAAAATGCCCAAACCCAGGAGGAATTTTGTCGTGGGAAACGGGAATTGATTGAAAGAGGAATGTTTCGAAGAGGTGTTCGAAGCCTAGTTAACTAGTGTCTAGGTTTGTGAACGACTAGGATTCAGATTAGAGCCATGAAAGATCCAAATTCAAACTCGATAAATAGGGTTCAACCCAAAATAATCTTATCATGCTTTCAACCTAAATCGAGTGTATTATATTTTGACAAACCTAGTTTATCTAATACTAATTTAAGCATGTATAAGATGGAATCAAACAAAATTTTCATTTATATCTTATGTATTTCGTTATCCAATAGTTATCATTTAGGCAATATCCATACCTGACCAAACCATTCCAATAAACTCGATTGGGTGTGGACATGGGATCTGCTCCCATTATTACCAATTGGCCCGGGTTATGGGATATCGAGTATCGTTTATAGTCCTGCTACCCCAAATTCATCCATTTAGTATCCCTGGAGTTGTGGGCTATTTGGTACCAACCTCGTGATGCACGAGATGGATACGATGTCGCTCACATGGTGCGACTATGGCTACGATGCCGTTCACGGGATGAGGTTTTCCAGAGGGGGCTCAACAGTTGTCCGATGGCATGATCGCACTTTAACTGAGTGCGCTCTCCCGGCTCTTTTTTTTCTCCTTTCCAGAGGAGAGATGCACGTAGAACCATAGGTTCAAAATGTGGTGCCACCTGGTTGATAGGCTTCTGTTTTGGTATAGTAGTATTATATTTATCTTCTAGCCAAACCAAGCTCCCTGCCACCATCTCTGGCCTTTGTAGCATGCGACAAACTATTTCAATCTAATTTCCATCACATTATCCTGTTACATTTGATATAAATCCTCTACAGCCTTGTCATTGGATGCCAGATGAAAAGTTCAGATAGTGTGATTGCATTGTTTAAATATTTAAAATGAATCATTCAGGTGTTCACTGCCCTTCCGATGGGGAAGATGGATGCGCTCTTGATTTCAAGAGAAAAGTTCGGTTAGAAGATGGAAGGCCACTCAAAAAGCATCGGGTAGTGAAACACAACTCGGATACTATAGATGTCGGGGATGTGCGAGTGAACGATGGCAATGACCTTTGCATCAAGAGAAGAGTGAAAATGGAAGACGACAGCCCTTCTAAAAAGCAGAAGACCAGCAAATGCAACTCAGGTGCCGCGCATTTTGAGTAATTTGATATTCTGATGTACCGATGTTTAAGTGCTCATGTGGAACACATTTTTCCTTCAGGTTCAGTTAATGATGCATCTGTTCCTCCCACACTTGTCCCCAAAACTTCATCCACTGATAAGTTCACCAATGGAAGAAGCAGCGTGATGCTTGTCCTGCGCCCCTGCTCTTCTCTCTCCATCAGCACTGGGCAGAAGCCCGTCTCATTCCGGGTGGCCTGGGAGGGCCATGGAGGCGTGGACCTCGGTTCCATAGGCAGTGTACTTGGGCTGGATCCCTCGACTGTGAGGCTGAACGGTCACTTCCTGAGCCGCGGGCCCAACCTTGTCTCCTCGGTCACCTGGAACTCCCTCCTCACGTTCTTCTCCGTCCGTGGATTTCCTACCGGTGATTTTGACCATAACTCCATCATTGTTGAGGGGAAGCCACTGCTCACCTCAGGTTAGTCCCTTCCTGGAATTTGGGTTTTCTGTCCAATTAATTTCATTTTTCTTGGAATTGCACATGTAAGAGCCAGCAAATGACAGCTGGCGCACTGAAGTGCATAATCTGTTCCTGGGATTGGGGGGTTTCTCCGGTTCTTGAAACCATTCTAACCAGTTAGATTAGTACCTAAAATTGATGGTTCAAATTTGGAAACTGCTATTCAGCCATCCTGACGTTGCGACGAGGGAAAGGCCATGAATGCTCCCTGATTGCCACATCAGGATGGCTGAATAGCATTGCTCCTAAACTTAGTTGACAACGCGGGCTAAAAACAACTGAAACACCCAAGGAAAACAATTCAAAACATTTCAGCAACAAGCTATACCCCTTCTCTTTTTCATATTGGCTTCCCAGGATTTTCCCCATTCCTCTAAGGGAAGCTGGATCAGATGGGTTTCTAAGTCCTCGGGGGAATCTAAATAGGACGAGGTCCTTACTTTTAAGGCACAGTGGTTTCTATGAGATGGTAGGATCATTGTCATCTCTGAGCGATATATACGGGAGCATTACTCATTGAACTGTATTGAATCTTATTTATGTACTATAAACTTCACCAAATATATTGGTGAAAATTATCAAATGAAATTAGCAGTTCTGACTCATGGACTTGAATTCACATCTGAAAGTCTTGATGCCTGGCACACTGATCATTGGAACACTATTTTTCAGGTTCACGCTGTCCTGATTGGGTTGGTGAGAAGCACTTGTCCTTCAAGAGGAAGGTTGTGGTAGAAGATGAAAGTCCATTGAAAAAGAACAGGGTGACCGAATGCAACTCAAGTAAGATAAAAGTCGGGAACGTGCTAGTGAGAGATGATGGCATCCTATGCATCAAGAGAAGGCTGAGCTTGGAAGACAGCAACCCTTTCAAGAAGGCAAATATCAGTGAATCACATGGAAGCCCAGGTGCGGTAAATTTCTCATGACAATCCAATAGATTTTGTGATGTGCTGTTATGGAATTTATTCACCCTTCTTGTTTTGGCTATGAAGCACATTTGTACTTCCCAACTGCAACCGCATCAACGGGTACACGAAGCGCATGATAGAGGATGAGACGGTGCCCGCGATTTCGTGTAAAATAATCAGGTGACCGTCTTCTCTTTTTTGATCGTCATACACTGTAGCTGACACATGAAGGATGAGGTGCAATGGACTTTGCCCGTTGTGCTTATTAGCGTTTGGTGAGCTGCTAATCATTTGTTCTACAAGTTGCTTATAAGTAAAGTATGCTGATGTATTTTCAGAAGAACATTCGTCTTGTATTTTTTTAGGGTTTCATCGGTGAGCACGTTAGTAGCTCTATAGCTTTACAGGTAGTATATTCGGCTGTATGATGTATGATAAGAGAGACATTAGTGTATACTGGGCAAGATAACTAGCATACGGGAGTCAACTTATAAATCCATAAGGCTCTTTGAAGACTTAGTGAGATGAGAGGTCCAATTTATATGAACTTCTAGGAGCTAGTGAAACTAGAGAGCATACGTTCAACATGCACGCACGCACCAGCGCGGAGGGGGGGGGGGGGGGGAGGGGGATTGCTACTTTGTTATCTGTCTTGATTCATGAGTAGCACTTTGATTCTTGAGTAACACTGAATTTGATTAAATCAAACGTTGGTGCATGACTCATTAGGATTTTGACAATTAAATGAAAATATTTTTTAAAAAAATGTAAAACTAGATCAAACAGGTATGAAATCGATGTAATCACATGATAACAAGCACATAAATAAATAAGGGTAATGCCTAACAAAAAATTATCAACCAAGTGGATTGATCAAAATAGACATGATTCTCGATTGTAGACCTTTTTACCGGCAAGAATGCTCAACGCGAGGACGATTGCCTAAGACTGCAACGCATTGACCTTCTCGTTTAGAGAGGTGACATATCTCGGTCATCGTTGTAGATATTAAGTTAGATAGTGTTGATGTAACTGGATGGTATGAGATCGAATAGAATCAAGAAATGAAATTGGTCTTAATAACTGACAGAATTTCTTCATCCTTCGCTTTGCAGAATTCTTGCGCCTATTGATTTGAAGAATTCCTGCATCCTATGCTTTGCAAAATTCGTACACTCACGACCCTCTGAGGGTTAGCACCTATGCTTACAACTCGTACTCGGCCTTCTGGCACATACACATGGCCGAGCACAAACTGTCTGGTGTCATGAGGAGTCTGATTGTGGCCACCTTGAGGATTCTCACTCTGATTCTGGCCCCGGTGAGGATTCACATTTTGATTGTCCATAATTTTAGAAGATTTGAATCAAATCAAATCTCGCTTGAAATTCCATAATTAAATATTATCCAATCTTTACCAAAATACCATGAAACCATAGATAAAAATTTAAAATATTTCGTATATGGTTCATTAGATTTTGATAAGGAGGTACAAAACATTGCAAAACACATTGTCTATAAATCACATTAATTCAAAAAATAATTCATGACGCTCCTCCCCCGCTTCCATGTCCAACCATCAGACATCAATGTGCATTCATATTTCGGCCAAACATTCTAGTGTTTATTGTAAATGTCCTTTGTTCTTTGCACTTTGTTAGGGTTGCTAACAAAGGTGTCCTCAACTCATGGTTGGAGGGTCGGGCGAGATTCCTGGACCATTCCTTCCCCTGAGTGTGCCCTTGCCTTGCCGAATCTAAATGACTGGTCGGCCCATAATATTTGGCCGTTGGTATCTGCTATGGGTTTCGTGGCTAATCCCCCCCTAACCCCACATGACGTTTTTACTTTAAAGTTTGTGGTTTTCTCCAATATCTCTATTTTGTCGCACTGCCAAAACTAAATTCAACTTGAGAAAAAGTTAGTTTCTTAGCCTTTTTTTCAGCCCCTATTATGAAGAGAACCTTGATTTCTTGACATTGTGATCTCACTTAATCTCTCAAGCAGTTTAAATTTGAGTAAATTTAAGCTATTACTAACGCCTTCTTATAAAACACTCCAACCTGTCCTAAAGGAGCTGTAGGAATCTCATGATATTCATTAGTTATAGATGATTAATTTTTGTGGAACAAAAAAAATTGAAGGGTAATACTTCATGACTATGATTTGCAGCAACCATAATGTCTGAAATTGTTGAAAAACCTCATCTTGCTTATGTGTGTAGGCTTCAAAATGCCATATCTCAATCGAGTTGGTTGGCTCACATGCCTCTTGGTAGGGGTGGCAATGTGTCGGATCCTACACAAATCCATATCCCTTTGGGTATCACAAGGTCCATACCCGACCCGACCTATTTGGGTAGAAGAGGGTCCATATCCGACCCATACCCATTCAGGTTTCGGGTATGAATTGGGTATAATTTTATCCTTTTTCTCCATCATATATGCAATTGCTCAAGGTATGACAATGCAATGTTAAAATTGCAAAACAAAAAAGTTTTAGTGGAGTATAAATTTGGGTAGGGATATGAGTTTGGTTAGAACTTAGCTGTATGACATTGAGTTTGGAGTCGGACTGTATTATCTTTGTATAAACAAGTTAGAGGAGCAATTGGTTTTGAGTATGGGTATTGAGCTACCCATACTCGTACTTCAGGTCTATGATTTGCAACAACTATTTTTATTTTCGTGGTAGATTTCATTGAAGGAGAGGTCACCAACGGATCTCCAAGAGATGCCACATGTCGGTGCAAGCAGATACAAAACCGCCAACCTGCGGGGAGAAGGCACCACAATTAACACATACAACGGCACAATCCCACACAAATCACCATCGCCACACCGGCGGACCAGAAGAAACACCCATGCAAACGACAGCACAACACCACACCGAGCGAAACAAACAAAAACCTACCCCCTACCCCAAAAACTAAAAGAAAATCGGAACTGCCACCGGCTTTCGGGAAGACAACCAGCAGCAGCAGCGTAGCAACAGAAAGGATTGAGGACGATCCAGATCCCGAGTTGCTGACGATCCAGCCTCCACCGCTCCACGCCACCAGCATGCGCTCCGCCGTGCAGAGGATGGGGATCCAGAGACCCATGCCTGAACAATCATTGTTGGTGGGCCGGGGCCCGGATCAGCCACAGGCACTGCAGAAATGACAGAGCCACTACCCCGAGACCGGACCATGGTCGGCGAAACCGAGGAGAGCGGCCGCGCCGGCCCAGAGATACGAGCACAAAAAATCCATTGCTGTTGGACCCCCTATCTACAAGGAAGGAAAGGAAGCACCAGATCCATCCCCAAAGAAGACTTCCTGGCCTCCCCGGAGCCACCGTCAGAGTCCGAGGAGGGGTCCTGTTTATATCCATGCCCTACCCTACACAAGCCTTGTTTTCAGGTATAAAATCTCTTTTCCCATTCCCCATGTTTCGGGTTGGGGGTTGGTTTTGGACTAACGAAGCTAAAAAATTTTGGATAAGGTTTGGGTTCGAATACGTCGAATAGAGTTCGGATCTCCTCTAGTCGGTAGGCCCGGTCGGTTGGCCTGGCACACTCGTCACAACTGCATATAGTCGGCTGTAGTATGATTAACTCTCAGATTGCCTCTCTCTGCTAAAAAAAATAAAAAACAACTCCCCACTGAAATGCTAATCAGCTCGAAGGTTTTCCCGATTCAGCTCAGTCCGATTGATGTAGCAGCTTGCAACTGGTGGTGCAAAAGATTTAAATATCACTAGTGGGTTTCAGTCTGTTCTATGCTGCCAAGTCAATCGGGCTGGTAGAATCGAGAAAACCTTCGAGCTGAATAGCATTTCTCCAAGGTATGTATGCTTTGCTCTTTAACTTGTATCAAATCCTATTCTTTCTTTCAATTTTCTGAACTCTCTATGCATCACATTGGGTCGGAGGTTAAAATGAGTGTAGTTTAGGAATTATAATTTTTTTTTTTTTTTTTTTTTAGGGTGTCAATACTAAATCCATTGGTGCATTTAGATGAAGGGCAATACTTGGCGACTGCCCCGTGTGCCGCTAAACCTAGCACACGGGAGAGGTAGGGTGTAGAGATTGGTGAAAGGAGTGGGGCCCACAATATGAAATAATAAAAAAAAGAGGCAGCTGAAGACCCTTCTAACTAACCCTGCATTACGATAAACCCTTGGTTTCCTTGCATACCCTTTTTTTTTTTTAAATGATCATTTTACCCCTTTAGTAAGTGTCTATGCAATGCCCACTACATGATTTCAGTAATAGTGCCTATATAGTGTTTGCTACGTGATTTCACTGCAGCGCTACGATGATTTCATTATAGCAATGATTTCAATTCGGTTGCTATAGTGAAATCACTGTAGCAACTGAATTGATACTCTACGGCTCGAATGGATACTCCTGAATCATTGTAGCAGATTAACAATTTTAAAATATCAATTCGGTTGCTACAGTCAACCGAATGATATTATGTTACAGTGAAATTCTGTAGCGGTCACCATACAACACTTGGTTTTTTGTTGTCCAAGGGATAATTGAAGGGTATTCTTGTTATTTGATAGGGGTTTTCATTATGTGATTCTTAAAAATAAAAATAGGGGTTTTTTTTTAAATATTATTAAAAAATAAAATATTGAAAGAAACAGCGGCTAACCAAAACTATTTACCAACCTAGCACTTTGACAGCCACGAGGCATGTCAACGCCGTAAAGCGAACGCGCAGTTTTTTTTTTTTTTTTTTTCTGTTTCAAGTAGAATCCGGTATTTGGAATGTCGGGTTTAAACCCGGTATTATGGATATCGGATTTACACAAAATCCAAAGAAAAAAAGGCTAAAATCTAGAGAGAAAACGGCTAAATGTGAAAAGTTCATACAAGGGGCTTCAGTTAAACTCGGTTTTCAGATTACGGGTTTTAAAACCAGTAATCCAAATACCGGGTTCTACTTCAAACGAAAAAAAAAAAATTCTCGAGTTGTTTCTTTCAATATTTAATTTTTTAATAATATTTTGAAAAAAAACCCAAAAAAATATGATGAAGTTGAGTGATAGTATTAATTAGGTGAAGATCAGTGTAATTTTCCCAAAATTCTTATGCGGTATGCGGTTTGGAGTCCCCATCCCTCCAACGGTCGACATGGGCGACCTCTCCCGCCAGTTTCAAACTAAAACCCCTCCCGCCAACGCCTCCCCTCGCGAAGCCCACCTCATCTCCCTCGTCCACGCCTCCAAATCGCCCCTCCACCTCAAGCAGATCCACGGCCATCTCCTCCGCCGCGACCTCGCCGGGAGCAGCCACGTCATCACTCAGCTCGTCGCCGCCTGCTCCCCCCTCCGATCCATGCCCTACGCCCTCTCCGTGTTCCGCCGCTTCCCCTCCCCCACCCCCTACCTCTTCAACGCCCTCATCCGCGCCCTCGCCGACAGTTCCTTCTTTGCGGCCTCCGCCTCCCATTTCGCCCTCATGACCCGCTGGGGCCTCCGCCCCGGCCACCTCACCTTCCCTTTCGCCCTCCGGTCCGCCGCATCCCTACCCGCGCCCTGCCTCGGCGCCACCCTCCATGCCGGCGCTGCCAAGCTCGGCCTCGAGCTCGACCCCTTCGTCCGAACCTCCCTCGTGGACATGTACGTCAAACTCGACTCCCCCGATCTCGCCCTCCGTGTGTTCGACGAAACGCCCTATCAACACAAGGCTGCGAATGTGCTCCTGTGGAACGTCTCGATCAACGGGTGCTGCCGGTCGGGCGACATGGAGAATGCTCAGAAGCTCTTTGATTCGATGCCGGAGAGGAGCGTGGCTTCTTGGAATAGTTTGATTCATGGGTTCATGAGAAAAGGTGATTTGGAAGCTGCCGTCGAGCTGTTCGATCGGATGCCTGAGCGGAACGTCGTTTCTTGGACGACGATGGTTGCCGGTTTCTCGCAGAACGGCGACAACAATCATGCTTTGGGTATGTTTGATAGAATGTTGGAGGCAGGAGTCAGGCCGAACGACTTCACGGTGGCCTCTGCATTGTCTGCTTGCTCAAGAATGGGGGCTCTGGAGGGCGGTATTCGGATCCACGAATACGCTCTGAGGAATGGATTCCAAATGAACAGAGCGATCGGGACAGCGCTCATCGACATGTACTCAAAATGCGGGAAAATAGGCCAGGCGAGCCACATTTTTCACGAGATGAGCCACCGAGATGTCCTCACTTGGACCGCCATGATGATGGGTTTCGCTATCCACGGGCATTGGCAGCAAGCCCTTCAGTGCTTTGAGGACATGAAGTGTGCATGCGTTGAGCCGGACGAAGGGGTGTTCTTAGCCGTCCTAATGGCATGCTCGCACTCGGGGAAGGTGGAACGAGGGCTCGAGCTGTTCGATATCATGAGATTCGATTACAGGATCAAGCCAACCGTGAAGCATTACACCTGCATGGTGGACTTGTTTGGAAGATCGGGCATGTTGAATGAAGCCCTTGAGTTCATGGAATCCATGCCCATCGAGCCGGACTTCATTCTGTGGGGGGCACTCTTCAGTGCGTGCCGAGCTCATAAGAATGTTCCATTGGCGGAATTGGCGGCAGAGAAGCTTCTGAAACTCAAGCCTGCGCATTCCGGAAGCTACATTTTCCTTTCCAACATATATGCTGGTTCCGGGAGGTGGGAAGATGCTGAGAAGGTGAGGATCAGTATGAAGAATAAGTCTGTGGAGAAGTCACCGGGATGGAGCTCAATCGAGGTTGAGGGAGTTGCGCATCACTTCGTCGCGGGCGATCGGTCCCACCCTCATTTGCAAGAGATTTATAAGAGGTTAGAGGAGCTGTCAACTCGTGCGAGGGAGGAAGGATACCGGCCAAGCACGGAGTGGGTGCTTCATAACATTGAGGAGGAGGATAAGGAAGACAACTTGGGATGCCATAGCGAGAAGCTGGCGCTGGCCTTCGGGCTCCTGAGCACTCCCGAGGGGACTGATATTAGGATCGTGAAGAACCTCCGGGTGTGCGGGGATTGCCATTCTTTGATGAAGCTTGCGAGCAGGATTTGCAGGAGGGAGATTCTGCTTAGAGACATCAAGAGATTCCACCATTTCAAAGACGGGGAATGCTCGTGCTGCGATTATTGGTGATTACAGTCTGAGCTGTATCAAGGGTGCTAGCTAGCTCAGCTGATAAATTCTATTGGTGGTGGTACCAGAGAGATCTGGGATCGAATCCTGCCTTCAATAATTAAACGGTCGGGGTCCTTCGCGCCCGTGTCCAAGACTGGCTCAAAGGAAATGATCACTTGGTGTCTAACTTCAGGCTAGTCGAATCTCGCTTACACTGATAATCAACAAAAACTTTCCTGTGCGAAAGTGATTATTTTTTCCATAACAAAATTTATATGGAGTACAAATATTGAATTTCTTGTGATCAATGGTTGTGGATTCCTTTGTTAGAAAATAAACCCCACCCAACCCATACCTGGTCATCGCAATGTGCCGCAAGTCATGTGGCTTGGTGATCATTGCATTGGTATGCCCCGAAGCTAGGGTTGCAACTCGGACAGGTCGAGCAGGTTGAGGGCTCAGCCCAGGCCAATCCAAGTTGAACCATCTGCCCAAGACCAACCCATCCTGATTCCAGGTTGGTCGGGCTCCACATGATAGAGTTAAAAATCGATAAAAAAATTACAAACTAAGCATTTGTAATTGTTTTAAACTTCCTGACAAATTTTAGAGTAGGAAAAATCAACATAGAATACTATTGCAAAGATCGTTTAGCAAGTTATTATATAAATTTATTTAAATAGACATGAATAGAACTACATGCTTTAATAGAGATAAAAATTGACACATCTACTCACAATCACAAGTAACTACAATAACCTTTGCATTTTGATACGGATGATGCTTCATCGTTGGATGGATACAAGTCGATTCAACGATGGTCATTAGAAGTAGGATAATCAGCCATCCAACGTACGAATTATGATCAGACGTAACAATTGTGTCCTTACCTCTACTCAAAGTATAACATATATATTTAGTAAATGGTCGGGTTATGTTGATTAGGTTTCCATAAACCTTTGCCCAAGCCCAACATAAATTGAGGTCTTGGGATTTTTCAACCCAACCCCAACCCATATATGCAAAATCCCAACCCAAGCACGTCCAAATACAGGTTGGGTTCGGGTTGTCCTACCCGAGTTGTAGCCTAATCTAAACATAACGATCGGTTTTAAATACTTTAAAACACGTGTTAAATCCATCATTATAAATGCACTCCATAAGAATGCAACTTTATAGTAGTACTATGACAATTATTTCTGACATCAATAAATTGAACCCTTTCAAAGCCAAAAAAAAAAAACTTAGTACATTTTGTGCAGGCACACTACCAAGTGATGTACTGATCACTTGGTCCATATATATATATATATATATATATATATATATATATATATATATATATATATATATATATATATATATATATATATATATATATATATATATATATATATATATATATATATATATATATATATATATATATATATATATATATATATATATATATATATATATAAGAAATTGGACCTAACATTGAATTATATCATGATGACATAGAATAGTAGTCTCAAATCTAATTGGCAAAATCGGATAGTACTAGCTTCAACAGTTTGACCTCACATGTTGTTCTTACAACACCATCTTTTATCGCTGATAAGCTACATAACTCGTCCTTGTGAAAGTCTAGCTTTATACAAGTTGTATCCCTATTTTAAGCTAATTGGGTTCTATACTACTTAGTTCCAAGGTTGTCTTCAAAATTCTTTAGTTTGACAGTATCTTCTTCTTCCAACAAAGTTGTTTAACGGATGCAACGATACAATCGGTTGGTTTTTTTCTTCTTCGTTGTAGGTGACCCATGTAAATGGCATTGAAATTGTCTCTCAGTCACTTAAGAATTTCATGAAATAAGAAAACATAAGGACAATATATTATCATATATTCTATTAGAAAGATAAATACATCAAATGAAATTCAATGCTGTCATGAAATTAATTATTATCATTCTTTATTTCATTGTTAGTTGTTTTCTCCAATCCCTCTAATTTGTCTCAATCAAATTTCACGAAACAATAATGTTTGTTCTCAAGTTATGCATTCGAGTGTGGTTTGAAGAAGCTATCATATAATTGGGAAAGATAAACTCGCACCAAGTCATAGTGAATGTTTGGCAATCCCTACACCCTCTAGACAACATGAAATGATACCTACTGAAAGAAATCATAATAGCATATTTTATTAATATATATATATATATATATATATATATATATATATATATATATATATATATATATATAAAATGAAATTCAATATTCACTGCTGAACCAAAATCCTTACCTTCCTTTATTTCTTAAAGTTTGTGGTTTTCTCCAATATCCTTAATTTGTCTCAATCAAATTTTAAAATCCACACCCTCATATTAAGAATTCAAGATAATATCCTGCCATAAATAAGTTAAGTTAGCTATCTTTTATTTACCAATCGCTATTATGAAGAGACTCTGATGCCTTGCCCTAACATTTTGAACAATGATATCCCCAAACATTTTGTTACCTTACCATTACTTGTCCATCCCGTTTCAAAATTCAATTACCACTCACAAATGTTTTCTCTTAATACCCTGCTTGTTCATCAAGTTGAAATCTATGTACCGTGAATACCTATAGAAGCTTGACATACTCCAATCTGTCCTAAATGTGCATGGGAAATCTCATGACAATTTATGAGTTATGACTGAGAAAGAATATGTAATGGAAATGAAGCATAATAAATATTTCTAGTTTACAACAAACAATCATGATATACAAAATTACTCAAATATCACATCTTGTTTACTCGTGTTTGTTTGTTTAGAGAGGTATATATCAAAAAATAGGGCGCAAATAGTTAGTTTTGTTCACCCCCTCCTCTGAAACAAAGGATGTGCTCGTAAAAAAAAGAGTTGCCAAAGTACATCAAACCCAGTTTATACTAGGCATGACCAAGAAATGTAACTTGGACCTAGTAAAACTAAAGTTTTAAACCCGAATAGTATAAACCATATGACAAAATTTTTCGGTTTTCTAAATAATTAATTCAGGAATAGCCACTTATTTTACATGATATCATCTATTTTACATGATAACTATAGTAACATAATTGCAAAATTATATGTGGACAAGTAATTTTATTCAAGTTTTAATGTCATTTAACTTGTTTTATATCTTCAAACTTTAACTAACTTATTTTAATTCTTTCAAATTTGACCTGGAATTTCACACCCCTGTTGAATTGTATTTTGCATGTCGAATTGGTTATTATAGCCTAAACTTAGGTATGATGAATGGCCCATCTACACCCCTAAGCATGATCAGTGATTTAAGTGTCGTTATCGCCAAATGTCTCAGGAAAAAAATCAAGGATTTGTCGCTTAGTTTTTACAATTATCACTAAAAGTTGGGGAAAAGAGGTAAAAATTGACAAAATAAAGGGGGGTTTTTGGGATTTTTTTATTATCCCTTTAGGATGTAAATGTACACCATTATAATCAAAAACATATAAAAAATAATCATTTAGTCTAAGGGACACTCAATTGAGTTTCTATAGATGAGTGTGCGAACTGTCTAACAGTATATGTAAACTATCAAATACTTTTCAACATTGTGAATTAAACAACGACAATAAGATAACAAACAATCTGAAACATGATTAACATCTAGCAAATGCCATAATCCATCACTCGATCTCATACCTCATAAAACATAAAGAATATCATAACTCATGAAACATAAAACATAATAATTTTTTTAAAAAAAATTTGAATAATATGTAGATGGAATGTCTAGTAGTGACACACTAAAATTTTATTGGGTTTAAATAGATAGAAACCCATAATTACATAAATCTCAATTAATTTTATGTTAATTGTATAATTAGGGATAGCAACAGGACAGGTTAAATGAGAAACACGACCCGACCCTATTGAGCTGGGTTTGGGACGGAAGTAGTTGGGTTTGGACGGGTTTGGGATTAACGAAATAAACCCGATCGGGTTTAGGACGGTGTCAAGATTCGCCTACCCCGACCCGACCCGACCGGGTTTGGGTTGTATTATGTTATAATGAATTTAGATATCAATATGTTCATTGGTTCTCTTAACGAAAATAAATTTAGTTTAAATTATAAACAACTAGCTTGGACTTGTCCTGCATAATCATAATTGGGATGGGACGGGACGGGTTTGGGTTTTTACTAGTGTGAGTGGCGGGTGGTTTGGGATTGATAATTCAAACCTGACACGAGTTTGGGATATGATATTTCTTAAAGAGACGTGGGGTTTGGATGGACCGACCCATTCCAAATCCAACCCGTTGCCATCCCTATAAATGATAAACATGTTGAATTGCGTCAAACTTGATACATAATATGTTTATCTTTTGATTTTGTTAAAGATCTTCAAAGTAATAAAAAAGAGATTTACAACATTATCTCAACTTTGAATCTTTGAAAAATCATTAAATCCGTGAAGGAAAGCTCCAAATCCACAAATAACAAGTTATGGTGTAGTTATATTTGGTTTAGAAATCCAAATCTGGAAAAAGAAGAAGAAAATAGAGGAAAATCCCTCTTCGAGTGAAATTTGGCGATATATTTGTGAAACTGTGCGACTTTTTTCATTTTTCAAAGTTTTATATGGGTTGTACCCAAACTGGCAATGGGGATAAATTAACGATATTGACTATAAATTGAAGATTTTGATGATATATCACTGATAAATGGGGGATAAATCATTGATATTGTGTAAAAAATGAATTTTGGATGGTTTTCGTATCGTCGTCCGGGTATAAAGAAAAAAATCAAGGGTATATCATCATTTATCAAAAATATTTAAAACCATGAGCATGATATACTAATTTATCCGAGTAAATTGAATGTGAGCCTATCTCGTGAAAGAGCCATGTGCTACAAAGAACATAAATTATCGTTACTTTTAAACGTTGAAACTACTATGGATCTTGTCTATCACGAGTTAATTAGAAACTTTTGTTCCTCTTGGACATGTTTGTATTCAAAATAAGTAAAGTCTAGTAAAGTAAAGGGATAAATTGATGTAACAATAATAGTAAATTCAAGTACAACCTATTCTCATGAGTAATTGTTGTTTGATTTAACTTTACAAAAACCTGTTTGGTTTCATCAGCAATGTAAGCTCATACCCTAAAATCTGATTCCACAAAACCCTAAACCCCCTCCTCAATCTAAAACCCTAGCATAGTCTCCAAATTAAATTGGCAAAAAATATGATTCCTTCCTGCAGTTTAATGGCGGCATGGAGAAAAGCTTTAGCTGGCGCCATTAATGGCAAATCCAAGTTCAGAGAGAGAGAGAGAGAGAAAGAGAGAATTGAGATTCGTGGATTGGAAACGGAGTTAAGGGATGGATCACGATCACCATGCCGAACTCCTGAATCGACTGTAGGGGCATGAAAGTGGGGGGTGTTACTAGTAATTGAATTTTTTTTTTCCAATGGGGCTCATATTTCTCGTGAACCGTTGTAAATTCATAGAGAGGGCATAGCCTATTAAATACCATATAAATGCTCGAACTTTCAGTCGGGGTCTCAGGGAATTACACCGTACGATCGTCGATGATGGAGAACGGTAATAATCTGTGGCTTTCAGAAGTTGGAAAACGGAGATGGTGGCAAAGATCGTCGGTGTGAGTTGGCGATAGTCGGCGGGGAGGAAGATGAGAAGACGTAAATCCGACAACAAAGTTACGGGTTAAACGTAAATAAAATTAGTCAACCAATGTTTTTACTACTGTTAAGAGCAAAATAGTCAGAAAAAGTCATAAAACACTCTAGCCACTGAATCAGCACGTGTAGGAGATCAAAAAAGTAACATTTTCGAGCTCTGTACTTAGTTCGAGCAATATGACAAACCTGGTGGTCACTTTGGGAAAAACCTCAAAATTAAACGCACATGCAGGTGCACACTATCTCTAACACGTCCCCTCATACTGATGTAGAGTGTTCAATATCAGTTTGCCAAAAATAGAAAAAAATATAAAATATAAACAAATAAAGAGAAAAGTACATAAAACAACAGTGGTGAGAAACGTCGACGACATTAATTGGCAACAACGTAGCCTGGCATAAAGCAATAGTGCAACATAAGCATATTACGCTAGGGATATGCAGCGAAGCGTGGGTTGAACAGCGAAGCGCGACATGAAAAGTGAAATGTGACTCGATGAAGACGAGTAATTCAAAGATGCGCAGAAGCACAGGCGTGCAAGGAATGCAAAAGTACAGACGTACAACTGCGTGAAACATGCAAAAGTGCAAAGACAATTAAATATGAATCTATAAACTTGAGAGTTAATTTGCTAAATTATAAGTGTTCTTCAGCTATACCTATCCCCAAGTTAGATTGAAATGAGGCCAGAAATACTTCAAACCACTTAGTGAATAGCTTAATAGTGCTAAACTGTCATTGTCATTATTATTTTCAAATTTTACACTCAACCAATAACCCTTTTTTTCTCCCTACTATCAGCTTAATGCTCAAAACTCATGTTTTGCACTTTAGGCTGATGGTACAGACTAAGATGCAACATAATGGCATGATATCAAATGGATACAATACTCTATTATAGTAGTAACATTAGTGTACCCAGCAATAGAATGATTTACCTCTCTTATACAATTATAATAATTCCCACTACACATCTTGAGACCACCCAAATCATTAATCATGCTGATCACATGGGTTAAGAGTGACACTTACAAAAACCAATTCACTTTAAAAGTCAAATCCAAGCTATGTTATATGTAAAGACGAATTCCAAGCTTCATAACATAACTGCTCAGGTTTTGGTGTGGTATTGCCAATCAGGATTCAGTGTGTAGTTGAGAATGGCACACTACACACAATTTGAACGAGGGGACGTGCCTTTTCAAGACGCAGCTGAAGCAATGGACATCCCATCAAGTTTGGTTCTGAATATACCCGAGACTTTCCAACTTCTCCACCAGTTTCCTCTCCGCAGCTGCCTGAAAGCAAGAGTCCGACATGATGACACATCATTAGAAGTGTCATTGTATGTACAACTATAACATTGTCACTCATTGATACAAAAATGAGGTGAGTACCTCAATCATGGGCCTATCTTTAAGTATATTGCACGCCACAACTAAACAGAGACCCGTCTTCAGTACTAAAAGGAGGCAGCAATGCATCAATCAAGGTTGGTTAAAAGAATTTTTTTTCAAAAAAGCGACATTATAAAGATATTGTATCACGTAAGCGACGAGCTATGCTTGAGCCAACGTTGTCAGCATCGCCCCTAAGTAAAGACGTAACACCCACGTTATTGATCTGCATGAGTTCATACCAAGAGAATGAATGTTAGATATGTGTGAAGAAAAACCAACGAGTTTAGCTTAATTGGCAGGGGTCTAACGATGTCCACATATGGGTCGAGCAGCCACAGCGGTATACAGATGACCAAACTTCGTTGAGTTGCATCCAATCCATGTGTAGATCTGCACCAAATGAGATGATCATTTGGAGATCGCAAATTTCATTATTGAATCAGTAAAAGAACTCTTCATGTAACTTTATTTGAAGTCAATGGTGATGTCACTTCTCATCTTTCATGATTTAAGAAAGTGGTAGTTGATACCGTTTGGTGAGATGATCATTCGGAGCAGCAAGAATACAACATATGCAGTAACACTTTGAGGTTCCAGATGAACTTAACCATCAATAAGAAAGAATTGTTGCACCATACATACCTAACAACAACTCAAGGCTATATTATTTCTAAAAGCTGACCCAAACAACATCATACTAAGAAACTTGTTAAGGATCTACATAACATTCACCATCAACCGTACCATCATTCTATCAATACCAACTACTAATTTTTGCAGAATTATCACATCTGTCAGATCATTTTTAGTGAGGTTGAATCTAGACTTATGTATTCATTTGGTTCACTACTATGTTTAGGATGAATATTTGAGAAAGGTATGTATCATACTCAAGCATGTTTAGGAGATTAAGTGCCTTACCTATCTTTTCAATGGGGACCCCTGGACTTGTTCTGTCCAATGACTGGCCAAGATATTAAAGCCTTTACAGTATTCTAATCTAGGAGGACTACTAATTCCAATGTATATGCAGTTGGATAGGATGGAGTTTCAGTTTTATTGTAAACTTTCTATGAGAAGAAATCATAGTTTGAATGAAATTGAAAATCAAGTGATTTCTTTATTTTTTTTGTGATCAATTTTAAGAGAAAAATTATGATTCTATTTCTAGTAGAAAGTGTAAAAGAATCTTAGTTTATTAACCTTTAAGGTTAGGGATTGGGTCTAGGGTTGGTTAGAGAGTCTATATATATAAGTGTATCGGGTGTGGCAAGTTTACCATTTTAATGAATAAAATCAAAGATTTTTTTTTTCCCTCTTCTTAGAAGAAAGTCTTGGTGTGACGGCGTGAAGATCTGGTGGAGGGTTGCAATAAAGAAATCTATTAACCGAGGTGATATCTCCTCTACTTTGTTTCTTTTAATATTCTTCTACTATTACAAGTTATTGGGTCATGAAATCTTAAGTTGTATTGAATAAATTTACTTTATTACAATAGAAATTACTACTGTTCATGTGGAATTCAACAAGTTAATCTTCTACAAAGTTGATCTTAATCAGTCAAAATATTCAATTATCATCATTATCATATTTTACAAGAATTCATGCAAATATTTCATATTGTTCCAACATAATCTTTCTTCTTGAATCTCACCAGCTATAACCTACTTCTACATTACCAACAGAAATTCGAGCTGGACTCCTTACTGGTAGTCAAACCAAGGACCTCCATAATAAGTGGAGGGGTACCAACCAACAGGCTAAGCCCGCGACGGTCAAGATAACCTTTCTTGATGAGGGTATTGTTGTGTTTGGTTGAAATTTAAATTCACCTTTTTATTTCAGTGGTGTGTTTAATTAACCGAATACCCAATAGACCGCACTAGCAAATAAAATATAACTTCAATATTTGATTGATAGCCATATCAAGTGATTCACAAGCATCCGATACTGGATTAGACATATTACATGCAATTTGGTAAGACATGTTATCACATGTTTTGTAAGTCGTATGATCTGAAAATGAAGCGTGACATCAAGAAAATCCTCCGTAAAACACATGATTTGTACATCATCGCTCATTGCTTGAATTTCCAATGACTTGCTTTTCCCAATTTCTTGAGGATCCACACTAGTATGCAATTTTGAAAGATCTATCTCTGACTCTGCAAATGCCATTTAGTCTCACGAACCTATAATTGATAGAATAAAAATAAAAAAAGTGAAATTTACTGACACATAATATTTCAGATTTTATGATAACATGGTTTGTGATGAAAGCTAATAAAAAGTATTATTTATTAAGAAAAATCAGCATACATTCCAATGTTTTGCAAGTCAAATCATTGACAAAACAATTGGGTGTAACTTAATTGATAGTTATAGACCCATTATTGAAACACTCAAGGTGCATAAGTTTTAGAGCCGAAAAGCTCTGATTTTCCTAGCCTATTTGAATGAGAAGTTGACACTTGACAGAAGGCTGAATTATCTGGATAGACAAGAAGCAGCCCATGCATATGTTTGGCCAATAAGTTGATATTGCCGCACTATCTGGATTTGCAAGAAGGCTGAATTATTACATGACCCTGACTCCCGATATAACCTTTGAGCCACTTTTAAATTATTTCAATCCTATATATAAACCGATTGATAGGTTCTTATATTGATATCCAGGAAACCATAATCTATTCGGAAGTTCCATCCTCATGATCAATCATCCTTTCCCCACGTGGTTTTGGTGGGCCCTCAATGTTTCGGTCGAAATTTCAACAAAATGACGAGCATGCCTCTGAAATCCCGAAACTCCATCGAAATTGAAAGCGGTCCTGGTTTCGAACCCCCCTTTCATTTTGTCCGTGGCCGAAATATTTCAGCGAAATTTTAGAATTTCGATCGAAATTTCAAACCATGTCCTTGATCAGAAAGCGATGATGCTTTATTCCTCCTCTTGGTGAGAACTCTATAAGTAACCTTTGATGATGATGTCAAGGCATTTTAAGAAGTATGAACTTCAATCATCTTCTCCCTACAAAAAAACTAATCAAAATCCAACATACAACTAATGTCTCTTAGTCCTAACCTTAACTCATCCTGTCACATACGTTTCTCATATTTCTTTCACCTCCATATTCATTATAATCTCAATCTTAGGTCCGCTGTAAAAAAGTTCTAGCAAACTTATATAGGTTTGATTAAGCCTTTGTCAATCCCTACTAATCACCAAGAAAACTTTAGATACTTATGCACAAAACTAGTCCTACATCCCCATATCTATCGCGATATATGCTTTGGTATTTCAATTTTAATATAAGTTTAAGTCTGGTAAAATAAGAATAATAGATTTGTGATGAGCTCCAAATAAAAACCCTATTCAAGCGATGTTCAATTTCATCCTCCATGTGGATTTACCTATAGTCGGTCATCTTTTTGTATGTCTTCTTTAGAGTTCTAACATTTAATAAAAATAAAATAGAACTACCAAATCCATGGTAAGGGAGCAACACAAATTCCTCTGCGCTCTTCCCCTTGTTCCCCAACTCTTTCTCCTCCCTCTCCCACAAACTCTCCCTCCCCAATGAGGTGCACGGGAACATCAAAACTTATCGGCGTTGTCATTTCATAGCTTTCTCTAAGACCAATTTTGTCTATCTTGGCCAACTCGTGATTTGTGAATCAATTCGAATGCCATATAATGGTTAGACCATGACTACATGAAAACTGACATCGAAAGCATAAGGATGCCAATGCATTTTATCAAGGGGGACTTAGTGAGCTATCCCTGACAAAGAGATGCTTTTAAGTCTAAGTCCTTTGAAATGATGTGGACGGAATTGCCCTGCATAGCATTTCAAAATTTCTTCTGAAATGCCACTGAACCAGTGAGCCACCTCCACACACACTAGGGGTGAGCGTCGGTTTTGTCGGTCGATTTCGGTGTCGGGTTTTTTTTTTTTCGGTTTTCGGAAAATCAAAACCGAAACCGAAACCGAAATGATCGGTTTTTGTCAGTTCGGTGTGATCGGTTTTCGGTTGGTATCGGTTGATATGAGGTATGCTAGAGCCCTTGGCTCTTGAATCTTGATCGTCAGTTCGTCACAAATAAGTGGATGATTGTGTCCTTACATAGTGCCAAAATGAAAGTTCACAGCAAAATCAACCGACGTTCACTCTTTTGAAGCATTGTAGATGTAATATAATTACTTCATACTTGCACTTACTGGAAACAAAAGTATTATGGCCGTTGGGTTTATGATTTAAGAAGCCGGGTTGGTTTTTTTGGTTTCGGTTCGGTGTTCCATACCCGGGAATCGAAACCGATTTAATCGGTTTTGTTGGTTCGGTTTGTTTTCGGTTCGGTTTGATGTTCGGTTCGGTTATTTCGGTTAAATTTTGGTCGGTTTCGGTTCGGTTAGGCGGTTCAGGTCGGTTTTTGCACAGCCCTAACACACACACACATATGCCGCTGGACCTAACCAAACCCCCCTCCCCCCGGTCGGACCTAATCTACAGGCCATGGGATGAACCCTAGATCTACAACTAGACCTAACCGAATCCCCGTCGCCACCGCAGTCGCTCGCAGGGTCGTCCAGGTCGAGGTCGCCGGGGTCAGGGTCGAGGTCGAGGTCGGGGTCGAGCTCATCGGGGTCGTCGAGGTCGGGGTTGAGATCGCACCGCTACCCTCATTGCCGTTGTCGTCGCGAGAGAGAGAGATGGGGAAGGTTGAGTTAGTTTCGGGTTTATCATGTAAAGGCAGGAGGGACCTTAGGTTAAATGAAACCTGTAGGGGTCCTTGAAATGACACTTTAGCCCTTTTATCAAAGACAATGTCTGGATATTTAATTCATAATGTGCCAAAACTCCAACATCCATAGTAAACCATTTGAGCCCACATAGTTTTCTATCTCCATTTCGAATATCTTTCACCTTCTTTTCCCTCAAATTCCTTATTCAGCTACTCTTTTCCCCTTTTAACATCCATACAATCCAAATTCTCAACTTAGATCGTCACCACCATGTCTTTGATAAAATCATTACAACATTTACCTTGTACTCCCTCACCCATTGTAATCTTTTTAAAAAGATGTTCTACCTTCCATTTTCCTAATAATTTAAATTTGTAGAGAATGACGAGAATGAGACAATCACACTGAATACCCAATTTGAAGTTGGGCTTCTAACATCTTGGTGATTTCTTCAACTAAATGCCGGATTTACCGAAAACCCAGGTCAAATCATCAATCGGGTTCACTCAAACTTGGTGAAACCAGGAAATCAATTGCAGTTCTTACGAAAAAAATCAGAAAAAGTAAAAATAAAAAGGGCAAATTCGGTATAGGTCCTTAAGTATTTTGCAATATTAGATGCAGGACATACTAATTTGCTATATTAGCTAAGGTTCCTACCCTCTTCTCCCCCACTCTCCCGAGCAGCTCTGGTGGTGGCGGCGGCCTTGAGCTTGACCCCGGCGACCTCATGCTCGACCCCTGACGACCTCGCGCTCGACCCCGACGACCCCTGGAGCAGCTCCGGCGGCGGCGGCAGCTGCAGCAAAGGAGGCGAGGGCAGCAGCCAACATCTCCGGCGTCGACGGAAACGACAACGGCGAGCAACAGGGAAGGCGGCGGCGGCAAGGTGGTTCGGTTGAGCTACCTAGATCTAGGGTTCATCCCATGGCTCATAGATTAGGGGGGGGGGGGGGGGGGGGGGGGGGGGGGCGAGGGGCAAGGGTTCAGTTAGGTCCGACGGTGGCAACAGCGGCGGCAGGGGAGGGGGGCAGACGGGAGGGACTTGAGCTATATTTCGAAATTAGTTTGTCGTGCAGCTAGAAGTCATCTCTCAAGAAGGACTTATGTCAAAGTTCCCCAAATAAAAATGGCACTGGGTAGACCATTAGAAGAATATAAAAGGAGCCTCTTTCATGTGAAAAAATTAAAATTTAGGAGTATATTATCTACAAATTTAAAACCGGTGAAGTTGGGACCGTCCGGAGAGAGAGAGAGAGGGAGAGAGAGAGAGAGAGAGAGAGAGAGAGAGAGAGAGAGAGAGATGGGAAATTTTAAGGCCCAGCCCAGAGAGAGAGAGAGAGAGAGGGGAAATTTTAAGGCCCAGCCCAACCCATTGGGTGAATGTCGTCCCTGAGAGAGAGAGAGAGAGAGAGAGAGAGAGGGGAATTTTTAAGGCCTAGCCCAACCCATTGGGTGAATGTCGTCCCTAAGCCGAATGTAGGCCCAAGCCTGTTTAGCCACTTTCATTGGGCGGGAAAGCTACGAGAAAACAGAAGAGGGGGAGAGAGCGAGAGACGCAGAGTGAGAGAGATGGCGACCTTCTCGTCCCCCGAGCGCCCGATCTCAGAGATCCTGACCCTACTCGCGGAGGCCGGCATCGCTGCCCTCAAGCCGGAGGACTTCTCGAACCTCACCGCGGACCTCGTCCGCAACCTCTACTCCAACTTGCTCGCCTACGTAGACCCCGCCGGGTAAAACTCTCAACTTCTGAAAATCCTAACCCCTTTCTTCCTCACGTATCACGATGCGGTCCTAGGGTTTTCCGCTCTGGTCTTAGCAGGGATGATCTGGACGGGCAGATCAGCTTCGCCACTCTGGATCTCCTGGAGAACCCGGAGCACCATGCCGACTCAATCCGGACCTTGAATCTCTACCGCAGGGTCAAGGAATTTCTCGCCTCCATCCGCTTCGATTCCTTCACCCTCCACGACATCCTGAGGCCCGATGGGAGGCGGACACTCCAGATCCTCAGCAACGTCGTCAATTTCCTATACCACAGGTAGAATCACCATTATGTAATTTACAGCAAAAGGGTCGCTGGATTTTGAGTAGAAGATAGTTAAATCGTCAATGGGGTTCTGAAATTTCAGCATCCATTATGTTTAAAGAAACATTAGACAGAACACTATGAAATGCTTAATTCTCAGTTTTTTCTCGAGTACAATGGTTACCATGTTTAGGGGTTTTAGAAAAATATGAATTCTTTTTTATATATGCCTCAATCGACAAATGTGATAAAACCATTTGAATTGTTTTATTTCTTGTGTTTTTTTCACCCATTTTTGCCTAAGAAAATAGCCACTGAATTTCGAGTAGAATGGGTACAGGGTCAACAGGTTCCTAAATTATTTAAGAGGTATTTCCCAAAATGAGCACCAAGCATGTTGTATTGCCCAAACTACTGCCGCTAGGTTTTAGCTTTACTTTTCTACTCACCTAATCTTTGTAGGACGCATTACTCTTCACTTTAAATCCAATTTGTTTCAATATGCCATTGTTGTAATTTGTAAACGACCTGGTAACTCTCTCTCTCTCTCTCTCTCTCTCTCTCTTTTATCTCGTCATTTTCTCTTCTTTGAGAAATCAACTGCAAGTCATCTGTGACCGACACAAATCACTCGGCAAAAGTTCTGCTATATGTATGGTTGTATTTGTCTCAAGTTGTGATCGTTGTAGAAAACTTGCGGTAACCACAAGTCACTCGGCGAAAGTTCTGCTATCTATACGGTTATGTTTGTCGCAACTTGTGACCAAATCGCAAATAACTTGCAACGGTTGCAAGTCATTTTTAACTGACGCAATTCACTCGGTGAAAGATCTGCTATTTGTATGGTTGTGTTCATTGGAAGTTGCGATCGTTGCAAAAAACTTGCAACCAAGCCATTTGTGATGGATGAAAAAGTCATGAAATCTGCAAGTCACAAGAGAAAATGAAGCTCAATTTTGAGTTAATTCAACTCAATTTTGAATTTATTCAACTTGATTTGAGTTAATGCAGCTCAATTTTGAGTTAATTCAACTCAATTTTGAAAAACCTCAAGTTTTTTTATTGTATGGCAAAATTCAACTCAATTTTGGATACCCAAATTAGATCAAGTGAAAAACTACTCAGGTATCTAGGCGGCCGCCTAGGGAAAATTGCCCGCCTAGGGGGTCCAAGGGTCCAAAACGCCTAGGCACCGCTTTGACTACTATGATGATGAGATCTATGATAATCGAGATGAACAAAGGTTGAGGGTAGATTATTGTCTCTGAACAATGAAACTTAAGAAAGGGACTTGAGCACAATGATGCGTCATTATATTAGAATGGGGCCTATATATAGTTATAGTTGTTAAATTCCATGCAAATAAGCATCTAAGTCACATGACTCATATGCATATAACATTACATATAAACAAATCAATCTAAATCTCTAACATGAATTTTGAGCACAAGGAGTTGGGCGTGATCTGCTGTAGGGTACAAACGATAGGATAGAAAATGTGTGGTGTCACCAAATTTGGTGTTTTAAGCGTAATTTTTGAAAAAAAAGGGGTAAAAATGCCAAATTTGTGATGAACTAAGTTCGGGTTAGAAGACGACAATTAATCGACCGAGGAACTATGCAGTCAAAGTCAGTAGTCGGCCCTAGTCGGCCAAGGGCCGACTAGGACTAGTCGGGACTAGTCGGGACTAATTCGGGACTAGTCGGCCAAAACTTATTTTAACCCCTCCCCCCCTCCCTAAACATATATGATATATGAACTAGCATAAATGTCAATAAGTATATGTTATTAGTCGGTTAATAACAATACATACCTTCACACTTCACAGCATGGGTATAAATACATAAGTAATAGTCTAACAGAACACAATTGTATTAGCTTCATGCCCATGTCAAAAGAATCAGAACTAAGAATTCATCACAATATTTGTTTGATGATGTTTAATCAGTGAACAACCCCAATTTTGATTATAGGGTTATATGGATATCAACAAATAAACTAATTATTTGTATATGTTTTTATCTGAGATTCTCAGGTGCTCAACAGATGATTACAGGGAAGAGCCATAGTTGTGAGTCTTGCGACTCAAGACTTTGAGCCAATGTAAAAAAATCTAAACAAAATTGCTTGCAAAGACTCCTTTCAAAAAAAAAAAATTGCTTGCAGAATGCTGCCTGGGGACTAGTCGGCAGTCGTTAGTCGGGGACTAGTCGGGCTAGTCGGGTCTAGTCGGGGACTAGTCGGGATTCCGCCCAGCAATGACGGAATCAAAATTAATCGGTCGGCAAAATGCCACCCAGGGACTAGTCGGGGACTAGTCGCCGACTAGTCCCGACTTTGATAGCATAGCCGAGGAATAATCTGCATTTTAAACATGGTTTTTTTAAAAAACGGAGAACTTGGTGACTATGGCAGCCGGCAGGGGGCAACAGTGAGTCGGTGACTGGCTTACACAGATTGCAAGAAGAAAACATAACATATAGTAGTTTTATCACTAAAAGGGTAAAACTGTATATCCAAGTGAAAATATACATATGTGACCTATTTCGCACGTGCAGATGAGCATAGTAGTCAAGTTATAAGGTATTTTCTAGTTTGGGCAATATGTGATACTTGGTGGTGCTCAATTTGGAAAAATTACCTCATTATTTAACTCTAATTTTGTTTTCTATTGACCCATTTGGTAGAATCTCTCCCACACACGCACCTCCCCCACCCGTGCTTGCTGAACTGTTCAGAGCTTTGATATGTCTTTCTCAAACATGCTTTAATGTGTCTGTCATAGGGAAGATAAACTGAATTTGCTACAGCCAATCGTGGATCAGTGCCCAGCATATGAGGATCGACGGATGGTGCTCGAGGCGAAGATTGAGGAGGTTTCCCTTTTTCCTATAATCCCATCCTCTATCTATCTCATTTCTTTAAAGAGTTAATGGCATTGCAAAGTTCGAATATAATGCAGCTGAACAAGGAAATGCTGAACCATGAGCATGCACGCCAGTTGGATGAGCCCATAGTTCAGGAGGTGGACGCTGAGGTCAAGGAATTGCGGCAGACAATACAGAACTATAACAAGCAACAGGCATCATTGAAGACCCTGGCCAATGGGCTTAAGGAGAAGATTGATGTGATCAATGAAAAGGTTTGCTCCCTTATTTCTTAGATGTGGTTGGCTCTGTTTTGGTAGTTATTTATATTACATGGTGCGGTTATATAGAATTTAGATGTCAATATTTCGGTAATGTTTAAGTGGAAGGAAAACTAGACCTGGCAATTGATATGTTTGTAAATCGAAACACAAAGGAGGTTCGAGCACCTATTTTGACGTACCAACTAATTTTCATCTCAATCTTTATAAGTTAGTATGATAGTATCCTTTTCTGCTTATAACAAATCCTCGAGGTTTCCTTTACATTGTTTTTTTGAAAACTCAATATTCTCGATATGAATATGATAGAAGTTCATGCCACACCTGAGGGAGTACATCGTAAATGCTTGAGTAGAATACATAATAATCATTAATTTGCTTGCTATGGTGTTTAATCTTTATCTTGAACATGTGTATTATATATTCTCACACCAATAAAGGGGTGTTACTGTTTCTAGGATTTAACTGTATGAGAAACTCCCTCTGTTGCCAAGTTGCCTTGTTCTATTTTTCAACACCAATCTTAGAGGGTTGGCGTCAGGTTAGCAATAAATCAGAAAACTCTTGTAAAACTTCCTTATAGTTGACCCCATCTTGATGGGTTAGGATGTTGTTGAACTTTGGGCTCCTTTTTAGGAAGATATCAGATGATTCATGAGTGTTTTACCTAATTTCCATAAGCATCCTAGGTACAAAGTTTTTAACTTTAATAACATAAATAATAAAATAATTTTATAAAAATATTTATGCAAAAGTTTTCAATAACGATCACTTGGCTAGGTAGCAATGAGGATGACAAATCATCTCTAAGTTGATATCACAACCATAGTCACCAAGTTCGGGTTTGTCAATAAGTTGGCAAGGGTAAAACTCGGGAAAGTTCGGTGAAAATCGGAAAGTTTGAGAAAAAAAAACAGGTAAAAGTCGGGGGAAAAAAAACAGGTTCGGGTTTTAATCGGCGAGAGGGAAATTTGAAAAACATCGGCGCGTTCGGGGCCTTCAAAAGTCAAGTTTTTAGCCCACATTTAAACAACCAAGATATTTCTAATGCGACTTATATAAAGATTATAGGTCAACAACAACAAATCAACTAAGTTAATCATGCAATTATGCAAATGCAAGTAAACAATAGAGCAACCCCACAAAGTAACATACTAAATTATGAACATCATGATAAGTTGATAATGCCATCCCAAAAGAAAATATTACAAAACTTAAAGATGTCCATTGTCCAATATTCACTAATCAAAATAGAATAGAAAATAGAAAGTAAGTATCTATCATGTCGTCGAGAGCATCCAATGCCAAACTTGCAATTTGCATCATCCTCTCTTGCTTTATTCTCTTCATCCTCCATGAATTCAATGTCATCGAACTCATCATCGGAAGAAAGTTGAATTTCAATGTCATCGGACTTATCATCAATACAATCACAAAGTTCTGCAAAAAAACACATTTTTAACATTTTTTTCAATAAAAATGCCAAAAAAAAAAGGCAAATTTGGTAACCTGTAAAAATAGAGAGAAAAAAGGGTAACAAATCGGCTGCCATAAAGTCACGTTTTAAACTCGTTTTTTTCAAAAAAACTCCGAACTTTTTGACTATGATCACAACTCTTATAAAGAGAGTGATGGATATCTGTTGCACACCTCTGGAATTTTGAGGGTCAACGTAGATCGTTGGATCTGCCCGATCGTAATTTTCGACTGTTGGATCTTCACGAGGATGGCTTTCGAACGTCGTATTTGTTATAGATCTCTTGGATAATTGCTAGAGGAGATGGGAGTGGATCATAGACAGCTTCGCCTAGTATGTCTTCCGAGAGTGACTAGAGTTGATTTGATGTATTTTATATTTTTATTTTGCTTAATATAGCCCTTAGATGTCTTTTAAGTCGTAATTCGGATGTATGCCATGTGGACACCTCTGTATGAGCAAATATTTGAATTTTCACTCAAGTACAAATTTCAAAGGACTCGCTTCGAGGGAGCGGAGTACAAAATGTATATCAGGAGATTGCGGGGAAATCCGTCTTTGATCCTTTGATACTCGATTTCGAAGTACAAAGATTACAACAAGTGAGAAAATGAAAAGAGAAGAGCGTTGCGGTGCTTGATCCTTCCGGGCTTTGCGCGTGATCGGCTAGGGGCTTTGCTTTACTCTTCTTCTCCTAGAATCTTCACTTGTTCTTCGACTTGCTTTGGACTTGAATCTTCAATTTTCCATCTTCGATCTTTGGTCTTCAATTTTCTTTGGTTTGCTTTGATCTTCGATCCTTCTTCTCCGGGATTTCTTGGAGCTTTGAAGTATCTTCAGTCGGGAGCTTTGTAGGTTCTTCTTGCTATGGCCAAAGATCCTCTCTTCTCTTCTTGTCCCTCCTTTTATAAGGGTCGAAGTAGTTATTGTAGAGAATAACTACTTCGGGTGGTTGAAGCAACCTCCTGGTGGTTTCTATAACTTCCCTTGGATGGTTAGAGAAACTTCCAGGTGGTTTATATAACTCCTTGATGATTAGGATCATATTTAAGTGGTTTTGTAACTTCCACTGGTAGTTTAATCCTTTTGAGTTTGAGTGAACCGGTCTGATTAAAACGACTTATGGTTCGGGTCTTAAAATCCGAGTCGACTTACTGCGACCCAGATTTTAACAAAATTAACTCTTGATCCGGTCATTTCTGACTTGGTGGATTCAACGAGTTTGTCGAATCTAGCGTAAGCTTAATTGTAGAAGCTTAAGCTTGACTATTCTTCGGCCTTGTATATCGGCTTGTCGAAGGATGCTCACCTCTAAGTATCAATCTATTGACTTAGATATAGCCTTTGGAAGATAGGGATATAGTACTTTCCTTACTCTCAGACTTGGTCAAATTTCGGAGCGTAAGGAAGCAAGAAGAATTTCCCTGGTCATCAGGGTAATAAAGTATAAGGAAGCAAAATTTCCCTGGTCATCAGGGAAATAAAGTCTTCCAGACTTAGCCAAATTTTTGAGTGTAGAGATAAATTTCCCTGGTCATCAGGGAAATAAAGTATAAGGAAGTAAAATTTCCCTGGTCATCAGGGAAATAAAGTCTTCCAGACTTAGCCAAATTTTGAGTGTAGAGACAAATTTCCCTGGTCATCAGGGAAATAAAGTATAAGGAGGCAAAATTTCCCTGGTCATCAGGGAAATAAAGTCTTCCAGACTTAGCCAAATTTCAGAGTACAGAGAAAAATTTCCCTGGTCATCAGGGAAATAAAGTCTTCCAGACTTAGCCAAATTTTTGAGTGTAGAGACAAATTTCCCTGGTCATCAGGGAAATAAAGTATAAGGAAGCAAAATTTCCCTGGTCATCAGGGAAATAAAGTCTTCCAGACTTAGCCAAATTTTGAGTGTAGAGACAAATTTCCCTGGTCATCAGGGAAATAAAGTATAAGGAGGCAAAATTTCCCTGGTCATCAGGGAAATAAAGTCTTCCAGACTTAGCCAAATTTCTGAGTACAGAGAAAAATTTCCCTGGTCATCAGGGAAATAAAGTCTTCCAGACTTAGCCAAATTTTTGAGTGTAGAGACAAATTTCCCTGGTCATCAGGGAAATAAAGTATAAGGAAGCAAAATTTTCCTGGTCATCAGGGAAATAAAGTCTTCCAGACTTAGCCAAATTTTGAGTGTAGAGAAAAATTTCCCTGGTCATCAGGGAAATAAAGTATAAGGAAGCAAAATTTCCCTGGTCATCAGGGAAATAAAGTCTTCCAGACTTAGCCAAATTTCTGATTCTCTAACTTTAGGCAATATTTCAATGTCTACAACCTCATAGGCCATTGGTTTCGTGTTAGATTAGTGTCATGTGGCCATATTCAAGTTATACTTTAGATGGGCACAAAGGCACTAAAGAGGTGCTTTCTAGGTATATAATAATGAAAAAAAACTTATTCACGTCAACGGTAACAATGTTGTTATTGTTCACGGACTGTTCATGGGAATAATAACCGCAAAGGGGGAGTCCTCCACATTTGGTCCTTTTGAGGCTTATTTAAAGCCTTTCTTTCATCGCCTCTTGATCTATATCAGGTAATTTAGTTTTATGAATAAAAAATATGCTGGTTTTGGCTTTTTTTCGTGTGATTTGAAGGCATGAAGTGATTCCACAAATTTCGGTGACTCTGGCGAAGATGTGAAGCCTTCAACAATCTATCATCTTTGTCTCTCTTTTTTTCTGTATTATTCTACATGTTTTTCTAGTAAAACTCGAACCCATCAACCTCTATCGCCACTTTACAAAAAACTTGCAAAATTCTATTCAACTGAACCTAAAATATTGTCGAAAACTATCAAACTTTGCCTGAATTCCTTGAAACTTGAAAAGCCTCAATTTTCATAGCTGAGTTGAAATCCAATTGTGCCCAAGCTCAGCTCTGGACTGCACAACCCAGATCTAAGAAAAATCCTTGAAACCTTAGATCTGTTCAATTAATGTCCACCAAATTTGGATTGCAAATTCTCTATCACTAGCCCCTAAACCGTACAAAGCTTTGTTTTGATCGGATAATTGCAGCTAGATCCCCCCCCCCCCCCCCCCCCCCCCCCCCCCCCCCCCCCCCTCCCTCCACACACACACACATCATCATCATCACCATCATCATCATCATCACCATCATCATCATCAACAACTTGTTGTCCTCAAAATCTACATATTCCTTAACCCCCATTCTTCACCTAGAGTGAGATCCCTTAGTTATGCTAAAACCAATGTTGTCTCGTGCGATGCGTGATTGTATAATTCAGACTGACCTGATAGCATATGCATTCGAATATGCGATTGTGATCACACAACTTATTTGTGCTATTTTTTCTTTTTCCTTTATTTGTTGAGTTTTGAATTAAAAAAATGAAACACGCATATAATCAAATACTAGCATACTGCATATCACATACTTTAAAATAAAAAAATACATTAAAAGAAAAACATCTAACCTTCTGATGAGAAGTGGCCTGAATCGTCGCCTTCCCATGGCTCAAGACCTTCAATTTCCCTGATGGTGTAGAGGGCACCTCCTCCTCCTCCTTGGTGCTACTATTACCTAGTTCCTTCTCTCACTCACGCTCATCCTCTTTAGACTCGTACTAGATGTACCTGCTCCTTTTGCGATGATGGGTGCATAATGGAACCGTGGCTACCATATGCATTTATATGATTATCTTCTTGCGGATGTTGTCGGTGGCCTCGCGGCACTTCTTGGTGTCGGACCCTGTCAGATGCACCAAGTGTTGCTTGAGCCTTGCGATGCCACCCATGGCTTCATAGTTGCAAAGCTCGCATACCATAATATTTTTCTTCTTCGGACTTTTGTAGTGGTCGTATTTATACCCGATATCTTTTGAATTGAACAGCTTTAGAGGCTTAATGTCGCCTGATGGTCCCTTACCCATGAAAGCCATCTACGAAATGAGGGTGGTGGAGGTTTGGAAGTGATTAGAGGGGAAGGGGGATGTATTTGGGTGAAGAAGTGTAGAATTGGAGGTCTATTTAAGCTTAAGATGTAAAATAGTCATGGGTTCACACAATGACTTGTGCGACCGAACATGTGTTTGGTCCGACTTTTTACTATTGGAGTTGTCTCTATGCGGCTACACAAGTACCTATGTGCCCACTAGCTGCACAATGACACCGGTCCAAAATTAGATTGTTGGATTTATGCGGCCACACTAGTCATATGCGATCGCATATGTGCTTTCTTGCATATGCGGAGTTTGCATAGTAATTTTTATGGAGGACATACGTTTTTGCGGTCGCATATGTCCGTATGCGGCGGCATATGACAACAAAGGCTAGTACCCCTCATTTCGTTCTGTATCAGTGTGGATTCTATTTATGGAAAATGGTAGTTCCAGTTTCCACAATTCTAACACTAATCACCCATCCTATCGAGATTTTTGTCATAACTCGATTACACCCTTTGGTAAACCAAAGTTATTGGGATAAGGATCTAAGTTCACCGCTACCTTAGGATTAAGGGACAATGCCTTTTAGTGTTGACGAGTTAGTTAAATCTAATTCATAACTAATTTTGTGCTTATCGACCATGTTATTGAGTCGAGTTTTTTTTTTTTTGCAAAAAAAAAAACGTGTTTAAAACACGATTTATTGTTGTGGCCTTTAGTTTACTATGCGACCTTTTCCTGATTTTTTGATAAAGTCGTGATTCTTTAAAAAAATCATGATTTTTGCGTTTTAATCCTGATTTACATGCTTTAATCCCATTGTACACTGCTCAAAAAAATATTGAAATATCTTTATATATTTTTAAAAAACTTCTGTCGTTTTTTCCCTCTACACTTACCCGAATTTTTCCGGTTTTTCCGACTTCTCTCCTAGCTGATTTTTTCCTGACTTCCGACTTGGTAACTTTGCTTATCAGTGATTTCATTCAGTGTATTCCACACAACACGCCTCCATGGAAATAGATCATCCTATGATATAGAGGTCGAGTGTGTTACAATTTTCACAAATGAAGTACTTAACTTCACCATGTTACTTATCTAGTTCATTTCAATGTTATTGAATCTATAATAGGTTGCTATCTGATGAAACGTGTCATACATGCAGTGTTTTATGGAGAATGTCTTATTTACAGCATAGTACTGTTGGAAAGTTTGTCTTATTATTTCCATCCTTCTATATAGCAACTTGTATCACAAAATTTCCTGCTTTTCCCTCATCTAAGTTAAATTTAGGGTTGTTAGAATTTCTGAGCAGCAAGGGTTCCTTTCAAAATAGAATTGATTAAAATCCCTATTTCACACCAATTCTACCCCAAGTAGTCTAGGAAACCCTAGATTACATCTGACAGTTTAGGGGGGTACATTCTGAAACGTGTGTATTAGAGATTTGGTAGAGGTAAGGTGATGACAGGGGTGGAGATTAAGTGCTTAGACAAGCTATTTTCTCAACTGATTGCATAATTAGAATTCTACCAAATGAAAGTGAGGGGAGTACACAGTACCTTCTTCAATCTTGTTGTCAAGAGCAGTATCTAATGGGCTCCAGTTGTCCTAACAGCATGATATACTGCAGGGTTGTGGCAGGATGTTACACAGATGGTCATCAGATTACACATTCTTTACTCCCACTATCGCACCATGGAAAATACACTGGAGAAGAACCCCCCCACGTATTGGGGAATAGGGTAATCTCGCTAGAACATGTCTGACACATTGAATGATGACAATTAAGTTAGGGAATGATAAGAATGATTTTGAGGGATATCTTAAGAATGTTGATGAAGAGACTCTCATAGCATGTTGTTAGGTAATGCGGCGGGCGATGCTCTACTATTTCATCGAGTATGACCAAGTATACAACAACTAGATTGAAGAATGGCAGGAGATATAACGGAATAGACAGTTATTACAACCAACATTCTACCTTGCTCACTGGATTTTGTTACTTGACTTGGGTGGGAAGACTGATTTATGTCACCAAACATTGCTCACCAGTGTTCTGAAAGGTTCAAGGCGCACATGAGGCGCAAAGGTCTCTTAGAGCATAGGCAGTAGGCGCAAGGTGCAACTCAAGGCGTGCGCCTGATTCAAGTTATATATATATATATATATATATATATATATATATATATATATATATATATATATATATATATATATATATATATATATATATATATATATATATATATATATATATATATATATATATATATATATATATATATAGAGAGAGAGAGAGAGAGAGAGAGAGAGAGAGAGAGAGAGAGAGAGAGAGAGATGGGTAGGGAGCCTGCATCTAAGATGTAGCATTGTTGTTGCACCTCTCGCTTGTTTACCTCGCTAGAAGTTTTAGAATTTGATGATTTTTGGTGGGTGTGTTTTCTAGGGTAAGGTGATCATCCTCACCAAAAATCAGCAAATGCTAGAACTTTTAGGGTCATCAAATGAGCTAGGTAAAATTAACGGTTACAGTGAACGGTCGATAAAGTTTCGAACATTTGATGATCCTAAAAGTTTTAGAATTTACTGATTTTTGTGAGGATGATCACCTTACTCTAGAGAATACATCCACCAAAAATCACCAAATTCTAAACCTTCTAGGATGGTAAACAACGCCTGAGGTGCAGCAACGATACTGCACCTCAGGTCTAGGCTCCCTTTTCCCACACACACACACACACACACACACACACACACACACACACACACACACACACATATATATATATATATATATATATATATATTTATGTGTGTGTGTTCAAAACATGCATAACTAGACTAAGAAAATGAATCTTAACACATTAGATAAATTGGATAGATCGTTGTTGCAACAACACAAATGTCGTAGCCTTATAGGTTTGAATTACGGCTCAAAATAGGTTATTTAAAATATATTAAATTTTCAAATATGTATAGTTCAAATTCAATAACCACTTATTAGATATCAAATGTGATATTATAACAATCAAAAAATAAATAGTGAACGTGTTATTTCATCTGTGTGCTTGTGCACAGGCTTCTAAGTCAGTATGTAAGGTGCAAATCGAAAAAGAGAAGGAAACTTAATCAATCTTGTAATAGTTGAAATGATATCAAATCCAACCCACAATTGCTCATATGGCCCTACCTAAGAACTGTAACAAATAATTTTGAATGTAATTAATAACTAATCATTGTGCCTATATTCAAGACTAATGCAATCATTAATCAAATCTACTTAATAACTTAATCATATTGCCAAAAATATTAAGTGCAAGCACATAATTGCGCATGGATTCAACCAGGCGCATCTTTTCAGCGCCTGGAGTCTTGAGCCCAAGCGCACCTTTTTAACAGAGTCTCACCTTGTGCTTTTGAGAGTGAGAGAGAGAGAGAGAGAGGGGGGGGGGGGGGGGTGAGCCTAGTTGAGCTTGAGCCTAGGCGCGCGCCTTTAATAACACTGTTGTGTACTGCAATTATCTTTAGGTGATCTATTAGATAAGCATGATTGGTATGACGTGGTGTCCATGATTGAGTCCCAACAAGGTTTTAGCCAGCCATGGCCTTTGATAAGGGAGGTATGCATGAAAAGCGGAATACCATCTACACATTCAGTATAGATGACGCATTACCCTACATGCTAAGATGAATTGAAATCCTAAATCTAGATATTTAACCTCCTTCAGAAAAGATCAATTCTAGGGCTGAATTCTTTTAAGCTGGGTTAAATTGATACGGTCCATGAGGAACAAATGTCAAGGGCAAGTTGGAAAATTTACTGTAACTGATCCAGAAGTTGGACCAGATTTTCCTTATATTCATTTAGTTTTATTTCTTTCATGTATGTGGTGGATCATTAGAAAAATAATGTGTTGCATATGTGGTGGTTTAAATTAGAAGTTGGTACTTGGTAGTATTATTTCAAGGGCATGGTTTCTTTTGAAGTGCAATGCCATGACATGCAAGAGGGAAGTAAAAAAGGGTAGTGGTGTAGTCAATGTGGCCCATGATAAACTTGAAAGAAAAGGGAAGCCGCCGGTTATCTCTCACACGACTACCCTCGCACCTCTTCACCTCCCTTCCAATATCTCCTCTTTTTAATTCCTTTAGTTGGCATGTTGGGAGCTATTTCTGGAATTCAAAGAAGATAGTTGTGGATTGGATATATGCGCACGCTCGCACACACGTGCATGGAGAGGGTGTACTATAGAAGGATTTTAGTTTAAGAACTACATATGAAATCTCTTCTTTCTTCATTCATTTCTTTCATATTGGGTTTGGTTTTACTCCAAAAGCTCCTAAATTTGAACTTTTATTGCTGAAAGTGCATAATTTTTTGGTATTAAATGCGAAAATTTATTACTTTTTGGCCTTGATTTAGACACAATTGGGAAGAAAATAGTAACTTAGATCTACATGTTGGCTAAATCATACTTGCTCAACATCACATAGTTTTACTCCTTAGAAAGTTCGGAAATGTATGATAAAAGATATATTGTCTTATTTGGAGAAGTGTTCTAACTTCTAAGCAACAAATAGTATAAATAATTATTGTCATATCGAGAAGAAAATTATAATACAGAGTTTTCACAGGCCATGTGTGCATGCATCCTGTAAAATCATAAAAAAAAATCAAAATATGTAGACCCACAGTTTCAAAATGTTACAAGTCATGAGTTTTGGATTGGAGCATGTTTCCATGTTTTTTCTGAGTGCCTCCTTATTTTTTTCTTAGGACATGTCTCCAGAGTAGGGTTTTAAATCTTGGCCGATAACGGTACGTATCAGTTTTGGTCGTTTCGAGACTGGTACTGCATCAGATCCTGATACCTGGCCCATACTGGCCGGTACCGGTACGTACCGGTCCGTATTGGCCGGTTCAGGCTGGTACCGACAGGTACTTCGGTACCAACATGTTAAATTTTTTATTTTTGGGTTTTTTTCCGCAACCGGTATCGGTCCGTATCGGCCGGTACCGGTACACACCGGCCGGTACATAGCAGTTCGGGGCCGACCGATACCGTGATTTTAAACCTTGCTCCAGAGTAGGTGCAGTGGAAAGCTTACAAGGTTTCTTCTACTGGTGATAGGACCACAATAGATTTTAAAAGGACTCATACTATCATGTTAGCTTACAATGAAAACCATATGTTTTGATAGAATGGGTAACATCGAAGAATTCCCTGGAAGTCCTCACTAAGAATTAGATTTTTGTTTGACATGTTCATCAAAGCACCAACTCTTTGGTTGTTCAGTTTGCAAAAGAGCTATGCTAGTTGCTCACAACATACCAGATTTATTTCATGCCACTTGGAATTTCTCATGTTTCCGCATTGTTACAGTAGTTAACATTCTCTTCCTTACCTAATTTCTTAAAATTCTGAAGTCATGCTAATTGATCTTTTGCATTCTTATTATCTTGCAGATCTCTAAGGCTGATTTCGAGTTAGTAAAAAATGCCCAAGAAAATTCCAAGTTGTTGTCTGACATTGTGCAATCCCCGGACAAGCTACAGGTGAATTATCTCTCTGTTAGGATATGATGCATACTTTTTAAATTATCAAAGCACCAAACTTTTTGGTGATACTATTTTATTCTCAAAGAGTTTTCAATTATGGTAGTTTGACTATGTTATGGTCGTTAATCACGATCTGCAGTTTACAATTTGCTAGTCATTTAAGGAGGTCCCTGCCTCCAATGGTGAACTATAATCGCTGCTGTATCATAAATGAGTTTTGCCTGGAATGTTCATGATCTGACGAGCTTGGCGTTCTTAGTGCTCACTACGTTTTATGGCTCTATTTGTATGTGCCATCATGACATTTGGGTTTACAACAATTCCTTAGCTTTAGTTGCCAAATGGAGGCGATTGATATTAGAAAGCACCAAAGCAGATTAGTTTTAGGCACACGACTTATATGCGAATACGATATGCTTAAGGTGGGTGGTCTGGTTCAACTGGAACCTGACATGGACCCAACTTGTTCCCCAAAAGCAACCATGGTCCATACATCTCAATAGAAAAGAATCAATAGAAAAGGAAAGAATCGGAGTTGATTGATATCTTTCTTGAAACAAAGAGAAAAAGAAAGATGAAACATAAATCACTGATTAACTAAGCCCTCTTAGGGGCTTGCTTAAGAATAAGAAAGAGGAATCTTATGAAAATATATGGACTAAAGTTTGATCCTATCATGGGGATTCTGTAAATATCCCATTCAAAAAATAGAAATTTCAAAATCATTGGGACTTTTTCGGAGATTGGATGCAGTTATATGGGCCTTCTTTTTCCTGTGGTGTACGGGTCACTTGGTGTTTGACTTGACTTGAAACAGTGAGTCAACTAAATTTTGACATGCCTGAGCTTGTCTAAACCCACGATCCATCCGCTAGACCCGAATACTTGTTAGACCTATCTTACAGTAACGTATATCTGAAGTTGATTAGTGTAAATCCAGCGGCTTGAAGTGCAAATAAGCATGAATTGTTATGGTAGTTGGAGTCAAAGCTTCTTGTGATTAATTACTAATTAATGGGTTGAATAGTTTACTTAATGTAAAAGCATAGAAGTTGGCTGCTATAAACTGAACATACTTAAAAGATCTAATCTGGTTATTTTTTATTTAAACTATCATAGTTTATCAAGGTTAGTTTCTTCTGTATTGGTTAAAAGGCTCATGATTAGGTATTAGAAGTTGACTACTATCATAATTGACGAACTATAAGACGTGTACCTATGCAGTCAAAGTCGGTAGTCGGTCCCTAGTCGGCCAAGGGCCGACTAAGACTAGTCGGGACTAGTCGGCCAAAACTTATTCTAATCCCTCCCCCTCCCTAAACATATATGATATATGAACTAGCATAAATGTTAATAAGTATATGATATTAGTCGGTCAGTAACAATGCATGCCTTCACACTTCACAACATGGGTATAAATACATAAGTAATAGAACACAGTTGTATTGGCTTCATGCCCATGTCAGAAGACTCAGAACGAATAATTCATCACAATATTTGTTTGTTGATTTTTAATCTGTGAATAACCCCAATTTTGATTATATGGTTATATGGATATCAATAAATAAACAATAATTATTTGTCTGTTTTTATCTCAGATTCCCAGGTCCTCAACAGATGATTATAGGGAAGAGCCATAGTTGTGACTTAAGACTTCGAGGCAATGCAAAAAATCCAAACAAAATTACTTGCAAAGACTCATTCCAAAAAAAACAATTGCTTGCAGAATGGCGTCTGGGGATTAGTCCCAATCGCTAGTTGGGGACTAGTCTGGTATAGTCGAGTCTAGTCGGGATTCCGCCCAGCTATAAAATAATCGGAATTAGTCAGTCGGCAAAATGCCACCTAGAGACTAGTCGGGGACTAGTCGCCGACTAGTCCCGATTTTGATAGCATAGACGTGTACTGTAACTATGTACGATTGTTTGGTTTGGATCTATGATTTGTGGACATGGACACGGGTGTCGAGTATCGGCACAGACATTGGTGTTGGATATGGAAAAATCATACAACTTATATACGAGGAAACACACAATATATATATATATATATATATATATATATATATATATATATATATATATATATATATATATATATATATATATATATATATATATATATATATATATATATTGGGGCCTGGGAAGCTGAACTCGAGTTCACCATTCAAATGGTGAACTCAAATTTAGAAGCTGCCACGTGTCTTGAGAAAGTGTTCAACCCTCTTTTACTTTTTTGCTTTATGTATGTTCAATGTTCATCCCTTTTAAATACATATCCCCTTTTACTTGTTTTTTGTCTTTTCAGTGGCCACATGGCGCAATATAAACCATGTTTCTCCATTCATTTGTGAACTCAAGTTCACCAAACCCTTTCCCATATATATATATATATATATATATATATATATATATATATATATATATATAGAGAGAGAGAGAGAGAGAGAGAGAGAGAGAGAGAGAGGACTGGGTTCCTACGACAGCATCGTATGGAGTACCCTATGACATATGGTGAATTAGTAATGTTAGAATGTACTGAATTTTTTTGAGGATGATCACCTTACCTTAGATAAAATGCCCACAAAAAATCAACGCATTTTAAAACTTGTTGAGCCATCAAATGCTATAAGCTTTATCGGCCATCCGTTTTAACCGTTAAATTGAAAAGCGTATTAGATGCCCCTAGAAGTTTTCGAATGTGCTGATTTTTTGTGGGTGATCATCCTAAGATAGGGTGATCGTCCTCATAAAAAATCAGAACATTCTAACTGTTCTAGGGTTACGAATTCACCTTATGTCATAGGCACCCTATGACGTATCATAGGAACCCATTTTCCATATATATATATATATATATATATATATTAAGTATAACTAATACCAAGCATAATTATTATCAACCATGGATGTAATAAGAGGAAGGAAGAGATATTGTGTTTGTCTATCGAAGGGTGTATTTAATGCAATTAGAATAAACTCTAAAAGACAAAATTTCAAATATGATGCAAGCCTTTCTTTTTAATTAACGATGGATGTGATGGAAACAATAGGTAAATACCGTGGCGCATGTAATGTTGTTGGTAGCCCTATACAGAAAAAGAAACAAATTCTCGTTGATAACACAACATATTAATATTAATGTTGCTTATCTCTATAGAGAAAGAAACAAATTGTATTCAATAACGCATCACTGATAATGTGCTTACTATAAAGCAATCAGTGTTCTGAAAGGCTCAAGGCACACATAAGGTACAAAGGTCCCCTGGAGCCTAACCGCAAGGCGCAACTCAAAGCGTGAGCCTGATTGAAGTAAGGCGCAAAAATATAAATAAATAAATATGGTATATATATATATATATGTGTGGGTGTGTATGTGTTATTTTGTTCACAGTTCAAAGGTGCTGGCCTCCTCTGGCTCTGGGATTAAAAAAAAAAATAGCATCAAAGGGTCTGCTAAATCAAGGAGAAAATAATAAAATGGGAACCTAAATCAAATGGGGGACCCTAACCACAAAGCGACATGCAAAAAATAAAAAAATGGGGGACCTGATGGCAGAGCCGGAGGAAGGGGGCAAACAAAAACAGAGGAAAATAGGCTCGCACAGTCGCATGCAAATTGCAATCCATTCAAAAATAAAAAAAATGGGGGATTGGGGGAGCACAATAGGGAAGGGGGCAAACAAAAACAGAGAAAAAAAAGGGCTCGCATGGCAGATGAATCAAAAAAAAAGAAGAGGGAGGGGGGGGGGGGGAGAAAAGAAAAACTTGGTCGGAAGAGTGTCGGATTTGGAGGAGGCTGGAAGAGCTGGAGGAGGCCGAAGGAGCACCTAAGGCTGTCGGAGGGGGATGTCGTTGCAGCGCCTCTCTCCGTCTTCCTCTCCTGTCGGGCGAGCACATAGAGATTAGAGACCTAAACCCTTTTTTTTTTGCCTGGAAGTTGAAACGATGGGCTACTGGTGTGTTTCAATTTTTTTTTTTAAAGTTAGGTTCTTTTTGTTTTTGAGTTTGTTGTTATGTGTAAACACCATATATGGTGGGTGACCACAAAATCAAAGCGAGCACTGGTGGGGGACCGCCAAATCAAAACCAAGCGTCTGACAACACCTAGATGTGTCTTTTATGTGCTTGGGACCTTGCGCCTAAGCGTGTGCCTATGTGCCAGGCGCGCTCGTGCTTCTAGTGAATGTCTCCTCGCCTTGCGCTTTTTAAGGTGCGGGGTCTGAGCCTGGGTGCGCCTAGGCCTATGCGCGCCTTTAATAACTCTGAAAACAACATGCGACGTGGCCCCACAAATTCAGGGTACCCTGGGTTGATGGGTTCCATAATTCCATTAACAGTACACATTTAATGCTTTTATACAACCGTACTATTGTTCACACAAAACCCTTATTTCATGTGTCCACATGTGTGGACACGGGTGTCAGTGTCAACATGTGTGGACACGACACCGGGGCTAAGTGGGAAGTGTCCCACAAATCATAGGCTTGGACTTGTAGCTTTGTCCACATGTAGTCAAGTACTATAATATATTTGTCAATAGATACAATTTAATGTGCTCAAAACTTCAAAGCCTAATTAATCGTATGAGTTTAAAAGTGATTAGATATGAACTGTAACTGTTTGGATATAAGTTGGAGTCATATGATAGTAAAACCATTTGTTGGTTCAAAGGTTTATGAAATGTCAACTCTTTGCATACCTGATTGAGCTTTTCTTAACAATTGGACCAGAATTGAACCTGTACCCACCTTGTAATGGGTTATATTTGGTTATTCAAGACTCGACCTATTGGGCCTTATGGGTCTATCTCCCTCATGATGAACCTGATCTAACCCTACAAGAGACATTGATGGATTATGCTTTGCTAAAATTCAAGATCCAAGCTCTAACTGGGTCAGGAATCCATCATGTAGGGCCTAGACTAACCGCGGGTCCGTGCCTGGTTGATATGTTCAATGAGAGAGGGAAAAGACAATGGACATACGAGACAAATGGTTTGATCAAGTGCATTTACGACACAAATCAAGTTGAGGAAGACGGAAAACTATTTAGCCCTTATCTGCAAATTCATACTTCCCCTAAGTTTCATAGAACCTAGTGGCCGTTATGTATGACGGCCTCTTCCTAAATAATTACTCTACTAGAGTATTCTTCCAAAAGAGTTTGGTTTGAATGGACTCCACCCATGTACATCTTGAATCTATCTTGTCTTACCTAATCTCGTAAGGGTTTAAATGGCAATGTGAATTGAACAGAGCTCCGCTAATTCTGTCAAGGTTGCAGACCATTCCTGTGGTTATCTGGGAAAGTAGTTGACAAGAACTCCCATCGTCCTCCTAGGATTTGGAGGCTTGCGAGGCGGTAGTCTTTGGTATTTTCGTGAGGAAGCACCTGCACCACCCCAAGGATTGGCCTCCAATGTCAGCCGTGCTTGCCCTAGATGCATTCTTACTTTTTTTTCTTGCCTCGTTAGCACTCATTCCAATTAACTATTGATGACAGGGGCATTAAAATCCATCATGTATTGATTTGAAACCTTGATCTTTAGCTTGTAAACGAAGGCTCTAACCACTTAGCGATGTTTTCCTTGATTGCAGCCCAAATTATGGTCAATAATTTACTCAATGACATGGCTATGGTCATTTGATTGTATGTGGACTTGCAAACTTAATTTTTTTTGGTTGATCATTGAAGTTTTATGGTTAGCATTTAATTCTTGTTATATTTTATCTGTACTGTTATGTAGCCTATGCTCATTAGTAAAAATCTTCCAAAGATGGCTCCTTGGTATCTTTTCATAATATAAATTGCCGAATCCATTCATATTAATTCTTGTGATTTTTTTTTTTTTTGGTTCTAATCCAGACTTCTATATTCAAGGTTTTTTCCATTCATAAAATTGACCAAATATGCATTATCTAAAGTTGTTTAATTAACTGCAGTTAGTCATGGAAAATGTTTTGTAGTTGGTTTCTAATTACCTTTTCACTTAAAGAGGGCCCTTGAGGAGAAAAAAGTAAATCGAGCTGCAGTGAAGAACTCTGAAAGGTTAGCAATGCAGAGTGTCCAAGAGAAGACTTCCACTTTGGAGGTGTACTCGAAGGTATAGAACTTAAAATATTTTATTTTACTAAGTTTGATCCCAATGAATCTTATATTATAATTATCTATCTTGGGCCACAAAACTAGGTTTCTGTGAATTATATGTATTCGTAACTTGATTGTTTCTTCACTTCATGTTGGGCTTTTCATTATGTGGAACAAGACATAAAAAGTTGACCATATCCACTTCCTTGATGTTCGTAAAAATCTAGTTGATTTTTACTGATGATGAGCCGGTGTATGGAGATAGACGTGGGAGCCAGTCTGATGAACATCAATTAGTTAGACGTGGTAACTAAAAATTGGTTGTCAGACACATAAATAAATCAATGTGATATGAACATGCCACCTAAGTATATTTTATAATAAATATATTTATTGAAAGATTGATATAACAAAAGCATGATAAGGCAGCAATACAAATTTGACTACATTTATGTTCTTGTTTTGGGGGTGTCAACAGCTCTCTTGTTTTGGGAGTTGGTCGTTCCTGGCCCTTTACATCCTTGCTGGTCTCGCTTGCGATAGAGAAGATCGACTCACCAGCCCTTACCTCCCTCCAGGGGCGGAGCTACATGGGGACCAGGGGGGGTAGCTGCCCTCCCTGGATTTTGAGATTTCCTATATATGATCTCGTGTGGCTCGCTATGCAGCGTCCATGTAGCACAATAACAGTAGTTTTGCCCCCCCTTGCGTGCCATACAACTAAGTCACACTCCAATAAAAAACAAACAAACAAAACAAAACAGCAAACACCTATTTAAGTGCACAAGTTTTTTAATTTCACGTGCACAGTTAGGAGAGCAAAAATGCTCTCCAGGTCCTGGCATGACTCACGAGTGCATGTCGATAGCTATGCATTGACTAATATAAATAAAAGGTTGGGACAACATCCAACCGTTGGATTTAATCTAATGAATGAGGTTCATGGTTGATTGGTTAAAAAAAAACCCTAAATCTTTCTATCTCCACTATTGCCAACTCCAATCTAAAGGCCAACTCACAACAAAGTCCAATTGCTCCCCAACCGTTGGATTTAATCTAACGAATGAGGTTCATGGTTGATGAGAACTACTATGATTTATGAAACCCAATGGCTTCTTAATATAAGTTAAATTTTTCTTTATTTTTTTCCAATGACTTGTTATGGTCTTTTTTTTTGCTAAAATATTTTATGAAAAAATAGTAGTGGAATCTTCAATGCATGATACCTTCATTTTAATTAACCGCATTGATCATCACTTACAATTCACCATAATGCGCACCTTGAACCCCTGCAAGTAATTCTTGGCTCCGCCACTGCCTCCCTCCATCAACTTCACTCTGGGCCCTCCACCGTGTGGAATACTCCGGTGACCACTCTCCGGCAGGAATCTCGTCTCATCAAGTAGTGTAGGAGAGAAGACTGGAAACTTCTCCCCGACAATTATAAAAAAAAATTATTAAAGTTTTGCACTTTACTCAACGTACGCTACTTTGCCAATTTCCAGATGCATATAGATGCATATCCTCGGAATATTGTGCTCGTGGTTCTAATGTCTCATTTATTATACTTCCTTCTTTTGTTTCTTTTTCTGCAGGCTTTGGATAAAATGTCTAAGCACGTATCCCAGGTGCAGGCTATACAGGAGCAAGTATGGTTATTTTCAGAACTTGATTGAGGATTCTACAACATATTTTTCCCTTTTATCAGAGTGTTTTCGTTGCGTTAGCTTGCAATCAAAGCTAATTAAAATAGTTTGCTTTCCCTATGCAAAGTCTGGTCTTTCCACTAAATTGATTCTTCTTGTCTTTGCTGTTATTTGTCAGGTAAACTCTGCCAAAACTGTTGAGAAGGATGTTAAGGCTCTGAAAGCCAAGTTGAGTGATGAAGCGGTTTCAAGTATGGCTCTTGAAGCAAAAATAGTTGAACGTCAAGGAAAAGGTTTTTTTTTCTTGGCCTAAGTTAACTAGTAGCTATTTACTTCTTTTTCCTCTATCTTAGTATAACCTAATGTTGCACAAAATGCCCTCTATCAGCCAAGCAAGCTGAGGAATTAATCAAGGAAACTGAGAAAGAGAGGGATATGAGACATGCAGAAGATACTGAAAGACTTAACTCTGTAAGGACTGTGACGGAACAGAAGTTGAACCGTCTGGAACCTAGGGAAAGGAAAGTCGAGGCTATGGTAGCAAAGGTAATCATTCCGATCCCCCGTGCTGGAAAAAGTTGAGATTAGTTTGACGTGGTTTTAAAATCATTCTCAGTTTTTAGCATGTTTTTGCTGCTATGCACACCCCAGCAAAACTAGTTTCTCTCTCTTCTAGGGAGTTATTTTAATTTCAAATCTTTCTTGTTAACGGTTCCAACAAACAATCAAGGGCAGATTACAAAAACCTCCCTTGAACTATGCACCTCGTTTCATATTGGTTCTTCAACTTTTTTTTTAATCATTTTTTGAACAATTTGAACCCTCCCCTTTGTCATCTTTTATTCTGAAAAGACCCTTCTCAATTTCTAGTAAGGCTCAAATTTATTTTCAAATAATTAAGTTATGCTACCTAGGACAAGGACATTTTGGGGATAAAAGTGTGTGTGTGTGTTGGGGGGGGGGGGGGGGGGGGGACGCTGAATGCAGGTGGAGCATAGTTTATGGTTCGAATTGTTCAAAAAGCAAAAGTTGAGGGACCAATATGAAACAAGGTGTATAATTCAAGGGAGGTTTTTGTAATTTGCCAAACAATCAATTGTTAAGAATCTCAGATGTTTCCAGCACGGCAGCAACTGATTACAACTAAACTTATATATTTGTCACTCACTCAAATCTGTCTTTGGGTAACATGAACTGTTTAGGTATTGTCTATGGTTCGTCCAGGTCAGTGATGTGGGCCATGTGGCAAACACTGCTTCAGCATATCTATTATATTATATTAAGCCGGGAAAGGAGAGAAAATCCTAATTAAAAAAAAATAATAATGAAAATTTGAGGAAGATGATAAGGACCCTAAGAGCGATCCCACATTTTCTTGCCTCCCCTTTCTTTCTCCTCCCTGTGCAGTCATCCCTCGCATAACAGCCCACACCCATGTCTCTCTTCCACAGGTCACGCTCTTTCTTTTTTATTTCTTGTATAGCGCCACAGGATTTTTTGCTTGTGTTAACTAATTTATTAGGCACAGTAATAATGGATATGATATTTCGGGTATTAAACTTTCTGAAAACCTAACACCGTGTTCTTATACAAAAGGGTGAGAGTTTATGTTCAGAAGCTGATTCAGTAAGAGAAGCCGGAAAGGTGAAACAACAACAACTGCAGGTGAAACTTGAAGAGATTCTACATGCGGTATGTTTACAATGGTAGTTTAATTATTTTAATGCTCTTCTTCAGTTTGATTTTTATGTCTTTGGAGATCATGATCAGTACTTTTTTTGTATTTTTTGTTGTTTTAGTTTCACAACTACTCGAATATGGTCGGTTCCTGCCTGCAAAGGGTTCAGGTGGAGAAAGTGTCGGAGCCATTGGAGACGGAAGTCGCACATTCCCTAGAATCTGATAGCCGTATGATCTCACCTGACATCAGTGTTGCAGCAAGGATATGAAGTCACCCTGGCTATGTGATCCACAGACTTTGTCCCACTTGTTTCTTGTTGCGGTATTTAACTTATTGTATGCATTGTGCATGCTTATGGTGTCTTAAGGTAGTTTGTAGCACTTTTTTGTGTGTGAATTGTTAGTCTTGGGTTCCAAATGTTTTAGGGTTGTCTAAGAGCATGTAAGGTGAGAGTTGAGTGGATTCTAAAACCTTATTCCACTGTAACCCTATATAAAGAGCAAGAGTTGTATAGAATTGGTGAAGGTCTTTTAAAACGAAACCTGTGATTTCTGCCTGTAGTTGTCTTTGAGGAGTAGTGCATCCTTCTTCCACCTCTATCCCTTTTGGCTTTCTCTGTTACACTCTTCTTACCCTTTAGTCTCGTTTCCTTGGAAAATAATTTTAGATCTTGGTTGGGTACAACCTTGGTTTAGAATTTTCTGAAATTTCGTGAAATAATTTATTCTCCTGATGGTTGGAAACAAAATGTAGGGGTCAGAAATATTATGAAAATTCTTTAAATTTCTCTACTGTTTAAACCCTAAAGTATTTGGGCAGCTTGTTCAATTTCTCTGGAGTGATCTTTCGTTGAGAATTTATTTTACATATGTTGTAAATCTTAGATTGTTATTATCTATACATGTATAAAATACATGCTATGTACAGCCCGACATCCATAGATACTTTATAAATGTGATCTAAGTAGTTCAAAGTATGGATCTTTGCTTGATTTATGATTATCCAAAATTTCGTTAAAAAATTACAGCATCTAATCAATGTTTCTATCATTTTTATAAAATTGTAATATTCAATCTGTCAAAATATTCACATATTATTTTCATGTCCTAGTGTTGAAATATTGATCGAAATCAAAATTTTGAACCCTAGGAACATCTATTTTCATTGTGATCTAAAAGTACAGGTATCAGTTCCTCCTAACCCAATGATGCATGAACAAACCTGATCTCACTTCATCACGCTGAAAATCTAACACATGAGGCACATGGCGTTAATTAACTTCAAGGCTTTGTTCTGTTTCTGGGAATTGGAATTCTCAGGAATTGGGTCAATTCTCGTACATGCAAGCCCTGTTATGAAACAACATGGTTAATTTCTCTTTTGTTAATACTACTCCTTGTACTTTTGTAAGACTTTTGAGTTTGGTAATAATATTAGCCTGTAAGGTTTGCTGCCAAAAAAAAAAAAAACAGCATGGTTATGAGCCCACTTCCTGGGAATCCCAATTCCTAGGAAAGAACACAGCCTATATAGCTGAGTTAGCCAAGGAGCAGCAGTTCGTAAACCGAGACAAGTTAGCAGAGTTAACTACTGAAAATCGAAAACTTGAAGCAGACAATTGAGGTAGATTCCTCTGTGAGTCACGGTCATGGGGGTTAATTATCGAGTGACAGCCCGAGCCGGGGATTGATGTTCCGAGTTTTAAAAGAAAAATCGCATGGCAATCACCACAGGATGGAGATGAGTGCAACAGATCCAGGTGGTAATGGAGCCCAAAATCCCGACCCAAATCGAACTTGAGAATTCGGGCTTAGATATAATTTCCTTACGAGAACTGGATTCGGATAGGGTATGCATATAGAAATCCTACATGATCAATTTCAGATACAAAGTATAGATATCTCAATACCCATACCTGATATTTGATACCCTGCTCACTCATTCACATGCTGCAGGTGTTGGACTCTAAACTAAGGGGTTGTTATTATTAACTTCTTAAAAGGGTTTAAAGTTTGAACTAACAATCGGTAAATATCAAAATCCATTAGTTTTGGCTAACGCGGGATCCTTCTGCTGCGCACATGTAATAAGGAAACTTTTTAAAGGACAATTTTAGTCCTACATATATATAAAGATTAACAATTGTAGTAAAAAAGTAACAATTGGTAAATATTAACAATCTGTTAGCAAATAGTAACAATTTGATATGGTAAAATATCTTAATTGTCGATTGATTGTAGCGGTATTTCTGTTCATCTGGTCATAATATGATTTTTTTTTATTACCAAAAATGCTTTTAACTATGCATAACCAAGTTGATTCTATCTCTCACATAAAGAGTAACAATTAGGTATAAAAGAGTAACTATATGCTCGGTTGACAGAATAATTTTTTTTTTGATAAAAATGTACAAAAAAAATATGAAATTGTTTTGTGGTTTTAAATCGACAATATGGAGCGATTTCAATTGATTTTCATGCAACAAAATGGTTTGTGTTAAGTTGATGGCAGAAAATATGAATTTAATGAACTTGGGCTTAGCGTTATTGTCTTTTTTTTCCTATTTGGTTCAGCAGGATTTCGGGAGGGAGCCATCGCAATACGAGACTTATAGGGGGGTTTGCAAGTTGATACCTTTGTCAGAGAGCTATCACTAAGTCCGCTCCTAAACTAATCATAATCTATCTGAATTCTTACCCAAACTCGTATTCTACTAAAACTGCAATAATAGATAACTTGTGCAAAATAATACAAAGCTATAGCGATATCGAACAAGGAATGGATGTGGGTACCCAAATACTAATGTGGGTAGGGTAGTTGTAAGGATAAGGTATGTGGGTAGAGTAAGAATGGGGTTCGACCCGAAAAAGATCTGTCAGCATCTCTGCTCCAAAGGAGAGTGTAACTACCAAAATAGGGATGAAAAAATCCAAACACTAAATGTGGGGGGTCAGGCTATTTACATACAGAGTTTACTAGGGGCAACACATTTACATTAAAAAAAAACATAGCCTACCCTTGTGCTATGGACGAGGGCAACTTAGACCCTTGTGCCTCCGACCAGCCGTGTAAGGCGCCGCCCACCTCCGTCGATCGCATCCATCGCTACCGGCCCCATGAAATCCACCGTCTCCGCCTCTTCCTTCCTCTCCCCTCTAGGTGTGTGCATCGATTCGAAACCAACCTATTTAGGCAAAACCCAAACGGATCCAACCTTGGTCGGTTTTGAGGATTTCCAATCCAATCCAAACCGAACTGATATTGAAATCAAATCCAATCCAATTAAAGTCAGTTTGGATGGTCGGTTTGGCCTTTGACTCATATGCATGTTGGGCTTTTTTTTTTCTCCTTCTATTAGAACATAGTTTTAACTTTAAAAAAGAATAATTATTGTCAAATTATTAGGCCTAAATAGGATTTGTAACTGATTTTGAGTAATCCTACAGTATTGCAAAGGTTATGATAACAAGGGTATATGATGACATATGGTATATTTAATAAAATATTATACGTATATACATATGTCGGTTCGGTTCGGTTTAGGTCAGTTTTAAATTTACAAATCTGTCAACCGATCCAATCATGTCGGTTTTTAAAAAACCCAATCCAATCAGTTTTAAAATCGGTTGGTTTGGTTTGGTCACTTTGGTTTGGATCATGCACACCCCTACTCCCCTCCACCTCCCTCCTATGTCTGCAGTTGTCGATTGTCGTTGAGATCCAAGATATGCCATGGCAATTCCTGCTCGTCTTCAAACCTACTGGCACGATCTGCACCGTGAAGGACGCCATCATTTGCAAGTGGCGACAAGTGAGTCATATGTTCAACCATAGGCGTATCAAGGAGAGGATGTTTGTGATCATTTTTGGGACGAGACTGCTCGACGATGAATATGTCACCTTGGATGTGTGCGGGACCAGGCACATGGATTGTATACAGCTCTTTGAGGAGGCATCGTTCCCTATTGATATCTCTGCGCCTAAGTATGGGATCAAGACCCCTGTTGATATGAAGTTCTTTGACACGGTACCAGGCTGAAGGAGCGGATCTAGACTTTGACGGGCAGTCCAAAAGAGGGGCTATGCTTGAAGTACGATGGCTGATTCTTGGACGATGAAGGAAGATGCCTCGCCTATTACGACATCATGAAAAAGAATGAATTAGAATGGCTGCATTCATTCGTATGAATGAATTAGAATGGCTACATTCGAACGAATGAATTAGAAAAGATCATACGAATGAAACTTTTACTTGGATGGAACTGAGTACTCCACCTCCTACCAACTATTCTATCATTTCATCCAAGTTTCATCCACCAGGAGGTAACATAATTATCTACCCCTAACCAACTATATGTAAAAGCTTTGTGTAATCTTATAGCAGAGGTGACCTTCCTATGCCTGCCTGGTTTGAATCAAGCTGTAGTAGATGTCTTTCTTTTTCTTATCTATTAGGAATTAAACTATATGTGTTCCTAATAGCTCAAGTCATTTGTATCAGATTGTCACTATTTGCATATTATCTGATGATAGCTTCGTTATGATGGCATTTTCTGAGTGGTAGATACCACTCCCCTTAATGTAACATGTGAACCACACTCATGTTGTCGCAAAGGATAACTAGTGGTCGATGTAGTTGGATCTCAAGATGGAGAAGAATATGAGAGAACCAAAGAACTTCACAGGTAGTAGAGGCGAGAACGCGATACTCCACTTCGGCACTAGATCGAGAGGCATGCCTGCTTCTTAGCACCCTAAGAGAGGAGATTCGTGCCTAAGTAAACTACGTAACCTGTCATGGTGCAGCGACTATCTGGCCATCCTGCCCAGTTGGCATCCGAGTAGGCCTGGAGCATCAAGTCAGGGGATTTAGAGAACCGAAGGCCATGACCAAGGGTTCCTTTAACATAGCGGAAAATCCTCTTGACAGTAACGAGAAGAGACAAGCAGGGCTTCTGTATAAATTGGCAAAAATTATTGACTGAATATTCAAAATCGAGCCGAGTCATCATCAAGTATTGAAGTGAGCAAACCATATGCCGATAGAGTGAAGGATCGAGAAGGGGATCCGGCGCTGAAGCCGAAAGTTGAAGACCAACTTCAAGAGAGCTCTTTGACTGGTTTAACTTAAGCCAAATCGTGCAACAATGTCAATAGCATACCTAGTTTGAGAGAGCATCATAGAGCTAAAATCTAATATAATAGTATAATGCTAAAATGGAAGCCGCTCCCCCGTGTTGTGACACATGGAACTTTGAATTGAAGAGCCAAAATCCTTCCCCCGTGTGTGAACATGGTTCTCTCTCATAAAATCAATGCTATTAAAAAATATTATAAAGATGATAAATAAATGTTCAATAACATTTAATGGTCTTTTGATGTTAATTAGGAAAATCATTACTCTCTCTCTCTCTCTCTCTCTCTCTCTCTCTCTCTCTCTGACAAGTGATCGAATCACACCCCAACAAGTGAATCACACTCACTCATAGTTTTTCGGATGGCTGTGATGTCGTCTATTCCAAGTGGCATGAATTAAGTTCACCAGGGCATTGCCCGGGTTTCTTACTAGTTTATGTTGGGTATTCTACTCTATGAAGACATGCAAATGATGACTAGCACAATATAGAGAGATTACAAATCTAGTGCAAAAAGTAGTTGAACAAACTATAGGGGTTTAGCATGCAAAGTTGAGCACAACAATCAATCAAGGTGTAGGTTGTCCTAAGGTTGTCTACAGATATGGCAAAGAGGTGGGGAGGAGGAAGAAGAACAAGGAACTTAGCAGTAGTCGAGGCTTGTGCTAGCACAATGCTCTGAAAGCTATTTCGCCGACTCGGTAGGTGCTTCAAGGCCTCCAACGAACGCTCCCCAGGGTACAACGACTGGACTCCTCTTCAGCACCGAAGGAAACCCCTTTGGGACTCTCAGCGTACTCCAGACAGGAACAGAATCACGAACGAGAAAGAAAAAAAGAGAGTGGAGAGAGCTCTTCGCTTGGTGTGTGTTCTGGCTTCACAGGACCCTCTCTTATATAGAGGTCCTTAGCCATAACGTTCCCACACTCACAGCCCATTGCATGCAGCGCACTGATGAGCATTCACTGCTCTGTCGGGTGTAACGGTTGCATGCGATAGTGTAGAGGTCCAGGTTCAATGAACCTAGCTCAGCCTCGTGAAGAGTGTAACGGAAGGAATAAATCTCCATAAAGAAATAAAAAATTAAAACTCAGTGTAAAAGAAGGCCCTAAGCCCGAAGCCCATTCGCGTCCACTCGGCTCGCGAGCCGCGGCCTCGGCCCGTGCCCGGCCGGACCCGGCTCGGCTCGGCTCGGTGCGCGTGCGCGCGTGTGTGGTGGGCTATGGCTTGGCTCTTGGGAAGCTACAAAGCCCAATGAAGGGAGTTCCATTATAAAAGCATTAAAAGATCTCCCCACGGGCAATATAGGACTAAACTCAAAAATCGGTTTTTTCATTCTCTATCAAAACCAATTTTTGTAACAATCCCCCATAAGAATGAAAATATCGAAAACGAATCGAAAGAAGTAGTCTGGAGTACTTATAAGAAGTATGTATAGACATAAGGTGTCTTTCGACTTGAACCTTTGCTTAGTGTAGACTGCAGGACTTACTAGCTGACAGTGAAATTACGTCTTGAACTGTACAGCTATATATTGTAAGTCTAGTTGACAAGTCTCACCCATACTCTCATATACATCATAGAGTCCCATGCGGTTGTGCTCTTTATGGCCATGAGCCTTCCCCAGTTTTCTTGAGTATTCTAGAGAATTAGCCTCAATTCTCATAGAAGCGGCCACACTTCTACACTCATATAGGTGCTACTATCAAGAGTGCTCTGTATCTATACACCCCACTGGTATGCCAGCTATAGTTAGCATTAAGAGTCTAAAACTCAGCCTCTCAGCGATACAGAATGTACTATCACATCATAGGGAGGGGAAAATTTTGATAGCACCCCCACAAATCCCTCGAATAACTTGTTTTCCCATTGAACCTCGATCTTGGAATCTCTAATCATGTAGGTTGGGTTACCGTTATCGGAGACTTATTAGTTTATAGGCCTAAGCCCCATCCCCCTCGATATACTTAGAACTAACTCTCTAGCTAGTCCTTTAGTTAAGGGATCTGCTAAATTATCCTTTGGCCTAATATAGTCAATAGTAATTATCCCATCTTTCAACATCTGTCGAACATTATTATGTCTGCGACGAATATGTCGTGACTTTCCATTATAGGAGTTATTCCTGGCCCTCATTATAGCTGCTTGGCTATCACAATGAATTAGGACAGCAGGAATAGGCTTTGGCCAAAAAGGAATATCCATAATGAGATTCCTTAGCCATTCACCCTCTTCACTAGCTTTATCTAGGGCTATGAACTCCGACTCCATAGTGGATCGGGCAATGTATGTTTGTTTGGATGATTTCCAACAAATTGCACCCCCTCCAATGGTAAACACATACCCACTAGTGGATTTGGTTCCTGAGGAATCCACAATCCAATTAGCATCGATGTATCCCTCTAGGACAGCGGGATACCTACCATAGAAAATACCATAATCTAATGTATGTTTTAAGTACCTTAGAACTCGGATTAGAGCATCCCAATGCTCTTGGTTAGGGTTAATAGTGTATCTACTAAGTCTACCTATCGTATAGGCAATATCGGGTCTCGTGCAGTTCATAATATACATGAGACTGCTAATTACCCTAGAATATTCTAGTTGTGATACACTAGGCCCTAAATTCTTCATCAGGTGTACTGAAGGATCATATGGCGTTCTGGCAGGTCGACAATCAAAATGACCGAACTTCCTAAGCACTTTCTCGATATAGTGAGATTGAGATAGAGCTATGCCATTGGAATCTCTCTTAATTTTGATTCCAAGAATGACATCTGCAGCTCTTAAGTCCTTCATATCGAAGTGCCTACTCAAGAAGTCCTTGGTCTTGACCACTACTTCTAAGTTGGTTCCAAAGATCAATATATCATCTACATAGAGACATATGACCACACAAGTCAAGTTATTGACCTTAGTGTAGATACATTTATCTGATTCATTAATTCTGAACCCACTTGAAGTTAACACATGGTCAAACTTCTCGTGCCATTGTTTTGGAGCCTGTTTGAGACTGTAAAGAGACTTTTTTAGTCTACAAACCTTCTTCTCCAAACCTTGCACTATGAAGCCTTCGGGCTTATCCATGTAGATCTCTTCCTCTAATTCTCTATTTAGGAATACATTTTTTACGTCCATCTGGTGAATTACGAGGTTATGGATAGCAGCTATAGCTATAAGCAACCTAATGGATGTAATCCTAGTCACTGGTGAGTAAGTGTCAAAGAAGTCTACTCCCTCTCGTTGCTTATAGCCTTTAGCTACCAACCTAGCCTTATAACTTTCTATGGATCCGTTTGCCCTAAGATTCTTCTTGAATATCCATTTACATCCAACTGTTTTACAACCAGGAGGTAGCTCAACTAACTCCCAGGTGTTATTGGATATTATGGACTCAAGTTCACTCTTTACAGCTTCCTTCCAAAAGATAGAGTCAGCTGAGGTCATGGCTTCATTATAACTAGTTGGATCCTCTTCCACTAGATATGTGATGAAGTCAGGCCCAAATGAAGTACCAGTCCTAGCTCGCTTGTTCCTTCTAGGTTCGATCTCTTCATTATCTGAAGAGTCATCCCTCTGTCTAGGAGCATGCCTCTCAAGCGAACTGGGCTCCTGAGGTTTCTCAGACCTCTCTCTATAAGGAAACCGATTTTCAAAGAATTCGGCATCCCTAGTCTCGATGATGGTATTATCATCTATGTATGGGTTTTCATAATGGATTACTAAAAACATATACGCACTACTGTTCTGGGCATATCCTATGAACACAGAGTCAACTATTTTAGGACCCAGCTTGGTCCTCTTAGGGTTAGGTATGGATACCTTCGCTAAACAACCCCACACTTTGAGGTGTTTATAGGATGGCTTCCTACCTCTCAGAATCTCATAAGGAGTCTGCTCAGATTCCTTAAATGGGATCGTATTAAGAACATGTACTGCTGAGAGAACAGCTTCCCCCACAGGTTCGTAGGTACCCCTGAACCGATCATCATGGCATTGACCATGTCCTTTAAGGTCCTGTTCTTCCTCTCAGCTACTCCATTAGACTGAGGGGAATATGGAGCAGTGGTATGATGAATTACATCGTTGTCTTCACAAAATTTAGTGAATTCTCCGGACTCATATTCACCTCCTCTGTCCGACCTAAGGACTTTGATCCTCTTCCCTAACTGGTTTTCTATCTCAGACTTATAGGATTTAAACTTGGACAAGCTCTCGTCCTTACTCTTAAGGAGAAAGATTGAACAATGTCGGGAACAATCATCAATAAATGTGATGAAGTACTTGTTCCCTCCTCTCGTAGTGTAACCTTTAAGGTCGTACACGTCTGAGTGGATCAAGTCTAGGGTTTCTAGGCTACACTCTACACTCTTAAAAGGTTTCTTGGCATATTTAGCCTCTATGCATATGCCACACTTTCCATTTGAGGATGGAATACATTTAGGTATACTACCTAAGTTAACTAACCTTTTAAGTGATTTAGAGTTAACGTGTCCTAGTCTAGCATGCCACAGATCAAAAGAATCACACAAGTAAACGGAAGAAGATACTTTATTATCATCAGTGAAAGAGGTTACATTCAGCTTAAATAAGCCCTCATCAAGATAACCCTTTCCACAAAAGACCCTCCCTTAGTCAGGACAAATTTGTTCGACTCAAATACAAGCTTGTAGCCCTTCTTACTCAGCATTGCTCCGGAGACTAAATTCTTCCGGATGTCTGGGATGTGCAGCACCTCCTTCAGAGTCAGAAGATTTCCAGAGGTGAACTTCAGAATCACATTCCCTTTTTTTTTTTTTTGAAAAGTGAATCACATTCCCTTTCCCAGCGACTTGAGCAACTGAGGAGTTTCCCATGTACAGTGACTCTCCTTCTTCTGTAGGTGTGTAGGTGGAAAAGCAGCTCTTCAACCCACATATATATCGGGTAGCTCCCGTGTCCACCCACCAGTCTGCAAGGTTGCTGACTAGGTTGGCCTCAGTGACCACCGTAGAGAAGTAACCACGCTGAGCCACGTTCGCCTCGGACTTGTTCTTTGGCCGGTTAGCTGCATTGAAGCGACACTCTTTAGCTAGGTGTCCTGGCTTGCCGCATACAAAGCAGTCTCCTTTTGGCTTCTTCTTGAACTGAGGCTTGGAAAGCTTGTTTTTCTCCAAAAGCTTAGAAGCAAGAGCCTTCTTTTTGGAAGACTTCCCCTCCACGAGGTTGGCCTTTCCTTTTATCATAGAGGCTCGCTCCCTTTGCTCAGACACTCGATTGTCCTCCTCTACACGGATTCAGATTACAAGGTCTTCTAGGGTCATCTCCTTCCTCTTGTACTTTAAACTGTTCTTGTACTCCTTCCACGAGGGAGGCAACTTCTCTATGATAGTTGCCACTTGGAATCCCTCGTAGATTTTTTACCCCTCAGTAAGGACCTCATGGATGATAATCTGTATCTCCTCAAGTTGGGAGACCACAGACTTTCCATCTTCCATCTTGAACTCCAGCAGCTTCCCGACCACAAACTTCTTCGACCCGGCATCCTCTGTGGCGTACTTCTTCTCTAAGGAGTTCCATAGGTCTTTGGCGAACTTGCAGGTAAAGTAGACATCATAGAGGTCGGGGACAAGGCAGTTGAGGATATAGTTCCTACACAGGTAATCCTACCTCTTCCAGGAGTCTAAGTCAGTTTGGTTAGATAAGCCATCATCCTTAGAGGTAAGGGTTGGCTTCTCGGAAGAGATAAGGTCGACAACCTTAAGGACAGTCAGATAGAACCTAAGTTTCATCTGTCATTTCTTAAAGTTCTTCCCATCGAATGGTTCAGACTTCTCACTAGACTTGCTAGGTTTCCTCTCCATCTCAGTAGTCATCTAGGAAGAGTTCCTTTTGATTTTTTTTAAAAATTTGACGGCCAGGTCAGCTCCAGGAAGGAGGTTGGCTCGCTTAAATACCAAGCTTCCTAGGGCAATTTAATGCCGGTTTGTCAAGCTTTCCTCGACACCGCCAAACTTATGAAAAAACAAAGGAATTCTAACAGTTAACAAGAGACTAGATCTAAACACTGTCGTATTGGATCTAGATCTAAACGGAATAGAATAGAAAAATAGCTTTCAGTTGTTGGGTATTCTACTCTATGAAGACATGCAAATAATGACTAGTACAATATAGAGAGATTACAAATCTAGTGCAAAAAGTAGTTGAACAAACTATAGGGGTTTAGCATGCAAAGTTGAGCACAACAATCAATCAAGGTGTAGGTTGTCCTAAGGTTGTCTACAGATATGGCAAAGAGGTGGGGAGGAGGAAGAAGAACAAGGAACTTAGCAGTAGTCGAGGCTTGTGCTAGCACAATGCTCTGAAAGCTATTTCGCCGACTCGGTAGGTGATTCAAGACCTCCGACGAACGCTCCCCAGGGTACAACGACTGGACTCCTCTTCAGCACCGAAGGGAACCCCTTTGGGACTCTCAGCGTACTCCAGACAGGAACAAAATCACGAACGAGAAAGAAAAAGAGAGAGTGGAGAGAGCACTTCGCTTGGTGTGTGTTCTGGCTTCACAGGACCCTCTCTTATATAGAGGTCCTTAGCCATAACGTTCCCACACTCACAACCCATTGCATGCAGCGCACTGATGAGCATTCACTGCTCTGTCAGGTGTAACGGTTGCATGCGATAGTGTAGAGGTCCAGGTTCAATGAACCTAGCTCAGCCTCGTGGAGAGTGTAACGGAAGGAATAAATCTCCATAAAGAAATAAAAAATTAAAACTCAGTGTAAAAGAAGGCCCTAAGCCCATTCGCGTCCACGCGGCTCGCGAGCCTCGACCCGAGCCTGGCCCGGCTAGGCTCGGCTCGGCGCGCGCGCGCGTGTGTGTGGTGGGCTATGGCTTGACTCTTGGGAAGCTACAAAGCCCAATGAAGGGAGTTCCATTATAAAAGCATTAAAAGATCTCCCTACGGGCAATATGGGACTAAACTCAAAAACCGGTTTTTTCATTCTCTATCAAAACCAATTTTTGTAACAGTTTAATATGGATAACTTGTGCAAAATAATACAAAATTGTAACGATATCGAACAAGGAATGGATATGGGTGTACCCAAATACCTTTTTTTTGTTGGACCGACCAAGCGGTTAGAGTACATGGCTCTGCCACTAAAGCAAGAGCTCAAAGAGGTCCGAAGATCGAAACGGGGGGAGAGGCAGCAACATGAAAACAAGGCACAAACGGCCTTGAGGGATACCGCGAATCGAACATGGAGCTCTCTCATAATGGGAGAGAGAGAGGAAGTACAAGTGTACAACCATGCCAAGAGCCCGTTAGTGCCTTTGTGAATTGTGGTACCCAAATACTTATGTGGGTACTGTAGAGTGAGGACAGGGTATATGGGTAGAGTAAAGATAGGGTCCGACCCGAAAAAGATCCGTCGCCACCTCTGCTCCAAACGAGAGTTATTAACCCGAAAAAAATCCAAACACTAATTACGGGAGCACGGGACTGGAGTTCGTTGTTCGTCGAAGAAGCATGTCGGAAATCTCCGGAGCTCCTCCGGCTGGTCCAGCTGAAGACGGCTCCACCGCCGCTGTTCTCACCGAAGGCGGCTCCACCGCCAATCCTCCGGCCGAAGGCGTCTCCACCGCGGTTGCTTCCAAAGACGACTCCATCGCCGCTCCCGCAGAAGACGACTCCTCCGCCGCCTCCACCCGTAGAACCACTAGTCCAGGAACCAAGCGCCTCATCCTAACCCTATCAGTCCTCCTCCCCTTCCTCTTATCCCTGCCGCTCCTCCTCAAATCCACCGAGATCTACCGCTCCCCGCTCCCGTTCGACTCCATCGACTCCCTCTCCGCCCGCCTCCGATCTGATCCCCTCTCCCTCCCCTGCCGCTTCCAGGCCGTATTCCTCAGCACCGATCCATCCCTCCATGCCGATCAACTGGCACTCTCGATCGCTGAAGACATGAGGAGACGAACTGCCAATAGGCCGGCGTGCGGCGGCTGCGGGACGAACTACACCGTATCGGTGACTGTCGATTCCGGCAACGACTGCGTCTGGAGTCGCGGCGTCGGCGTGGGGGACGGCTGCCGCTGGCAGTGCGGAGCGCTGGTGGATCCCTCCGGCTTCGGCGGAAGGGATGAGGTGGTAGATGAGTTGCTGGACGCAGCGCTGCGGGAAACCGGCGAGTGCTTGGAGTCCGGAGGCGGGAGGGTTTACACGTTTGTGGTGGTGGAGGGGGAGGAAGAGGGTAGGGTTGTGGTGGGGAAGCATCGGCATGCTTGGATGGTGGGGAGGGTCTCGGAGATGGATGCGGTTTCGATGGCCGGTAAGATTTTTGTGGAATTTTTTATGAAGGGTGGGAAGGAGGAAGGGGAGGTGGAGCAAGGGAAAGGTGAATTCATGCCTGTGGGTTCCGATGGGAGCATCGTTCTCTCCTTCAGCCTGTTGAATGCTGATCCGAATGACTGGGTTTACGACTGGTATGTAGCATACACGTCTCCGGCCATGGATTTAGATTTTAATGACTATATCTAGAACTCTTGTTTAATATGATATTATGTAACTTATGTTATATTGTTCCTCTGGCAGATTTTATGAATAATTTGGGAGAATGAATTAGTAGATATCTAACAAGAAAAAACTTATAAAATCCATCAGGATACGACAACAGGTCATTAAAAGATATGACTATTGAGTACTATCACTCATTGTCCCAACCTAATACCTAAGAATAAAATTATTATTATTTCTTCATTTCAATTTTGATGCATTTGGGTTAATACAAATTCTAACTTCAATTATGCAAGTAGAAAGCTAGAAATTGTAAAGCTAACACTTTACATAAAGGTATTCAATTAACAAATCAAGGAATATATGCAAAAATTGTTTACTTTCAGAAAAATTATCCTATGTGAACCAAATTCTTGATTCACTAACAGAATTTTGCACAAAATAAAGATATAACTTAATAGAGAGATTGAGAGTAAAAAAAGGGGATCAAAATAGGCTTAGTGATCCAATATATTTGGGCTATATGTGCTTCACTTACAGTCAAATATGAAAATAATAAACAATTTCCAACACATGTCAATAGTGATAATAGAGAGGCAGAGGGAAAAGAAGAGTGATGGTTTAAAAAGTAGGGAAAAAATGAAGATAGGCAAAAAGGAACTCACAAAATTATGAAGTACGTGGTCGTTGGTGCCTCGATGGACGATTGCGACGAAATTTAGGGAAGAACACGTGGGATGGATTTCACGTGGATCACTCGAGGGTGGAATGCCATTTGTTAATCCGTAAAAAAGAGAAAGGGGTGTGCCTTCCAATTACTAGGAAGGCACACTAAGAGTGCATGGATAAAACCCATGTAGAAAATCTTGAATATATAATGTATGTGCATACTTGTAAATTTATACATATGAGAAGTGCTCAACATATATGTAGTCCAATGTATACACAGTTACGCACTATTATGGTCATATGGAACTTTCTAACTAAATTATGTTAAGAGTCGACTTGTTTCCCCAAACTTCACCATTTATTTGAGATGCATTGATATGGCAAAATAAAGATTCAATAATGTTTGCATAGCTGCCACTATCTGTAAGTACTGAAGTAACTGAATTTTGTACCAATTGCATATTTACTATACAATTAATTTAGACTAGCAAAATCTACATGTGCATTATCCTTAATTGTAAGTTGATAAAACATGTGTGTTCTTTGGATCAAATGGACAAGTTACATAATTACTGCTTTTGACAAATATTTTGCACCATATTAATTAACAAACAGACACGTTCTTCCCTGTTCCTCTTAACCCATCCACAAATGACAAAGTTGAAACTTTTTTTTTTTGCATCTTCTTTCTTGAATGAATTTACTTCGTATGAGAAAGAAAGATATATGGCATTCTAGTAAGGAATGCTTATACCTTTATAAGATTTTTACTCGCCACTGAGAAATTATTTTCGTCTACCTGCAGGGAGTTCCAAAAGATAGATGGCATTTTGTTTGCCCAGGTAGTGGAGGCCTTGGCGCCTGTAGCAAACATAAGTGTAGAAAGTCAGGTAGTATCATGTTTTTTGTTGTGGAGATAAAAAATACCCTTAACTTCAATACTTGATGTATGGTGCAGTTTCTTAAATTCTTCAGTACAAGCTAATTTTGGTTCTTCGGCAGGTTCTGTACCATACTCCAAAGTCATCAATTTCTTATTGGGATAACAAGTTGGGTAGCTACATCTTTAGCCCGAGAGATCTTCCTTTCTTTGTATGTTTCTTAACATGCTATTCAAATGTCACTGTTGTGTTAGTTTGCTCTATTTTTTAACTACCCAAGTTGCCTCTTTCTATAACAGATATTTATCTGTTTATCATTTTTTATTTACTTTTGGTAGTGCCTATCCTATCTGGCATTTAGTTAGGGATATAAGCAATATCTGCTGCTGGCTGACATAAGTTTGATAAGTCGTAAGGTTCTGCTCAATTCTTTTTGGAATAATTCTTGGTTTAGGGTTGTGCTCCATACCCACCTTTTGTTGATTGGACAGAGCTAGATTGTGAATCATTTTTCAACCTTCTAAATATGTACTAGTATGAAATTCTAGGATAGACTTCGGAGTTTTAACTTTTAACAAGGAGTATCTTCATGGATCCTTAAACAAACAAAAATAAATTTCAACCATGTTAATTTATTCCAAAAAACACATGTTAAATGGACAAATAATTTAAGGGCCCATTAAATCTGAAGTTCAAGCTAACTCCATGTCTATCAAGATGGTAGTGAACTCTATAAATTCGATGAGGTATATGAGAAAAGTAGTGGTTAGGAGCTTAGGAGGTCTTACATAATATGATGCTCTCCACTCTATATTTCTCCATCCTACTTTTTCTTTGGTTTCCGATTTCTCTCTTCTCCACCTCCCCTACTTGTGCACTTCCAACACACTCGTGGTATATATCCCTGTCAAATGCACCACCAAAATATTTAACCCAAAATTGCTACATTGAAAAAAGTGTGTTTTTTAAGGATCTCAGTTTTAATGATCATTTTACCATTATATAACATGCAAAGTCGTATTGCTCTCACTTTCATTTGCAAAGAGATGACTCTGCCGTCCATTTGCAATTATATAGCGGAAGTTGTATTGCTATCACTTTCCTTTAACCATGTAATGTAGACCCCGCCTCCAAAGAATCTCTACATGTTTCAACAACTCAGTTCAATCTTTTTCACACTCTCTTAACTTTAATTCCTCCCCGGACAAATTTGTTCCATATGATGATTTTTTCCCAGAATCCACTTTACCCACCAGTTACTCCATAAACCTTTAAGTAAATTATGTCGTACTTAATATAAATCTTATCGTTTATCAATTATAGTTTTACATACAGCCTACCCACCTGGCTCCTACCTACCGAACACTAATTTCATTAAGAAATTACCAAACCTTCAACCAGATTAATGTCCATCAACCATGAAACTCTAATAATAATGTTGAAATCATCGAGATCATTAAGATCCCATTCTCTAACCTTTAACAAACAAATTTGGTGACACTAAATCTCCTCTATTAACTGATTATCTATTTTCTAACTTCTTTCATTCCCTCTGAGAACACTAGTTGTTCACCTCACACGAATGTTATTTTCCAATTCAACAATAACAACAAAAAAAATCACACATAATTATTAATAGAAATATTTTTATGAAAACAAAGACATGACTTTTAAAATACCAGTAGCATTCAACTTTCTCCACCAAGATAATCGGTGTGCCCCCCTGTACACCAAGTCTTCTATCGTCAATTCAAGTTATCATATCTAAAGAATAAACACTTTATTTACACTTGAGACAAATACCGTCACTCAAATAGCAAGCTATGAAATATCTTTTTCTTTCTTTTTTTTCGTTTTTTAGGAATGAGAAAAATCTAAAAAACAATCAGGCGTTAATTAGTTCAGCGTTCTTTCAAGCTATCTTGTGTGATTTATATCAAGCTTCAGTGTTCTAATTTGTTCTTTTATACATGTGCCCACTGCATTTCGAGAGAGGCCCTGGTCAATTTGTGGGCGAGCAACCTGATATAAGCATTCAGATCCTCTTGCTCAGTATTCAACGTCAGGATGTCCTTGTTGATATGTGTAAGCTCAGAACTCATCACCTGCACTTCACGTAGTTCATGCTTCATCTATGAAACATGGACACTTCTTAGAGGGCCCCGTGTTCGTGTCGGACACGGACACGGCTCGGACACGGCTCCGAAGTGTCTTGGTTTTTTTTTGTCCCGGACACTGCTGGGACATGGCTAGGACACGGCCAGGACACGCCTGGGACACGGCAGGGACGTTGTTTGCATGGGATCAGGGATGAGTTGGATGAGTTGTTTGGGGCTTGGTGTAATGGACGGTTGTGATTAAAATTTGGCTTTAACTTATATCCTCTAAGGTTATAACATCATACGATATAATTAATAGGGTTTTTCTTACAAATATTAAGATAATATTTTAGCAATAATTCTAGAACTTTGTGGATTTTGTGAACTTTATTGGATAGTTGTCATTACCCTTATGACCTCTAGTGAGGGTCCCATAGTGCCAAACCCGACCCCATGGTAAATCAACTTCATTTTGCCCTCTTCAATTCAATTTTGATTAGATTGAATCGTTGAAATTACCAAAAGAAAAAATTTGGTAGTTGTCAAATTGGGTATTGTGCTACCATTGAAATTTCTTAAACATAACCATAAAGTAATTTCCCATCTAGTTGAAGCATGTTTTATGAATTATTCTTTGAAATTACGCATCTCTATGTAGTATTCATGTATCATATATTATTTATATAAAATTATAAATATTAATTGCCGTGTCCTAGCCGTGTCGTGTCCTTCATTTTTGAAGAAATGTCGTGTCGCCGTGTCCGTGTCGTGTCGTGTCGCCATACCCGTGTCTGTGCTTCATAGTGCTTCATCTTCATTGACCTCTCATTATCCTTTTCACGCAAACAAAATAAAAAAAAATTGAGAATCATCATGGTAGGAAGAAAACAATCATATTAGTTCGAATTAGAAGTGTAGGAAGTAAGAATACTTAATATTTCGGTTTGGAGGGGACCGGGGGGTGGGAGCCGAGATCTTGAGAGAGATGCTGGATGTCCTGTTGGGCAGCAGCGAGCTATAGATTTGGGTGTGGGTGACGTGACAATAGTTGTCGATGAGCTTTCTGAACTCCTTATCCTGCATGGAGAAGTAGCGATCGAGAATGTCGCGCTCCTCAAGCGTCAGTTCAAGCATGACCATCGAAATCCTACAAAAAGGAGGCGTCCTTGATTTATGGGCGTACCGGGAAGAGTGGTTAGCAATCGTTGTCGTCAAAAGAATAGTTGACACCGTGTCTCCGGTAACCAGGGGCGTAGCCAGAAATTTTTTTTAGGCTGGGCTGGAACTAAACTAGTTTTTTTTTACAATGAAACTTTTACTTTATAAAGAAATACTAAGCAAAATTTTTTAAGCGAACATCGACGGTACTAGAAATTATATTAATATAAAAAATGTTAATTACGCTTTGTTCCCCTGAATTTTAACTCAAAAACATTTAACCCCCTTTAGTTAAAAATCTACATTTTGCCATCTAGAGTTTTAACTCAAAAACATTTAACCCCCCTGTAGTTAAAAAACGACATTTTGCCCCCCATTGAAGTCAAATAAAAATTACAAAATGAGAGATATTAAGTAGTTGACAAAAGGAGTATTGTGCTAACTTTTCAAACTTTAGGGAGCGTTTTGGAACAAAGTAAACTATAGCGGGGTTAAGTGTTTTTGGTGGCGATTCACGTTTCGTGAGGACTTCTACGTGTCACGAGGGGCCAAGGGCCTCGCTGGGTTGAGGCGGGCTGAGACATGTACTTAATAATGTGTGTAATTTTTTCTCAAAACTCCCAACTATTAGATACGCCCATGCCGGTAACCTAATCTATCACAGCTTTTTACGGTCATCACCTATTTTACATTGATAGATTAGGCTACCGGAGACGTGGTGTCAACTATTCTTTTGATGACAACGATGATGTGTAGATTTTGGATGATATCTGGGTTTTCTTGGTTGTGTTGGTAGATTTTTGGACAAATTTGTGCGTAGTTCTCATGCACTTCTATAATATTAGAGGGAAGAAATCAACTTGATGAATAAGAAGCAGAAAGATAAATGTAGAATGAAAGGAAGAAAATAAAGAGGAGCTACTAGCCTACTACCAAACATGGCCTTCTTGACATCAAGCAAACATGACTCAAGGCATCACGCCTCCATCCACTCTTTTAAAACAGTTGACTGCAAATGCTGGATTAATTAAGTCCCCTTTCTGTGCTCTCATAGGGAAAAGGAATTACATAAGAAAGGGGAATGAATGGTCCCTTATCTGGCTGGATGATGGATCCCTTAAAGTTTCTGAAAGAATTTAGAAGAAAAAAATAACTAATTGCTCCATTGCTATTCCAAACGGCATGCCTCCTATATACTTTTTTTGGCCCTTTCTTAAGTCCACATAAGGCCCACAAAAGAGTATGGAGAAAGGGAGATGTTCATTTTTTGGATTCATGGATGGTGTGATCTATTAAAGGAAACACATCATTAGCTTTTTTTCATTAACATGCAATGATGAGATAATGCACAGAAGTACATAACGTAAAAGGTGATATTTAAAACATGTTGATTTTGTGAGTGAATGCATCACCCCTTTTCCAAGTAGGCATTATCTACAATGTAAGAAAAGGGTGAGATTCATTTTCTAGGATTGACAGATGGTGAGACCTGTTGAAGGAAACATGCCATTACCATTTTTTTTCTTAACTTAAATGTTAAGATAATGCACAATGAATAATTTGGTGCTTAAAGCTGAGAAGAAATGGATGTTTTCAGAGTTAATCTTGCTTGGATGAACTGTTAGCATGCTTGAACTTTGAAGGCATATATGTTGTTGCCAACGGGAATACTGATGGAGATAGTTTTTTCTGAAGCTTTCAGTTTTCATAAGAAGAAAATAGATGTTCATTTTTTGGATTCATGGATGGTGTGATCTATTAAAGGAAACACATCATTAGCTTTTTTTCATTAACATGCAATGATGAGATAATGCACAGAAGTACATAACGCAAAAGGTGATATTTAAAACATGTTGATTTTGTGAGTGAATGCATCACCCCTTTTCCACGTAGGCGTTATCTACAATGTAAGAAAAGGGTGAGATTCATTTTCTAGGATTGACAGATGGTGAGACCTGTTGAAGGAAACATGCCATTACCATTTTTTTTCTTAACTTAACATGTTAAGATAATGCACAATGAATAATTTGATGCTTAAAGCTGAGAAGAAATGGATGTTTTCAGAGTTAATCTTGCTTGGATGAACTGTTAGCATGCTTGAACTTTGAAGGCATATATGTTATTGCCAACGGGAATACTGATGGAGATAGTTTTTTCTGAAGCTTTCAGTTTTCATAAGAAGAAAATAGGGGTGGCAATGGGTCATGTCGTGTCTAGTTTCGGGTCATGTCCAAAACCCCTAGACCCAGACCCGTTTAACTAATCGTGTCTAGATTCTAAACCCGTACCCGACCCGTTTATAAACGGGTAGACCCGATAAGACCCGTTTACCACACGGGTTTATTCAGTTGACACGATCCGACTCAACTCGACATTACCCGATAGACCCGCTGATACTATATATTATAGTATCGGATTGCAGGTAGACCCGACCCAACACGACCCGGTGAATTTTAAACGGGTCTACCTTGTCCAGACCCTAAACCCGGACCGACCCGTTTATTAAACGGGTCTATCGTGTCGACCCGTTTACGACCCGAACCCGTTTAGCCTTGACCCAGACCCGCTAACTTCGTGTCGGGTCTGCCGTGTCGGGTCCGAAATTGCCAGCCCTAGAAGAAAAGGACTGTTCTGTCAATGTTTTTTAAGTCCTAATTTCAGATTAGTACTAGGATTCGTGTTTTAGTCTTAAACCTAGTTTCTGTTGGAATAATATATGGAAGTCCTATTTTACTCTTAATTGCATAAATTTTCTTCTTTCATTTTTCATGTCTAGGATTAAACTCTAGAAATCCTATGTTAGCCGTAGATGACCAATCTTTCATTTCCCCTTTGAAATAAGGGAGTCAAGTGGGACTGTGCTAGAAAAAAGCAAAACCCATTAACAGTTGAAATATTCTTTTTTATTCGCTGTAATACCTACTGATACTTATCAAAACCTCCAAGGTACCATAGATCCCTATCTCATAATCTTAACATTACTCTTCCCTGAGTCATTTCTTCAATATTTCATTTGTAATTCTTCAATATCAGGCACTCAAAAAATTTCCAGCAAACGTGTGATTTTGATTCTGTAACCTGTGTGAATATTTGTTCCATGATTCCAACATTCAGTCCCTTATCACCATTTTTTCTCCTTAGAATCTTAATCAAGCCGTTCAACATAGTTTACTGCATCAAGGGGATTTTTGTTAGGTCTTATTGTAACACTAGAAATGGGTTATCATTTTTCTGCATGTAAAGATATGCACGAAGCTCGTGTCTCTTTGGAAGTGGGCGCCTGTTTGTGGCAGCACGTATAAGTAACGTGCTCACAAAAGTTGAGCTGATTGAGAAGAGATTGGCAATCACCAATTTGTGTAAGCTGCATGATGTCCAAGAAGAATCAACCCACCACCACCTCCATTTTGATTTTGCTTGAAGAATTGGTTTAAAATCATTGAAGTGGCAGCAAAATGGTGACTGCTGCTGTCATTCCTGTTGTTTTAGTTCTTGTTCTTGCTGCTACTGCTATTATTGTTTTTTATTGTTATTATTAATTTATTATTATTGAAGACAATGCGTGGTGTATTATGAGCTGTGAACTATTTGTTGTCGCTGATGGTGGTTGTTTTTGGAAGTTCTTCCCTTCTTCCGGCTGTCATTGTTGAATATGTTACAGATTTTGCCCCCTGGTTTTCGTTATTCTTGTGGGCTTTAGGGAGAGAAGGCCTTCACCCATCTACATAGGTATCCTAGACTCCTAGGATCACCCATTTGATGAAGCTATAGTGATACTACTCCCCTTTAATTTCTACATAAAGAATATAGTTATGATCAGTTTTTATAGTTCTCACATGGGCTAGATGAAAGTAACACTTTTTGGACTATGGGCCGTTATAATTAAATGACCCAGTATTCACTAAATTGGTTTGGTTTGTTCCGAGTATTCTTAATAGTGACCACATTTTTACCCAATAAAATCTAGTTTATTTTCATTTTATGTGAAATCACAGTATTAGTTTAGTTGTCAGGGTTTAGAAATAGCAAGTTTATCAAATTTAATTCCTTTTTGAGGCCACAGCTTACTTCTGGCATGTTGCATTTGCATGTTAATAAGCTCTGTTGCAGCCTGGTCATTGGTCACTTTATTATCATGATCATCCTGTTTCTTTAACGTAAATTACATTACTTTGTATATGCTGAATTCATCACACGCCTTGGTAAAACCTGAGCCTATTTACTAACATATTTGGGAAATTGATTGGCAGGTAAATTCAAATGAGTGGCATTTGGATACATCCATTGCAGCTGTTGGACGATCAAAAATCCTACAATTTGTGGTGTATATTTTTTCATCCATTATTCAGTTTCTTTGTTGTTGTTGTTGTTGTTGCTGCTGCTGCTACTAATACGTTTAGGTACCTTTGTTGTTATTTTGGTAAAATGTTTAGCATAAAAATGGCAATTTTTTGTATATTGCATTTACATTTTACAAGCATTAGTAAAATTATTGTTGTCATTTGGAGTTGATAATGGTGCAGTTTCCACTCTACTATAATGTGGTGAAATATCTTGGAAATCTGAATTTGCATATTATAATGTAGTAAGAAGTCATCTTCATCTGTTTCGATCCCCTCAAAGAGCTTGTTAAACCTTATTCTTTTGAATATCCATAATTTTAGCTTCATAACAATGGATGTCCGGGTGGCAAGGGGGTTCAGGTCTGATGCAACGTGTATGCTAGTGATGCCTAAAATACTTTTCTGTTATAGTATGCACAAATATTAGATCTGAAATCCATCTTTTTGTCCTCCTATTGTGCCCTAATCTTGTTTGGTTCATAGAGATCTAACTGTTGGGAGCTCTGACTGCTCCTTTTAGTCTTCATTTTCAGAGAATTTCTGTTACTAGTTTCTTTACTTTATATGCAGAATTTATAGTTGTGTGCTTTATTTGATACCCTTATTGTTAGATCTTAACTCTGCTAAGTCGTGCATATATGTTACATGTTACGTTTACAGTTAACTTGGTCCTTCGGCTGTTTTCTAATGTTTGTCTGTCCTATATTTAATTTGGAGGCTTGTTTGATTAACAAGAGAGTCGCCTAGGGACTTATTATTGTAGTGTATTACTCGGTGCTACAGAGTGAAACTGGACCAGAAAACCAAATCAGAAGGTGTTCTATGTAGATGTTGTTGTATACTTGTACTTCATTTTTTAACTTGATTAGATATATTACATAAGTCATGACTTGGTAGTTTTTATTTTGTTTCAGTTTTCCATGTTATTATGATATTACGATTAATAAGCAAGTGGTAGTTTGACTGCATGTTTCTATTAATTTCACTTTTATGAAGACTGTAATTGGTAATTACCCCCAAAGTTGCTTAATTTTTTTTTAGCTCCTTTTATTTTCTTTCAATTTTTTTCCTATTTTCTGTATTTTGTTTTATACTTAACTAAATAATAGTATTTTTTTTTTGTAAAAAACTTTTAATGCTTTCGAGCCCAACGCTTTTGTTTAGGGCCTGTTCTGAACTTGAACCCCAACCAGAAATCTCAATGGTTGGCGTTTATAGGCTATGTTCGTCCATATCACATTTGTTCTACGTGGCACTTTTTCTTATTTAATGGACTTTGATTTCATGTTTTTAAGAATGAGATCTTCGAGCTTTGGTAGGGGTTCTTCCAGTCGAATAGCTTTATTCTTGATACTGAAGTTTCTCATTGCAAATGGAAAGATGAGGTTTGAACCTCATGAGTTGAAGAAAATACCTGTCCTGCTTTTATAAGGATGAGTTTTACTTTATGAGTATGAGATAATACCCCTCCTGCGTGTCCATATGGCAATGCCTCTATCATATGTTTTATTGATGTGTTATAGCATCTGATTATAAGTGACAAAATAGAATTTCTGTGCTTTTAGTTACAAGTTACAATTAGGAAGAGTTAAAATAAATTTTGTTGAATGAACATGAGCATGCGGTTGGATGGAGCATATAACAAGACGAACACGTCAACAAACACACAAGTTCAGTTTTAATGAATTCAACATTTCCCTCTTCTGTTCGTTCTTCTCTATATGCAATTTAATTTAAAATTTTCATTTTGTTTGCAAAAGCCAATGGCTGGCCAAGATGAACTTTTGCTTACATTCATCTTTTGATTATGATTTTCCATTCAATTTGATCTCAGGTGCTATTTGTAGTCACTTTTGTATTTGATCATCTAAATTTAGTAAGTTTGGGAGGCATCGGACATTTTAGTGTTCGTATCATGTGTTTCAGTATACTATCCAATTTTCTTGTACATGCATCAGAAAGTAAACTCGAGCATATTGCGCAGTCAATCTAGAAATAATATGTTATTAAGGCGTGCAACATAAAATTTCTTCTTGATGTCACTCACTAGATATGTACCATCGGCAACGGAATGTCCACTTCTATTACAGCTTCCAAATGGCGAGATTTCCAAGACCAACGGGTTTATCTCTCCTGTAAGTGATGATGCCCTGCTTCCTGGCCTTATATAAATCATCTAGTGTCTACTAACAAAGTTCTGTTAATGGGATTTTGTAGATGTGGGGTGGTGTCGTTGTTTGGAACCCACCTAGATGTTCTAAGAATTCTCGAAGGGCACGTCTCACCAGACATACAATTTCAAGTGAGGTCAGAATAATAACTCTCTATAGTCATTTTACAATCACTGCCTTTTTAAGCTTTCAGGGTGAGGTATTCTTTATGCCTAGAAGGTTTGTGTTTGCAGTTTTGTCCTTAATTTATTGTCCCATGTCTAATGCTCTTTTTCCCAAAAAGAAGTATGATCCCTATATCAGATTATCTGATATAGCCTTTCAGATCTGATCTTCTACCCTCGTCGTGTAGAATCTCTCCTAGTTTATGGGAACCTTGGAGGCTTGCTTCTTGGTCGCATGTGCTTAAACAGTGTAACCAATAAGGTTGGTCTCCCTACCCGCCAAGTCCAACAAACCTTGTAGGTTTCTTGATAGTCCCCTCTGTTGCAAAGTTGCTATGGCCAGCTTTTTGGCATCAATCATAGAGGGTTACGAGTCCTTACAGCTCCTGCTCAAAATTGCAGTTACTACTCTCAACAACTACCATATAATGCAAATCATTCGTGTAGCCTTCGTTTATCCAAATATAGTTGGCTACATGATGGATTTGAACCTTTGGTGTAACTGTGCAAGTTGTAATCATACTCGGTAATGCTTATTGATTGAGGAATTTGGTGCATGCGATTAGTTTTAGAATGATTTTATGAAATTTATTGCCTGTTGTGCTTAAAATTTGAATTAGAAGTGCTTTGGAATTAAGAACATGGTGAAACTTCAAAAGGATGGTACAATCATCTAGTTACTTAGTTTTATGCACATATGATGGGGGATGGAGGAATATGCAAGGAAATAGTTCAACTAATTTAGAACTATTAATGAGGATAAAGTGACGAAGCGGAATAATAAAGAGAATACTAGAGAGAAAGAGAGGTTCTAAAGGAAATTAGAGAGAGAACATAGCACGCCTTGAAATCTTAAACTTTTATTTGAAACCTTCTTTGACAATGTTGTTTGACCATATGTATAAAGACATTACCTTAAGACTCGCGAAATAAATAAGTAAAATAAATGGACAAAATTACCCTAGTAAACTCATGGAATAGAAAGCAAAGAGAGAAAAGGCATGTGTTACGCTCTTCAATATATGTAGTTTGGCAAGTAAAAGAGGAGTGGTGACTCCGTACTCCACGAGGAAAAGGGTCTAGTTCTTCTATGTTTTCCCATTTCTTTTCCAATTTTTTCCCTAGTAGCTAAGATGGGAGCTAAGTTTATGAGTCACACCATGAAATTATGGGAGAGGGTGATGGAACAAAAGTTAAGAAAGATGACAAGAATTTTGGAGAACCAATTCATATTTATGCCATGAAGGTCCACAATGGAGCCTATTCTCTTGCTGAGAATTGGAAAGATTTAGCGAGAAGAAAATGAATTTACATATGGTTTTTATCGACTTAGAGAAGCTTATGATAGTGTACCATGAGATGTAATTTGGTGGACTTTAAGGAGGAAAAGTGCGACTCAAAATTATATTGAAGTGATTGAAGACATGTATGAGGGAGCAATTACTAGCGTCATAACTCAAAAATAACTGTAGCAACACATGAATTTCTAGTAAATGAGGGACTCCACCAAGGGTCATCCTTAAGCCCATATCTTTTTATTCTTGTCATTGATGAACTCATTAGTCATTGCTAATATTCAAGAAGTATCGTGGTGTATGTTATTTGTAGATGATATCGTGTTTGTCAATGAGTTTGGAAGATAAGGGCTTAAAGAGAAGTCAAGCTAAAACGGAAAATATGGAGTGCAATCTTCATGAAAATAATAATGATAATGAAGTTTATTTCACAATTGATGGCCAAGAAGTACAACAATGTAATTGTTTTTAGTACCTTGGGTCTGTCATATCAAAGAATGGAGAGATAAATGATGATATATCCAATAGATTAGAGCGGGTTAGATGAAATGAAGAGGGGCCTTGGGGGTGCTATATGATCGACGTATGCCTTTAAGACTTAAGGGTATATTTTACAAGACAACAATAAGACCCGTAATGTTATATGGTTCAGATTGTTGGCCCTTAAAGAGAGCTCAAGCTCATAAGATGGGTGTGGCAAAGATGATGATGCTAAGGTGGATGTGCGGAAAAACTAGGATAGATATAGTGAGGAATTAGTGTATTAGAGAAAGTGTTGGAGTGACACCAATTGATGATAAGATAATAGAGGATAGATTAAGATGATTTGGCCATGTATAACATAGAGCAGAGGCGTCCCCGATAAGGAGAGGGTTCGAAATTAGTGTAGAAGGTCAAAGGAGGAGATTAAGATCTAGAATACCATTGATGGAAGCTATTAAAAACTGAAAAATCATGAAAGAACTTTGATTGACAACAGCTATAGCCCTAAATAGAAATAAATGGCCAAGAATGATTCATAAACTCTAATATACAAGATGGGAGTTCAACTTAAGTAATGGCTTAACCCAAGAAAATTATAGAAAAGACTCAATAAACTCTAATATACAATAAGATATACTCAAATAATTAAAGGACTAGGTTTAACTCTAATCGTATTCCAAGCCTTCAATCTACATCAACTTGATCCCTCATGATAGGTCCATCATCAAGTAGTTTTGTACTATGCTTCATTATAGGCTCCACAATGGCCAAATGAAAACAATAGACTATGCTTTGACCATGACTTGGCCATGTTGCTTACTGCTGCACAATATAGTCTATATATGAAGCCATCAACCTATCAAGGTTTCAGAATTTGGGTTCGGGAAAAATGAACTGGTTTGACCGCTTTAGGCTCGTAAAGTTTGGGAAAAGGTAGTAAAAAACAGAAGGAAAAAAAATGTTTAATTTGGGTCTTGTTCGATTGATTGGGTCTTTTTTGGCCAATTTCGGTCTAATTGAGGTCTGATTTAGCCTATTCAAGATTGATTCTAGTAAATCGTGTCTTATTCAATCTGTTTAGGATCTAATCCATCTAATTGGTAGAGCTGGATCCAAATCATAGCATATTTTGGATTTAGGGAGGTGTTTCGACTCAGAATGGCGAAAATATGAAGATTTCAAACTATTGCGCATGCGTGCTAGGGGGGGGGAGAGTTCGGACTAATCTGTTTGTATTCGGATGAACCCTCAAATCAATCAGTCTACAAAAATTTCACATGCATGTTATTTTAGTACATTGTTCTGAAAAACGGTTTGGGCGGCTGCCTAGGCGTTTTGGGCCCTAAACCGCATCGCATAAGGTGCGACCAGTTTACTCTGAATCAAAAGGAGAAAGGTCGCCATTATAACCACCAAAACCATCCACTGTAAGTCTCCTTTCTCTCTTCTTGTTCTTGTTCTTCATTTTAGCCTTATCTCTTTTCTTTTTTAGCAAGTACACTACTGTACTGTGGTTCCTTTGTCCCTTTGTGACCACAAGAAAGAATGATGATAGTGACTCCCTTGGTCCATCGCTCCATTGTGAACCACCTAAAAGCAAGATAACCTTTCAAAAAAAAAAAAAGCAAGATGACAATGACAGCATGGTAGTTAAAACACTTCTGAGTAAAATATTTTACAAATTTCGAGCACCTCAATCTCTGGGTGCCCGGTTAGGCACCTGCCTTCCTCTTTGTTGCCTTCGAACTCCCTCCACCAGCTTAGATTCACCTAGCACTTTTTCAAACATTGTTTTAGCATCACTTCAAAAAAAAATGTGATTTACAATGTCATTCCTCATAGTGATAGCACACTCCAATGACCTGCTATTGCAAGTTACATACAACATAGTTTATTGGTAACAAATCATGAATGGACTTGGGAATTGTAATATACCTGCCACTCCTTGTAAAGTAGTGCATTATCATGTTTGATGTGGCTCGTGGCTCTCAAATATTCTTTCTACTTGTATGTTCATCCACTACATGCAATTATAGTAAATGATGGGCGTGGCACATGAAGAAACCTATCATGTATATATAATATATTTTACAGCGTAACTGTGCCAACTAAGCTGCTAGCCTGAAAGTGGACCCATCCAGACTTGTGTCTAGATTCATTATGATTCTATGAATAGCTTGACCACGATATGGCCCTAATAAATTTTGCATGATAACCTTCTTCAAATTTAAAAATTGCTAATTTGAATATGCTAAATCTTGGCCTACACATCCCTATGGCATAAGCATATTATATGACCCCTTTTTTGCTTCATGAAGACCTGGTAGTGTAGCTAGCATTCTAGCTTAAGAGTAAACTTATCCTACATTGTAGGTTAAAAAAGTCCACTAAGGCAAGACTGTATTCGGGTAGGTTTCCATCGATAAAATTGCCTAAAAGATTGGACAATGTTTATATGAATAAAATTGTATTCGTAGCATAACTGTTGCCACCAGTTAATTAAGCAACTTCTAACATAGTTAATAAGTAATACATCTTTCAGTATCAAAGACTATATGAACTTTTTGGATGTTTCCTTTAAGACTATGAACTTCTTGGTTATTTCCTTTGAGAAATCTAATAAATGGGTGGGATATGCTAAATTTGTTATGGTTGGCATCTAATGAAATGGACAATATAAGTGCCTATTAATTGCCTATGATGTTGATATGGCATCTTTGAAAGCACTTAAGTTTTGGTCGTTTATTTCCTCAACCATACGGAGCATGATGGTGTCGTGCAACAAAGAGATACAGCCATGCCCCATGTCAAATGTGGTTTTCTACTATTTTTTGGCTTTATTAGGAATAGGCAATTGTTTAATCATTTTCATCATGAAGCGCCTAGGCTCTAGGAATAACCTGGTTGGTTATAAATTTTAGGAACACTCATTTTCTACGCCCTAGTGCATACTGCATACATTCCATTCAAAAATAAAAGTGCATACATATACATGCATCAAGTGAAAATCCTACAAGAAATTCTCATACTTCATTATATTTATATTATCTTTACTGTCAAACTCTTGCTGGCAGCTAACTATGAATAATTTATCTTCTATAGGATCTCCATAAGATTTTTCAAGTTTTCATTGGACAACTCCGCCTTTTATTTGGTTTTAAATCTGATTACTTTCATCCTGCTGAGGTGGGCATCTCCAACTTTTTGTCCAGTGAAAGAGGCTTTACAGAATGGTAAGAGGAAATCTTTTATAAGTATGTTTAAGGTGTAGTTATAGGTTGTCCCTTTGGAATATCTGATTTTTAGAACTTCTGATTTTTGTCCATTTGTATGATGTAAATTAAAACCACATATCGTTGTCCACATCATCTTAATTGTCAACATTTCCTATTTCCCAGCAGGTTTGTATACACCTCAATGATTTTTGTAAACTTTATCTCTAGTGTTGTGCTAGGTTGTCAACAACAAAAGATTGTTTGCAATCTACAATTTATTGGTTTCTCGTATGTTTTGGTGCATATTAATTGTGGCCAATCCTTCTCAATTAACAACACAATATTAATTTTAGGATTTAGGAGTTGCAAGGGTACGTGGGACAAAAGGATATATGAACTACCATAACCATAACCATAACCATCAAGCCATGTCTCATCTACTTGGGGTCGGCTTTATGAATCCTTCTTCGTCATTCATTTATATTTAGGACTATATTTGTTGTCAATGAAAGTTTTGGAATTTGTTGAAATTTGGTGAGGATGATCATCGTACCCTAGACAAACACACCCACCAAATTTCAACAAATTCCGAAACTTGTAGGGTGGTCATGAAGAAAGTGAACTCACTTTCTCAAATGAGCTCACTCCTCACCGTAAAATTCCTCTCTCTCTCTCTCTCTTCTCTCTCTTCTCTCTCTCTCTCTCTCTCTCTCTCTCTCTCTATATATATATATATATATATATATATATATATATATATATATATAATCCTGCTCACCTACGGGACGTCCCGCACCGGCGAAATGCGGGACAGGTTCTGAGCCGTCCGATTCACTTCGATCGTGCGGTGGAGAAAAGAGCAGGATTCTATATGTATTCGGGTGGGGCCTACCACCTGATGCCTTCTCCTCTATGTTCCTCTCTCTCTCTGTGTTCCTCTCTCTCTCTCTTCTCCGATGAACCCAGCCCCGACGGTGAATCGCACCGAGCCACGCCAGTAGCCAGCCCCGACGATGAACCCACCCAGCCCCGACGGTGAATCGCACCGAGCCCACGCCGGCACCGAGCCCTGCCAGCCCCGATGGTGAACCCACCCAGCCCCGACGGTGAATCGCACCGAGCCCTCGTCGGCACCGAGCCCACATCGGCAGTCGTTCGATTTCGACGGCGAGATCCCGATCAGATCTCGCCTTCGAAATCGAGAATCACCGTCGGGGCTGGGTGCGATTCACTGGTCGGGGCTGGGTGGAGGAGCGGCCAAGGGGTGGCTGCCGGCGTGGCTCAGTGCGATTCACCGTCGAGGCTGGGTTGGTTCATCGGAGAAGAGGGAGAGAGAGAGAGAGAGGAACACACAGAGAGAGAGGAGAAGACATCAGGTGGTAGGCCCCACCCGAATACGTCCCGCACCCGGCTCTTTTCTCCACCGCACGATCGAAGTGAATCGGACCGCTCAGAACCTGTCCCGCATTTCGCCGGTGCGGGACGTCCCGTAGGTGAGCAGGATTCTATATATATATGAGCAGGGATACTCTTACTTATGGAATGATTACTTATGCAATTACACATCGCCTTTTACCTACCCTAGAGGTTTTAGAATTTGATCAAACTTGATGGTGATGCTATCTATGACAGGTTGATCATCCTCACCAAAAATCATCAAATTCTATAACCTCTAGGATCATCAAATGTTAGAAGTTAGAAGCTTATTGACCGTTAATTTGAATAACATATTTGATGCCCCTAGAGGTTGTAGAATTTGCTGATTTTTGGTGAGGATCATCAACTTGACTTAGATAGCATCCCCACCAAGTTTTATCAAATTCTGAAATCTCTAGGGTAGGTAAAAGGCGGTGTACTGTAATTGTAGAAGTAAGATTCCATAAGAATATATATATATATATATATATATATATATATATATATAGAGAGAGAGAGAGAGAGAGAGTAGTGATACATTGCGGCCGGTAACGTGCGGGCTTAATGTGCGGCCACCCCCTTCGAGGGTATTTTTGGTTTTTTTTTTTTTTGGATTGATCACCCACCCTTGGATAGCACACACAAAATTTCAGCTCGATCCAAGACCTATAGGCCGTCCAAATGTGATTGACTTTTATCGGTCGTTCATTTTTATCGCCATTTTGATCAACACATTTGAACGGCCTACAGGTCTTGGATCGAGCTGAAATTTTTTGTGTGTGCTATCCAAGGATCAATCCCAAAAAAAATAAAATACTAAAAATACCCTCGAAGGGGGTGCCGCACGTTACCTGCCGCAATGTATCACTACTCTCTCTCTCTCTCTCTCTCTCTATATATATATATATATATATATATATATATATATATATATATATATATATATATATATATATATATATATATATATACTAGTAATGCTCGTGCCTATCGGTACAGCAGTGATCGCCTTCGTCGGCAAAGCACAATCGGTCACCTTTGGTGTCAACACATACCTTCAGCAGTAACACCCGCCTTCGACAGTCTCGTCTCAGTGGATCGGCGACCCCGACACCAGCACCGACCACTGTTGCGATGGTCAAGGCCACCTTCAGCAATAACGCCCAGCTCCATCGACCCCGTCCTAACGAACCGGCGACCCCAGCACCACCACCACCAGCCACCGTCGAGACTGTTGTCGTAACGGTCGAGAGAGAATGTGTGTGTGGGGGGAAGGGGTGAAATCAGAGCAAGATATGGTTTATATAACAGAGCAAATAATATTTACTCATAATTTTTTTACCTTTTCCTAGAGGGCGAAGTACCCCTTTTAAAATACACCCTCTCTCACTCTCATTACACCCTCTTTTATTTATTTATATATATATATATATATATATATATATATATATATATATATATATATATATATATATATATATATATATATATATAGGGGGATGCGTAGGTGCGGTCCGCAGTCCGCAGCCGTCCGATGCACCCGCCGCGTGCATCAGATGCACGGAGTGGTGCATCATACCACAGACCGCACCTAAGCATTCCCATATATATATATATATATATATATATATATATATATATATATATATATATATATATATATATATATAGAGAGAGAGAGAGAGAGAGAGAGAGAGAGAGAGGAGTGTTACAGTGAGCTATGAGCTATAAGTGGTGAAAGTGAGCTACGATCGAAAATGCCACCATGTAAGTTTTAGAATTGTTGAAATTTGGTGGGTGTGTTGTCTAGGGTAAGATGATCAACCTCACTATTTTTCAACTAATTCCAAAACTTCTCATTTCACTCTCATTTTGGTAAGAGGAAATCTTTTTGGTTTTAAATATCCCCCCTCTCTCATTTCACTCTCCATCTCTCATTTCATTTGGCAGCCATACCCGGGATACCCCTACTAAAAATCCATGGTATTTAATGCGGTCATCCAACTGCCGTATTTAAAATCGTCGTATTTGCTGCATCTATAATTCGTTGGCCGAAGGCAACTGCTACATTAGATGCCTGATACGGTATAGCTGAGCCATCAATTATGTCTTTGTCCCAGTTCTTTTTTGTTCCTTTTTTATGCATTTTGGATAAATGCATTGTTTGAATACATTTTATATTACATGTATGTTTTTTTTTTCATATGTGATATACTTTCTAAATAGTGATAAAGATTCTTTCCAATAACCTAAATAAATGGATGCCATGGACGAATGTGGGTGCCGCCAATGAATTTTTCCACCACCATTTAATGTACCCTCCCATGCCGAAAATGACCCTCGCCGCTGAATGAGGGTGCTAGCTCCGACATTGTTTGCTGCCGAAGACAGCCGCTGCAATGCCAAAGGCATGAGCATAACTAGTGTGTGTGTGTGTATATATATATAGAGAGAGAGAGAGAGTAGTGATAGGATGCACGTGGGGAATAAGTGCGGTGTGAATGAGAGCCGTCTGATCGGATGGATCCAACGGATGGGATTTACCCGGACCGTCCAAAATCGTTGTTACTGTAGCGGCTACAGTAACAGCGAATTTGTCCCTTCCGGGTGAATCTCATCCGTTGGATCGCTAGGAATAGAACGGCTTAAAAAAATTTCGATGTCATTGTAGCCACTACAGTAACAACGAATTTTTTTTGGACCGTCCGATCGGATGGATCCTACGGATGGAATTCACCTGGACGGCCAAATTCGTTGTTACTGTAGCCGCTACAGTAACAACGATTTTGGGCAGTCCGGGTGATTCCCATCCGTTGGATCCATCTGATCGGACGACTCTCATTCACACCGCACTTATTCCCCACGCTGCACGCCGCATCGTGGAGAGAGAGAGAGAGAGAGAGACAGGGCTGGGTTCCTATGACAGCATCGTAGGGAGTACCCTATGGCATACAGTGAATTAGTAATAATAGAATGTGCTGAATTTTTTTGAGGATGATCACCTTACCTTAGATAGAATGTCCACAAAAAAATCGACGCTTTTTCTTTGGTGAAATGCCCATGAAAATGCAACATTTAGTCCTTACATGTCAAAATGCCGTTTTCAAGAAACCTAACAAGACATTGATGGATGCGTTCCGTTATTTTAATATTTCCACCATCGATTTTAAACTTGATATAATATGCATTTTATCATGTTTTGTACACACTAATTGTAAAAGCTGATAAATGAAATGGCAAGAATCAACGAAAAATGGTTAATTTTGCATGCAACTCTTTCAAAAGTTGTTAACTTGTTGAACTATCTGGATCACTTCCTCTTGATAGTGGCCCCAGCAGGACTAATTCTCATTAGGTCTAGGAAGCTATTAACAGATATTCAGAAATTCAATTTTGACAGTGTGACAAAATATAAAACACATAACAGCTAATTTTGATAATTGTGCTTGTGAGTAAAGTTTTGGTTGCTGTGTTTCCTGTTAAATTGAACATTTAGAATAGCCTTCCATTTCGTACATATTTTTGTATTGTTTACATTTTGCTGATGTCATCAAATCAATGCGATGGATGTGATGTTGTGTCTATAGTTGGTTTTTTCTAATATTTTGAGCTGTACATACCAAATGTCTCTATTATATAGTTATCAGATTCTTTTGCAGTATTTTGCTAACTGATACATTGTATCATCTTGTGCAGGGAACTTGATGTATTATATCGTCATCATGCATGTTACAATCTGAATTCATCTGTCACTACACTTATGTCTCTGTCTAAATTGGTATGTTCTCCGCTTGGTCCTGGCCTTCTCTGTTGTACTCGTCAACAGCATCATATTCCTTTTTGCCATTTTATGCTACATTTCTTGTTTCCGACTAATATTATCACACAGGTTCAATCACTTCCAAGAATGATTGTTAAGGATGAAATAGGAAAACAGGTGTGTTGCTCTTCTCACTGCTCCTATAGTAGTAACAGAAATTTTCATGACCTTCGTGCTTCTTGCTAATTTAATAACACGTGTCTAGTAAAATATAAGAGTAATATCATTATGCAAGTTGGGATCTTAAGTATTTTTTTGGTTTGAACAGTAAGTGGTTCAAAGCCCATAGCCTCCAAACCCAGTGTCGGCGCTCTAAGCAACACTAAGAGCTCTTGACACCTTAATCGTCTAAATTTACACATTTTACTTCAGAAGATCAGGCTATATTGAAACTTGTGGAAAATAGAGCCTTAGAAAGTATACACATTTAAATATTCCTACTTGATGCGGTTTTTTGCTGAACTTCATATTAGTTGGTTTTAGCATGAATGCTTTGTTTACTTCCGCCAGGTTGGCTACCTTTGTTTTTTGTTTTTTTTTAATCTCGTGGGTTCCAATCCTCCCTATTGTTTTTTTATCAGATTATTTCTGCTGCATTAAAGGTGTTGTAGACAGTCTGGCATGAAATCTACTCCAGCCCAGATGCCCCTTGTTTAGGTTAGGTTCTCAAATTGGGCTACTTAAAATTTTGGATCATCTAGGCCCAGCTAGGCTTGATGGCACCAGTTTTCTTCCAGAAATCTATTTGTAGGACGGGAGTAGGGAAATATGGTTGATAAAGTTGTTCCAATTAGAATAAACTAAATTTAAATTCTGCATTTTCTGGCATGCATTTGATGTTTTTGGGGTACCCATTCTCATATAAAAGAATTACCGCTTGGTTCATATATAATAGGAAATTATGTAAGAACTTATTATGAGAGTACCTCATTGAAACTGTAAAAAGAGATCACCTCTCTTTATTGGACAAATTGGAGAACACACTCATAAAATCTTTACATGAAACAATGTATACACAATTCAGAACTTAAATGGTTAGTTCCGTAAAGTTTGAAAGGGCCTAGATCCTGGAATTTAAACATTTTTTTACCAGTACAACAAAAAAAATCAGGCGATGATTTTTTTTTTTTTAAAGTTGTGAATTGTGATGATGTATTTAGTTTAACAATTAACATGTATATGCACCAATCTTAAAGAATCTAGATGTATAATACTTTTAAGCTTAATGCATGTGCAAGCTATGACCAACAATCCTCATTTCATGTATTAGGGCCATCTCTGTGAATATTTCTCATATGTTTCTATCAAGGGACAAACTCATTGAGTGAGTGAGTGTGTGTGGGAGAGAGAGAGAGAGAGAGAGAGAGAGAGAGAGAGAGAGAGAGAGAGAGAGAGGTTTCAAGTTGGCTCATGTAAATTGGCTTGTTCAGGTGAAGTTATCTCTTGATGCCGCAAGCTCGGCTCAACAAAACGCCTCCATTGGAATATATGATGCCTCAGCCGGTACTTTCGATATACCGAGTTTTATTCTTTTTCTGTTGTTGGAGAAGTGAGGTAAACAATTTAAACTCATGTCCTCTCTTTCGTTTTCTCAGTGTCATCTAGGAAAGCGAGGGCTTTAGCAGAAGATGCATTCTTCCATCCATCCATCATGTCGATTAGCTATGCATCCATTGAGCACTACTTTGCCATATACATGGTTAGTAATTTATTCAGTTTTTGCAGGTCTATCAGTAATTATTTCAACCTGCATGACGTGCCCTTTTTTTCGGTATCTTGTAGTAGTCATACAGTCTTAGCATTTGTACTGCATCATAACCGGTCAATATTCTTTTACCGATGGTAGGGCTGGTGTTGTCTATTTCTACCATGTTATCTGTGGTTTGCCCCTTTTTTTTTACCATACCGGAACATCTCAACTGATGCTTCCTTTTCTTGGTGGTCTTGACAGCCATTCTTCGCCCCGGTTGCGCTGCACGTGCTCCTGGCTGCTATCAGAGAGATGAAGCGATACAGGAGGGAGCGAGCAAAGTATTTAGCATTTCTTGCTGACCAAGCCAAAGCTGCTGCCTGAGGGTTTAGCTTGCGCAGCATTTTGTTTCTGATCAGAACTGTATTACTTGTTTTTTTTTTTATTTACAATACTTCTCAATAATATATCTCTACAACAATGATCATCACATTACTCTCTTTACAACATATTTCTCTGTATAATATCCTCTCGACAACATTCTGTCATTTTTCTCCTTAAAACATTCTTTGCAAGAGGGTGCTCAGGAACAATTTATGTTGGAACAGAAATTTGTGCTTCTAATTACTAATTTTCAACAATATACTCTCTTTCTCACAGCATCTCCATAGAATGTATATTCCTTCTGTGGCATTAATTTTTTCCCTCTACCATTCTCTCTACAACATTAAACAAAGCTTTCTTTACACCATCTACAATACTTCTCTCTACAACATTTTATCTTTACAACATATATTTACTTTATAATATCCTCTCTACAGCATTCTCTATTTAATCTCTCTACAACATTCTCTCTAAGGGGGTGCTCGGCAACAATACATGTTCGATCAATAATAAAAAGGTAAAAATGAGAATAAAGCACCGAGCAGAGCAGAAATGTTGTTCCTAGAAACATCTACTTTGAAGTGTCTAACACAGAACAAGAGCAGACAACAGGGTACGGTCCGCAACAAAATCGGAATACACACATATAAACAGCATCATCAGGAAATTTTCATCCAAGTCTCTGTACCAACTCCTACTAGGATAGGTAACAGATAGAGAAAGCATTCAACTAGTCTTCACATAGAATAAAGAGAGGTTAGTAGAGCCCAAAACCAATCGAGATTGGGATTGCTACATAAAATCTACACACCCGTTCCAAAACTCCATCCCCAAACAGGTTCCATGCTTTTTCTGCACATATTACTGCAAGGACCTGTAACATTCTGTAATTCACGAGGGCTTGAGACAAACCCTCACTGTCAGACAGCTACCGCATCGGACTGAGCTAACCCGAGTGAACACGGAGTAAGTTAGATGCAATACGCGAGTTCACCCACCCCAAAGGATGGGCAGGCAACCATTGGCCAGAGTCCATAAAGCTTCACTTGCAGAGAAGAACAGCAGAATGATGTCCACTCGCCGCAATTCTAGGCTCTGGATTCCAAGGCCGAAAGTATCTTTTTCCTTGGGCCCTGAAAACCACCAAAACCAACCAAAGCGGAGGATAAGTCAAGGAGATCAATAAGCCATGGAGAGCGGTGGAACTCTAAAGAACATGATTTGGGGCAAATAGTAAATTACAACTTTGGGAAGCTTAATAAAAAAGGCTGAGGAATACGCTACCTACCATTGGAATTCCTAGAGTCTTGAGATCCTTGTCAGTCATATGCCTAAGAGCGGCCATGTCGACCTGCACATACAAAAGTTGACAAAGGAAAAGCACGTGACATGACAATGACGGAAAACGATGTACCACTGGTAAACGCACCTCCTCTGCCTGGAATGTGATTGAATACTTCTCGAGACCCAGCGACTTCAGCAAACTGCTCACAGACAAATCAGCCTGCAGAGTCCGACCGATGGATTATGGAAAGCTTCAAAACTTATAGGGCAGCCGCCAAGAATACAAAAAAGGATGCAAAACATTAAACAAACAGGAACAATAATCGAGCAAGATGGAGATAACACAAAGGAGGTCGTGCAGAGATCAAGATAATTATGCAACTTAATCTATAATCAGGCAGGTAGGTTTGGCCTGGAAATATTAGAATTCACAGATATTTCTCTTAATGAAATCACACAGTCACCAGCTGCATGGGCTAGTGGTTGAGACATAGGGGGGCCATTTCTACTGACCATCGGTTTTCTCTTGAGAGCCAAGGCCCTGAAATTATAGAAGCACATGTACCTACATGTAGAAAGGCATTCATGTTCGAATATATAACAGATACAATCTATGACACTGAAATCTACCAGGACATTACTTCTCTTCATTTGGAACATTGAGGCCATTCCTGTTCGTATAAACTAGTGGGGAAAAGATCATATCATGTGATCCTACTCATATATGCAAACTCTCAAGAAAAGGGAATGAAATATACGTCCATACTGAAACATGAATCTTGACTACTGTTAGCATGACATACTCATTGACGCCAAAAAATGGGTGGAAGAGCTGCAACATAAAACAAGAAAATCAAAGACTCCTACCTTTTTCTGAGACTTCTTCGTCGATGTTGAGACAGATACTTTTTTGGTTTCTGGTAGAGTTTCTTCTACATAAGGGACGCTTTCTTTAACAGGTTTAGCACTTTCTGATGCTGTCTTAGCTTTCGGCAGATGTCGCAGAACAGTATCTGTGGGCTGTGATTGCATGGTGCCAGATAACTTTTCACGCAGATCACGGACTCCTAATTCCCTCCCACCTTGAAAAACTTGCGGTGAACTTTTCTTTTGAAGCTTCAGTCGAAGATCTTCAGAACCAACTTTGGCTTCTAAATATATCAATCCATCCACGATAAATATCATTAAATATCAAGAAGCACTGAAGTAAACAGTAACTATATCTGCTCACAATTATTGGAATTTGGTCATGTTTATACTTATAATTTGAGGTCCTCCGCGATCCTCATAAAGATCATGTTTCCACTTGTCATCATTTTGGCGTTTCCTGCGAATCGACTTCAAATATCAGTAGAAAAAATAAACAAGGGATTCAATAGTATTAGTTGTATGATCTTAATCAGATTTTTATTCTCAAAAGATCATGTTAGTTGTTTTAAGAATAAGAAACCAACAATCTTGCAGAATTTGAGGTACAGAATATCATATATATAACCAAAAAGGAAAATATACGACAAAATGTTAATTGTACACGCACATCCAATAATAAAACTCATAGAAAGAGGATTATAAATTATTCCAGCAATATTTAGTGCCCCAACATAAGTCGGCATGCACTCGAGTATATAGCTTGTAGCCCATTTTGCATTGCCCATAGTTACGTCAGCAAAACATCAAAACTTGGTACTTTTCCAAACTTCAATATAGAGAGGGATTTCATACCAATCCACCATTATTGTCCCATATATTTGGGCAAACCTTGGCCACACCCTACATCTGACCTAACGTACTTGGGAATTAATCCTGTTTTTACAAGCCGGGCCAACCAAGCCCGTCGAGTTTGATTTCTGGTCAATACAGACTTTGTGCTCAGCATAGCGGCCAGAGCCCGGTTCGTGTAGTCTTCAGACTAGGTCGTTGACCGGGACGGGTCAAGTTCCGACCTTTGACTTTCAGGGCAGGTTTCGGGCCGTCGAGCTTTTTTACAACCCTAGCTACAGTCCAAGTATAGTGCCCAGATCCACTTATGTCTAGAACCATTAACATGCTAAAAGAGCTCTATAGTATCGCCTGCATAATAGCAGGAACACTAATTATTTCTAAATATAATTCTCTGCTTCAACTACTTCTACAAACTCTGCACCTATGAATAGTAAGCATACCTGGTTGTGGCCCTGAAATAATCAAGTACACTTGCATAGCACCTACGCAAATAACCAAATGAGAAGTGGCTTGTTCCGCTTATCGTCATGCCTCACTGATTGACCAACATTCACAAATCCTTATTGAATAACCACAAAGTTTTTGTCATATCCACATTAGATCAACACCTCTATATTTATCTTGTGATCCACGGAACAAGGGTTTAGATGAAGGCATGGGAAGTTTTTACCTTAGTGTCTACTTTCTGTATTTTCCCATTTTTTAGGTCCTTGTTTAAATTATATGGTAGGCATGCAAATTTATGTCTTAAGTTCTATCGAGATTAGGACCTTTTTGGTGGGTACTAGGATCTTAGATAGTACACAGCAATTGCCAAGGTGGGTTCGTCAATTTATTTATACCATATTTAAGGTAATAGGCCCGCAAGATTTATAGGTGAAAATGTAGACCATGTAGGGTTGAGAGAACCTTAACCAACAAGCATATCTTTTATTGCCCCTATACAATTTACAGGTGAGAAAGTAGGACATGTAGGGTTGAGACTTGAGAGACTTGGCGAGATATATATGGTGGCTCCCGCCATATCTTTTTGAAGATTGAGGATGAGTTACTCTTATGGATAGGGCCAGCAATGGGCCTGAGCTCGTTTGGGCCTAACCCGCCTCTAATAGGATTTAGGCCTGAAAATTACATAGGACCAGATTCAGGCTTGTCCGAATCAGATCAAACGTGGCCCATTTTTATTGGTTTGAGTGTGCGTTCCTATTTTTGCACATTCTTTCTTCATTTGGATATAATCTTTTATTCAATTTACCAATACAAATGCTTGATATGGTTGAAGCTTTAACAGTTGAAGCATAATTTACCGAAATAAAATTGCTATATCAGGTTGAAGTTTGAACAATTGAAGTATCTAACTTTACATAATCAAGTTTTTTGGGTTAGGGCCCAATTCTAGCCCGGAGCCTTGATACAGACGCCTTGGACCTTGTCTGGAAAGCCCGATTACAAAATGGGTTGTGCTGGGTTGGGACCCATGAAACAAATACGGATCTAGACCGGGGCTTGCATGAGTCTGGCCCAAGCCCGCCCCATTTTCATCCCTGCTTACAAGAGCCAATTTTCATCTCTGCTTACAGGAAATTCTCTAGTGGGTATGATGCTCTAATTTTTTACTTATGATGGAATTAAGCAATCCTTTTGGTTTTCCCTTTTCTTTTCTCTACCTTCCTCTCGTTTTGCACTTATGGTTTCTTTCTTTTAAGAATTGAGATTAAGGAGTAGACCCAAGATGATGAAGATTCAAACGTAACCCCTTCAACTATTGATAAATTTCTCCAGGTCCTTTTTACACCACATGGCATGATTGCAAACCAATCCAGCCATGGAAATAGCAAATGATGCATCCAAGAAGACACCGAAAGAGTGCCAGCACTAATGTACACGTATCTAAACTAAGTTGGAAGCTACTCACAGAACATACAAGTTCATGGCGATCATGCAAAAAAAGGTTGGATGATGGTTATGGAATTCTTGTGTGCCGAACATTGAACTCTGGGAATGCAGGGAGAACTACCTACTGACGTGACGCAAAAGACAAACTTGGCCATAGAGGATCAAACTATCTGAAGACGACAGTTGTCATTGCACATCGACTCCCCTAAACCTTGATCATGATTTAAAACTCTTGCCAGACGTCTTCATCCTTAATCGTTGTTTAACTTTAATAGAGAAAAAAAATGTTGAAAATGTGAACCAAATCTCATTAGTAAATCAAGACAAAACATATACTCACATGGCTAACAAGTCACAACATAATGGAGCTACGCCACACTTTGAACTGCGTATAAGACTGATATAGACAAAAACACAATGCAAAAGCCAGATAAAATAATTCATATGCAAGCATATAACTATATACACAGTACATCATTGCATGCCTCTAACATCTCCCTCCAAACTCAAGTAGTATCATCATTAGTTTGCCATAAACATGAACAAGGTATACAGCAGCAAAACAGTAGTTCATTGGTGATGGGACACCAGAGGATGTAGCACAGCATGGGTTCATGTCTGTATAATGTATAAACTGGTCTCTTAATAGAAATATATGCGGAAGCAAGATGCCACCAAGAAGATGATCTGCTGCATGCTGAAAGAACCATGGAAGAAGATGTGACTTGACGTGAGGTTTCATGTCAGTATAAGGTGGTTTCTGAAGTGCATGAATGTGGAAGTGTGATGCCACCAAGAAGACAAACATGTGCTGGAAGAACCATGGAAGATGTGACTTGAAATGAATAGGAGACCAACTGAGTTACAAGGGCAAATACAACCATGCAAGGTGCCTCCAACTATCGAAGTGTCCAAGAAGCTGCAAAGATGCACTGCATGAAGCATAGTTCCTCTCAGCAAGAAAGCAGAGCAGAAGAAGGAAGCATTGCATGCTGGTAGGAGTGGAAGCAACAATGTACGAAGGATATACACAGGAGCCCCTGCTGAGAAGAAAGGCTTCAACATCCTAACAAAGTCTATGTTCTAAAGTAGCCACGTGCCCAGAAAAGATCAAAGTGGCATTAAGATCAAGTGGTGTAACCTAAGGTTGTCTACATTACAATGGGTATGGATTATGTAGATCTATGTTTGTGCAAAGCGGATATGTATCTTTGGATATGGGAACGGTATGCAGCGCAGAATTATAAGAGGAGCAGTTTGGAATAGCAAGGACTTGAAGATTTACATGTTTGGGGCTTGGATCAAAGCTTTTATACAACAGCATCAGTTACTTTCAGTTTTTAAGCAGAAAAAGATGAAAACAGCAGTATTTAATTTGCAAAAGAACATAGTAGGTTCAAGAGAAATTGCAGCAACTAAGCAAGTAAAATATATATGCTGTAAGGGGATAAAGATGTTGCAATTGAAAAAGGAGAATAGAGAAGCAAAAGAGGAAGAAGAGGAAGAGAGAGAGAGCCAAAGGTTCAACATCAAAACTTAACTTGATGGCATTCCCCCCATTGGTTTCCTTTCTCTTTTTTCTATCCAATAGCGTATTTTATTCTTCTTACTAAGGCTAATTACAAAATGTAGAAGATTTACATATTACGCATAAGGAACGAAACAAAAAAGAAACTACCATATATAGATGTCTACATGTCACCCAATATCTTGTAATGTATTCAAATTTCCTACAATCTGCCAAATGAACTTCCAACAAAACAAGGAAAGAATTAAGCAATGCATGCACCGATATGTTGAATTGAACTCCCAATATCCCACAACAATCTTTACAGAATCCTCTCAAATCCCTTGAACAATAAACACCAATCCATGGGCTCAGTTGACTGCAAAAAAGGCCTATTTGAAGCTCAGTTAAAGAAAAGCATGGTTTCAGGGATCGATGGAACCGAACAGTTCAGATTTTGGCTGATTCAAACAGAAACACTGCCCGAAATGAAATATGTCCCAATTCGGACTGGTTTGGTCAAATTAGATTCAATCAGGCCGAAACAGATCCAAATTAGACATTAATCAGCCTAATCAGAACGCATCCTTCGAATCAGACCTGAATTTCTTGTTTTTCATATTTTTGCCTAAAATGCAGAACCAGTCAAACCAGTTTGTCATTCTCCTAGTCTAACCCGAACTGGAACATGAACTCTCAGACCTTGAGCCCGAATGAAATGTAAGAAACACCCTTGTAGCTTGTTGCATCACCAAGGGAAAATTACGGGAAGAAAGACCTCACATTGCCAAGCATGGCAATGAAACCATGAAGCAATAACAATAATAAAATGAGAATAATAATTCGCCCCATGAACAACCAAGGTTAACCAGCTCGTCAGCAAAGCGACCATAAGGGGACATGCGACTACTACAAGTGGACGACACAAGCTACAAAGGATGCAAACCCCGAAAGTAGCCAAGAAGGAAGAACGGAAGGATAGTCAATAAGCATCAAGCAAAATTAGGTCACCACAAAAAAAAGAAAAGAGGAAGGTCCCTCAATAGAGGATTTAAATATTAATCAACTAAAATATGCATAGAAAATGGGAAATGGCTAAAAATAAGTACTTCTGCAGTACAAGTATGCAAGGAGATGAATATGCAATGGCCCAATTGCATGAAACACAAAAGTAGATGCAAATGTGATGTAACCAAGGGTTGTATAGGTTACAACAGGAAATGAATCCATTACGTAGATCTTGGGTACTAGGCACTTAAGGACCTACAAAGAAAGAGGATGCATGTTATCCCTAAATTTTGGGCCCGACAAATTATAATTAGGAGGCTTTAAAAAAAGGCGGACTTGCTGAAAAGCCCTCTTCAGAAGATGCTTTTAAGCTCCAGTCCCAACAATGCTTTGGTTTGAGCACAAACCCATCACAAAATGGCACTTTTACATTAAACCCTTGTTGACCAGTTCAACCCCTATCAAATGACTAAAATGCGCCTTCCATTACCCCTATGTAGCAACCGAACTTATACTATGCTAAATGCTAACCTGAATTGATACTCTAGAATTTGCTACAGTGATTCTAGAGTATCAATTAGAGACAACAAAGTATCGATTCTGTTGCTACTCCCAAATCATTGTAGCTACACTGTAGTTACAACAGTGAAATCACTATACTCTGCTAACCTGAATTGATACTCCGTTCGGGACAATGGAGTATCACTTCGGTTGCTACAATGATTTGGGAGTGAACACTATCCCTCTCGCTCCTCCCACCTATCTCCCCTTCCTTTTGTTTGGGCCATCACTGACTTGAGCACCGGATGATCCATGCTCCAGAGGGAGCTAGCTATGCCTGATCTTTTGATGTCTTGCAGGTCACCGCCGCAAGTTGAGGTTCTCCCTTGTGACGGGGAAGAAAGCAGGTGCACACAACAGCCGCTCCCCGGGGGGTTTCCACCACCCAAAGGGTGTTCATCGGTCGCTCCCCCAAACAGTTGCTATTTGTATGCAATGGTTGAATCTTGAATCCCATTTAATCACTATATTGTTTATTCCTAGTAAATACCAAGAATCAACAATGTTTTAAGTCATTATTTAGGTCAAATATACAGCTCTAATAACAAATTATTGGTTTGAAAAACCTTCCTTAACAACATCAAATATACCTATATGAACCAATAATGTGTAGGGTTTTTTTTCCTAAATGGAATCATTTTAAAAATAATAATGTTTTTTAGTGGCATTGATCAAAAATTTTCTAAAAAGTGGCCCTTAGATAGCAACGTGGCAAGGTGGAGGTGTAAAGCGTCCTACCACGTTGACTAGAATTTTTTTTAATATCCGGTGAACTAGGTATTCCAAATCTTGGGTTCTTAAAATCCCATTATGATTAACTTTAATCTCTTTACAATGAAACTCAAAAAATACAATACAATACAACATTCAGCCCCCAAAAAAACCTAAGTGTGGTCCTTTTTCATTACATTATCAGTTTTCATTAAAACCGGCATTCAGAATACCGGTTTCAATGAACCAATAAACTTGCAACAACCTCTTCTATGATAGAATGGCTCGATCAAAAGCCGATGAGCTTACTGAGAAAGAATTCCCCAATATGAACCACATATCAGAATGAATGATCAATATGGTTAAACCCTTTCTATATGGATAAGCTTATAAAATGCCTAGCTGACCAAAACCCTTAACTTCGGAAATCACAATCAAATACCAAAGCGTTGGAATTCAATCTAGCATAAATAAAGACAAACCACAACCATGATGCTAATTGGTCAAAATTCTACCTCTCTTGACTACCATACATGTACAGATGTGCCAACACGTTGAAGTTGTCGGTTCAACATAATGTGTATCAATGGACCAATTTGCAACAAAACTAAGCTTCATAACTCCAAAAAAAATTTGAAACCCAAATTGATTAGAATCCTGACTTTCATGATTTAAAGATGCAATGCAGTCAATTTTTGTGAAAGCCATAGGCCCATAAGCATATGATAAAAAGCTACTTCAAGAAAATCAAACTTCCTCAGAATTTGACACTAAAACAACATTTTCCTGCAACAATTAGATCATTATTTAATATTAAAAAATGGCCAGGATCATTAAAAGAATGACCAAGAACTCTTTTAGATATTTTTTGGTACATGTTACCAAGAACTTGACTCTCTACAACCATGATGCCAACTGCCCAAAGCTCTAACTTACTTGAACTTGGTACAAATACCAACCGATTACTTCAGTAGAACGCAAAGAGACGGATCAACAAAAATTTAACCAAACCAGGGACTTCCTCCGATTCGTAAGCTGAAGCATTCTGCATCGATGGATCAAAAACAAAATCCAAGCTTGATGAAACCCCAACATTGTACTGATCGATCAGAACAATACCCACAACCGTAACCGACCAGAATATCGACTTTGTTGAAAAGAAAAATCAGCAGTAGCATAAATCTTATACTCGACATCTCGATCAAACGACAAATGGGTCAACAGACCTTCATGAATTCGCTGCTTGCATAACAGAAAGAGATTGTAAGGGTTCTAGAGGGATCTAGGGAAGCAAAAGACCAAACCTTTTCCCGTTCCCCGGCCGGCTCCGGCCGAAATCCTCGTCCAGATTGCCGTTGAGGCGCTCCCTGATGGATGGCTTCGTCCCAGTCTCGATTCGATCAGCATACATCTTAGCTTGTTCCTGGAGGGGGCACGGCAAGATACGGGGCGGAGCTAGGGTTTGGAGCGTGCGGGCGGAGCGAGAAGTCGGATGAGGAGTACGGGAGGGGACGGAGAAGGGAATAGTGGAATTGATTTGGGTGTTTCGAAGGATTTTGAAAGCAATCCGGTTTGACGTCGGAGTGTAGGATTATCAATTGGGCCGGGATAGCCCGATACCCGCCAGTTCGGCCCGACAAAATTGGGCTGAACTTTTTGTCAGATTGGGCTTGGACATGATTTGAGGCCGGAAGTCGAGTTCGGGCCATGTTAATCTCAGCCTATTTTAAGCCCGAACCTGAAATATTACGAAAATTTTCATTAGCTCAGATTTGTAATTCATAGTTGCAATGCTTTAAAACTCGGATCGGACCAAACAGTTCAACTGCTGGACCCAAGAACCAGCCCAGAATCTGGGTCTGAAAAACACAAGAATCGGAATTAACTTAAACCCGACAAAATCACCGACCCGCAGGTTGAATCGCCAACCCACATGTTGGACAATTCAATGAACCATTGTTTATTAAGAATTTTAAAATCCTTTTTTTTTTGGTTCTCTTCATCTCTTTGGGCGTTTGCTAGAAGTTAATTATTTTTAAGCAACATTAATTTTTTAAAAAATAATCAAAATTATTTGTTAACTATTTTTATAAACAAGTAACAATAAATTAATTTAGTTATGATATTAGGATGATGTCATGTTCTAACCACGGGTTTGAATTGATAACCCGTAACCCGATCCTCTTTCTAGTTCAATGAACGGTCCGATTTTAAAAGCATTGCATAGTTGTATAGTGCAAGAAGAAGACATCCATTTTTTTGCTATCAATGATTATACAACTTATAAACATTAAAATGCTTAATTAGATAACTATGTTTATGGTTTTAACTTTACCAATATTAGTTTATTGAAGCATCCCCTTAATGATATATTTTGCTTATTTAAGACAGTTTTGCGCAAGCCGGTTTTTAGTGAGTTTTTTTTTTTTAAGATAAGAGATTATATTAATTCTCAAAAAAATATACAGGGGTGCATCATCACAATGACAGCAAACCATGACAACAAAAAAAGAAAAATGTACATTGTTGACTTAAAACCTTCCTGAAATTGTTGATTGAAGAAGCACTGACAGTCTAATCCATGCTGGCCCAAACCTAATGGTACGGACAAGAAGAAGTCGATTAAAACATACACCCAAAAAACCTGCTCCCAAAATTAGCAACAAAACTGTGCTCGAAAACAACAACAAACTAGCTCATGCAACCTCTCCAAAACTGCAAGTTTGCACTATCCTTCCAACAAATCTTGATGGTATTTATGTTGAAAAAGTTGCTCCTTAGCTGCAAGAAAATGCCAAGTAAAATCTGATGAGCTGAGCTATCATTGTCCCCAAGCAGTCTCTCATTTTGTTCTCTTTATAAGCTGTAGATAGTGTAAGCCAACGAGGTGCGCACTATTTTACCTTTCATGCTCTTGGATCCTCCCACTTCGCTCAGTTCTTGTAGCAGGGATAGAAAACCAATTGATCTGGTGCAAGGCAAGCTCATCAAACTGCAAACCTTCTCCAAAATGAGATAGGAGAAGTCGCACTGGAAGTAAAAATGATCCCTCGTTTCTTCATCGTTTTGGCATAAGCTGCAACGATTGGCTATGCTCACTTCTCTTTTTTGCAGCAAATCTTGGGTTGCCAACCTATTTAAAGCTTATTTCCACATGCAAAAAGCCAAGCGGGGGGGGGGGGGGACATGTGCCTTCCAAACGATATCTTTCCATGTCACTTCCTCCTCGTGATTCCTCACTGCATTCCAAGTCGCTGAAAAGTTAAAAGTGTAGTTTCCAGATGATGTTCAAAGGACTTTGTTTTCAGCTCCCTCCATCGTCACATTAATGTCTTTGATTCTACAAACTGTTGGAATTGGATCCGCTTATCAGAGTCGCAGCGGAAGCAAAAGATGGATCCGAAGATCATACGGTGTATGTTTCATTACAATTAATTCTACAAAACAATCTACATGCAAATCTATGATCTTAGCATATGTGCGGACACCCTAGAGGCATACTACGATTTACGGAAGACATGCATGCATCTAGTTAGATGTTTAGAATCATCATACCTTATGGATCTATGATCCGGTCATGACGGAACGATAAAGAATCGCACTTGAATTGCAAGGAAAACTGTCGGATAGCACCTTGTCCTTTGCGAATTGAAGAATCCTCAAAATCCCGTCTCTGAGTGCAAAGATTACGAGCCGACGGAGGAATCCGTTGCGAAGACGATGGCGAGCTACGAGATTTCCTCCTTCTCTTTATCTCTTTTTCCTTCTCCTTTCCTCCCTCTTTCTTCTTCCTTCTTCTTCCTCTTTCTTCCTTGGCTGAAACCACAAAGAGAGAGGAGAAGGAGAGGGTCGGATTTTCTGGAGAGGGGGAAGCATAGGGCCAGCCTGTCCCCTCCCTTCTCCTCTTATAGGGCCGGTCCCCTAGTGCTACAAGCAACCTAGGGCCGGCCCTAGATGGATAGGGATAAGGGAGGTGTGGTTTTCAGGGTTTCCAATGTCTATCGTGAAGCCTGGACGAAAACGCCCTTCACGAAAAGTGAAAAACTGAAAGAGAGACTGAGTGAGGTGCGCTACTCGGAATCGAGTTCCGTCAGCGCCTATGAGCTCCTGGAATTATTCCGCTCATTCTAAAATCCATATTCAATATGTTCTAAGCCATATTTCAGTATTTACCAAAATACCCCTACGGCCCATAACACATGTAAATTAGGTTCTTAGGCTCCGGGCTTGCGCTCCATCGCGCTACTTCGTATCCAATGTATCCAACTAGGTCGGGGAACAATTCCTATACGCAACGACAGGGTGGAACCTTCAGGGTTCGGGATCTCTAGCTCCAACCGGATCCCTGATTAACTGTTCCGGTGACACACCGAAACTTCCGTTAATCAGCCCTAATCCGATTAACCCGCGTAGCCATCCAGAGTGTGACACGAGCTGAACTCTAGTGATCCTAAACTTATGTTACTCCCTCGTAACCCTGTTCTCTACTATACTCCGATAATCCTTAGTCCCTCTTATTACTGGTGCCATGATACGACTCGGGCGGTGGGGAGCACCATCAAATCCCGATCGATCATCTGACTAGGAATTGATGACTTGTCATCTATAACACCACACACCTTCCGGTGCTATGCCTAGCATCCGGAACATCGTCAGTCATACTGACAACCACCAGGCTTGGGTTAACTGTGTGAACAGATTGACTCATCAAAACGCACCCATCCAACACTGGACGTCGGATAACCTGTAGGGATTATATGTCACTCAAGCGCCAGCCGGGTAACCCAACGTACCGTGGTATTGGACTATGGAAGGTCCACACACGTTGGTACATCAAAGCACCACACAACTGGTTGGCCCAACCAGTGAACATGGTCCCTCAGGGTTAAGGACAAATTATCTATAGTAGTAAGATGGTTTATGCACCAGTGTTTGAATCACTGAACTGTGCACCGTTTTGGTTCCTGTTCAACACGATCATCGTGCTTGGTCATGTGAATGGGAATCCCACGTTCCCGTGGTGGAGACTTCACCACATCCTCTACCTGCCAACAGCTTGTTCTCGGTGAAGCGACCGGCATCACCTAAGCTGTGAACTAGTTATAGGTCTACACAGAACTGGTCCACTGGGTCTTCGAAGCATGGATCCACCATGCGCCTCAGTGGCCTACTGTGTTCCCTAGAGTCCTTTATTATATGTGTATTAATATATACCATAGCAGTATTCTAATTAAAGCAATAACTAAAGGCATCTTTATTAATGTTAATACAGAAAATCCACGCTAAGGACACACGAGCTACAACAATCTTCCACTTGGCCTAGCGGGGAACAACAATCTTAACTCTCATGGCATACATGTGCTTCTCAAAAGCCTTGGTCGGTAACGCCTTTGTGAAAGGGTCCGCCATGTTATCTGCAGACGCCACCTGAATCACTGCAACCTCCCCTCGCTTCTGCAAGTCTCGGATAATGTAGTATTTCCGCTTGATATGCTTGCTCTTCTTGTGATATCTTGGCTCCTTGGATTGTGCTACCGCTCCACTATTGTCACAGTAAAGGACAATAGGATCTTGAGCTCCCGGTACACATCCTAAGTCCGTAAAGAACTTCTTGAGCCACACCGCCTCCTTAGCTGCTTAGCACGCCGCAACGTACTCAGCCTCTGTCGTCGAATCCGCGATGCATCCCTGTTTCACGCTCCTCCAACTGACAACTCCTCCTCCTAATGAAAACACAAACCCTGATGTCGATCTCCTGGATTCCGGATCTGACGCAAAGTCAAAATTCGTGTATCCAATCGGTATCAGTTCTTGTGAAGAGTAAACTAACTCATAATCTCTCATCATACAAAGATGCTTAAGTATACTTTTCACAATAGTCTAGTGCCCTGGACCCGGATTTGACTGATACCTGCCATCATGCCTACTGCATAGTATATATCTGGTCTCGTGCACTGCATAGCATATATCAGACTCTCTACAGCCGAAGCATAAGGTATCTTCTGTATCTCTGCCCACTTCTCAGGAGTCTTAGGACCCTGATCCTTGGACAACTTTATTCCATGTCTGAATGGAACTAGTCCCTTCTTGGAGTTGTGCATACTGAATCTGACCAAGATAGTATCTATGTAGGCTGACTGTGACAGCGAGAGAGAGTCTTGTTTTGGCGATCTCGAGTTACCTTGATCCCCAGAACATAACTCGCTTCACCCAGGTCTTTTATGTCAAATTGAGAGGATAACCACACCTTCACTGTAGACAACGTTCCAACATCGTTTCCAATGAGCAGGGTATCGTCTACTTAAAACACTAGAAAAACTACTACAGTCTTATCGCTCCTTTTATAAACACATGGTTCATCCACGTTCTGCTCAAATCCATAAGACTGGATAGCCTGATCAAAATACATATTCCAACTTCTGGATGCTTGCTTCAGTCCATAAATGGACCTTTGCAACTTGCACACCAGACTTTCCTGACCTTTTGCGACAAAGCCTGGAGGCTGAGACATGTAGATGTCTTCTTCCAAATCCCCGTTGAGGAATGCGGTCTTGACGTCCATCTGCCAGATCTCCCAATCATAATGGGCTGCAATGGACAAGAGGATCCGGATAGACTTAAGCTTAGCCACTGGCGAAAAGGTTTCGTCATAGTCGATCCCTTCTCGCTGGGTATAACCTTTAGCGACTAGTCTAGCTTTATAAGTCTCAACAGTACCATCCGGACCTCTTTTTCTTTTGTACACCCACTTACACCCAACAGGTTTAATGTTGTGAGGTGGTGTTACAAGTGTCCAGACCGAGTTTTGGGACATCGATGTCAGTTCTGCCTCCATGGCTTCCTGCCATGCTGCATGGTCAGAGGATACCATCGCTTCGTCATAGTTCAGAGGATCATCCTCCTGAAACTCTGGATCTACCATGAAGGCTTCTCCAATGTATCTATCAGGAGCACTTGTAGTCCTCCCACTGCGATGAGCCTGCGGTGGTTCCATAGGAGTCGATTCTACAGTATCGTTTATCTTAGTGGTATCAGCTCCCACTACGTTTTCTGTCTACGTACTCTCATCAGTACCAAGCAATTCTTCAAGAACTACTTTACTGGTGGGCTTATGGTCTATTAAATAATCCTGCTCCAGGAATACGACGTTCGTCGAGGCGACAACATTTCTATCCTCAGGATCATAAAATAAACCACCCTTTGTCCCTTTTGGATACCCAACGAACAGACATACCTTAGTTTTTGACTCCATCTTATCTCGCTTGTCCTTCCGCACATGTGCTGGACAACCCCAAATCCTAAAGTGTTGTAGGCTTGGTTTTCGCTTCAACCACAGCTCCCAAGGAGTTAAGGGTACTGACTTTGATAGAACAAAGTTTAAAGTATATACTGCCGTCTCTAGGGCATATCCCCAAAAACTAGGTGGCAATGTTGCATAACTCATCATAGTCCGAACCATGTCTAACAAAGTTCGGTTTCTCCTCTCAGATATACCGTTTTGTTATGGTGTCCATGGTGCAGTCAACTAGGATACGATCCCATGCTCACACAGGTACCCAATAAATTCATCCGATAGGTATTCGCCTCCTCGATCCGATCGAAGAGAATTGATACTTTTACCCGTCTTCTTTTCTGCTTCAGCTCTGAACTCCTTGAACTTATCAAAGGATTCAGATTTCCACCGCATTAGGTATATGTATCCAAACCTCGAGTGATCATCCATGAAGGTGATGAAATACTCGAAGCCTCCTATGACACGAATACTTATGGGCCCACATACATCAGTATGTACCAACTCTAATACCTCCTTAGATCTGCTACCTTTGGCTCGGAAAGATCGTTTAGTCATCTTGCCTTCCAGGCAAGACTCACACGTCGGTAGGCTTTCTGAAACATCTGGATTTAAGAGTCCTACCTTAACCAACCTGTGAATCATGTTTGAGGCTATGTGTCCAAGCCTTAGATGCTAAAGGAGTATTGGATTATCTGAGGGATTTTTCCTTTTAGATAAATTAATCACACAAGCTTCAGTTATGTTATCCTGCTTATTATTGGAGTTAATCACATAGAGACCATTCTGTATCTTTCCCTTACAAACAAAGGAGCCATTCAATTTAATTGACACACCAGAAGCATCAAAGAAAACTGAAAAACCTTCATTATTTAATAAGGAAATAGAAATTAAGTTTCATCTCAAGGACGGTACATAAAGTATGTCTCTAAGTAATAAACTTCTTCCATCAAGGAACTGCAGGACGACATCTCCAACTGCTTCAGCCTCTACCACGGCCTCAGTTCCCATGCTGAGGATCATCTCTCCTATCACCCAGTTTTCTTGTCTCCTTGAACCCCTGCAAATTAATTATTGCAAGCATGGTTAGTGGAACCAGAATCCACAATCCATGAAACTGGAGAACAACTGGATGCTACAAGGGATTCCACTATGTGGATTTGAGATATACCTATCTCAGCCTTCTTGGGAGCCGCACGGTAGTCGCCCTTCCAGTGCCCCTTCTTGCCGCATTAGAAATATTTTCCTTTGGGCTTCGCCGAACCATTCTGCTTAGGAACCTACATCTGCACCTGGCCCATCTTCACGGGCTTTTTAGACTTTTTTTTTCTGAAACTTGCCTTTGGCTTTCAGAGAAGAATTCCGCTCTATGTTCAGGGATTGGATTCCTGCCTTTATCCCGTCCTCTGCAGCCTGGAGCGTCGCTAGGAGATGTGTGTTAGACATCTCCAACCGGTTAAGGTTAAAGTTGGTAACGAAGCACGCAAACGCTCCTGACAGAGACGCGAGGAAAATATCGGTCTGGATCTCTGCATCCAAGATGACATCGAAGGAACCATGCTCATTCACATAGCCAAATAATTTCAGCATATGATCCCGAACTAAAGTCCCCTCTGCCATCTTCGTGGACACCAATTTCTTGATGGTCAGGTAACGAGTTACCCGACTACGACCCTCGAATATTTTCTTTAGGTAGAGCATCATGTTTGAAGCGAAGGCCATGTCTTCGACTTGGTTCTGAAGGACGGTCTACAAGGATGCCACTATATAGCACTTGCACATCTCATCCGCATCTAGCCAGTCTTTCCATTCCTTCAACTAAGCCTCAGTTGCACTTGGTCCCGACATGGCCGGTGGAGGGGTACTTAGGGCAATTGTGTGTTTGCCAACCCTTAGGACGAGCATCAGGTTACGCTTCCAGTCCTCGTAGTTTGGTCCCGTAAGTTTGTTATCATTAAGTATGGAGGCAAGGGGGTCGAGCTTGGTCATGATTTCTATAAATAGTGGTTCAAAACAAAATTAGGGTTTACTACAATCTATTTCATGGAATTTAAAAATAGATAATGGTTACTCCAGCCGCTATGTCTTCCCTACCTCAAGTGGAGACATCCAGGAATCTAAATTTTCTGGGCTCGAGCACTAAGACTATCGACCTTGAATTGAAGACAGTATCTCGGTGAGAGCATGCAACCGCTTCTGCCAACGGGGTTTTTACGACCCAGTCTTCATCAGAATTACCCATGGTAAACTGAAAGATCACCCAGTCTCCTTTTGGCCAGCTTTATGTGACCCGCGTGTGCAGCAACGGCGGCATCACACAAGCTTTCGGATGCTTCCCACAAATCTAAGTGGTGTCGACAGGGGGGTTCATAGGCTCCTGCGGTGCAGGAAAAAACCATCACCCACTGCCACCGGCATCCTCCATGTCCCGTAGGAAACCACTAGGCGAACCAGCATGGAAGGAAACACAGCTCTCACCCGGTGGGAATATCGAACTGCGTACCTCCCACCCAGACCCTTAGCCGGTTGATTGTGGAGGCCAGGGGCTCCCCTTTGGAGGGAACCTCTTATACATCCCTTCTTTATGAGGTTTTATGCATATCTAGAAAGGTCACGACCTCCTAGACCTAGACCCTGGTCTACCGTGCTCCCACTAGGATTACAAACCTTTTCGCAAAGCATTAGTATCCTCGGAAAATATCATAGTCCCTGCCTTGAATACTCAGCTTTTGCCTTTCTTGCGAGGATCACATTACATAGATTTCAAGGATCCCGATACTTCACTAGTTTGCCCATAATCCTAAGATCTGGAGCCTAGCCTAAGGTCAACGTGGAAAGGACTCCCACTACGATGATGCCTCGTTCACCATTTGATGTCTGATGTCATAGTAGACCTTATCTTATTATAGGTTTCGATGCTGGCCAAATAGGGATATCCGACAATCTCCGCCGGACCTCAACCTAATGGTGGCATAACCAAATCGTAATGAGTTCATACTATATCAAACGTCATCTAGAAACGGGTATCACACAGTGAAATCCTAACCTAACTTGGTCACTAGGACCACGTGGGGAAAGGGCATCCCACTAGGGTTATCATACTTCTTATGGAGACATTAGTTATCTCTAACCAAATCTAACATTACGTCTATCTCGGTGCACAGTACTTGGCTACCTGAACTACCACGAGGGCGGTTACCGCCTTTCCCTTTAGCTAGCCACCAGATTCGCACGTGTTAGAACCATATAGAGACACCGATGAATCCGTAAGCTTAGTACTAACCCTAAGCCTGATCTAGAGACAAACTCACAAGCAAGATAGATAATCACATTATCATCGGGGTTCTCTAAATACTAAATAAAGAGAAACAACAAAATAGCATCCAAACTGAATCAAGTCCAGGGTCCGACCCCTGAACCTCAATAGCACAGGCAAGATATCCTGCTCTTCCGTTCTGCACGATCTCTGACGACGATCCCTATCATCGCCAACGTGCACGCTTTCGCTGGGTCTTTGCACGCCATGGTACCGCTTACCCAAACCGTGGATGTAGCATCATCTCCTTCTTCCTGTGACCGAAAAACTAACACGCATTGAGCAAGTGCTCATTCGTGTACAATTTCGCTAGAAAGAAAAGAAAACAATCCTAGAAACATGGCCAGGGAACCGAGGATGGTCAACCCCCACCCTCGCCCATCTAGAGCCTAAAAATCCACAAGCACAATAATAATCAATGCAAAATAAAATCCGGGGTCCGACCCTCGGAGGCATGCAATCACATATTACTATTTAGATGGCACATGCAAAAAGACGATACATAGCACAATCCATATACATGATCTACGCCGAACCCCGACGAAAACATATGTCATCATATATTCACATGATGTTTTCAGGAATTCATGCATGAAACACACACCAAAGCGTGCTCTGATACCAATTGTTGAAATTGGATCCGCTTATCAGAGTCGCAGCGAAAGCAAAAGATGAATCCAAAGATCATACGGTGTATGTTTCATTACAATTAATTCTACAAAACAATCTACATATAAATCTATGATCTTAGCATATGTGCGGACACCCTAGAGGCATACTACGATCTACGGAAGACATGCATGCATCTAGTTAGATGTTTAGAATCATCATACCTTATAGATCTATGATCCAGAAATGACGGAACGATGAAGAACCGCACTTGAATCGTAAGGAAAACTGTCGGATAGCACCTTGTCCTTTGCGAATTGAAGAATCCTCGAAATCCCGTCTCTGAGTGCAAAGATTACGAGCCGACGGAGGAATCCGTTACGAAGACGATGGCGAGCTGCGAGATTTCCTCCTTCTCTTTCTCTCTTCTTCCTTCTCCTTTTCTCCCTCCTTCTTCTTCCTTCTTCTTCCTCTTTCTTCCTTGGCTGAAACCACAAAGAGAGAGGAGAGGGAAAGGGTCGGATTTTCTGGAGAGGGGGAAGCATAGGGCCGGCCTCTCCCCTCCCTTCTCCTCTTATAGGGCCGGTCCCCTAGTGCTACAAGCAACCTAGGGCCGGCCCTAGATGGATAGGGATAGGGGGGGGGGCGTTTTTAGGGTTTCCAATTTCTATCGTGAAGCCTGGACGAAAACGCCCTTCACGAAAAGTGAAAAACTGAAAGAGAGAGTGAGTGAGGTGCGCTACTCGGAATCGAGTTCTGTCAGTGCCTATGAGCTCCTGGAATTATTCCGCTCATTCTAGGATCCATATTCAGTATGTTCTGAGCCATATTTCAGTATTTACCAAAATACCCCTACGGCCCATAACACATGTGAATTAGGTTCTTAGGCTCCGGGCTTGCGCTCCATCGCGCTACTTCGCATCCAACGTATCCAACTAGGTCGGGGAACAATTCCTATACGCAATGACAAGGTGGAACCTTCAGGGTTCAGGATCTCTAGCTCCAACCGGATCCTTGATTAACTATTCCGGTGACACACCGAAAGTTCCATTAATCAGCCATAATCCGATTAACCCGTATAGCCACCCAGAGTGCGACGCGAGTTGAACTCTAGTGATCCTAAACTTATGTTACTCCCTTGTAACCCTGTTCTCTACTATACTCCGATAATCCTTAGTCCCTCCTATTACTGGTGCCATGATACAACTCGGGCGGTGGGGAGCACCGTCAAATCCCGATCGATCATCTGACTAGGAATTGATGACTTGTCATCTATAACACCACACACCTTCCGGTGCTATGCCTAGCATCCGGAACATCGTCAGTCATACTGACAACCACTAGGCCTGGGTTAACTGTGTGAACAGATTGACTCATCAAAACGCACACATCCAACACTGGACGTCAGATAACCTGTAGGGATTACATGTCACTCAAGCGCCAGTCGGGTAACCCAACGTACCGTGGTATTGGACTATGGAAGGTCCGCACACATTGGCACATCAAAGCACTACACAACTGGTTGGCCCAGTGAACATGGTCCCTCAGGGTTAAGGACATATTATCTATAGTAGTAAGACGGTTTATGCACCAGTGTTTGAATCACTGAACTGTGCACCATCTTGGTTCTTATTCAACACGATCATCGTGCTTGGTCAGGTGAATGGGAATCCCACGTTTCCGTGGTGGAGACTTCACCACATCCTCTACCTGCCAACAGCTTGTTCTCGGTGAAGCGATCGGCATTACCTAAGTTGTGAACTAGGTATAGGTCTACACAGAACTGATCCACTGGGTCTCCCAAGCATGGATCCACCATGCGCCTCAGTGGCCTACTATGTTCCCTAGAGTCCTTTATTATATGTGTATTAACATATACCATAGCAGTATTCTAATTAAAGCAATAACCAAAGGCATCTTTATTATTGTTAATACAGAAAATCCACGCTAAGGACACACGAGTTACAACACAAACAGCTCTGCAATTAATTCTACGATTCATAGCTCTCAGAAAAATCCATTTATCATTGTCCAAGAAATCAGCGACTATAGCTCCTTTTAAACCTTGCTCCCTTGTAGCTTGATCCCCAACTATCTTTGCTGGACTTAGACTATGGAACCAAGGATCAAACCAAAAATCCCACCTCAGAGTCGTAGATCTTGTAGCTTAGATTGCTTTGCATAACCCTTCTACTGTTGAGGATCTCGTTCCATGCCGCATAATAGTTTGAGGATTTGGACATGTTCCAGAAGATGAAATTTTTGATGTACCTCCTTTTCATCCAGTTCGACCACAAATTAGTATCGCTACTCACCATCTTCCATTCCAGACGAAGGAAACTTGTCTTAGATATATCTTTATTTCTTCTAACTCCTAGTCCTCCTTTTTTAGGTTTGCAGACTTTCTACCAATTCACATATGTGTTAGCATTTTGCCACAAAGAAGTTGTGCATGAGTTTCTCAATTTTCTTTTGAATGGCGCTAGGAATCATCACCATTCATCTGTCTTCTAATGAGAGACCAACACCATGAAACTTCTACCCCCATAGATCATTTATATAGTCTTCTTATCTCGCTCTTCTGATTCATCCCCTGTCTTCTGCCCTTTCATCTATGTGGTAATCATTAGTCGTTATAAGTCTATTAATCTTTAATAAGACATTGATCATTGAAACTTATTTGGTTTCATTATTTTGCAGTCGTGAAATTTTCTGCTGAATCATATTTAATTTTACTTAAATCTATATCTCTTGGCGATATATTTTAAGTCTCTTATCGTTGCGATAATCAAGGAAATATGAATTTGAATGTTTATCTCGTACTTGTGGATTTTCTTGATAGTAGATTTGCATAATTAATGTTTCTATACATTATGCCTCTGAAAGTAATTGCTGATATAAATATTTTAAGTGCTGAAAAATCAGGTTTTATTATTTAAAATCTACGATTAGATATTTTAAAGAATCTTGCATTCACCAACGAGCCTAGTCATTTCCTTCATAAAACAAGACTTTCTTGATATAAAAGTCTATAGTGTTCACAAGGAACATAAATAGGGGCCACCGAGATTAGCCATTATTATTGCAATAATATGTTATCTATTACACATTTATATGACTATTTATAGTTGGATTGGATATATCTGCTTTGACACTTCATGAAGCACCAGATGACAAGGGACGAGGAATATGTTCGATGCATAGGAAGCATACCCAATTAAGAGAGAGAGAGAGAGAGAGAGAGAGAGAGAGAGAGAGAGAGAGAGAGAGAGAGAGAGAGAGAGAGAGAGAGAGAGAGAGAGAGCTTGGACAATTATGAGGTTAGGGGTCTAGGGAACCATGGTACCTTAGAATGCTTATTATGATTCTCCTAAAAATCTAAGGTTTATTGAAATTTAAAATTAAATTTTATCTATCCCCTAAGATTGATAAAATTTGTTAATCTTCTATATTTTGGACTCTAAGCTCCTAAATCCTATGACCTTCCAAGATGTCTTTTTTAACAAATCACAGATTCCCAAGCGAAAGTATTCTCGATGTTTATATTAATAATACGTGATCATTCATTAGAGCAACTCCAAAAGCCTCCGATCTCCCCCTCCTTAGTATTTTTTTTTCGAGTCAGATACCTGAAACTCGCTCCAATAGCCTCTGGTCTGGCTTGTAATATTTGAAGAGCACGCCCCCCCGGCACTGATTGGTTTATTTTTATAGTCCAAAACCTAATAAAAAATTTTAAAAATAAAAATTGTTAAAATAGGAAAAAAAAAATGTATACATGAAATGGTCTTGGGAGGCTATTGGAACACACTAGGTTCCTCTCCCCATGCATATCCTATGTGGCATTGGGAACTCTCTAGAAAGGACAATTCTAGGGAGCCACCACTAGGAGGTTGTTGAAGATGCTCTTACAGTGGAACTCCACTTTTATCATCTTCTTACAAATGTTTTATTTTTTTGAAGTTCAAAATGCTATTTATTAGGAATATAGTTGTACACGCTTCATTGATTTTTTTTTTAAATAACATTTAAAAATACTTTACCATTATACTAGCCATATAAGAAACTTAATTCAAAAAATGGCCACCTGACAGCCACGTGGTGAGGCGGCACTGCAACGCGCCCTGCCACGTCGGGTGTCCCTTTTTTTTTCTCTCAGCGGTCGTGAAAACTGGTAAACCAATTAGGGTCCGTTCTTTTGGCGAGATATAAATGGGATGAGAAATTCGTTTGCTTGAGACATTTATGGGCAATGACAATGATGTCTCATAACATTAAATGTCATATGTTCTTTTATGCTAGGCAAATTAGGATATCCAGTGTATCAAACAAATCGCTCAGGCAAATAATCTCTAGCCTATGGTTGGAAATTAATGTCCAACCAATTTTGGTGGGACTCTAATGTGCCACCAAACTAGGAGAAAAAGGAATATTGGATATCAATTGGACAAAAGAACATGACCCAATGTGAGATTATCCAGTTAAATCAATGTCCAACCTATTTCACTCACAAAAGAATGGATCCTTATCGACTTCTAAACCCGGCATGTGAAATGATAGGTTCAATCTACCTTATACTCAAACTAGTGCATGCCCATGCCTGTCGGCACTGTAGTGGGCTGTCTTCGGCGGTAACACACTTGAACGCCTTCGGCAACAAAACACTTTCGACTACAACATTCGTATTCATAGGGACACCCATTTCCTCACCCGTGCTGATTGGCACGAAGTGGGTGCCTTCGGCGCAACCAACTCCCCCCTATAATCGATCAATCATAGCAGTCTCTGTTTGAACGGATTCCTCGAGATCGACCCGATGGTTTGGAGCGGCCGAAATTTCAACAGGTGGGTTTATAGCCGTTGATACGAACAATTATCACGGGATGAACGATCATGTTTAATGCAATTTCAATGGGCCGGGATTTTAGGGGTTTAGTTTAGTTTAAATGGGTTGGGGTTTGAAACGAAGGAGAAATCGTGCGTTGATTTTTGAACGAATGGTTAGATCTATTCGGTTCATTTTTGTCCAATTAGCTTATCCTAGTCAGTTTTTTTGTTCCGTTTTGTCTAGTCAGCACAAAACCGACGTCCCTTGTTATATAGACTAGTGCATGCCCGTGCCTGTCGGCACTGCAGCGAGCCGCTTTCGACAGCAACACACCTGAACGTCTTTGGCAACAAAACACTTTCCACAAGAACACTGGTATTCATAGGGACACCCATTTCCTCGCCAGAGCTGATTGGCACGAAGCGGGCGCCTTTGGTGTGACCAACTCCCCCTATAATCGATCAATCATAGCAGTCTTTGTTTGAACGGATTCCTCGAGATCAACCCGATGGTTTGGAGTGGTCGAAATTTCAGCAGGCGGGTTTATAGCCGTTGATGCGAACAACGATCACGGGATGAATGGTTATGTTTAATGCAATTTCAATAGGCCAGGATTTTAGGGGTTTAGTTCAGTTTAAATGGGTTAAGAGGTTTGAAACCAAGGAGAAATCATGCGTTGATTTTTGAACAAATGGTTAGATCTATTCGGTCCATTTTTGTTCAATCAGCTTGTCCTAGTCAGCTTTTTTGTTCCGTTTTGTTTAGTCAGCACAAAACCGACGTCCCTTGTTATATAGATGCCTAACTGGATATACACAAATCTGAAGTACATATAAGTATTAGAAATAAATCCTTGGTAGAGGCCAGCAGCGGAAGCAAAGAGAAGGTCTGAAGACCGTGAGCGGTGTGCGTTACATATCAAAATTTTCATGGAAACGATCTACACGTGCGTGTATGAATCTAGCATGGCAACTAGGCGAACCCCTAACGACGATCTAACGCGAAAGAACAATCTAGCATGTATGCATATTCTATCTATGCTAGATCTACATGTTAGAGATCATACATGCGTGCGGATTCTTTCACCGTGACAAATTTCTTCTTTGTCGATGGAGACGGGCTCGGATCTGCTTGACATATCTTCGGTGCGACGGCCATAACTTTTTGCTTCGAACTTCGATTGGGCTGAAATTTAGACTGAAGGTAGACAACTTTGAGATGCAACTTTTGTAATAAGTTTCACCTCGTTTGGACTTCTGTAGCTCCCGGAATCACAGAAACAACGCTGATTTTTTGTGCAGATTCTGGACAGTAAAAGGTTATGGAAGATGCCTTCTAGTTCACCCGATCTCACACGATGCACGACACCTCGTCGATGGATCTCTGAGTGCCTCCATCCGACGAGCCTTCTCCTTCTACGAAACACCATACGAGGAAGACGAATCACCATCCAATGGCGCAACGAGGGAGAGAGAGACGAAAGAGGAGATGCGAAGAGAGGAGAGGGGGCCGCTAGGGTTTCCCCATAGCTTGCATGGCCGGCCCTAGGGCTTGCAACATGCATGGTCGGCCCCCCCTCTCCCCATTACACTTATATAGGGCTGCCCTATCCTTTGCATAAATCCCCAACGGATAAGGGTTGACTGATTCAAACCTTCTCCCTATATATCTTCTTTATCTCTATCTTTTTCTTGGTTTTGAAAACGGTCAAAACCAGCCCGTTTTCTGTGCCTCATGACCGGCCCTTTCATCGGAGGCAACAACCTCCTGAAACCAATGGGGCCGGCCTTGACCAGTCTCTCAACACTTAGGGCTGGCTCCCTTAGTACATAGTGGCGCATGATATGACCAAAACGCCCTTATGTCACTAGTTGGCCGTTCCTCGTGTACGAGACTTTGCAAGGCACACATAAGTGAAGTGCACCAGTGATTTCACTATTCTCTGAGGTTCCCATAGGGTGCCCCTAGTGAAGTCAACTAGTCAACTCGCAACATGTCCCGGTGCATCGCACCCATGTGGCAAAGTCCACTTATGGCAAGGAATTGCTATATGCATCTCTGCACTAACCTAGGGTTTTCCCTTAGTGCACATACGTAGCTACGCATCTACCGTGCACTAGTGCAAAGCACTCACGGAGCATATACTTGGACTTCTCGCTTCCTATAACTACGTTCTGTGTTTCGAGAAGATGGTATAAGAACCGTACATAATGTCGATAAGGTGGAATCTTCAGGGACCAGGGTTTATGGCTTCCAACTTAGACTCGATCGACACACTACCCGAGTGTATCATCGATCCTCTGAGTCCGAGTTAACCTGCGTGGCCACCCAGAGTGCGACGCAGGCTGCACTCCAATTCCCCCAGACTTACTATGTTCTCCCTCATACCCCTGCTCTCCGCTTAGTATGGAAAACTCGCTGTCCCTCCATCTGGTGCCATGATGCAACTCGAGCGATGGAGAATACCATCAGACTCGAGTGATCATATGACTCGGTTCCTTCTAGGTTGACCATATATATCGTACCTCCGATTACTCTTCCGAGCAACCGGATCCGTCACCAGTCCAACTGATGACCACCTGGCTAGGGTTTAATACGACGTAGGTCAGACCAAGGAACGCACCTCCCATTAGGGGTGTGGATAGCCTGCAGGAGTAACACGCTGACGCAACGTCAGCCGGGTAACCCAGTACACCGTGGTTTTGGAACACTGCATCCGGATCCTCACACATTGGTGCGCCAAAGCACCACACAACTGGTTAGTCCACCAGACATGGTTCCTCAGGGTTTAGAACCATTTTACCCTAAGTAGAAACATGGTTTAGTGCACCTGTGTCTGCTCACCGATCTATGCACCGTGTTGGTTCCGTTAGGTCACAGACACTGTGCCTGGTAATGACCGTGGTGGAGACACCCATGCTCTGTCATCCCAACAGCTTATTCTGATATGGCGACCAACCCTAATCAGAGCTGCGAACTTATTTAGGTTACATGGGACTAGTCTCTCGAGTCTCCCACTCAAGTGGATTACCATGTAACCATGGTTCTCTGTTCTGTAATCAGAACACGTACTAAGGTACGTACCAAGATGCAATCTTATACTATCAACCATACATAGCTAAACTATAGGTTTTTACGAGCTGTAGACCTCACCAATTCTAACAATCTCCCAAGGTCTAAAGAGGAATAACGGTGTTGAGCTCTGTAGCTTCTATATGCTGCCCAAAAGCCTTTGCAGGAATTCCCTAAAGGAATTGGTAACATTGTCTGTAGATTCCACCTCAGTATCGCTACTTGCATTTCCTCCTATAACTGTCAGATAAGTGGAGTTTGTACTTGATGGGTTTTCCCTCATTATGGTGCCTAGTCTCCTTGGACCTTCTTACCGCTCTTCTGTTGTAACAACAGATAACTAAGTCTCAGGTACGCGTCCCAAGTTCTTTAAGAACTTCCTAAGCCTTACCACTTGATATACTACCTCGCACGCAACAACGCGCTAAGCTTCTGTGGTAGAGTCTGTGATGCACTTTTGCTTCACACTCTACCAACTACCGCTTCTAATCCCAAAATAAAAATTATTCCTGAAATCGATTCTCTGGAACGCACATCTGACACCAAAGTCAGACTCTGTGTGTCCAATCGATATCAGGACCTGTGAAGTGCAAGCTAACTCAATCCTCACTTGATAAGGATTTCAGAGTATACCCTTCACTTTAGTCTAGTGATTTGGACCCGGGTTCGACTAAAACCAACCCATGAATCCTGCTGCGCAATAGATATCTAGCCTCGTGAAACGAATATGGCTAGAATCTTATCTTTATGCGTAGCCTGTGACAGCAAGGGAACCTTGCTCTGGTTATCTCGAGTTACCTTGATTCCCAGAGCATAATCGCCTCACTAAGGTCTTTCACATTGAATTGTGATGACTATAAACCTTTACCGTAAACAATATTCTTACATCATTTTCAATCAGTAGAATATCGTTAACATAAAGTACTAAATACACCCTTGTAGCTATTTCACCTTTCTTGTACCAACTTGGTTTATCCTCATTCTGATCAAATCTGTGTGAGCAGATTCTCTTGATCAAAATAGATATTCCAACCTGGACACTTGCATCAGTCCATAAATGGACCTTTGCAACTTGCATTCCATATCTTCCTAACCTACTGACACAAACCCTGGGGCTACATCATTCATATGTCCTTTCCAAATTTTCGTTAGGGAATAACTGTCTTGACATCCATCAACCAGATCTCCTAACTATAATGGGCTGTGATGGATTTAAGAGGATCCGAAATAGACTTAGGCATAGTTACCAGTGAGATGGTTTTGACATAGTCAATGCCTTCTCCTTTGGTAACTAATCTAGCTACTTAAGTCTTAACCGGGTTCTCTTCTTATACACCTCCTATACCCCGAAGGGTGATAGTGCTATAAGTGTCAAGACTGTTCCAAGGGACATTGATGCAAATTTGTCTTCATGGTCTTTTGTCAGTCAGAGCTGTCGGAAGCTCCCACTACTTCTTTGTAGCTCTAGGAATCATCCTCTTGAAACTCTGGATTAACTATCGAAGTTTCTCCATAGTATCTTTCAGGAGCTCTGATGGTCCCACAATGACGAGGTGGTGGTGGTACAAAGGAAGCTCCCACTACTTCGTAGCTCTAGGGATCATCCTCCTGAAACTCTGGATTAACTATCGAAATTTCTCCATAGTATCTTTCAGGAGCTTTGATGGTCCCACAACGATGAGGTGGTGGTGGTACAAAAGTGAATTGTTTCTACAGTGTCTGATATACTAGTTTCTTGTATCATCTACTCCCACTACGTTTTTTCAGATGCGCACTTTCTACCAGTACCCAGTAGTTCATCCAGAACTACCTTTCTGATAAACTTATGGTCTATAATATAATCTTGGTCTAGGTAGATGGTGTTCGTAGAAACGATTATCTTCCAAATCTCAAGATCATAAAACAGTCCACCTTATGCCTCCTAAGGGTAACCTACAAACAGATATACCTGGAACTACATCTCCATCTTATCCCTCTTGTCCTTTTGCACAAGTCCAGGACAACCCTATATCTCGAGACACTATAGTGTCAGCTTTCACTTAGACCATATCTCTCTATAGGTCTGAGGCACTGATCTAGATGAGAGATAATTTCAGATATAAGTTACTATTTTAAAGTACAACCCCACCAAAGGTGGGTAGTACACTTGGCGATATTCATCATACTACGGACCATGTCAAACAGAGTCCGATTCCTTCTCTCGGAGACTTCATTCTGACGTGTCATCCTTGGAGCATTTAACTGGAAGATAATCCCATACTCCCTCAGGATCCTATGGAACCCATCCGATAGGTTCTCGTTCCTTCGATTAAATCAAAGAGACTCCTATTGTTTGGACGCTCTTGGAATCATAGACGTCAAAAATAACTAACACCAATACCTTAGCGGGCCTTTTAGCTATTCTGTCTTCCAGATAATACTCATAGGTTAGAAGGATCTTCGATGAATCTGTGAACAGAAACTCGGCCTTCTTTTATCTCTGAATTTATCTAAGGCAGAATATCTAAATCAGAGGGGTCACAAATGGGATAGCTTCTCTGAAGGATTTAGATGAATTTCAATTAGACGCTGCAGCTGTCATGAAATCTATTTCCGAATTAGGATTAAATACAAAGAGATTTTTCTGATCTATTCCTCTAACTATGAATCTATCAATTCAGTTTAAGATACACACCTTATGGTGCTGTCTAAAACTAAAAAACTTTATTTGCAGAAGAGGAAACAGAATGAAATCTCTAAAGATCAAAATCCTTATTTCGTAAAGACTAAGATAACATATCTGACAACATCCACAGCGGCTTATAGCATCAGTACCTATGTTAGGATCACTTCACTATAAAGTAGCTTTTCTGCTTTTCTTAAATCTCTGTAGACCCGAAGTATACATTCCAAGAAGCAGAAGAACTGCTACTAGATAGCGACTTTACCCCTAACACCCTGAGATTATACTCAATCTTCAAATACCCCATATTCTTGCCACAACGGAAACACTTCCGTCCTTGGCATCACTAGACTTAGGAGTCCACACCAGTTTCTGTACTAAAATAGTTTTCGATCTCTTATAAGTTACTCACTTAGGTTCTTCTAAAGAAGACATAGGTTAAGCACTAAAAGCATTACCTTTAATCTTGATTCCATCCTTTGTCTCTTGGAAATCTTCTTAGAAGTTCTACGTTTGTCATCTCCAGCTTGTGAAAGCTAAAGTCTTTGAAACGCCTTCGAAGGTTCTAGAAAAGGATACAAGATAGATGTCTTCCACCACCTCGTCATCTGGCACCATGTCTTTGGAATCTAGTTCGATCTGGAACTCAAATATGTGTTCCCGAACAAACATACCCTCAGACATCTCGGTACCGACAAGTATCTTAGTGAAAAAACGACGAGTCTACCGACTTCGCTTTTCAGACATCTTTTGCAAGTAAAACTTTATTAGAGAAGACCCGACATATCTCTGACTTACTTTCTAAAGAGTTGTCCGCAAGTCTGCTATAACATAACACTTGCACATCCCTCAGACTCTTGCTAATCATCATATGCCCTAGTTAGTGCTCTAGTGATATCTGGACCCGTTAGGTCTAGTGCAGGGATATTTAGATTGCAAGTCAATATACGTTTACTACCCTATGCATAAGCTAAAGAAAGCGCTTCCACTCTACATAGTTAGAGACCCGATAACTAGTTCTCTTATGGGATAACGGTTAGGGGAACTATATGGTCGAATGAAAAAGAATGCAGGAAAACTTATTTTATAGATTTTTAAAACAAACTAATTATATTCAAATGTCAGCGCTACCCTCACAGCGAAGACACCTCTATGGATTAATTTAACCATGTATGTAAGATCTCAGAATCGGCTACACCTGTCCGAGGGGGTAGTATGCAGGTCTTCCGCTTACACGGGTCTTTCCCTTGACCCTATCCAAATCTGCCAACTAAGGGCTTTGATGAACCATGATTATCTTTTGGCCAATACCACGTGATCACCATTGTCTTAGCAACGAATACCTCATGTGTACTTCGGATGCTTAACCACGAGCCTAGGCAATTACGGAACGGAAGTTCAAACGGCCCCCACGAGGGTGAGTAAAAGCCTGAACTCTTGGCGCCGTAATCGTCATATCCTGAGGGAGATCACTAAGTTGCTTGGCATGAAAAAACACAGCTCTCACCCAAGGGGGTTATTGAGTTATGCCCTCCCACCCGAGCACGAAGTGATTGGCCGTGGAGGCCAAAGGATCTCTAAAAGTCCACTCTTACACCACTTATTAAATTTGAGGGTTATTTTATGCAAGTATGAGTGTACACTAAGGTCACGACAACCTATACTCTAGACCCTGGTTATACCGTACTCCCACTAGCGTTTCAAGCCTTTCGCAAAGCATTAATTGATCTCGAAATATCATAGTCCCTGCCTTGAGTGGATATCTCCACTCAAGGGTCACATTACATATCCCAAGAACATCGATGCTTTGCAAACCTAGCTATCACGCTAATGCTCTGGAGCCTAGCCTAAGGTCAGATTGACAGGAAAGGTCTTCCACTACCATGGCGCCTCGCTTATAAATTTGACGAATGATGTCATAGTAGAATTCCAACTCATTCTAGGTTTCGATGCTAGCCAAATAGGCACACCCGACTAATCGGGTATTGTCCTAATGATGGCATAACCAAATGTGAGGAATTCTTGCTATCATCAAGGGTCAATTAAATAATAGGCGTCACTAGTGGAATCCTATCCTAATAAGGTCGCTTGGACCCGAGGGGAAAGGGCATCCCTCTAACACAGATAATTAAATTATTGCATCGGGGTTCTCTACTGAAACATAAAGAACTACTGAAAGAAACAACCACACAACTGAATCAAGTTCAGGGTCCGACTCCTGAACCTGACTGGCACAACACAGGCTCTCTGTCTCCTTCGTAAGGTTCCTCGATCCGGTGCAAGCCTCTGTGTACGATCTCCTGACACTTTCTGTCCTTTGCCGTCATCATGTATGCTTCACCTGATCGTCATCGTCCTCCAAGGTTCCGCTCGTCCTCCTGGTGGTGGTTCTCTACGGTAAGTCCTCCTCTTCAATCTGTAACCGAAAAAGCTCTAGTACGCTTCGAGCAAGTGCTCGTTCGTACACAATTTCCTAGAACGAAAAGGAAAACAAATCTAACAACAAGTCTGAGAATCAAGGGTGGTCAACTTCCACCACTTGCCCGACTATGGCTCTAAAACCTATCCACATACAAAAGAAAAAACATCCAGACAATATTCGCTAACACGGGGTCCGACCTCCGGTAGCAAGCTATCACATATCTAGAATAATTTTAGAAACGGTGCCCTGCAAGAACGATACATAGAACACACAAAATATACTATGCATGATCTACTCGTAGAACCCCGATGACGGCACATACTATTCATGCGCGCACATGACAGTTTCATGAAAAATATGAAACGCACACCACTAACGTGCTTTGATACCAATTATTGGAAATAAATCCTTGGTAGAGACCCACAGCGGAAGCAAAGAGAAGGTTCGAAGACCGTGAGCGGTGTGCGTTACATATCGAAATTTTTATTGAAACGATCTACACGTGCGTGTATGAATCTAACATGGTAACTAGGCAAACCCCTAACGACGATCTAACGTGAAAGAACAATCTAGCATGTATGCATGTTCTATCTATGCTAGATCTATATGTTAGAGATCATACCTGCGTGCGGATTCTTTCACCGTGACAAATTTCTTCTTTGTCGATGGAAACGGGCTCGGATCTACTTGACATAGCTTCGGTCTGATGGCCATAACTTTCTACTTCGAACTTCGATTGGGCTAAAATTTGGACTAAAGGTAGACAACTTCGAGATGCAACTTTTGTAATAAGTTTCACCTCGTTTAGACTTCTATAGCTCCCGAAATCACAGAAACAACACTGATTTTTTGTACAGATTCTGGACAGTAAAAGGTTGCGGAAGATGCCTTCTAGTTTACCCGATCTCACACGATGCACGATACCTCGTCGATGGATCTCTGAGTGCCTCCATCCGACGAGCCTTCTCCTTCTACGAAACACCATGCGAGGAAGATGAATCGCCATCCAATGGCGCAAGCGAGGGAGAGAGAGACGAAAGAGGAGATGCGAAGAGAGGAGAGGGGGCCGCTATGGTTTCCCCATAGCTTGCAAGCCCGGCCCTAGGGCTTGCAACATGCATGGTTGGCCCCCCCTCTCCCCATTACACTTATATAGGGTTGCCCTATCCTTTGCATAAATCCCCAACGGGTAAGGGTTGACTGATTCAAACCTTCTCCCTTTATATCGTCTTTATCTCTATCTTTTTCTTGGTTTTGAAAATGGTCAAAATCAGCCCGTTTTCTGTGCCTCATGACCGGCCCTTTCATCGGAGGCAACAACCTCCTGAAACCAATGGGGCCGGCCTTGACCAGTCTCTCAACACTTAGGGTCGGCTCCCTTAGTACATAGTGGCATATGATTGACCAAAACGCCCTTATGTCACTAGTTGGCCATTCCTCGTGTACGAGACTTTGCAAGGCACATATAAGTGAAGTGCACTAGTGATTTCACTATTCTCTGAGGTTCCCGTAGGGTGCCCCTAGTGAAGTCAACTAGTCAACTCGCAATATATCCCGGTGCATCGCACCTATGTGGCAAAGTCCACTTATGGTAAGGAATTGCTACATGCACCTCTGTACTAACCTAGGGTTTCCCCTTAGTGCACACACGTAGCTACGCATCTACCGTGCACTAGTGCAAAGCATTCACAGAGCGTATGCTTGGACTTCTCGCTTCTTCTAACTACGTTCTGTATTTCGAGGAGATGGTATAAGAAAAGGGACCAGGGTTATTGGCTTCCAACTTAGACTCGATCGACACACTACCCGAGTGTACCATCGATCCTCTGAGTCCGAGTTAACCTGCGTGGCCACCCAGAGTGCGATGCAGGCTGCACTCCAATTCCCCCGAACTTACTATGTTCTCCCTCATACCCCTGCTCTCCGCTTAGTATGGTAAACTCGTTGTCCCTCATCTGGTGCCATGATGCAACTCGAGCGGTGGAGAATACCGTCAGACTCGAGTGCTCATATGACTCGGTTCCTTCCAGGTTGACCACATACATCGTACCTCCGATTACTCTTCCGAGCAACCGGATCCGTCACCAGTCCAACTGATGACCACCTGGCCAGGGTTTAATACGACGTAGGTCAGACCAAGGAACGTACCTCCCGTTAGGGGTGTGGATAGCCTACAGGAGTGACACGCTGATGCAACGTCAACCGGGTAACCCAATACACCATGGTTTTGGATCACTGTATCCGGATCCTCACACATTGGTGCGCCAAAGCACCACACAACTGGTTAGTCCACCAGACATGGTTCCTTAGGGTTTATGACCGTTTTACCCTAAGCAGAAACACTGTTTAGTGTATCGGTGTCTGCTCACCGATCTATGAACCGTGTTGGTTCCGTTCGGCCACAGACACTGTGCCTGGTAATGACCGTGGTGGAGACACCCACGCTCTGTCATCCCAACAACTTATCCTGATAGGGCGACCAACCCTAATCAGAGCTGCGAACTTATTTAGGTTACATGGGACCAGTCTCCTGAGTCTCCCACTCAAGTGGATTACCATGTAGCCATAGCTCTCTGTTCTGTAATCAGAACACGTACTGAGGTACGTACCAATATGCAATCTTATACTATCAACCATACATAGCTAAACTATAGGTTTTTACGAGCTGTAGACCTCACCAATTCTAACAATAAGTTGATCCCGTCGTGTGCAAAACTTGTAAAGCTGTATTCGAACTGTCGTTTTTAAAACTCAGTAAGTGAATTACGGGTTTTTGCGGTCGCCGAGAAAAAAAGAGAAGTTGATCCCGATGTGCACATAACTTATAAAGCGGTATTAGGATTGTCGTTTTTTAAACCTGGGAAGTGAATTACCGTCTTTCACGATCGTCAAAAAAATAAAAGGACATCCAACGTGGCGGGGTGCTTTGTGGCGGCACCTTACTATGCAGTTGTCAGATGACCACTTTTCAAATTAAGTTTCTCACAGGACCAGTATAATTATAAAGTAATGTTTAAACGTTATTTAAAAAAAAACCGACTTCTATATGCAAACCCATGTGTACCGATCCAATCATCCTTTTGCCAGTCGATCTGGGTTGAGTGCGATGTATCGATCAAGTTTTGGGTGCAAAGGACGATTGTGATCAGGCCACAACAGTCTATACAGAGAAAAATATGCAATTTTCTGGATGAAAAGTTTTTCTTTTTCTAAAAAAATACCCAATTCTATGTGAGGACACTAGAAGACTACTGACATGCATAATGCGATATGGATTCCTACCTAACCTCGCGATCAAGGGAACGAGATCACCCCTCCATCCCCCTGGTCAGCCAACAACGAGCCAACTTCGCCCTCGAAACCCAAACACGGCTGCTAGCATTCCCATTGAGTAAGTAATAATTTTATCCCACCTTTCACTCAATAGAAAGGAGGTCACTCATCTCTCTTAACCTCCTGGTCATCTATTGGTGCTCCAGATGCTCAGTGATATGTTTGGATCGTTCACTGAAGAGTAGGGAGCCGTCTGATCTTTTTTTTTTTGACATCAGAGGTGGTCATAAACCAAATGACCAAATGGCCTCCCATCACGAGACCAGGTATTACATAGGTCACCACATCAACCCATAACGCAAGCCACACAATTTGTATCTAGACACAACCTCCTAACTTACTTGATCAACGAGCCCAAAATATATCGGTCCCCGCAGACCACCAATGTAGGAGGAATCGACCCAATCACATCCAGTGCTCAACCAACAACTCACCAAATAAGCTAAAATGCCAGACCATTGGAAATCTTAACTTTATATTCCAACCATGACCCTGATTGTAACTTATACCCTTTTTACACACCATCAGATTACTCCATTTCTTCTTATAAATTAGAGAATTATCTAGATGCATCGCTAAGCATCTAGAGCATCCTCGCGCTAGAGCAAAGTATTTTCCCACAATCATCAATGGGGTGGGTTCTCAGTTAATTTCCAATGTGTTTTTTCACTCACACCCCCACTTTTATGTTGAAATTTGACTTACACCCCCACTTCTTAAAATTTGACTTTACCCCCCAATCCGTGTGACCTGACCGTGTATGCGCAGAAAAGGTACGGGCCGTCTTTATTGCACAAACCAAGATTACAAGTGTGGCCGGGACCCGGGTGGCTCGGGTGTGGCGAGTCCGGGTTGCGGCGAGTGTTGATCAGGGGATTGTGGGAGAGATCTTCTGGAGGATCCCTTTGATCCGCGTCTCCACGTGGTGTTCGTGCGAGAGCTCTGAAGGGGTTGCCCAGGACAAAGGTTTTTACAAGGTGAGGGTTTTTTGAGAGGCTAAAGAATATCCGTTGTTTCTTTGGTCCCTTCCGTGCTTCGCGCTTCCTTGGCTAGGGGGTTTTCAGCTTCGTTCCTCGGTCTTCGTGTCTTCCTCGCTCCTTGCTTGACCTCGGCGTCCTTGATCGTTGGTTCGCGGCGTCGACCGTGCTTTTGGCGTCGGCTTTTGGCTTTGGCCTTTTGGCTTTGGCTTGGCTCCGGCGTGGCTCTGGCTTTTGCTTTGCTTCGGCGCTTGTGCTTGGACGTAGCCGGGAGAGACTTGCGATGCTTTCATTCTTCCGGACTTCGCGTCGTATCGGCTAGAACGTGCGGTGCTTTTGCTCGTGGCCGGCGTAGTCGCTTGGCTTTGGCACTTGCGTTGCTTTGGCGCGGGCTTTGCTTTGGCTTCTTGCGTAGGTTTTAGCTTCAGCGTCAACTCGGTCTTTTTTTTCGAACGACGTGGGCTACTTCTCCGGCACTTCGACAGTTTGGGTGTCGGCTGGACTTCTCTTCTTCTCCGGGCTTCCTTGGCGTGATCGGAGTCGAAGAATGCTTTCGAAGATAATGGGGGTAGCACCGATCTCCGTGCGACGGTTGTGGCGTCGGCTTTTGTTGATGAAGACGGCGGGGGTAGCGACGGTCTCCGTGCGACGGTTGTAGCATCGGCTTTTGTTGATGAAGACGGCGGGGGTGGCGACGCTTCAGGCGGTCTGCTTCAGGCTTTCTTCTTCGTGGATGGCGCAGACGTTTGTCGAAGGCGACGGGGTGATGACGTTTCGTTTCTCTTCTCCGGGCTTTGGAGCTTGATCGGAGTGGAGGATTTATTGGAGCCGACGGGGTAGTGCCGCTCCGAGCTTCTTCTCCGGCCTTTGCTTCTGGCGTCTTCGGAGTCGAAGGGTCTTCTTCTCCGAGCTTTCTTCTTCGTGCACGGAGTCGAAGTCTTGATCTTCGTGTGCAAGGGTCTTCACATCGATGAGGGCTTTCAATGGACTAAGCCGATCCCGAAGGGACAGGCTTGCCCGTGCCTCATGAAGCCTTGGGTCGATAAAGAAGCGTCTCCTCTTCTACAGAGCTCCCGCACTTCGTCTTGCGATCTTCGACCTCTTGAACCTTCCCCCACCCCCTCTATTTATAGGCAAAGGGGAGGGGAGAGAGATATGGGAAGTTTTAATTTTAAATCCCTTTAATATCTCTCTCATAATTACCCGGGATTTATTCATCCATTGATGAGGGGAATAACATTTATTTGTTTTCCTTTTCTGGCGGGGCTATTATGGATGGATTTTGCACACAAAATCGATGGCGATCCGGCGCTTCTTGTTGTGCGTCGGATCAAGGGATCGGCGCAGATCCGCCGGTGAGCAGACGTCATACGCAACCTCCCCCCGCACATGGCGGTAGTTCTTTCCTTTTCTTTCTTCTCTTTCCTTTTCTTTTCTTTCCTTTTCTCTTCTTTCCTTTCTTTTCTTTCCTTTTCTTTTCTTTTCTTTCCTTTTCTTTTCTTTCCTTTCTCTTCTTTTTCCTTGCAAGGCCGGCCGGCCCCATGGGGTTCGGGTCCTAGTAAGGGCCGGCCCCATGGGGTTCGGATCCTATTAGGGGCCGGCCCCCCATTGAGTGTGGGGTCCGCTCCTCTTTTGTTGGGCGCGAATCAGGTCCGGGTCCGCACTGGTGCGTGCAAGTCGGGTTTGCATCCGTGTTGGCATACGTAAGTCGGGTCCGGGTCAGACGAAATTCGTGTGTCTACAAATGCCCCCTCAAGGACGAGTGCATCAGTAAGAACGTGTAGGGTTTGGGCACGTAGGAATCGTAGAGCGCTTGTCCTTGATTCCTTTTGTGGGCAGGGTTGGGGGTCTATTTAAGGACCCCTACCCCCTTCATCCGCCTTTGTTCTTCTTTACGAAGGTTATGCCGGCTTCTGGAGATCGCCGTCGGAAGAGAGCTGTCTGGGGTTGCACGTGACTTGCTCCGTCTTCCCGGTGTCGCCTCTTTCGTCGGCGGCGATGGTGCGCGATTTGGAGGTCGTTGCGAAGGCGGGCTCGAAGCGACGATGCGGCGAGGACCGAGGCGGGGAGGATGGAGGAGCGCGGCTGAGGTGCGGGTCGCCTTCGCCGCCTCTCTCTTCCTCTTTCTTCTTCTTCTTCTTCTTTCTCTTTTCCTTTTTCTTTTTCTTTTTTTCTTTTTTCTTTTTCTTTCTTCTCTCTTCCTGTTTTTTTCTTTTCTCTTTTTTTTTTCTTCTTCTTCTTCGGCTCCGGCCCGTGGGGGTAGCAGCGGCAACAGTGGCAGCGGTGACGGTGGCGGCGTCGGGGCTGCAGCGAGGCACGCGGGGCGGCGACCGGCGCGCGGGGCGAGGGTGCGGGGCGGCGGTGCATGGGCGCAGGGCCGGCGCGCGCGTGTCGGGCGCGAACGGGTCGGGCGCGGGGGCCGGGTCCGGCGGCTGCGGGTGCGGACGGGTCGCGCGCGGGGGGGCCGGGTCCGGCGGCTGCGGGGCGGTGGCTGTTTGTTCGAGGCCCGGCCCCGATCGGTTTGGAGAAGGAAGGGGCAGCGGCCCCCCCCTCTCTCTTTGCTGTCCGGCTCCTATTAGAGAGAGGGGGCTGCGGGCCCCCCCCCTTTTCCGTTTTGCTGCACGCCCTTTTTTTTTTGTTTTGCTTTCTCCTTCTTTCCTTTTGCACTTTCTCTGGTTTGCGAATGCACCGGTCGTAGCAGCGTCGGCTCGTGGTACACGGGCTGCGACGCGGGTGAGGGTTGACTGGCGAGTGACACAGTCACACAGTGCCGTGCGGCGGGGGCCGGGCCGGCAGGTGGTGTCGGCGTAGTCGGCCGGTACGGGTGGTGTGCGGACGCCGCATGGCGAGAGGGTAGTCGGTCGGTACGGGTGATGCACGGGCCCCGGGAGTGCGGTGCGAAGGCCCGGGCGCAGCGGTGGCGTGACCTTGAGCCGGGCGATCCTCCTGACAGGGGGGTGTGGCCCCCTTGGGTTTTTTTTTTTTGCGCGCTTGTCTTGACTTGCTTCCCTTCATGGTTCTCCAGGGCTCGTATCTTTGAGAGCTTGACTTCGCCGGGGTGGATAGCTGACGACCTCTCCGATGGGAGGAGGTGCCTTCGCTTCCCCCTTACTCGGGTGCACCGTTAGCGCAACTCGAGGCGGGAAGACCTTCCGTCGTTGCTCCGTGTCTTTGTCCATGAGCGCATCACAAAAGATGGAGTTGCGGATGCGACTTGTAGGATGCTGAAATTGAGCCAGAAGATTTATACCGACGAAGGGATTTCCATGAAGCTTCTCCGGTCGAGTTTGAGTACTCCTTTCCACCATTGCGATGAAGACTTCGTGCCCACTCCGATCGTTGCCTCGAAGATATGCTCCCGATTGACCCGATGGGGTACCGATTCTTGGCCTCGGGGAGACGTCCAATACCTTTGCGGTTTTCGTGAATGGATGGGCGAGCTCTACGAGGTTTTTGGCGCAGAACCCGAGATGAATTTATTAGCCAAGTTTCTGGCGTCGGCTCGTCGAGAATACAGCCATCCTGAGGGGATGTATCGCGCACTTTGTGAGCTCTGGTGTCCGGCCACCAACACTTTCCTTACTGGAGCGGGGGAGATAGGAATCTCACTTCGCGACGTCCACATCGTTTCCGGGTGCCCTGAAGTGCGGAACTACTACCAGGAGGAGGTGCCAGCTTTGAAGGATCTGTTGGACAGCAGCTTCGCTCTGAGTTCCTGCCTTCTTTGTTTCAAGGCATACGCTATCATCGCGGCGCAGGATCAGTCAGATCGAGTGCGGCCTTCTTCTTGGGTTGACTTTTGGTTCAGATGCGAGTATAGGTCTCCGGTACCTTCGGCTCATCCGATGTGGAAGATCGCTCAAATGAAAAGGCCTCTGCTTCGTTCTTTCGTGAGGCCCATTAAGTCGTTGGCTCGAGAGAAGCACTCGATGGAGGGAAAGCAGTGTCCCTGGGAAATCCTCGGCTTGAGGCGTGACAGCGAGGAGTGGCGAGCGGTTTACCGAGCCGCCGGGCTGGTCATCTTTCTCTGTCGGTTCGTGCTTCCCTGTCTGGCGAGGTTATCCGTCCGGGGACCTTCCTTGCAGCTTCCAGGATAGCGAGGGGGGAGCTTTTCAATCTAGCCTCGGCTATATTATGTGCCTTATACCGGGGTCTCAGCGGGACTTACTGGGACTTGTCTAGCTCGGATAAGGCCAAGGAGGAGCTTGGCCGGTCCGCTGCGTTCGGACCCCTGCACTACTTGTATGGCTGGATAGCTCTGTATTTTCCAAAGGGGATCTTCGCCAGACGCAGGCATCCAGTCGATCTGTCGTTCCTGCCTGGGATAGGAGGGATTTTAAACGCCTTTATCAGTTGGGAGCGTCTGAGGGAGTGTGCTCGCACCCTTTTGAGGAAGATGGGAAGTGCCGACTTTGAATTTCTGTCAGAGCATTCGGTGCTGCCTCTGGAGAGGTCGACTGTCTACGACAATGAGGAGCTCCCGGACAACCTATACTGGAACATGGTCAGTTGCCGCCCTGGCTACTTGGTTTGGCACAAGGGGGATGTGGTGGAGGTGGAGCAGTACTCCCCTCACCGCTTCACTCGCCAACAGGGATTTCGACAGGAAGTTCCTGGTATGCCTCAGTAGTTGCAGGGGCGCATCAGTCCGTAGGAGGGTTACCGCCTCTAGGCTTCTCTCTACGCTCGATTGACTGGCAGCAGCTTCTTCCCTGGGACCAAATCCGGGTTTCGGGACGCCGCCACTCCGGAGTACTGCAAGTGGATTGAAGGACGACTTTCCCCTTTGCTTGCGAGTCTCCCGGTCGACGTCTTGGCGAGCAGCGAGTTTAGAAATTTCTGATTTGACTCTTCTGCGGGGGTGGAGGACCGCCGCCTCCGACTGGGGCATCAGAGGGCGCAGAGGAGCTGTAGCCGTCTTTCCAGTGCTCGTTGTGTCCCTTCTTCAGCTCCGGTGTTAGACGCCGAGCTTACTAGTGCCCCCGGGGCATCCTGTTTCTCGAAGGCCGCTGTTGAGGGTGTCCCACCCAAAAGAAGAAAGGTTTGCATTCCTCGCGGGATGGTTCCAAGGGTCCCTTGTCTGGTGGAGGATACCGAAAAGCCCAGACTTCTAAAAGATAAGGCGATCCCTCCGTCTAGAGCTGCTTCGTCCGACCTCGCAGGTATGGAGTTCTCTTTATTTCACTTCCTTTCTATGCTCGGGAAGTTCCATCGTACTGAGCAGTGTATTTTCTTTTGAACAGATTCTGTCATAATGGTAGAGCGCGGGGCGAACTCTCCGAAGGTGTCTCTCGGGCATTCGTCTGTTGGCGCGCGCAGGAAGTGCCTGGGGCATGTGGGCTAGATATCCCTCCGGATGATCTGGATCTCCTCGGGCTTTGCGGGGAGAACATCCCTGGGGGCGATATCGATCTGGACAGCATCGATGTTGACGCTTTGTCTTTCCATAAGGAGGCTGAAGTCTCGAGCGTCTACAAGTGGCATTCCCCGATTGTTGTACCCTCGTGCCTGTTGGAGGAGACGGTTGTTGTAGCGGTAGCGGCGGTTTCTCCAGTTCTGCCACCCTCGTTGGCGCAGACGGTTCTTGTCGCGGTTGCAGCGGGAGGGAAGGTCTTGCCTACCTACTCCGAGACACCTCGCCCGAGTTTAAGGCCGAGGAGCAGAGTTTCAGAGTTCCTTCTTGCGAGCTGTCGGCAGTATATCAAGTCGACATTGGAGCCTTTCCAAGATGCTGGCTTTGGCGCCCTCCAGGACTAGTGGTCGATGGACGGTGCAGAGTTTTGCGCGAGCCTGGAGGAGTTCAAAGTCGACAGTTCTTCTTTCGTCGTTCAGATGAACCTGCTCGTAACCGATAGCGAGGCCTATCGCTCCCGGCAAGCTTTACTAGAGGGGAGCTCCCCTTCTGAGTTGGAGGCTGCTGAGGCTAGTTTGTGTCAGTCAGAGCACCAACTTGCGGAGGCCGCTTCCAGCCTGTCGAAGGCTCAAAGGAAGATAGAGTCTATGCGCGCCTCGCTCCGAAAGGCAGAGTCTCGTCTGGAGCGAGCTGAGGCTGCAGAGAGTGCTTTGAAGGCGAGTTACCTGAAGCAGCAGTCAGACTTGGCGACCCGTCGTGAGCTTCTGTCCACTCGTCCCGTGGAACTTCAGTGAGTGGAGGCGACTAGAGAGGAGTTACTGCGCCGTCTTCGAGCTCTGGACACCTTCTTTTAGTTGCTCATTGTCTGGTTGTTTTGCATTGTAGCTTTCTTTTTGGAACCTATGCCATGTATCGTCTTTTCTCCATGATCTAATAATATTACCTCGTTTTGCCGCATCTTTTGCATGAACCATTGTTGACTTTTCTTTTGGTCGGACTGAACCCGAAGTAACTTCTCAGGCTGCCTACGTACCCCCTAAGGGGGATCAAGTTGCACGTAGTTCTTTTTTTTTTTTTTTAGCAAGGGGTGTGGCCTTGCTTTTAGGCATAGTACCTCTTGAGGTACTTGCCGTTGATGGGGTCGAGTGTCAGCCCTTCTGGCGTAGTGAGGAGATAGGCGCCGTTGGAGTAGACTTCCTTGACGGAGTGTGGGCCATCCTATTTGGCATCAAATTTCTTCCCTCCTCGATGCGAGAGGATGATGGGGCGTTTGACCGCCAGCACCAGTTCCCCTATCTGGAATGATCGAGGACGGATCTTCTTGTTGAAGGCGCGAGACAGTTGGGCCTGATAACATTCCAGACGTTGTTGAGCTTCGAGGCGTCTATCGTTCAATGCTTCCAATTCTGCTAGGCGGAGCTGGGCGTTGTCATCTCTGGTGAGGCATTCCTGGATTGCTATCCTGAGCAATGGGATCTGGAGCTCGAGGGGAAGAACAACTTCTACACCATAGACGAGGGAGTATGGTGTTGCTTGCGTCGGCGTACGGAAGGACGTCCGGTAAGCTCATAGTGCTTCGCCCATGCGTTCGTGCCAATCTCTCTTTGTCTTCGAGATGGTTTTCTCCAGCAGCTTGCACAGAGTCTTGTTGAAGGCTTCTGCTAGACCGTTGCGCGGAGCGTTGTACATCGTAGAACAATTCTGCTTAATGTTGTACAATGCGCAGAACTGGCTGACGACAGCATTCTTGAACTGCTTCCCATTATCTGTTACGATGTAGCGGGGGACTCCATAGCGGAAGATGATGTCATTCTGGATAAAGCCGATGACGGAGTGCTTTGTAACTTCCCGCAGAGGTGTCGCTTCAGCCCACTTGGAGAAGTAGTCCGTTACCGCCAAAATGTAAAGATGTTGCTTGGATGACTTGGGCAGGGGGCCGACGATATCGAGTCTCCACCCGTCGAAGGGCCAAGACGCGATTGTTGGGTGCAAAGGCTCCGGAGGTTGGCGGATGTAGTCCCCGTGCATCTGGTAAGCGTGACATCTTCTCGCGTATTCTAAGCTGTCCTTGACCATGGTAGGCCAGTAATACCCCATCCGCCTGACGCGGAAGTGAAGTTTCGGATTGGACTAGTGCGATCCGCAGATTCCAGCGTGTACTTCCTCCAGTGCGGCTTCTGCTTCTTCTTTCACGAGGCACCTCAGGAGTGTGCCATCGTAGCTTCATCGGTATAGCTCGTCGTTGAAGTGGTAGAACCTTAGAGACCTTCGACGGATGTCACCTTTGCGCTTCGGATCTTCGGGGAGTTTACCATGAACGAGATAATCCACAAACGACTGCCTCCAGTCTTGTTCTTTAATCTCGAGGACATGCACCGCGTTGGTTTGAACTGGTACTTCGAGCGGACCTTCCTCTTCGGTGATCACGAATCTTCTGCAGACGGGGACGACGAGCGAACGTTCTTCTGGAAACGGGAGTGTAGCCACCAGATTTGCGAGTGCGTCAGCTTGCTGGTTGAGGTTCCTGGAGACGTGCTGAATGGAAGCAGCCTTGAGTTTACCGAGGAGCTCTACAGCCCGCGCATGCAACGGCACCAGGTCTTCTTTGTTGACTTCGTATGCCCCCAAGACTTGCTGGATCACGAGTTAGGAGTCTCCAAAAATCTCTAGTCCTTAAATCTTCATTTTGTCGGCTAGCTCGAGATCGATGAGCAGGGCTTGATATTCCGCCATATTGTTGGAACATGATTCCGACAGTAGGAATGAGAAGGGGAGTATTTCATTATCCGGAGTGACGAAGATGACTCCGGCTCCCGCTATGTCTTGCCTTGCTGGGCCATCGAAGAACATTTTCCAGGATGGGGCGACATCGATGGAGAACACTTCTTCATCTGGGAGATCTTCTGATAACTCCCATTCCGCCGGGAGAGGGTATTCTGCGAGGAAGTTCACGAGGGCCTGCCCTTTAATCGCTTTCTGCGATATGAAGGTGATATCAAATTCAAGTAGAAGCAGGGCCCACTTGGCCAGACGTCCGGAAAGCACTGGTCTTGTCATGATGTACTTGAGGGGGTCAGCATTCGAGACGAGTCTGATGGTGTGAGCCAGTATATAGTGTCGCAACTTTTTCGTGGCGAAGATGAGCGCTAAGCAGACCTTCTCGATTGGGGAGTAATTCAGCTCTGCGCTGACGAGAGTGCGACTCAAGTAGTAGCAAGCTGTCTCCCTGCCAAGTTCATTGTTCTGAGCTAGGAGTGCCCCCAAGGATTGCTCCTGGGCAGCAATGTAGAGGATGAGCGGCCTTCCTTGAACTGGTGCTGATAGAACTGGTGACTTCAGTAGATATGCTTTGATGTTTTGGAGTGCCTCTTGGCAAGCTTCGTCCCATTTGAACGACGCTCCTTTCTTCATGAGGCGACTAAAAGGGTGGCACTTTCCGGCCAGGTTGGCGATGAACCTTCGGATATACGCCAAGTGCCCTTGGAGGCCTCTGAGGTCTCGCACTGTCTTTGGTGCGGGCATATTGACGATAGCATCAATTTTGGATTGATTTATCTCAATGCGACGATGTCGGATGACGAAGCCGAGGAACTTGCCTGAGGAGACCCCAAACGCACACTTGAGTGGATTCATGCAGAGTTGGTACCTTCAAAGCCGTTTGAAGATTAGCTCAAGATCTTGTAGATGTGCCGACTTCTTCTTGGATTTCACCACGAGGTCGTCGACATAACACTCCACATTTTGATGAAGAATGTCGTCGAAGATTTTCTGCATAGCTCGCTGGTAGGTGGCTCCTGCATTCTTCAAGCCGAATGTCATAACTTTGTAGCAGTAGATTCCTTTCGATGTGCGGAATGCTGTGAGCTCTTCGTCCTTGGGTGCCATCCGAATCTGGTTATAGCCTGAGGATCCGTCCATAAACGTTAGCACCTCGTGGCCTATCGTGGCGTCCACCATTAGCTCTGTGATTGGCAAAGGGAAGTCATCCTTTGGATATGCGTTGTTCAAATCTCTAAAGTCCACGTACACCCGGATTTGGCCATTCTTCTTTTTGACTGGGACGATGCTAGAGATCCATGTCGGGTATTTGACCTCTCGGATGAAGCCGGCCTCGATCAACTTGTTGACTTCGCCTTCTATTTGGGGTACCAGTTCCGGCCGGAAGCGTCTTTGTCCTTGCTTGATAGCGCTAGCTCCGTGTTTGACGCTGAGCTGGTGCACTGCGATTTTGGGATCGAGGCCCGGCATCTCCTTGTAGGACCATGCGAAGACGTCTCTGTATTCTTTAAGCAGTTTGATGTATGCGGCTTCTTCCTCAGGAGTCAAGAGTGTGCTGACGAATGTGGGCCGAGGCTCCGTCTCTGTGCCCAAGTTGATTTCCTTCAAGTCATCAACGGTGGACTGCCCCCCTTCTTCGAGGACTGGCGGGGCATCTGGCAACTCATCGTCCGAAGGAGCTAGAAGTATCACCGTTGGCGGGATCCGTAATGGAGATATGATTGACGGCAGCCATGGGTGGGTGGGTGGGTGTTGAAACGAAGTCCTCGATTGGCATTCCCAGACGATCAAACACTGACTTCTTCTTTGACTGCTTATCTGGCCCGAGTCTTTCGAACACAGACGTGCGTTTTTGATTCGATCGGTTTTTACCACCTCTGATTTGCTTCTGGAGCAAGGCTTGGCATCGAGCTCGTCGCTGTATTCTTCTGCTGTCGGGACGGCTTTGCGTAAGCAGAGCGTGCATCGGAGATTGTCGATCCTTCAGCTAGTTCATCTACCATCTTCGCCCCGATGTAGTTGGAGGTGAAGGTCTTCTTCGCTACGGTTTTGATAACCAACAGAGCTTGACTGGAGCCGATGCCTCGACGGTTCGGGAGAATTTGTTCACCGTTTTGAAACAACCGAGCTTGAGTTCTCGTCATCCTATGTGGAGTTGCTACTGGGGGAAGTGTGCCCATGGCGCTTTCTCTGTCGTAGCCGGCTTTGAACAGCAATTTGGCAGTGTTCTGCCCCCAATTCCCTTTCGGCTTGAATCCGAGTTGGGTAGGGTTGACAGATTCAATAGGCCTGCTTGGGTTCGGAGCTCGCGTTAGACTAGGTAATGACAACGTCATTTCTTGCAGGGTGACGACATTGTCCTGCGATAACGGCGGGGCCCGTTTTCTTGCCGGAGTAGAAGATGATCGTTCAGATTTACGAAGCCACTGAGGTGCAAGACGCAGGACTGGCGTCGTTTGGACGAGCAACGAGGTATGTTGCATTGCTCTTGACTCGGAACTGTTGCGCATCCTTTGCCTAGGTTTCGGCGTTCCTTGGACCTTGAGTCTTGCTTCGTCGGAAGGTGGCATCAGATTTGCGGGAAGAAGAGTCTTATCCTGCTTCACTTCTTCAATCTTCTGGGCTCGAGGGGTTTTAGCTGGAAGAACTTCCGCGACTAGGTCCTTTGCTTGGTAAAACTTAGCGTCGGCCAAGTGTGCCTCGGCCTCGTTGAATGGCTTGTCGTCCGCAACTATGCACCTCTCCATGCCTTCTTCGTAGTACTTGAGGCACTGGTGCCAGGTGGATACCACGACGCCATTCTCGTGCAGCCATGACCTTCCTAACAAGAGGCGATATGACGTCTGGCAATTCGATGATGTGGAAGAGGACCATTGTATCTAGCGGGCCGATTGACAGCTTCAGGCGGATAATTCCGATAGTGGACTGTCCGCCCTGGTTGAACCCTTGAATGACCAATTGGCTGGGCGAGAGCTGGTCGTCGGTGATGCTAAGTTGCCGCATCGTCTGGATAGGCATGATGTTGACGGCGGAGCCACAGTCCAACAGGATTCGATTCATTGGCTTTTCCTTGATGTATCTCGAAATGTAGACAGACCAGTTGTGCAATCGCATCCCGAGTTGCAAGTCCTCATCTGAAAAAGTTATCGTCACGTCACACGAGGCCAGCGCTTTGCCCTTCTGGTCGTCCTTTCTTTTCCTCTTGTAGCTGTCTGGGTCGGCCAAAGCTGCGGCCATTGCCAGGCGAGCCTTCTTCGGGAGATGCAAAGCTTCTACGAGAGGCAAGTGTAGGATTGCCTCGTCATGAGAGGCAGTGCCCCCTTGGTTGGAATCATCTCCCTCGTCGGTGGAGTCGCCTTCTTCAGAAGTTTTGCTTTCGTCTTTTCCTTCCGATGCCTCATGAACTTCGACCATGCAACAAGACACCCTGATGTGCTGATCGACTGGGAGGAAGTGATCCGGGAAGAATTCTTGCAGTGTTGCAGGTTCTGGAAGGCTCTGCTGAAGGAGATCGTCTTGGCTTGCTGGCGGCACTTTGAACGCCTTCCTCCCTGGAGTCGTGTTTTTCTTCTTGTAGGTCTTCCACTTGGTGGACCTTTTCATCACACGGTATTGCTTGAGCTTCTTTTCTTGCCATGGCTTTCTTCGCTGTGGTAACATGACCCATGCCTCTTCGTCGGTGGATTCTCCTCCGCTAAGATGATGATCGGTAGCAGCAACTGGTTCCCTTGAAGACACTTGTTCTTCCGGAGGCTCTACTGGCTTGTCTTCCGATCCTCAGCCGGTGGGCTTGATTTCTTTGATTGAAATAGATGGGGGCTTTGAGTAGAGGACATAATAGTCGAACTTCCCCGAAGGCTGGCCTAGCAGACTGACTTCTGGATCTCCATGCTCGTATCTTTTCCGGAGGGCGCATTGGGATGTAGCTCGATTGGAAGGGACTTGCTCTTCCTGAAGCTCCATTGGCTTGTCTTCCGATTCTCAGCCGGTGGGCTTGATTTCGTTGATTGAAACAGACGGAGGCCTTGAGTAGAGGACGTAATAGTCGAACTTTCCCGAAGGCTGGCCTAGCAGACTGACTTCTGGATCTCCCTGCTCGTATCTTTTCCGGAGAGCGCATTGGGATGTAGCTCGACTGGAAGGGACTTGCTCTTCCTGAAGCTCCACTGGCTCGTCTTTCGATCCCCAGCCGGTGGGCTTGATTTCGTCGATTGAAACGGACGGAGTCCTTGAGTAGAGGACATAATAGTCGAACTTTCCCGAAGGCTGGCCCAGCAGACCGACTTCTGGATCTCCTTGCTCGTATCTCCTTTGGAGCGCTCGTTGGGATGTATTGCTTGGAAGAGGTGCTGGCGCGAGCGATGGTTCCCCCCAGGGCAGCGACGTTTCTTCCTTGGTGAGCGCAGGAGTATATTGACGTCGCTTCGAGACTTTCGGCTGGGAAATTAACTTAGCGGTTGGCGCTTGACGGTTGATGCGCAATTTAGGTATGCTTCGCCGAGCAGCAACAAGTACCGGCGAGAAGGAGCCGAAGGTGATGGACGTCATGTTGGCCGTAGCGACCTCCCTGTTGTCAAGTTCTATCTTTTCTTGCTTTGCGAGTGCCATGATTCTTTCCTTGAAGACGAAGCATCTTTCGATGGGATGACTTACCACCCGGTGGTATTTGCAGAAGAGAGGGTCGTCGACGCGATGCATCTGCTCGGGCCTCTTCGAAGGAGGGAGCTCTATCATCTTCTCTTGCAGCAGTTGGTCGAACATGGAGGAGACTTCCGAGTCTGGGAAGGGGTACTCCTTGGCTTCGAGCTCCTCAAGAGTCATCTTTTGTCTTGGCGGCGGAGGCGGCGGTATGGCGACTCCCTTCTTCTGATCCGGCTTGCCACCGATCTTGAGCGGTTTGGAGGTTGAAGTGATATCCGCAACATTGACTTGTTTCGGTTTCGATGCCGGTGGCTTGTCCTTCTTCTCCACCTTCAAGAAGTCTTTGTTTTTCGAGTCCCCGCGGCTTGCTAGGCTGAGTTCCATGTCGTAAGCTCGAGTCGCGAGTTCTTCGAAAGACCGAGGCTTGATACCTTTGAGGATGTAGAGCAGGCCCCAGTGCATGCCTTGGGTACACATCTCGATGGCCGAGTCCTCAGACAAGCGGTCCCGTGAATTTAATGCGAGGTTCCTCCATCTGTCGATGTAGTCGATCATCGGCTCATCTTTCCTTTGCTTGACGGCGGTGAGTTCGGTCATGCTGACGGTGCGTCTAGTGCTGTAGAAGCGATTGAGGAACTCCCTCTCCATCTGATCCCAACTGTCGATGGTCCCTGGAGGAAGATCAACGTACCAGTCGAACGCGTTACCTTTGAGGGTGCGAACGAACTGTTTCACCATCTCGTCGCCATATGTGCCGGCGTTGTTGCAAGTTTCGATGAAGTGAGCAACGTGCTGTCTTGGATTTCCCTTTCCGTCGAAGTGTTGGAACTTTGGTGGCTGGAATCCGACTGGGAAACGTAGCTGCTGGATCCTCGCGGTGTAGGGCTTCAAGTATGCTGCCGTGATCGGAGGAAAGCCACTGTCGTGGGAGCGCATTATGTCGGCTACCAACGCTTGGACTTGCTGAGCATTCATCGTTGCCGTTGCCGGAGGTTGTGTGGCCACCGAGGCTGGCGCTGGGGAGATGACTTCCACTGGGACGGGAGCCAAGGAGAGCGCTGGAGTAACTGGTTGAATCGTCGGAACAACTTCTGCAGGAGCGGGAGTTGAAGACGGAGCTGGAGCGGCTACTGGAGAAGCGACGGGTTGGCCGACTGCTGCAGCGTCCTTTGCGCTTAGCTTTTGGAGCAGAGTATTGATGTGATGATCCTTCTCCTCCATCAGCCGAGTAATCTGCGCCATGTGCTCGCTCATCTGCATGACTTGGAGCTGAAGAGCGGACGGAGGATGGTGACGGAGGACGCCTCGATGTTGCATTCTAGCATCCTCGTCGTCGTCATCGGAGATGTCGTTACGCTGGCTTGCTTCTGGTTGATGACTGGTGTTTGCCCCCTGCAGAGGAGGTACAACATCCGCTGGAGAATCCGAACAGGCTCGGGGTTGGGGCTGGTCCTCCCCAAACTTCTGGACATGGACTCCAGGATCGAAGCGCGTTTCTTCATGCACCAAGGTCTCATCGGCGTTTTGACGAGCCTCTTCGGCTGTAATTTCTAGTGTGAAGACATCTGCAAGAGTTCGAGTACGCCGAGTGTAGACGCGTACCATCGGGGGAGCATCACCCTCCGGGTTTACTGGATCACCGTGTCGGAGTAGAGGAGACTCGGCGATCGATGAAAGGCTTGGAGCAAATGCATCGTTGCTTGTCCCGGCCATTGCAAACTTCAAGCAGCTTCTTCAGTCGTACGGATGAAAGGAGAAGGGTGTCCCACCGGGCGTGCCAGAAATCTGTATGCGCAGAAAAGGTATGGGCCATCTTTATTGCACAAAACGAGATTACAAGTGTGGCCGGGACCCGGGTGGCTCGGGTGTGGCGAGTCCGAGTTGCGGTGAGTGTTGATCAGGGGATTGTGGGAGAGATCTTCTGGAGGATCCCTTTGATCCATGTCTCCACGTGGTGTTCGTGCGAGAGCTCTGAAGGGGTTGCCCAGGACAGGGGTTTTTACAAGGTGAGGGTTTTTTGAGAGACTAAAGAATATCCATCGTTTCTTTGGTCCCTTCCGTGCTTCGCGCTTCCTCGGCTAGGGGGTTTTCAGCTTCGTTCCTCGGTCTTCGTGTCTTCCTCACTCCTTGCTTGACCTCGGCGTCCTTGATCGTCGGTTCGCGGCGTCGATCGTGCTTTTGGCGTCGGCTTTTGGCTTTGGCTTTTTGGCTTTGGCTTGGCTCCGGTGTGGCTCTGGCTTTTGCTTTACTTCGGCGCTTGCGCTTGGACGTAGCCAGGAGAGACTTGCGATGCTTTCGTTCTTCCGGACTTCGCGTCGTATCGGCTAGAATGTGCGGTGCTTTTGCTCGTGGCCGGCGTAGTCGCTTGGCTTTGGCACTTGCGTTTCTTTGGCGCGGGCTTTACTAGGGCTTTGCTTTGGCTTCTTGCGTAGGCTTTAGCTTCAGCGTCAACTCGGTCTTCTTCTTCGAACGACGTGGGCTACTTCTCCGGTGCTTCGACGGTTTGGGTGTCGGCTGGACTTCTCTTCTTCTCCGGGCTTCCTTGGTGTGATCGGAGTCGAAGAATGCTTTCGAAGATAGTGGGGGTAGCACCGATCTCCGTGCGACGGTTGTGGCGTCGGCTTTTGTTGATGAAGAAGGCGGGGGTAGCGACGGTCTCCATGCGACGGTTGTAGCGTCGACTTTTGTTGATGAAGACGGCGGGGGTGGCGACGCTTCAGGCGGTCTGCTCCAGGCTTTCTTCTTCGTGGATGGCGCAGACGTTTGTCGAAGGCGACGGGGTGATGACGCTTCGTTTCTCTTCTCCGGGCTTTGGAGCTTGATCGGAGTGGAGGATTTATTGGAGCCGACGGGGTAGTGCCGCTCCGAGCTTCTTCTCCGGCCTTTGCTTCTAGCGTCTTCGGAGTCAAAGGGTCTTCTTCTCCGAGCTTTCTTCTTCGTGCACGGAGTCGAAGTCTTGATCTTCGTGTGCAAGGGTCTTCACGTCGATGAGGGCTTTCAATGGACTAAGCCGATCCCGAAGGGACAGGCTTGCCCGTGCCTCGTGAAGCCTTGGGTCGATGAAGAAGCGTCTCCTCTTCTGCAGAGCTCCCGCACTTCGTCTTGCGATCTTCGACCTCTTGAACCTTCCCCCACCCCCTCTATTTATAGGCAAAGGGGAGGGGAGAGAGATATGAGAAGTTTTAATTTTAAATCCCTTTAATATCTCTCTCATAATTACCCGGGATTTATTCATCCATTGATGAGGGGAATAACATTTATTTGTTTTCCTTTTCTGGCGGGGCTATTATGGCTGGATTTTGCACACGAAATCGATGGCGATCCGGCGCTTCTTCTTGTGCGTCGGATCGAGGGATCGACGTAGATCCGCGGGTGAGCAGACGTCATACGCAACCTCCCCCCACGCATGACGGTAGTTCTTTCCTTTTCTTTCTTCTCTTTCCTTTTCTCTTCTTTCCTTTCTTTTCTTTCCTTTTCTTTTCTTTCCTTTCTCTTCTTTTTCCTTGCAAGGCCGGCCGGCCCCATGGGGTTCAGGTCCTAGTAGGGGCCGGCCCCATGGGGTTCGGATCCTATTAGGGGCCGGCCCCCCATTGAGTGTGGGGTCCGCTCCTTTTTTGTTGGGCGCGAATCAGGTCCGGGTCCGCACTGGTGCGTGCAAGTCGGGTTTGCATCCGCGTTGGCCTACGTAAGTCGGGTCCGGGTCAAACGAAATTCGTGTGTCTACAGACCGTAACAACACTTTAAAAGTTGTTTTTTTTTTTTTATTGAATTACACCCCCACATTATGTCAAAATTTGAGTTAAACCCCCACTTTTAACATGTCACAGACGGGCTGGGAGGTAAAGTCAAATTTTAAAAAATATGAGAGTGTAACTCGAATTTCAATATAAAAATGGGGGTGCGATTATAAAGACCCATTTTTAATCGTATTCAAATCTCCTGTGGGCCTGACGCACATCACAACTGAGCAATGGTTGGCGGCCCAAAAGTGAATCACACTTCAGCAACATCATGTGACTGTGATAACCGTTGAACCCATCGACCGAGGCCAACCGATCGGAGGAGATCTGAACTCTTTCCCATCACACCCAACAAACAACTTCCTAGAACCATCTCAAGAAAAGAAAAAAGAGCCCCACTTCACCACCTCCAATCCAAGCTGCCTCCTCCCCTTATCTTTAATTTTGATTGATCCAATGATTTCATCAAAACGTTCAATTGATCCAATGACAACCGTCCGATCAACGGACTACTCCCTGCAGATCCACCAAAGGTTTCAATTGAAAAGCTCGGATCAGCGAAATCACCACCCTCGGAGCCATTGTAGTTGATGTGCCGTTATTTGGACGCATCAATCAGCCGGCCCGTATCTCAAATGAGAACCGGACACGTTCTCACCGGGCCGGCCGTTGCCATGCCCACCGACATTTACGGTATTGCCCTTCGTCCCGCGACTTAGATCTCTCTGCAGCGCCCGCGAGAGCGAGAGGGAGCCGCTACGATGTCCGACATGTTACGATACGATTGAGGGAAACGGGAGTATCGCGGATCGGCGATATATGGGGAAGAAGGGCGTGCCGGAGTGGCTGAACAGCTCGCTGTGGTCCTCGAGTACCAGCGACGACCGCATCTCCCGATACGCCCCCACGCCGTCGCCCCAAACCACAACAAAGCCCGAGCTCCCGACACGGCCCCTAGCCCCCGAGCTCCCCCCTCCTCCTCCTCCTCCGCCCCCTCCGCCGCCGGAGACCGGGCCTCTCGCCGGAGGGCAGAGCCCCCAGCAGTTCTCACCCGAGGAGATATCTCGCCACTCCCAGCTCTTGGCCGAGGTTAGGGCTTCTTCTAGTGTGATTCTCCACTTTTTCTTCTGCATTCTTGTGGACCTGCTGGGACCTTGCTTACTTGAGATGTGAAATGTTAATTAGCTATCAAAGAAGGTGATTAATACCGGGGAAGTGAGGAGATTAGCTTCTCAGGGGATTCCAGATGGCGCCGGGATCCGTTCGACAGTATGGAAGGTCTTAATCAATCCCCCCTTTTATCCTTAGATTCTGACTGAATCGATGAATTTGGATTGAGCTCTGAATATTTCTTTCTGGAAATTCTTTTGTTTTTGTTTAAATGCCGTATGATGAGTTCTAAGTCAAGATGCTATCTTGGTGGTGAGCAGCTCCTTTTGGGGTATTTGTCGAACGATCGCAGACTGTGGGCTCAGGAATTGGATAAGAAGAGGTCTCAGTACAAGGCTTTCAAAGACGAGCTTTTAGTGAACCCCGTAAGTCTTCTCCATCATTGTAGTAGGCTATTCGCAATAAACCTAATATTCTGCGTCGAAGAATCTGTGAAATCTATAGCTATGTCGACAATGTAGACATGGAACGGAATCAAACCCATGTGTGGCGTTAGAATTATTATATATCGAACCATGCACATTGACACTTGTGTATAGTTTTGAGGCATTCCATGGTTTCTGAGAGTTTCTGTGGCTAGTCAGTCAGAAATGACACGGAGGTTGGACGAATCTGGTGGTCCTATGAAGGAAGAGTCGGATTGTGAAGATAAAGGCTTGCTCCCGAGATCAGAGATAGCTCACGGGGAGCACCCTTTGAGCCTCGGAAAGACCAGTGTGTGGAACCAGTTCTTCCAGGTAATTCTGTGGCATTGGAAAGAGCTTATGTTCCGTTCCGGATAAATATTGCTGCACTACCTTAGCAATCTTAAAACTAGTTCTCTTGTTTCGTTTCGTTGTGCAAATATCACAGATTTATGTAAATAGTTATTATGCAAATCGACTTCACTTGATGCAAGTAATTCATGCTTCATCATTTGGTGACATTGTGTGCCGAAGCAACTAAAAATAGCGCCCATCAAATATCTATATGGTTTTTTTTTTGGATTGTCATATCTGACACCATCCGCCTCTATTTGAACATAATGCATATATGTTGTCTAATTTTTGCACAGCTCACATATATTTTCTTTTGCGAATAACACTTGTAGGAAGTTCTTTTGTTTGTCTCCAACCCATATAACTTCTGTGTCATATTGTTCGTCTTCGCCTCAGTAATGAACCATTCTTTTGCGTTGTGCGTAGGCTTCAACTTGCATTTTCTGATGGACCATAAATAGAAGGAATAAATAGGATGTAGCTTGGTTTCAGTGTGAACATAGTTTCAAATTCCAAAAAAAAAAAAAAGGTGTGAACTTAGTGTCAAGGAATCTCTTGAAAGCAGTCTTATTAAGGAGTCAAAATCTGACATTATACTGCCCTACACGTATGCTTTGTATTTTAGTACATCATTGTCATATTTCCATTTTACAACCATCTGGGGTGTGTATCATGCCGAAATACATGCATACTTCTTCAATGCCATCGATATAAATCTCAGCTGTTAGCCACATGCATAATAATACTAGGACAAGACTGGGATCTTGCTATGGACTTACAAGATAGTCTCTAATTGTGCTGATTTTTGGTATTAGACTTTATTTATTCTTACAAGTAATTGGGTCCTTGAAGTATTAATAATAATCACCAAATTTCAGGATACTGAGATTATAGAGCAAATTGATCGAGATGTAATGCGTACACATCCAGACATGCATTTTTTCTCTGGGGATTCATCCCTCGCAAAGTCTAATCAGGTTACATTTTTTTCCAATTTTTTGGGAGGGGGTACCATATCGATGTTTATTTTTGACTTCAGCTCTTGGACTTCTTATGTTGTTTCTTATCTTTTCAGGAGGCTTTAAGGCACATACTTATTATCTTTGCAAAGTTAAATCCTGGAATAAGATATGTACAAGGAATGAACGAAGTTTTGGCCCCTTTATTTTATGTATTCAGAAATGATCCTGATGAGAACAATGCTGTAAGAATTGTTGAATATCTTTCACTGCTTTGCTTATGTAGGATCTCGTGCTTGTATTCTTGCCATGGATTAACTGTTGTATGACCACATCTTATTACTGAACAATAAAAATGATGCTTCACTCGCCTTTATTAAGAAGTTTATCCTACATCATATGATTTCTTTGCTTGGTAGTGAAAATGTACATAAAATCACCCCTTATATGAAATATTATTTTCTTAGAGAATGAATTCTATAACTTCCTGATAGGAAATTTCATGCAAAATATTTAAACATGGAATTTTAATTGTGACAACATCTGGAGTGCTCCAAAAGGCATATCTTATGAATGGAAGAGAGCACAACGCGTATATTAAGGCAAGGACCCCATTCCCCTAGCCGATGTGGGACTTTTCCTGGTGGAGCATCTCAACACCCCTCCTCACATGGGATACACGTGGCAAGGCACTATCGTAGGAGGTGGGGAGTGAGCCCAACTATGATATCATGTGACAACACCCGGAGTGCTCCAAAAGACCGACCTAATGAAGGGAGGAGAGCACAACGGGTATATTATGACAAGGAGCCCTACTCCCCTAGCCGATGTGGGACTATTCCTGGTGGAGCATCTCAACACTAATAAAACCTACAAAGCATCTATAGATCGTTGCATTAGTATCGCTTGGACATTTTACACTCTTTAGGTGGTGTCTTTTCTTCTAGGGGATGGATAGATCATAAGCTCTTATGGATATTATAATGCAACGATCGGGTTAGCGATGTTTGGTTCTCCAAACTTCATATGCAGAGTATGAGCTGTTTAGATATGCATGGCATTTTAATGAACATAACCTACATGTGTTGTTAAAGTGGCTTGCTTTTATGAAAACCAATTGTTTATTCTTCTTCAGTCATAGAGATTCCTATGCTACTAGCCTACCACAAAGATATGGCCACCTCTGATTGAACAATGGATATATTGTTCTTGTAACCGTAATATGTTTGACATTGAATCTCCATATAAATTGTGGTTAGGGGTTATAAAATTTTGTTAAACAAGGCACAACACGGCTATTGATCAGTTTTTTTTTAATGTTGTTATGTGTGAGTATGTTTCGTAAAAAATTAAGTGAATTAATTTCCCATTTCAACATACCTTTCCTCGTTTCCTTGCATTCCTAATCAAAACTGGATGGTATGAAGTGTTTCCTTCTTTTTTCACTGACACTATTCTCCAAATTAATTTCTTGTTCAACATACAATAGAAATTAGTTGTGTTATAAATATGAACGATGTTAAGTAGAAAGGGTTGGAAGTCTTAACTTGAATTTGGAAGAAACATAAGGACAAGTCGGCTAAGATTCTTTTAACTCTTAACAACACCATTAGAAGTATCAGAAAATTGTATTAGAAAATAATCTCTTGCTCTGTAATGGAAACTAATATGTAGGGATGTGATCATATGCACAATTATTGTTTGATTGAATGGCTTATGTTCATTTGTTACCACATCCTTCTTTTTGTATTTTATTTATGTTTGGAGATCTGAAAGCATGCTGACATTGCCTAAGATTTCCCCTAATTATGTTTTTGTAATGCAATAACCTTAAAACGGAAAGATAAAAAGTTAAATATAAGGAATTCTGAAAAGATAGAAAACATATCATTTTTCTAGTCTCCTCAAGAATTTTCAAGCAATCTTCACATGTTGCGGATCCATGAGATTCTCGGTTTTCCTCTCTTTATGTGCTTTGGCTATGTGTTCTCTGCAAAACCTACTGGACATTAAACATTTGAACTACACGCAAATCCCCTTTTTAACACCCCCGCCCGCCCGCCCACCCAATTCCACTAATCATGATTATTAGAGCACCCCTGCTAATCCCACAAAACGCATTTGCCTTCAAGAAAGGAAACAACACGTATAAAACCATAAGAACTAAGACTGAATTTTAAGAAATAATACTAACTTGATCTATAGCATTTGTCTCCAAAGCATAGGTGGTCATCTAGGTGATGGATCAACAAATTCCTCAGCCCATTATTCTTTTGATTTTGTCTATTGTTTTCAAAGAAGTCTTGAAAAATGTTTAGTGCAACGACTCAAAGGAAACCAATTTATACAACAAAAATCTTTTTTTTTTTTCTGTTTGAAAGCAAAACCCCTCAGTGCAGGTCCCTAGTGGTCAGAGTTTGTTAGAGCCCATGTCATTTAAAGCCATTCTAATGTGTCAAATTCATGAAATGAAGTCATCTAAATTCTAAAATCTATTAACAACGAAAAAGTGGTAAAAACAACATGCGACTTAGAACAATGTAATCTAATCACTAGATGCCGCTGTATGAAATATACAGATAAAAAACTAAGTTAAAAAATACAACATAAAGGATAAATAAGATAAAGTAAGTTAAAAAAACAACATAAAGTCTTATAAAATTTCTGCTCAAAATAAAAGCATATTAAATAGAGGAGCTCTACATGCACATGTGAGTGCATGCAGTTGTGCATTCTTCCTACTTAAAAAACACGTTCTCTAAGCTAATGCAAAAGAGTGACCTAGGAGAATTAAAGAATAGTTTTGGAACTGGAAAGTGTTCTCTGTGCTAATCCAAAAGAGTGATCTGGGAGAATTAAAGGATAGTTTTGGAATGGGGCAAGAAAACTTCAGTATACTTTTTGCACCTAATACAGTGAACCACAAAGAGGATACCTTTAATACCTTAAAAATTGGTAAAGGAGCAACATCAGGAATTTGTGAATTTACATGAGACAAGACATAAAACTAGTATTAAGGTAATAACATTTAATTCAAACCCAAAAAGCATACTGAAGTTTTCTTGTTCCGTTCCAAAACTATCCTTTAATTCTCCCAAAACCACAAAGAGGATACCTTTAATACCTTAAAAATTGGTAAGGGAGCAACATCAGAAATTTGCAAATTACATGAGAAAAAACATAAAACTAGTATTAAGGTAATAACATTTAATTCAAACCCAAAAATATAGCTTAACATGATTCTGAAGGAGAAAATAATACATTGCTTACTATATATTAATCAAATATTAATTCACTAGAATTTCCTCACTTCTAGAAAAGTTAAATGCAATATTTATCTTCGCTTAATTTTATACTCTCTCCTATTTGTAATTGAATATGCTTTCTACAGAAATTAGAAAGAGATATAGCCAAGTGAAATTCTATTGATTTATAATCATAGTTTAGCAAAATTTGTACAAAAAATGATGCTTTTATGATCGCAAATGCCTCCAAATGCAATCTACTCTTCCAAGCACGACAATCTAATGGGCCCATTCACTAGTTTGGTTGGATGCATCCATGTCGTCACTGAGGCTTGACTGAGGCATATTTGTGAACAAGTAGATTTCCTTTAGAAGAAAAATAAAATAATAGAGAAATGTTAATAGAATAAAGGAGTACAATATCAATATTACAATAAAAAAGAACACGAAGAATTAAAGGACATGCTCAAGTTTAGGAAAATGACCATTATGTTCTCTAAGATCTCATCCCACTTTCTCTAATGGATTCTAAAACAAAGAAAATAGTCTCCCTTTTAGAACAAGCAAATGGATGATGGGTGCGAGAGAAAACAAAACAAAACATAACAGAATAGGGAAATAGTTTACCGCTCTACTTGTCTCATTTTGACATGGAGCGACCATTGCGGATACAAGAAAAACAAAAGCATTTTGATTAAGTTGCGAACAATGAATTGGGTAAAATTCTTTTGATTTCTCAATTTAAAGAATGTAAGTGTTGCCCATAGAAAGCAAAGGAAACAATACGAGGTTCATCTCCTGTTCACCCACGCATAACCAAGAAGACCGAATATGAAACTGAAAATCAAACTAATAAATACTCTAAAAACAGAAATAAAAGGTAATAAAAATAAAATAAAAGTCGGATGACTCCAATGGACCCTCAACAACAAGGCCATCAATCATAATATAAATTGACATCGAAAATTGTGCATGGCGTGATATGATCCCCATCATTCGCTTCACTGCGTGGAACTTGCCTCTAGTTCTATGATTATGAATCGGGAAGTGCACATGTTCAGGTCACCAAGATCACCGTAGGGGTGTCTCAAAGTTAGCATCTGGTGGTGGAGACCTAATAGTGGATCGAGCCACACGACGGTCGTTTCCCGGGTCCCATTCACAGTGAGTGTTGGAGGCATACTAGGACCAAGAGTTAGAGAGGCACTGTTGCAGGTCGAAGGAGGTGGCCACTGAGGCGGGCTAATGGAGTAGCTGGGAGATGCACAAGCCCAAGTTCTCGTGCAGTAGTAGCGAAGATGCTGGTGGTCGATCTAGTTTGAGGAAATCAATGTGGTGAATGACCAGTCTATAAAAGTCAACTATGGTTGTCAACTCTGATGTACCACGAGAAGCGTTGTTGAATGTGGACGCTCAACTAAATTCGGAGTGTCCATTGACGGTGCTGACACATATGGAATCTTCACGGGAGGCGTTGACGATGGTGGAAGCTCCATGAGAGGTGCTGGCGGTGGTAGAAGTTCCACTGAAGGTTTGAATACGGGAGGAGGCTCTGCTAAAAGTGTCGGTAATGGAAGCTCCTCCATAGGAGACTCTAAATGTGGGAGCTTAATTGGCGATGTTTGTTTCACTGGTGGCACCGCTGGAGGTTCCATTCTCAACTTGTGATGCGGGTTCCGTCGGTGGCACCGTTGGATATGAAGGCAAACCCTATACTTCATGCGTATGATCAAGGCTCACATCTTATCCATCCACGACTGATGTTCTACATGCTCCCTTTCTTGCTTCTAAACTTGTAGCATGTACTCAATAAAATTCATCATGGTCTAGACACGCTCAAACGTCTCTAGATAGTTTGGGACGAAAGAATTAAGCTGGAGGAACTACTGCAGAAAGGGCTTGACTGGTAAATTGAGTGCATATGCCCGATCAAGAGTGCATATGCCCGATAAAGGAAGCTCTTATAGAGCGGGTTTTGACATGTGCAGAAATTTAACTAATAAAAACTCAGAAAAAAAAAATAAAAGGCAATAAAAATAAAATAAAAGTCCAATGGGTCCCCAACAATAGACCCATCAATCTAAATGGAGCTTGACCTCGAAAATCGTGTATGGCAGGATTTGTTCCCCATCAGTTATGGTCAATGTTATTTACTGAACTTGACTTCAACTTCATATTATGGCTCCCCTTATATGCTTCTTCTTTTCCAGTTCAATTTGTTTACACTTGTGCATTTCTGACTGATACACAGGCCTCAGCAGAAGCAGATGCATTCTTTTGTTTTGTTGAGTTGTTAAGTGGATTTAGAGACAATTTCTGCCAGAAACTTGACAACAGCGTTGTTGGCATTCGTTCTACTATTACTAAATTGTCAGAGCTTCTAAACAAACATGATGGAGAACTTTGGCGTCATCTGGAGGTCACAACAAAAGTAAGAAATGAAAATTGAAGATCTGTTTTTCTAATAATCACCACCTGTTGATTATTTTATGCGATATGCATGCAGAATGTTATCTTTTATCTTTTGTGAGAACACCAAGTGCATCATGATATTGTTCCTCACACTTTGATATAACACAGTAACTTCTCTGTTGCTATGTAAATAATTTACTTGCCACAAAAAGGTGCATTTTGTGTACTTCGCCCAAAAAAGATGAATTCTCAAACACTACATAAAGTTGTACTTATTGTGCAAACATGAGGGGCTATCACATGTTTACTAATCTAAAGTGTGTTAGAGAACATGTGCTCATGTCTGGTTGTTTTTTATTCTAATTTGTAACCCAGTTCTAGCTGTAAAATTCCTTTTACTAAGAAATGATAATGCTATATGCCTATATCATATCTGGATGCTTGTGCCACGATTGTGACATATCAAAAGGTGAAATTCTAGTACTCTGTTTAATATTATAGGTTTATATCAGTTATTCATTTTGTTGTTATGTTTCACATAACGAAGTGCTTGAAACTATCATTTTGTCATAACCTTTCTCAAGTTATTGTTCATTATGGAGCAAAGAATAGTTGCTGGCTTGATGTTCATTCTTGCTTTCAATTGTCAGTATACTTTCCCTTGATCACCGAACTTCATTTCATGGGTGATTTAATTGATTTGTTCTGGGGTTTGGGACCATTAGGGTTATTAACTGTTTCCAGAAATTTGGAGTGATTTTATTTATTGAAGAAATCTCTATTTCTAGAATTTGGGCCACACTGTAGCTGATTCGTGAAGACTTTTAAACTATCATGTGTTTCATGATTGAAAGCAATGTCTGCCTTTAGTTAGGCTTATCTGATGCGACCAATGTGAACCCCACCGTTAATTACGTTGAGGCAAAGGTTCACAATCAAGGACGTAAGAAACAAGGGATAGGCCTGGAAAGGATTGGCGTGTCTGTCTTCATGTGTTATGCACCTGTGGAAGCTCCATGTTGAGTTCGTTTTAGGCCAAGGAGATAGTGCCCACCTCCAAGGGGCAACACAATTTTTTTTGGCAGAACTGAAAGCCGATGGACAGTGAATAAATTGTGGTACAATTATGAAATCGCCAGGATATTTTACACTGGTGGTAGATTCACCTTTTCAGTAAGTTATCCATTATGTTGATGGTAAAGAATGCTTTTTTAAGTTCATCATCCAATCAAAATCAATCTGCAGGATGAAGAAGTGGTTTCCCAAATTCGCTAAGACTCCATATTCCAATAGGATTCATGGTTCAAAAAGGATGCGTGGTTAGAACAAGTTTGCTGCTCAAAATAGTATTCCTAATTAAATAGGATTCTTTGATGAGTTAGGATCGGTACTCTTAACATGGATCTCCTCGATGAAGTAGGATTCTTGCTCAAACTAAGAAGTGATACAGGATCCTTAGTTATGAAGGATTACCTGATGAATACATTGATTAAAAGTTTATTGTTGGTTTTGGTTTCCTGTTTTTGTTGCAATTTTTTAGCCTATTTTCTTATCCATCTTGGAAGGAGTTTAGAAGTTGTATTTGGTTGGAAAGATTCTAAAGGCTCATTGTTTAGTAGTAGGTTAGAGAAGTCTCAAGTAGGAGTGAATTTGGAGTTGTTTTGAGTCTATATATACATGTAAGGGGAGTGGCTAATTAACTTGTTTTATGAAAACATTTGAGAGATTTTCTTCTCTTTGTCTGAGGAACTGTTGATGTCCATGATGATTACTCCAGGTTGAAAGGTGCAAAACATAGATTTTGATTCCTAAGCCTCGTACAGTGGTGCCGACCCTAGTTATTTTGTAAACAGTTTCTGATGAATAAAATTGTTCTCCTTTGTTACTTGCTGTTGCAAATTCATGGTGGGATACCATGATGAGCTAATCGACTAAATCTTTAGTCAAATAGCTGCGGGTGCCAACTCCTCTAGTACCTATCTTATCATTTTTTATTTTGTTTTTTTTTTCTACTGCAGAAAAGTCTATTATCATCTACTTTTCATTTGAAATTCTGCATGTTATCTTCATAACTGATGTAGTTAGTTTTTTATAACTTAACCTTCCATCCAATTGCTTGTTTATGCTTAATTTCAGTCTCTAGTGATCTTGCATCTTAAATCTTGAAAGTTTGCTTGTAAAATTTTATCTAGCACACAATGTTTCTTCAATTTGATACCCTTTGCTTTTTTTTTTACCCTCCTACTTGACCTTCTCTCATCCATTGATACTTGCATATATCCTCGCCCTCTAGATTCCTTATAACCTCCATCAACTACTTTCACTATTGAAACTCAGACCAATTTCAGAATTGGTTAAGAATCTTAATTTTTTTATTGGACTTGAATGACTGGAATTTCATTTACTATTTGCGCTTTTCATATTTTTCTTTGTTTGTCCTCTTTCCACTGCATCAATCTTGGTATCAATCTATCTCCTTGATAGTTCCTCTAAACATTATTGCTAATGGAGAAAGCTCTTCAAAATACTGGCACTTAGTAGCTCGTTTCTCTTCCTCCAAGGAAGGACCCTATCAGTTTCTGTTGGGTCTAGTGGATCAAGACATGCTCAGATGAGTCTGTTGAGAGGTACAAGGCCCGTCTGGTTGCTCATGGTTTCACCAAGAAGTATGGCAATTGACTACGAGGAGACCTTCGCCCTTGTTGCAAAGATGACCAGTGTCCGGGCCATCCTAGCAGTTGCTTCAGCTTGCCACTGGCCTCTCTTCTAGAAGAATGTGAAGAATGCTTTTCTTCACAGAGACCTCTATGAGGAGGTTTACATGCAGCCCCCTCCTATTCTTCTGACTTCTCCCCATTATTTATGTCATCTTCGTCGGGCTATTTATGGGCTCAAACAAGCTCCACATGTTTGGTTTAAGCGCTTCCGATCCTCAATGCTTGCAGCTGGCTTTACAGAGAGTACGAATGATCATGCTATGTTCACTCATACCTCTGCTTACGGTCGTGCGATTTTACTTCTATATGTTGACAACATGATTGTCATTGGAGATGAAATACCTTGGAAACCTTCGCTAATTCATTGTTCTTGAGGTCGCTTCGTATCTCCAAGGATATTTGGTTTATCAGCAGAAGTTTGCTTCTGATATACTGGGTAGTGTCGCACTTGCTGACTCTCGAACCGCAAACACACTGATGGAGCTTAATGTGAAGCTCCGTTCCATTGATGGCGAGCCGCTTTCGGATCCCACCTGCTATAGACAGCTTGTCGGTGCATTTGTCTACTTGACGATCACTCGCCTGGGCATTGCACATGCTGTCCAAGCTCTTAGCCAGTTTATCAGCGCTCCTTACTCAGCTCACTATACCGTTCTATTGAGGATTCTTCGATACTTTCGAGGTATGGTGACTCATTCACTGTTGCTTTCGTCCTCTTTCTCTTTGCAGCTTCACACCTTTTCCGATGCGGACTAGGCGGGAGATCCCACTGATCGACGATTCACCACTGGTTTCTGCATCTTCTTAGGTGACTCGCTTATCTCCTAGAAGAGGAAGAAGCATGATATTGTCTTACTCTCCATTATTGAGGCTGAGTATTCTACTATGGCACGCACTTCGTGTGAGGTCGTTTGGCTGCGATGTCTACTAGGTGATATAGGTTTTCAACTGACATCGTGGGCTCCCCTTTATTGTGACAATCAGAGTGTTATTCAGATTGCTAGTAATGTGGTGTTTCACGAACGCAGGAAGCACATCGAGCTAGACTGTCACTTTGTGCGATATTGCTATGTGGGCGGCACTTTCTCGCTTCCATATGTGCCTTCTACAGAGCAGCTTGTAGATTTTTTTATGTTTATGAAGACACCATACAACGGTCTCGATATCTTTTTACCAAACTCTTGTTATATGATCCACCTTGAGTTTAAGAGGGGGTGTTGGAGTGTATATATGTCATTAGCTCTCTTATTAGGCTCACCTTGTGGTGACCTCACTTCTTGTACATTCATATATAGGGCTATTGCCCAAATGAGCTAAGTATTCTCTTTGTTCCCAAATCTCTTCTCCCTTTTAAGTTTAGGGCTAACACGTTTCCTCTAATTTTAGAAATGAAAACTGAAAAGGAGAAAAGAATGAGAGATTTTGTTTTTTTCCCTGACTATCTCTGTATTTCAGACTAGCGTAATTGATCTGCCACATGACGACCTGATATGCGAAGGACACCCGTCTGTCTCTCTCGGTTTCTCTTTCTTCAACCAAATAATAGAAAGGACTAAGGAGTTATATTTCTTTCCTTTTCTCTCTTTCTTTTTTCTTCTCTTTTTCTTCACTTACCTCACTATCAAACACAGCCACAATGTGAATTTGAGGAAGTGGTTAGTGTTGAGTGTAGTATTTTGTTTTTCATGAGGTCTTAAGACTCTTAACCCCATCCTAACCATCTATTCAATGAATGGTTTTGAGTCTTTGACACATCAAATGCTGACAAGAATTTGCAGTTTTAGCATTGCTCCGGAGCATCCGAGTCCGGCCGGTCACACTCAAACGTGTGCCCAAACTCCAATGATAGTGGGCTCGACCTAATTCCCAGTACGCACTAGGCTTTACTGAGTCTCTTATGGACAGCCTAACTTGCCTACCACTTGTCATTCAAGGGTGCAGACTTTTCAGATAGCGGATATTACTGACATCAGTTTTGTTCCTATACATGTTTTGTATATTATTTGCCATTTCTGCTTATTGTTATGTTAATTAGTTGGGTGATTATGCTCATGCTCACCACCTGACATTGTATCATTTTTTTTTTTGTTCCTAATTTGGGCTATTTCACATTAGCAGCTTGATATTGAATCCTTTGCTAATTCTGCATTTTGCCTGTTCCCTGCACACTGGGTAAGGGTGTCCATGGATGCTTTGAATGTTCAAATTTTTCCCGACACCCCCCATCAAGGATATGTCCTCGATGGGGTTTCCATCTTTGATTGCTCCGTCGCTGCTCATCCTTACATCCCTCTAACACCCAACTGCCGCTTCCGATGGTCATTTTGCAGGTCAATCCTCAGTTCTATGCATTTAGGTGGATTACGCTGCTCTTGACCCAAGAATTCAATTTTGCAGACATCCTCCACATCTGGGATACACTTCTCAGCGACCCTGAAGGCCCTCAGGTAGTACTTTCTTCAGCTTTGGGGCTCCTTTTCTAAGCCCCTTTGTCCATTTTGGCCTCTTCAAGGGGGACTCTGACGGAGAGACCTCGGCTCGTGCAGGAAACCCTACTCCGGATATGCTGCGCCATGCTGATCCTCCTCCGGAGACGCCTCTTGGCGGGTGATTTCACATCCAATCTCAAGCTGCTGCAGAATTACCCATCGACAAACATCAGCCACCTCCTCTATGTTGCCAACAAGTTGCGCGGGTCGCCGGCGGGTTAGCTCCCGTCCCTCCGCTCCGTTTTTAACGGTCACGTGCGTGTAAATCTGGTTCGTGATGTATATCTCTCGTAGGACCTCCGACACTCGAGGAATAGAAACTTGGTGTTCCTTGTCATTTGAGTGTAGTCAGTCAGGTATTATCCTTACTGTCTCTTCTTGGTTCCATCTTGGGTGTTCGGGTGTCATGTAAACTGGTCCCACTCCCCCCCCCCCCCCCCCCCCCCCTCCCCATGTGTGTTTGATATAGTCGCAAACAGAATCAGAGGATGCTTTCCAGTTTCCGCTCGACGGCGCTTTGATTCACTTACATAATGTGATTTAAGTTAAGCTAGCTAGGTCTTAGCATTGAAGTTTTTGCAGTATAATGACTTTATTGGTGCCTTTTTAGATTATAGCATTTCCACATTCATATACCTTGACACTAGACTTTTATTTTAATTTTCAAGGAGTGATTGCACTTTTTTTTTTTTGATTAATTCTTTCTTTGAAAATGAATACATTGTCAAATATTCATAATTGATTTCATTGATATAAATAGCTTATCAAATTGATAATGTTTTCATAGTTAATATAAATAGGAAGTAATTACCGGCCTATTTGGTTCACTGTAGTTTGAATGTGGGGGTTGACACTACACGCCGCGGGCTGTTTGGTTTGTTGTAGTTTTCAGAGACTACAGTAGTTCCAACTCCCGCCTATTCAAAATCATATACAAAATTGTGTAGTTGGAACATGCAGTAAAAAGCTGTGTGTTCCATCTGCGAGCGTTGTGTCCCCACTATACTGTGTAGTGCCAACTATATGGAACCAAACATACTGTAATGGTAGATCCATGTGTCTATCAAAAGTGTTTTGGAGTGGACCAAGTGGTCAGTACATCAAGATAAATAAAGGATCGAAACTCACCACAGATACTTGCAAAACAAAAAAAACTCACCACAGATTTTTTTTTTTTAGTAACCCCACAGCCTGAAAGGCTATGCAAAGATTCTAGCACAAGTTTGTATTCGGTCAATATGTTAACTAGTAAAGTAAATCGGATAAAAAATTTACATTGCTGCTGTTTGGATTCAAAAAGTTGTAAAATAAATGGTAGGAGATTTACTAGTAGCCAAAAAGTTTTACTTGGAAAAAGCCAAGTAAAACTTTTGATTTACTAATAAAAGGCTTCGTTGACCATGCCACGTCAGCTAATGGTACAATCGAGAGTGCATCACATGATAGATTCAACTATTTGGGGAGTGACATGTGGCCTTGCCGGCTGCCTTACACCGTCGCCGCCGGTCACCACCCCGTCGCCCACCACCCCCGCGTTCACGACTCGGCCGACCACCACCACCCTGTCGCCAACCATCCTGCCGTCCACCACCCCGCTGGCCACCACCACCGTTCACCACCCTCGCCGGCTGCCTTAAGCTTGCACCGCCGTCGCCGCCCTGTTGTCGTCCGTCTGCCACCACCCGCGCTTGCCACCGTGTGGCCAGTGGGCGATGATGGGTGGTAGCCGACAGTGCGGTGGCCGGGTGATCGGTGGTCGGCGAGGGTGGTGGCTGGCGGCGGGTGGTTGACGGTGGCCGACGGGACTGTGGCTGGCGGCGGGTGGTTGACGGTGGCCGACTGGACGGTGGCTGGCGGCAGGTGGTCGACGGAGCGGTGACAGGCTTGTCGGTGCCCGGCGGGAAATAGTGGACGACGGCGGCAACGAGTGACTGGTAGATTTATTTCTTATTTATTTTACTAGTAAATCCAAAACAGCTATCCAGAAGTAATGATTTACTTTACTGATCAATACAAACAACAAGAAGTAAATCAGATTTACTAGTCGATCTGAGAGATTTACTAGCTCATATCCGATTTACTAGTCTTTACTTTGCGAGTTCGAAAAACAAACAGGCCCGGAACTCTGAGGTCGAGAAGCGATATGGGATCCCACATATCTATGTTTCTATTAAGCGCAAGTGATCAACTTGATGAATAATGATGACACAATAGGAGTGTGTATATCATGCAAGTATGATTGTGACTCAGTTTGTGGGGGGCAAGACAATGTGGCGGCATGATTGTGTTCAATAGAGGTTTTTACCGAAATGACCACCAACTCTCAACTATTGTTGAGAATGGGCCAGGTTGCTTTTGGCTTTACCAAAATGACCACTGAAATTTTTTGGGACCTAACTACCCTTTTACTTTACTACTAAAACCCTAGTTTCCATTGAGTCGCCCTTCACTTCCCTCATTTGGACGGCAGCTTCCTCCACCTCTTTCGACGGCAACTGTGGGACAACCCTAGCTTCCATTGAGTCACCCTTCACTTCCCGTGAGTCTTCCTTCACTTCACCCCTTTCTACGGCTCCTACACTTCACCCCCTTTCAACGACTCCTATACTTCACCTCCATCCTTTGCGTTTTTTTTCATATATGTTTGATTAACTTCTTCATTGTACCATTTGATTACTTTTGATTTCATTAACACCAACAACCAATCGAGAAAAAGGAATGAAATCAACAAAAAGTAGTTGAATATTAACAGCACATTTTAGGATGAAAGATGGACGAAAAATGAACGAAATTGATAAAATTGGCTATTCATCATTATGGTTAGGACGAAAAAGGGATAAAATCGACAAAATTAGTTGAATTTATATTATATTGGTTGTGATGAGTCCTACACTTCACCCCCTTTCAACGACTCCTATACTTCACCTCCATGCTTTGCGATTTTTTTCATATATGTTTGATTAACTTCTTCATTGTATTTGATTACTTTATGATTTCATTAACAACAACAACCAATCGAGAAAAAGGAACGAAATCAACAAAAAGTAGTTAAATATTAACAACACATTTTAGGACGAAAAATGGACGAAATATGAACGAAATTGATAAAATTGGCTATTCATCATTATGATTAGGACGAAAAATAGATGAAATCGACAAAATTAGCTGAATTTATATTATATTGGTCGTGATGAGTCTAGTATGTATTGGTCGTGATGAGTCTAGTATGTATTGGATACGTATGATTAATTTTTGGTATCAAATTTGGTATTGTTGAGTTTTGATATTGTGGTTCTATGCTTAAAATAGTAACATCACATTGTAGGATAAAAAAGTGATGAAAAAGTGATAAAATCGATAAAATGATTAATCTTTGATATCAAATTTTATATTGCTGAGTTTTGATATTGTGATTCTATGCTAACAAGGATTTAAAATATGGATTCAACATTACCGATACTTTATTGTTACGATGGAGAATTGTTATATTTGAAAGAAAAATACGAGTACAGGGGTGGAAGAACTAAAAGTATCATTTTATCTACAAAATCGGATTTTGACTGTCTTCTTCAGGAAATTTATAAGATTACAAATGTATTATCAAAGAGTATGAAATCACAATGAAGCTTTTATATCCAAGTACACTTGCATGTCCTCCTGCCGAAATTATGGATGATAATGATGTTGCAGTATTTATTGTCCATAACATCCGAGCCAATAATAGCAATGTCCCATTGCTGATAAGCAGAGTGTTGAAAAATCCGAAATCTATTGACAGGTCGATTGAAATCGAACCACTCGGTAGTAAGAGGAAGTTGAAAGAAACGACACAGATATCTCGTAAAACACCTTGTGTAGTTACCCCTCCCGTTGATTTAAAAAATATCTCGACATCATCGGAGCTTCATTGTTTGATATCGTCATCATTCGGTGTTGGAGATTTGCATACAGATGAAAAGACTGATATTAATTATGGCGAGGATTTTAATTTTGTACCATGCACACTAGATGTCAGTCAACGTATTGAGTACAGGAGTGTGGAGAAACCTGAAGACAACCCTCTATTATTTGATATTGTTATGAATGACAGAAGGTATGAATAATTTTTCCAAATATCTTATATTGTAATTCTGATGATTAATTAGTTCATGTACTTATATGTTTTTAAATAATATATGCTCAGTAAGGTGAATACAGATGACGATCATAATGGGTCAAGAAGAGATGCAAAATTATCTATATATCTTAACCAGAAGCCTGCTGGTTGTCATGTATTGGAGGAATTATTCATTGACACTCCTGCGGATATGGTAGTATCTCCAAAGCACACTCAACAGAATAGTCAGCTGAAGGATAAGGATATTATCTGTAAGCAAGAAGGAAGTAAGACTGAAAAACAAAGAAGGAAGAAAGAAGTACCACTGAGACATAGTCAGAAAGAGTGTTTTGCCAGCAGTATTTGGATGGAAAACGATGAACGTAAGTCTTTAATACCTGATTCGGTTATAGTTTATGAAGACAAATACGTACCTAACGAATTCCCTATTGCTGTTGAAGTAAAAGATGATTATCAACAACTTTATCCTAATCAGATGTTTATAGATAAAGACACATTGATCAAGATGGTACAAAAGAATGCTTTATTTACAAACACTGAGTACAAGGTGATGAAGTCCAGCAGAACAAGATATGCATTAAAATGTAAAAGAAAAAATTGCAGTTGGAGATTACGTGCAAGTAGACAAAAAGGGTGTGATGTTTTCAAAATTACTTTCCTAGACCTACACAACTGCTCATTGCCGCAGCATGGAATTGATCATCGACAAGCTACAAGCAAGTTGATATGTGATTTTGTGAAAGCTCGAATAGAAGCACATGTATTGTACTCTCCCAAAGCAATTATATGTGATGTGCAACAAGAATTTGGTGTGCAGATCACTTATCGAAAAGCATGGCTAGCAAGGGAGATGGCAATTACTTTTTTAAGAGGCTCATACGAGGACTCGTATGTAATTCTTCCAGCATATTATCATGAAGTTGCACAAAATAATCCTGGAACCATCACTAATATTTTAAGGGAATGAGACATATTTAAGGCTGTTTTTATGGCTCTTGGTCCATGTTTACGTAGTTTTCAAAGACAAAATCTAAGACCAGTAATAACCATTGACGGATCTCATTTAAAAGGCAAGTACAAAAGTACTTTATTTATTGCAACCACTTTGGATGGAGATAATCATATATTTCCCGTGGTTATTGGGATTGGTGAATCGGAGAATAATGAAAGTTGGAATTGGTTCTTAACACAACTGCGGGACAGCTTGGGTCAAGTTAATGATTTGGTTGTTATATCCGATCGACACAAGGCTTTATTGGCTCAAGTTCCTATTGTCTTTCCGGATGCTGTACACGGTTATTGTGCGTTCCATATTTCGCAAAACATGTATGCCAAATTCAAACAACAAAGATTATACTCTTACTTTTATACAGCTGCAAAGGCAACAAGAGAATCAAAGTTTCATCAAGTGATGGAAACTATAAAGCACATGAATGAAGATGCACATGACTGGTTACGAGAAATTGAACCAGCAAAATGGACTACAGCGTATTTCACACGCAGAAGGTATAATATTATAGCCACAAACAGTTCTGAAAGTTATAATAGTGTCCTAAAAGATATCAGAGAACTACCCATCACTATGATTTTGGAGCAATATCAGTTAAAGCTCCAGGCTTTATGGTTCAAACGAAGAAATACGGCAACAACTTTGACAACAAAACTAACAAAATGGGCAGAAAATCAGCTAGCCGGAGATATGGATAGAGCTCGTGGCACAGCGTGTCATCCTATTAATCTCGATGAGTATATGGTCAGATCTATACAATATTGTGATTATGTAGTTTTAAGCAATCGAAAATGCACATGCCGTAAATTTGATGTGATGACCATGCCATGTTCACATGCATTAGCCGGAATTGCACAGTATAAGATGAATCATTATCTATTTTGTGCACACTACTATACAGCGGATAACTACAGGGTAACCTATGCAGAATCTATCTATCCAGTTGCTGATAAAAGTGAGTGGAAGACCCCAGAAAGTATTCAATCAGCTAATAAATTAATCCCACCCATTGGAAAAAAACAGCGGGAAGGCCAAAGAAAAAAAGAATTCTCTCACAGGGTGAGGAACGCCGGACTGTCAAATGTGCTAGATGTAAACGTTCTGGACATAATAAAAAATTATGTAACTTTCCTATTATTGCAGAGTAAAGGTATCATGTTTTTTTACTTGTTCCCTTTATGACTTTACACATACTTCTTCCAGTCATTATAACATGTCTGACTGAATTATTGAAATCACTATGATTTTGGAGCAATGTCAATTAAAACTCCAGACTTTACTTATTGTTATATATGCATATTATGATATATATTCTTGTTTTTAATTTCTGCATTTTTATTGAACATTTATAAAACTTATTGAATGACATGATTATACAGGTATCGTACTTATGACAAATAAATATTATGTGGTATTTGTGGGTAGAAGGCCTGGGATTTACTACACTTAGGAGGAGTGTCAACGACAAGTTAATGGCTATGGAGGATCTTTGTATCGTTCATTCCGTTCCTTGGAGGAGGCTGAAGGTCACTTATCCAAGTTTCAAAACGAGCATCTCCCTCCTGATAAACATCATGATATCCCTTTGGATAGCAAGCGTCATGCACCTTCGGATTGCGTCTCTTTTGTCCCTCCCGCTCCTAAGTTTACCACTCGGGAGTGTGGGTTTTGTATGTTAGGAGCACTTTTGGCTATGATGGTCTTTCTATTTATATTCATTGTAATATGAATGAAGGTGATTGTAATGATATGTGAGGGGGAACTCTATTGTAATGATATTTTTGGAGTATTGCATGTCTCGAATGTTGTAATGTAATGACATATCTTAAGTTTGTAATGTAATGACATTTCTTAAGATTTTGCATTTAAGAAGTTATTCAGTTTCTGTTTGAATATGGTGCATGTCTCGGATTTTGAAATGTAATGACATATCTTAAGTTTGTAAATGACATATCTTAAGTTTTGTAATGTAATGACATATCTTAAGTTTTTGTTTGAATGCATGTCTCGGATCCATGTGGCAAATGATTCCAAATGGGTTATAAGCGAAGGGTATCAGTTGGAAACTGATCTTATTTGGTATTTCTTCGCATCCTCTATTTGGAGTTCATGGCGCAGGAAAAAAGAGCAAACTGATCTTAGAAGAACATTGGATATCTTCTGCTTCTCCTATTACATAGATAGAAAATATCATAGAGAGAGGAAATGACATAGAGAGAAGATAAATAATATAGAGAGAGAGAAATTATAGAAAGAGAAAAATATATTATAGAGAGAAAAAAATACTCAGAGAGAAAAATTTATAAAAGAGAAAAAAATTATAGAGAGAAAAAATTTATAGATTGAAAAAAATTATAGAGAGAAAAAATAGACGAAATTTATAGAGAGAGAAAAAATATTATAGAGAGAGAAAAAATATAGAGAGAGAAAAAATATAGAGAGAAAATATATTATAGAGACAAAAAAATTATAGAGATAAAATTATAGAGAGAGAAAAAATTATAGAGAGAGAAAAAATATTATAGAGACAAAAAAATTATAGAGGGAAAAATATTATAGAGATAAAAAATTATAGAGAGCAAAAATTTATAGAGAGATAAAAAAAATTATAAAAAGAAATTTTAGAGAGAAAAAAATTATAGAGAGAGAAAAATTATAGAGACAAAATTATAGAGAGAGAAAAAATTATAGAGAGAAAAAATATTATAGAGACAAAAAAATTATATAGGGAAAAATATTATAGAGAGAAAAAATTATAGAGAGCAAAAATTTATAGAGAGATAAAAAAAATTATAGAGAGAAATTTTAGAGAGAAAAAAATAATAGAGAGAAAATTATAGAGAGAGAAAAAAATTATAGAGAGAACAATTATAGATAGAGAAAAAAATTATAGAGAGAAAAAATTATAGAGAGATAAAAATTATAGAGTGAACAAAAATTATAGAGAAAGAAAACATAGAAGAAATTTGTGATTTCGTCCAATTTTCGTCCAACTTTCGTCGACGAAAACTAGAAGAAATTTGTTATTTCGTTCGATTTTCGTCACACAGCCAATAGCCAGTCTCGGCCAGAACTGACTGTGATTTTTCGGCGACGAAAACTAGACGAAATTTGTTATTTCATCCGATTTTTGTCACACAGCCAATAGTCAGTCTCGGCCAGAACTGACTGTGCTTTTTCGGCGATGAAAACTAGACGAAATTTGTTATTTCGTCCGATTTTCGTCACACAGCCCATAGCCACTCTTGGCCAGAACTGACTGTGCTTTTTCGGCGACGAAAACTAGACGAAATTTGTTATTTCGTCCGATTTTCGTCACACAGCCCATAGCCACTCTCGGCCAGAACTGACTGTGCTTTTTCGGCGACGAAAACTAGACGAAATTTGTTATTTCGTCCGATTTTCGTCACACAGCCCATAGCCACTCTCGGCCAGAACTGACTGTGCTTTTTCGGTGACGAAAACTAGACGAAATTTGTTATTTCGTCCGATTTTCGTCACACAGCCCATAGCCACTCTCGGCCAGAACTGACTGTGCTTTTTCGGTGACGAAAACTAGACGAAATTTGTTATTTCGTCCGATTTTCGTCACACAACCAAAAGCCAGTCTCTGGCAGAAATGACTGTGATTTTTTGGGGACGAAAACTAGACGAAAAAACCAAAAGCTGGTTTCGGGAAGGTGACTGTGTGATTTTTCTTCGACGAAACATAGACGAAATTTGTTATTTCGTCTTGATTTCGTCTCACAGCCCAAAGACAGTCTCGGGTAGCCTGACTGTGTGATTTTTCTTCGACAAAACATAGACGAAATTTATTATTTTGTCTATATTTTTACAGGTTGTATGGGCAGTCTCTGGTAGGTTTCACTGTGATGCAAATTACAAACAACTGAATAGATTGCAAACAACTGAATAGATTGCAAATACTGAATAGATTACAAACAACTGAATTGATTGCAAACAACTGAATAGATTGCAAACAACTAAATAGATTGCAAATACTGAATAGATTGTAAACAACTGAATAGATTGCAAATACTGAATAGATTGCAAACAACTGAATAGATTGCAAATACTGAATAGATTGCCAACAACTGAATAGATTGCAAACAACTGAATAGATTGCAAATACTCTTTGATGCAAATTACAAATTGCAAATACTCTTTGATCCAAATTACACATATCTAGTCATTCCATTACAAATTACAACAAAGTATAACAAATTACACATATCTAGTCATTCCATTACAAATTTCAACAAATTACAAACAACTTTGATTCAACTTCCAAATCATCGAGTCATTCCTTCAGTCATTCCTTCAGTCATTCCTTCAATCTACATATTGATGCAATATTTGATATGCAATTCGCCTTCGAAATGAGGTCATATCAAGCTACAAATTTAAACAATTAGATTGCAAGTATAATTATTGAATATTATACCTGACTGAAATCGATCTTTTTGTTGCAGCTATAATAATTGGCAAAAGACATCAAAAATACGCCACAATCAAACCTATATAATATATAAAATTGTTAGTTGTATAAAAGGACTAATATTTTATTGTCAGCATTTCGTAATAAAAACTTACCCATTGTTTTACCTATGATGATCTTTACCATTCTTGCTTATCCATTTTGCACCCTGCAATGCATTTTCATCTCCCAAAAAATTTAAAAATATTGGTAGAATTTCTAAAAATGCTTATACCTTTTTCCTATACTTAGAAACATGGTCACTATAAAGAGAGTCTATCAAAACTAATTGCCTATCCTGCATATGAAGAATCCCAAGATACCAATGTTGGTTTTCTTCATTGATAGGGATTATTACGTATGAACACTTCCATAATGGAATGATATCCCCTTTATCATCTTTGAGAGGACTCCCGAATTCTTTGAGCCACCTATATGATGCAATGAAGGCATACATAAGGTGATCTTTATCTAGGTTGCTTCAATCGTAACTTTGTACAAAGTCTTTCCATTCCTTATAGCATGTTTAACATATTATCTGCAATTCAAAAATGAATAATAAATATTTATTGAATTGTAAGAAAAATTTTTATACAAATACTATTAAGAATGAGAGATATACCCAAGAATATGTCCTAACCAAAGAAATGATGAATGTTGTGTTGGTCTTATTCCTTAACATGCGCTCTTCAAGTAAGTACATATATGCATCAATGTGCTGCAACAATATAGAGTTTTATACGATTGAATATGATATATCGAGAGATATCAAAAAAAAAATTGATATAAACTCATCTCGCTTATCACCCATGATGTTCGCTCATATAGTTTGTTAATTAAGTCAGGGGTTATAAGGTACCCATCAATTACAACTTCAGGCCTATATTGACAACGATCCAATTAATTACTAAGAGGCAAAATATGGTAATCATTCAAAAATAGATTATATAGTGACTATACTTACAAATTATTTCTGTTGTTATCAAGAAAAGCTATCATTGTCTCTCTCTCTTCAGACGATAGTCTTTTTATCCATTTTTCCACGTCAACGACCTCCTCTTCTTGTATTTCCTTACGGAGAATTTTTTTCTTTTTGTAGGTGGTATATGGAGAGCTTATTTTCGGACCAGGTTTCTTCTTCCGCTGTGATGTTAAACCTTTCAAAGTAACCCTCTTCACCACCACCTCGTCTCCCTCCTTATCATCCTTCTCCTTCTCCTTCTCTTTCTCCTTCTCCTTTTTCTCATTTTTCTCCTTCTCCTTCTCCTTTTTCTCCTTCTCCTTCTCTTTCTCCTTCTCCTTCTCCTCCTCCTTCTCCTCCTCCTCCTCCTTCTCATTCTCCTTCTCCTTCTCCTCCTCATCCTCATCCTCCTTCTCCTTCTCATTCTCCTTCTCATTCTCCTCCTCCTCATCCTTCTCCTTCTCCTCCTCATCCTCCTTCTCCTCCTTATCCTCTTTCTCCTTCTCCTTCTCCTTCTCTTTCTCCTTCTGCATATACCGTTAAAGATAAATATATAGTTAATTCATACGTATACAAAAAGTAAATAATTATAGAATATATAGGAATCGTTATTGGTTTACCTGACTCTCTAAAATGATGCAGAATAGTTCTCCAAGTCTCTCCTCAATTGAGGAGATCTTTCTTTTATATTTCTCCTCAATTGAGGAGATCTTCCTTTGATATTTCTCCTCTATTGAGGAGATCATCTTTGCATAATTCTCCTCAAATGAGGAGAATCTTTCCTCAAACTTCTCCTGAAGTGAGCATAATTTTTTTTCAAATTTCTCCTCAAGTGAGGAGAATCTTTCCTCAAACTTCACTTCATCGGATCTGTCGTTATGATCCGGTGCAGTCAACAACAGCTGATTGCCCTCATTTCCTTGGAAGGGAGAAGCCTCAGCATCAAATAGGTCTTGCAAAATATCATTTGTCTTCTCATCTTCTGTGAGAGTCAGCTCTTTCAAAATCTGAGCCTATTAATACGTTCAGACAAAAAAATTAATAATTATACGATGCATCTATTACTTTAATCTAAGCCAAAAACTTATATACTTACTTTATTGGAATTCATAATATCATTTATTCTTTGGTGTGACAATGCTCTTATGTCATACCAATTGAGTAGTCTCGGCCACCTTGGATGCTCAAGCATCATGGCACATACACTCCCCAGTTGGGGAATCCGTTCGAATACCCATGCCTGTAGCAAATAATTAAAGAAAAATTAATATAAATATCAAACAATAGATACTATGAATTGTTTATGTATAGAATAATACCTGTAAAATGTACATGCATCCAAAAATATTATACTTGGGTGGCCACTTTGTAACATTTACTGCACCTTCAAGCCTAGATATTATATGGCTATAACAGAGGTTACCCCAAGGGTAACTATTGAAACTGTCCAAATCATCCACCAATCTCAAATATCTTTCCGGTACGATCACATTCTTGTTGCTCCCAAGAATGACACTTTCCAAAAGAAGTACCAAAGAAAGTTTTATTGCATCATCTGGAACTGCAGTTGCTATGATTGAAGTCATTAAGGAGGCCTGAGTAGCCCCGCGTGGAAAGTATCTGGTTCTCAAGTTGTCTGACCCTATCTCTAGTATCGGAGGAGGAGGCCCAAGACAATACCGGAGTCCAGAAACTAAAGAAAACTCCAACGGCGAGAAGGAAATAGTCTGGCCATCCAAATAAAACTTGAGACCACCTAAGTGTCTTTGCCACAAATAATGAATGACACTTGGGGAAATCATAGCTCGTGCACCGCGTCTCCAATCAAATAAGAAACCAAAACAACTCCTTTTCATCCTATCCATCATATCTGTAGAATTGTTTTTTGTATCCATTGCCTTGAAGTGCTCCTCAATTTCATTAAGGTATTTAATGTTGTTTCTTGCAGAAGCTTTACCAAAATACCTCAATCTATCACTTAGCTCCGTGACCACTTTCTTTTCTTCAACATTCTCTCTCTCTTCTATCTTTCTTTTCTTTTTCTTTACTTCAATAGTTTGTGTAATCATACTGGACATGTCTCCCTCCATAGAAGCAGAAGTAGAGTCCCTATCACCACGTCCACGAGAACGCCCACGACCACGGTTTCTCTTAACCATCTGTAAACAAAATAACAAAGATACAATAAATTAAATGAGGTCTCAATAAAATATATATATGATGAATATTTGGATGACATGTGGACGAAACAATACATAAAATATGGACGAAACTATTATTAGTTATTCTCCAAATACGAAAATACTGTAAGCTTTGTTTGAAGAGAATTGATCTCTCAGTTTCTAGATTGAATAAAATATCCTTCCATTAGTCTATGGATATAGGTAAAGAATTTGTCAACTGACTGTGATTTTTCGGCAACGAAACATAGCCGAAATTTGTTATTTCGTCTAATTTTTGTCCAACTTTCGTCACACAGCTCAATGCAAGTCTCGGGCAGAACTACCAGAACTGACTGTGATTTTTCGGCAACGAAAACTAGATGAAATTTGTTATTTCGTCCAATTTTCGTCCAACTTTCGTCAACCAGCTCAATGCAAGTCTCGGGCAGAACTGCTAGAACTGACTGTGATTTTTCGACGACGAAAACTAGATGAAATTTGTTATTTCGTCCAATTTTCGTCCAACTTTCGTCACACAGCTCAATGCAAGTCTCGGGCAGAACTGCCAGAACTGACTGTGATTTTTCGGCGACGAAAACTAGATAAAATTTGTTATTTCGTCCAACTTTCGTCACACAGCTCAATGCAAGTCTCGGGCAGAACTGCCAGAACTGACTGTGATTTTTCGGCGACGAAAACTAGATGAAATTTGTTATTTCATCCGATTTTCGTCACACAGGCCATAGCCAGTCTCGGCCAGAACTGACTGTGATTTTTCGGCGACGAAAACTAGACAAAATTTGTTATTTCGTCCGATTTTCGTCAAACAGACCATAGCCAGTCTCTGCCAGAACAGACTATGATTTTTGGCGACGAAAATTAGACGAAATTTGTTATTTCGTCCGATTTTCATCACACAGGCCATAGCCAGTCTCGGCCAGAACTGACTGTGATTTTTCGGCGACGAAAACTAGACGAAATTTGTTATTTCGTCCGATTTTCGTCAAACAGACCATAGCCAGTCTCTTCCAGAACTGACTGTGATTTTGTTTGCGACGAAAACTAGATTAGAAAATATAGGGCTAAGATTTGGGTCTATAGAGCATACCTTGGCAAGGCAAGCTAAATCCGACGAAGCCTGAACGACGAAGCCTCAGCGATGAAGCCTCAGCGATGAAGCCTCAACGACGAAGCCTCAGCGTCTGTTGAAGTTGACGCCGGTCCGACGAACCCTCGACGACGGTTGATCGTGACGAACCCTCGACGACGAACCCTCGACGACGCAGCCTCGGCGAAAAGCGGGATTTTGGAAGCCGGTTGAGTTGGAGGTGGTCGGACGCAGCCTCGACGAAGGTTGTTCGTGACGAAAACAAGACGAAAGGCTCGATTTCTCTCAAACTGGTAAGAAACCAAGTTACCCAGCCACGATAGGTTTTTACAGTGGTAAGGGTCAATATGTCTTTTTACCTGTTTACTGTCACCGTGCGACCTGTTTCTCACGTGCTGGTGGCCATTTTCGTTCAGATTTCTTGACGGGGTCCACTCTCAACAATAGTTGAGAGTTGGTGGCCATTTCGGTAAAAACCACTGTTATTTCGGACCCGCAGACCCGACACGAAGTTACGGGTCTGGGTGGTTCGGGTCGTAAACAGGTCGACACGATTGACCCGTTTAATAAACAGATCGGATCCGGATTTAGGGTCTAGACACGGTAGACCCTGGAAGACCCGTTTAAAATTCACCGGGTCGTGTCGGGTCTACCCGCAATTCGATACTATAATATATAGTATCATCAGGTCTATCGGGTAATGTCGGGTTGAGTCGGATCGAGTCAAATTAATAAACCCATGTGGTAAACAGGTCTTATTGGGTCTACTCGTTTATAAACGGGTTGGGTACGGGTTTAGAATCTAGACACGATTAGTTAAACGAGTCGGGTCCAGGTCTAGGGGTTTCGGAGATGACCCGAAAATAGACACGACATGACCCCACCCATTGCCACCCCTAGGTATGGGCTATAGAGGAGGTCGGAGGAGGAGGAAACGACGACGACGACGAAGGAGAAAAAAAAATCTATGAAGACAAGAAACAAACAAAGGTTAGGGCTTGTAATAAATAAAACATTTAAATAATAACAAAATTAAAAATATTATTAACCTTAAAAGGAGATGCGGTGTGTCGATCCTCGTACCTCCCAGATGGCTAAGTGTGCGCTCTACCACTCGTCCCGCTTTTCTCTCGGCGGTGAACGGCGAGGAAACCGCCCCTTTGATATTCACAGCAGAAGATCTATAAATTGGTAGGGGCTAGCTTATTCCCAGACGAACCAGCCCATCAATCGAAGCTTGACGAGCAAGGGAAGCCGGAGATCGTTACCAATGGTAAGCGCTCCGCCCGCCCCCACTCCTCTTTGCTGCTTTCAAACAACAACAACAACCCCGTTTATAAACGGGTCGGGTACGAGATTAGAATCTAGACACGATTAGTTAAACGAGTCGGGTCCTGGTCTAGGGGTTTTGGACACGACACGACCCCACCCATTGCCACCCCTAGTATGGGCTATAGAGGAGGTCGGAGGAGGAGAAGACGACGATGACGAAGGAGAAAAAAAAAATCTAGGAAGACAAGAAACAAACAAAGGTTAGGGCTTGTAATAAATAAAACATTTAAATAATAACAAAATTAAAAATATTGTTATTTTTAATAAACAGATCGGATCCGGATTTAGGGTCTGGACACGGTAGACCAAGGAAGACCCGTTTAAAATTCACCGGGTCATGTCGGGTCTACCCGCAATCCGATACTATAATATATAGTATCATCGGGTCTATCGGGTAATGTCGGGTTGAGTCGGATCGGGTCAACTGAATAAACCTGTGTGGTAAACAGGTTTTATCGGGTCTACTCGTTTATAAAAGGGTCGGGTACGGGTTTAGAATCTAGACACGATTAGTTAAATGAGTCGGGTCCAAGTCTAGGGGTTTTGGACACGACACGACCCCACCCATTGCCACCCCTAGGTATGGGCTATAGAGGAGGTCGGAGGAGGAGAAGACGACGACAACGAAGGAGAAAAAAAAATCTAGGAAGATAAGAAACAAACAAAGGTTAGGGCTTTGTAGGCGCAGAAAAAGATATGGGTCGTCTTTATTGCGAGCACACGAAGATTACAGATGCCGGGACCCGGGGGCTCGGGGATGGCGAGTCCGGGTGCAGCGAATATTTGATCAGGAGATTGTGGGAGAGATCCTCTGGAGGGTCCCTTTGATCCGCGTCTCCACGTGGTATTCGTGCGAGAGCTCTGAAGGGGTTGCCCATGACAGATGTCTTTACAGGGTGAGGGTTTCTTGAGAGGCTAAGGAATATCGGCTGTTGATTTTGTCCCGTCCGTGCTTCGTGCTTTCTCGGCTAGAGAGGTTTTGGGGCTTCGTTCCTCGGTCTTTGTGTCTTCCTCGATCCTTGCTAGACCTCCGCGTCCTTGATCGTCGGTTCGCGGCGTCGATCGTGTTTTTGGCGTCGGCTTTGACTTTAGCTTTTGGCTTTGGCGTGGCTTTGGCGTGGCTCTGGCATTTGCTTTGCTTTGGCGCTTGCGCTTGAACGTAGGCGGGTAGAGGCTTGTGATGTTTTAGTTCTTCCGGACTTCGCGTCGTATCGGGTAGAACGTGCGGTGCTTTGCTCGTGACCGTCGTAGTTGCTTGGCTTTGGCACGTGCGTTGCTTTGGCGCAGGCTTTACCGGTGCGTTTGCTTTGGCTTCTTGTGTTGGCTTTGGATTTAGCTTTGACTCGATCTTCTTCTCGAACGGCGATGGCTACTTCTTCAGGACTTCTTTATTCTTCCGGCTTCCTCGACGGTTATGGCGTCGGCTTGGCTTTTCGGCGGGGGTAGCATCGATCTTCGTGCGACGGTTGTAGCGTCGACTTTTGTTGATGAGGACGGCGGGGGTAACACCGATCTCCGTGCGACGGTTGTAGCGTCGGCTTTGGTTGATGAAGACGGCGGGGGTAGCACCGATCTCCGTGCGACGGTTGTAGCGTCGACTTTTGTTGATGAAGACGGCGGGAGTAGCACCGGCTTCAAGCCTTCTTCTCCAAGCTTTCTTCTTCGTGCGAGGAGTCAACACCTTTGTTGAAGACGATGGGTGTTGTCGGCTTCGATCTTCTTCTCCGGCCTTTGCTTATGGCTTCTTCGGAGTTGATGAAGATCGTTGGAGCAGTCGGGGTGATGACGACTCAGGGTCTTCTTCTCCAAGCTTTCAATCGAAACTTTGATCTTCGAGTGCAAGGTCTTCACATTGATGAGGACTTGAAGGGCCAAGTATTCCCGTAGGACGTGCTTGCCGTGCCTCGTGAAGCCTTCGGTCTTCAAGCGTTGGAGCTTCTCTTGCAGAGCCCTTTCGTCTTCAGCTTTTCCGACCTTTGATGCCTTCCCCCACCCCTTCTATTTATAGGCAAAGGGGGGAGGTTGGGAGAGATATGGCTGAAACCTTTTTGTTTTATCCATTATCCCCCCCATAACCATCAAGATATTGTTCCCTTATTTGGGGAAACAAACTCGATCCCCTTCTTTTTAGTTAGGGTGGTTACGGGCAAGATGTGACTTGATCTTTGAAGATTGAGTTGTCATCTTTGCACTTTCGGATCGCATGGCGACACGACGTCATCTTGCCCGTCGGATCGAGGGATCGTCGTGGATCTACGGTTGTGTAGACGTCCACGCCACCTCCCCCCGCATCGAGGCAGTTGGAATTTTCTTTTCTTTTTCCTTTTCGTTTTCTTTTCTTTTTCTTTCTCTTCTTTTTTTTTTCTTATGGCCGGCCACACCTCCCAAAAAGGAGGGGGGCACGGTTTTCCATGAAGGGGGGCCGATGGCCCCCCCCCTCTTTGTGTCCGAGTTGCGGGTCCGGTGGGACCCCTTTGCTTTGGGTTAGGCCCATTTTTTTTTATGTACGGGCTGTTGTGCGCGAGCTAAGTTCGCATGTGGGCCGTTGTGTGCGAGCCGAGTTCGCCTGCGGGCCGTCGTGTGTGGGTCAGGTTTCACATGCGGGCCGTTGTGTGCGGGCCGAGTTCGCATGCGGGCCGTCGTGTGTGGGCCAGGTTTCATATGCGGGCCATTGTGTGCGGGCCGAGTTCGCATGCGGGCCGATGTGTGCGGGCCTATTTTATGTGTGCGGGTCGGGTTCGACCCGTGGGCCGTTGTGTGCGGGCCTGTTTTACGTGTGCGAGTCGGGTTCGACCCGAGGGCTAATTTCGGTGCCCATAAATGCCCCCTCAAGTTTGAGTGCGCCTGCGGGAAACGCGTAGCGCTTGGACTTGACTCGCGTATTCGTATGGGATTAGGTCTTTATAAGGACCCCCGTTTCTTCGTTTCTCCTCATCGTCGAAGGTTCCCGGCGGCTTGGAGATGAAGAATCTTGCTAGGGTTTCTTGCTTCGCGACGATGACCCGAAGGATGAAGATGGTCACCCCATGGAGTTCGAGAAGGCGAGGAGACTGCCGGATCGCGGAGGGCGGAGGGTCGCAGGCGAGGTGGTCTTCTTCTTCTTCTGGTTTGCGGGAGCGACAGCGGCAGCGGCGCGGGGGCCGGTGCGGCTGGCGGGCACGGTGGCCGCGGGGTGCAGCGGCCAGGCACGGGGTGCAGCGGCCAAGCGCGGGGCCGGGCCGGGGCTGTGGCGACCGGCGTAGGAGTCGGGCGCGGTGGCCGGTGCGGCTGGCGGGCACGGTGGCCGCGGGGTGCAGCGGCCAGGCGCGGGGCGTGGGCCGGCCGCGGCAGGGGGTACGGCCGACAGGCGTGGTGGCCGGTGCGGCAGGGGGCACGGTAGGCGGGCCCGGTGGCCGGCGCAGGAGACGGGCGCGGTGGCTGGCGCGACAGGGGGCACGGTAGGCAGGCCCGGTGGCCGGCGCGTGCGGGGTGCGGTGGCCGGGTTGGCAGAGGCCAGCAGCCCCCCCCCCTATGCGGGTTTTAACAGGAGAGAGGGGGCTGTGGCTTTTTGCTATGGCCCCCTCTTGTTTCTTCCTTTTTAGCATATGGGGGCTGCGGTTTTTTAGTCGAGGCCCCCTCTTTATTTTCTTCTTCGCATGATGGGGGCTACAGTTTTTAGCCGAGGCTCCCTCTTGTTTCTTCCCTTTTGGCATATGGGGGCTGCGGCTTTTTAGCCGAGGCTCCCTCTTGATCTTTTTCTTTGCACGATAGGGGCTACAGCTTTTAGCCGAGGCTCCCTCTCGATTTTTCGGATTTTTTTTTCTTCTTCTTTTCTTTTTTTTCATTGCGCTTTTCTCGCTATTCGACTTGTACTTTTCTTGCTATCTGACTTGTGCTTTCCCTTCCTTCTTTTTCCAGGTCTCGGCATTACGAGAGCTTTCCGAGTTCTGGCTGGGTCGTCGATGCGGTCTCCCACGGGAGTACGCATCTTCGTTTTCCTTTTGCGCAGGTCTTCTACCACCGTGTTATGAGACAGGAGGCTAGACCATCAGTACTTCAGCTTTCGACGCATGAGCGAGTTTGTGAGGATGGTGTTGCCGACGGCTCTTGTCGTGTGTTGAAGCTTGGCGAGCGCATTCTTACCGATGAGGGATCTTCACGGCAGATTATTCGACCGAGTTTGGGACTGCCATTCCATTATACTAGCGAGGAATCGGTCCCAGTCCCAGTTGTTGCTTTGAAGATATGCTCCCGCCGTACACGATGGGGTGTGGAGATCCAACCGTGTGGAGGTATCACATATTTGAGAGGTTTCCGGGACTGGATACGAGAGCTGTCTGGCGCCTTAGAGGTAGAGCCAGGGATGGAGTGCCTGGCGAGGTTTGTGGAGCCGGTCTGTTGGGAGTACAGCCGACCGGATGGCATGTACCGGGCTCTTTGCGAGCAGTGGTGCCCTGAAACCAATACCTTTTTAACCGGAGCAGGTGAAATCGGGATCACCCTTCGTGATGTGCACATTATTTCTGGATGTCCAGAAGTTCGGAGTTACTATCAGGAAGAAGTTCCTTCTTTGGAGGTCTTGATGGATCCAGACGAGTCTCCTAGCTTCTGTCTTTTGCTGTTTAAGGCGTATGCCATTATAGCGGCGTGTGAGCAGTCAGACCGAGTACTCCACTCAGCTTGGGTGGACTTCTGGTTTTGAGGAGAGTATCGTCACGTTCCCCCTTCGAGTCACCCGATGTGGAGGTATGCATCGTCGAAGAAACCGGCACCTGGCACTTTTCGGCGGCCGATTGAATCTTTAAGAAAAGAATGGTGCTCCATGGCTACGGCGCAGCGTCCCTGGGAGGTATTGGGACTGGAGGAATGCAGTGACGTTTGGTGGGCTGCTTATTGGTCAGCAGGGTTGGTACTTTTTCTTTATCGCTTTGCCCTACCCTGGAATGGGGATGTGATACGCCCTGGGACCTTCCTTGCAGCTGCTCGGATGGTGAACGGAGAACTTCTCAATCTGGCGCCGGCGATCCTCTGCTCGTTGTACCAAGAGCTTAGTGGAACATACTGGAGTTTATCGAGCACGGATAATACAAGAGGGGAAGTGGGCCGAGCCAGTTCCTTTTGCCCCCTGCATTATCTTTATGGTTGGATTGGGCTCCACTTTCAGAAGGGGATCTTTGCGGCGCGCGGACCTTCGACCTTAGTGCCCTTCCTTCCTTGTGTAGGAGGTGTGATGAATGCCTATTATGCGTGGGAGCGTCCGAAGCCCAGTGCTCGAGAGTGGTTGAGACGTATGGGCCCTTCCGACTTCGACTTTGTATCGGAGAATGCGCTTGCACCTTTCACGAGATCCTCGGTATGCGATGGGCCGGAGATGCCCGAGCACTTGTACTGGAGTATGGTAAGTTGCAAGCCCGGGTATCTCGTTTGGCGTCGTGGGGATGCAGTGGAAGTGGCACGGTATTCTCCCCACCGGTTTGCTCGACAGTAGGGTTTTCGCCAAGAGTTGTCGGGACTCCTTTGCGAATGCAGTCACGTTACACTCCCCAGGAAGCATACCGCCTCTGGGGAGCACTTTATGACCGATTTACTGGGTGTATTTTCTCGCCGAGGATTAAGCCGGGCGAAAAGGATGCTGTAACTCCTGAGTATCGCCGCTGGGTCAATGAGTCAGTGCTTTCCTTGCTGGCTAGCTTTCCATTGGATATCCTTGCTAGTAGCGAGTGAGTTGACTTTCTTTTGACCCTTCGGTGGGGTCAGAGGATCGCCGTCTTTGGTCCGAGGAGCGACGATCGGAGAGATCTCACGGCCATCGAGAGAGTACTTCTCGGGCTTCTCCTTCTATGCAAGAGGTCGAGATGGCTTCGTCTACCAAGGTTCAGAGTCTTCCTGAGACTCTGGCTTCTTGGAGTGGACGAGCTTCTCCCAAGAGAAGGAAGTTGAATTTCTTGTGTGAGGCAGCTTTAGATGGCAGTAGTGAGGCAGAGCCAGCTCAAGAGGGAGAGCCAGGGCTTTTTGCCGACGAGGTAATCCCTCTTTCCGGGGTAGCTTCACGGATGCCGCAGGTATATCTCATTTCTAGTTGCTTGTGGATTTCTTTGCTTGTATTCTTATTCTGTTGGATGAGTTGTTTAACTCTCATTTTGACAGGTTCTGCTGGATTAGACTGCGAGTCTGCCCCCAACGGGGTTGGACATGAATGCTCTCCCGTCAGAGCGACGTCGATCGAGAGGGGTGGGCTGGATGTCCCCTGGGATAACTTGGAGATTTTGGGAGCATGTGGAGCAGATTTTACCGGTAGTGCGGTCAACCTGGATGATATTGGCATGGAGCAGTTGGGCTTTGGGGAGGAGGATGAGGTCTCCAGTGTAGGGAGAGAACAGACTCCTTTAGTTAGGCCTGGTAGTCTGGCAGAGATTACTCCTGCAGTCATTCCGTCGGATGTTTCACCTGTAGCTTCTCCTTCAGCTCCGGTGGCGCCGCTGACCGTTATCACGGTGATGGTTCAGGAGGCGGTTCCCGCACTTGAGCCTTCAGGACAGGAGCCTACCTTGTCTGTGCACTCAGGGGCTGACAAGCGAAAGTGTAGTTCACGGGGCCTTCTTTCTGCGCTTCTTTTAGAGAGCTGTCGGAAGTATATCCAAGCGACGCTCGCACCTTTTCAGGAGGATGGTCTTGATGCTTTGAGTGGCTGGTGGATCCTTGAGGGACCTGAGTTTTGCGTGAGTCTGGTGGCTTTCCAGGTGGATGGCTCATTGTTTGCGGAGCGCATGCGTGCTTTCTTGGTGGACAGTGAAGCTCATCGCTTGAAATGGGCTTCGATGGAAGATGACCTTTTCTTGATACTAGCAAAGACTGAGAACGAGGAGCGTCGACTGGAGGAGCAACATACACTTGCTACCGCGAGCCTTGTTCGGGCACAGAAGAAGTTAGAGGCCGCTCGCGCATCTTTTGAAAAAACTGAGATGATCGAGAAATCTTTTGGAGAAGATCTTGTGAAACAACGTATTGAGCTGGCAACGCATCGGGAGCGGATAGCTTCTCGGTCTTCGGAGCTGCAGCGCATGGAGGTTGCGGGCGGCGAGCTGCTTCAACGCCTTAAAGACTTTAATTCGCTTTACTAGGAGTGTCGTCTCTCTTTTTCTTTCTTGTCACTTCTGCTGGATGGACTCGTAGTTTTGCTTTCTTTCGCTTGATGATAACTTAATATTATGCATCTAGTTTATGGACTTGTCTTCTAGAATGGTGGTGTTTGGTTGTTCCTTTTTTTTTTTGTTTGGACTGAACCTTTACAGGCTGCCTACGTACCCTACTGAGAGGGATCAAGTCGCACGTAGTTCATTATTTTCCCTTTTTTTTTTTTTGCAAGGAGTGTAGCCCTGCTTTTAGGCGTAGTACCTTTTGAGGTACTTGCCATTGATAGGGCCGAGTGTAAGCCCTTCTGGCGTGGTAAGAAGATATACACCATTGGAGTAGACCTCTTTGACAACGTGTGGTCCATCCCACTTGGCGTCGAACTTCTTTCCCCCTCGATGAGAGAGAATGATGGGGCGTTTGACTGTCAGCACCAGTTCTCCTATTTGGAAGGATCGAAGGCGAATTCTTTTATTGAAGGCTCGCATTAGCCTGGCTTGATAGCATTCCAAGCGTTGCTGGGCTTCGAGGTGCTTTTCATCCAATGCTTCCAATTCTGCTAGGCGAAGTTGGGCATTGTCGCCGTTGACAAGGCCTTCTTAGATGACTATCCTGAGTGACGGGATCTGGAGCTCAAGCGGGAGGACAGCTTCTACTCCATATACCAGTGAGTATGGAGTTGCTTGTGTTGGCGTGTGAAAAGAGGTACGATATGCCCATAACGCTTCACCCATGCGTTCATGCCAGTCTTTCTTTGACTTTGAGACGACTTTCTCCAAAAGCTTGCAAAGTGTTTTGTTGAAAGCTTCTGCTAGACCGTTGGCCGACGTGTTGTATATAGTTGAACACCTTTGCTTGATATCGAACTTGGCATAAAATTGGCTGACAGCGGCATTCTTGAACTGCTTCCCGTTGTCCGTGACGATATAGCGAGGGACGTCGTATCAAAAGATGATGTCGTTCTGGAAGAAGCTGATGACAGAGTGTCTGGTAACTTCTCGCAATGGTACTGCCTCAGCCCATTTAGAGAAGTAGTTTGTTGCCGCTAGGATGTAAAGATGCTGCTTGGATGACTTGGGTAGCGAACCGACAATGTCGAGTCCCCATCCATCGAAAGGCCATGATGCGATGGTTGGATGCAAAGGTTCCGAAGACTGACGGATGTAGTCGCCATGCAATTGGCAAGCGTGACATCTCTTTGCAAACTCGAGGGAGTCCTTGATCATAGTGGGCCAGTAATATCCCATCCACCTGATGCGGAAGTGAAGCTTTGGACCGGACTGATGTGAGCCACAAATCCCGGCATGGACTTCTTTCAGTGATGTTTCTGCTTCTTCTTTTGCAAGACATCTCAGGAGCGTACCATCATAGCTTCGACGGTACAACTCGTTGTTGAAGTGGAAGAATTTCAGAGACCGCCGATGAATGTCGACCTTACGCTTTGGATCTTCAGGGAGCGTCCCGTGGATAAGAAAGTTTATGAATGGTTGTCTCCAATCTAGCTCGTCGGTCACGAGAACGTGTACTGCATTGACTTGGTCTGGGATTCCCATAGGGAGGTCCTCCTCGGTGATCACCATCCTCTTGCAGATAGGGATGATGAGTTGGCTTTTTTCTGGGAATGGAAGTGTAGCCGCTAAATTTACGAGCGCATCAGCCTGCTGATTAAGGTTTCTGGGGACATGCTGGATTGAAGCAGTTTTGAGCGTACCAAGGAGTTTCAGAGCTCGCAGATGTAACGGCACGAGGTCTTCCTTGTTAACTTCGTATGCTCCCAATATTTGCTAAATGACGAGTTGAGAGTCGCCGAAAATTTTGAGCCCTTGAAGTTTCATATCATTGGCGAGTTCGAGGCCAATAATCAAGGCTTGATATTCCGCCCTGTTGTTGGAGCATGATTCTGATAGTAGAAATGAGAAAGGGAGTATTTTGTCGTTCGGCGTGACGAATATAACTCATGCTCCTGCCACGTCTTGCCTTGCCGCGTTGTCCAAAAACATTTTCCAAGAAGGGGTGATATCGATGCAGAATACTTCTTCGTCTGGGAGTTCTTCTGATAGTTCCCATTCGGCTGGAAGGGGGTATTCTGCCAGGAAGTCCGCGAGAGCTTGACCTTTGACCGCTTTCCGAGGGACAAATATGATGTCGAACTCGAAGAGGAGTAAAGCCCACTTGGCCAAACGTCCGGAGAGCACTGGTTTTGACATGATGTATTTGAGTGGGTCGGCTTTTGAGATTAGTCTGATGGTGTGAGCTAACATATAGTGTCGTAGCTTTTTTATGGCGAAAATGAGTGCCAGACAGACCTTCTCGATCGGGGAGTAGTTTAGCTCTGCGCCGATAAGAGTGCGACTCAAATAGTAACATACTGTTTCCTTACCTAGCTCGTTGTCTTGAGCTAGGAGTGCCCCCAAGGACTGCTCCTGGGCGCTGATGTAGAGGACCAATGGCTTTCCTTGAACTGGTGCTGTCAAAACTGGAGGCTTGAGTAAGTAATTCCTGATATTTTGGAGGGCTTCATGACAAGCTTCATCCCACTTGAATGGTGCTCCTCTCTTCATGAGACGACCGAAGGGCCTATATTTTCTAGCTAAGTTGGCGATAAATCTCCTGATATATGCCAGATGGCCTTGGAGACTTCTGAGGTCTCGTACTGTTTTTGGGATTGGCATATTGAGAATAACATCTATTTTGGATTGATCTATTTCGATGCCTCGATGTCGTACGACAAAGCCGAGAAACTTACCCGAGGAGACTCCAAATACGCATTTAAGCGGGTTCATACGGAGCTGATACCTTCGAAGCCGTTTGAAGATCAGCTCGAGGTCTTGAAGATGCGCTGCCTTTTGTCTTGATTTTACCACAAGGTCGTCAACGTAGCATTTCACATTCTGATGAAGAATATCGTCAAATTTTTTTTGCATGGCTCGTTGGTAGGTAGCTCCTGCATTTTTCAAGCCGAAAGGTATGACTTTGTAGCAGTAGATCCCTTTTGGCGTATGGAATACCGTAAGCTCTTCATCTTTGGGTGCCATCCGGATCTGGTTGTAGCCTGAGGATCCGTCCATGAAGGTTAGTGCTTCATGGCCTGTCGTCGCGTCTACCATCAACTCTGTGATTGGCAATGGGAAGTCATCCTTGGGACATGCATTGTTTAAATCCCTGAAGTCCACGCATACTCTGATTTGGCCGTTCTTTTTCTTGACTGGGACCACGCTGGAGATCCACGTTGGATATTTAACTTCTCGGATAAAGCCAGCTTCAATGAACTTATTGATTTCGCCTTCTATTTGCGGTATTAGTTCTGGCCGGTAGAGTCTTTGTTCTTGCTTGATGGCGCTAGCTCCGTGTCTGATATCGAGCTGGTGTACTGCAATCTTGGGGTCAAGTCCCGGTATTTCCTTGTAGGACCATGCGAAGACATCTCTGTATTTTTGGAGTAGCTTGATGTATGCAGCCTCCTTTTCGGGAGTCAGGAGTGCACTTACGAATGTAGGTCGAGGATCCTCCTGCGTACCCAAGTTGAATTTTTTCAGATCATCGATGGTAGATTGCCCCCCTTCTTCGAGGACGGGCGGAGCGTCTGGCAACTCATCGTCCGAAGTAGAAGTGGCGCCGATTGAAGTATTGGAAATTGTGATATGGTTAACAGATACCAGAATGATATCGGTGTAGTCGTTAGTATTGAAGAATGATATGGGTGGGAGGGTGGGAATGTTATTTCTCACCTTAGTAGGTGGCTTTCCCAAATGGTTGAATACTGACCTTTGCTTTACTTGTTTGATTGGCCCGGGTATTTTGAATACTGATATAGGCTTTTGACTTGACTGGTTTTTGATGCTCTTCTTTTGCTTCTGAGGTATGGTCCAACGTCTAGCTCGATATCGTCTTGTTTTGGTGGATTTGGTATTAGGATGAACGACGTAGGTGGAGCGTGCGTCGGAGGTTAATGATCCCTCTTCTGTTTCATCTACCAACTTTACCTCAATGTAGTTAGAGGTGAAGGTCTTCCCTCCTGTGATTTTGACGACCATCGGGGTTTTATAGGAGCCGATGCCTTGCCGATTTGGTAGGATCTGCTCGCCGCCTTGGAGGAGACGGGCTTGAGTTTTGGTCATCCCGTGTGGTATTGGAACTGGCGGGAGCATACTCATATGTGCGGCACTGTCCTCGTTGTAGCCAGCTTTGAATAGCAGTTTGGCGGCATTTTGCCCCCAACTTGCTTTTGGTTTGAATGTGAGTTGATTGGATTTGAAGGAACCAAAGGGTTTTGGCGGACTTGAAGCTTGCATCAGACTAGGTAATGGCAGTGTCATCTCTTGCAGAGTGATGATATTAGCCTCTGATAGTGGCTGTACCATCTCTTTTGGCGAGGCAAAAGATGGTCGTTTATGTTTGCGAAGCCACTGAGGCGTGAGGCGCAAGACTGTCGTAGCTTGGACGGGCAACGGAGTATGTTGCGTGGATCTTGGCTTGGAGCTGATGCGCATCCTTCGTTTTGGCAGTAGCACTTCCCTGACTTCGTGTATTGCCTTGGATGGTTGCACTGGATTTGGAGTTGGCGGAGTTTCATCCCACTCCATCCTTTTAGCTTTCTGAGTTCGAGGAGCTTTAGCTGGAAGGACTTCTGCAACAAGGTCCTTTGCTTGGTAAAATTTGGCATCAGCGAGATATGCTTCGGTCTCATTGAATGGCTTGTCATCTGCAATAATGCGCGCATTTCTCCAGACCTTCCTCATAATACTTGAGGCATTGGTGCCAGGTGGAAACTACGACACCGTTTTCATGTAGCCACGGTCTTCCTAGTAAGAGGCGATATGATGTCTGACAGTCGATGACGTGGAAGAGAACTGTCGTGTCAAGCTGGCTGATGGAGAGTTTTAGACGAATGATTCCTACGGTGGACTGTCCGCCTTGGTTGAACCCTTGAATGACCAGCTGGCTTTGTGAGAGCTGGTCGGTGGTGATGCCGAGCTGCCGCATTGTTTGGATAGGCATGATATTGACGGCGGAGCCATAATCCAATAGGATTTGATTTACCGGCTTCTCTTCGATGTACCCCGAGACATAGACAGGTCGATTGTGCAGTCGTGCTCCGAGCTGCAGATCCTCGTCCGAGAAAGTTATCGCTGCGTTGCAAGAGACAATAGTTTTGTCTTTCTTGATATCTTTCTCTTTTCTTTTGTAGCTGTCTGGATCTGCCAAAGCCTCGGCCATTGCTAGGCGAGCCTTCTTTGGGAGGTGTAGCGCTTCTATGAGTGGCAAGTGCAAGATCGCCTCATCGTGGGCAGCAGCACTGTCTTTGCCGGAATTATCCTCCTCGTCGTCGGTGTTGCTCTCTTCGGGAGACTCGATCCTGTCTCCTTCTTCCAGCGTTATGTGGATTTCAATCATGCAACAGGAGGCTCTGTGCTGTTGATCAGCTGGGAGGAAGTAATCGGGGAAGAATTCTTGCAGCGTTGCTAGTTCTGGAAGGTTTTGCCGGAGGAGATCATCTGGATCTGCTGGCGGTACTTTGAATGCCTTCCTTCCTAGAGTTTTACTTTTTTTCTTATAGGTTCTTCGTTCAGGAAGCTTTCTTATCACCCGATCTAGCTTGTGACTCCTTGCCGTCCATGGCATTCGCCTGCGAGGTAGCATGATCTATGCGTCTTTATCAGTGGATTCACCCTCACCAAGGTGAAGGTCTGGAGTGGCAGTTGTAGGTTCTTTGTAAGTCGGGGAGACTTGCTCATCTAGAGACTCCGCTGGCTTGTCTTCTGATCCCCAGCCGGTGGGTTTTTCTTCCATTGAGATAGACAAAGGTTTGGAGTAGAGAACGTAGTAATCGAATTTACCTGAGGGCTGGCCTAACAGACCGACCTCCAGGTCTCCTTGCTCGTACCTTGTTTGGAGAATTTGTTGGGACATGACTTTGTTCGGGCGAGATGCCGATGTAGGCGACGGTTGCCCCCAGGGTAATGACGTTTCTTCCTCAGCAAGCGTAGGAGCATAACGTCGTCGCTTTGAAACTTTCCATTGTGGAGCTAACTTCGTAATTGGTCTCTGGCAATTGATGCGCAACTTGGGCCTTTTCTGGGGTGTAGTAATGAGTACTGGCTGAAATGAACCGAAGGTGATGGACGTCATGTTTGCTGTTGCGACGTCACCGGAGTCGATCTCGATTTTTCCTTACTTTGCGAGTGTCATGATCTTTTCTTTGAAGATGAAGCATTTCTCGATAGGATGGCTAACCACTCGATGGTATTTGCAGAAGAGGGGATCGTTGACACGATGCATCTGTTCGGGCCTTTTTGAAAGAGGAAGCTCGATCATCTTTTCTTGTAGCAGCTGATCAAATATGGAGGAGACTTCCGAGTCTGGAAAGGGATACTCTTTGGCTTCGAGCTCTTCAAGAGTCATCCTCGTCTGTCTTTAGGGTGGAGGCGGTGGTACGACAGCTCCTTTTTCTTGATCCGTCTTTTCACCGATTTTGAGTGGCTTGGAGGCCAAGGCGATGTTGGCAACGTTGACTTGCTTTGCTTTAGGTGCTGGTGGTTTGTCTTTCTTCTCCACCTTCAGGAAGTCTTTGGCCTTTGAGTCCCCTCGATTCGCTAAGCTGAGCTCCATGTCGTGAGCTTGAGTTGTGAGTTCTTCGAAGGACCGAGGCTTGATCCCCTTGAGGATGTAGAGTAAATCCAGTACATGCCTTGGGTACACATCTCGATAGCCGAGTCTTCAGATAAGCGGTCTCGTGAATTTAGTGCGAGGTTCCTCCAACGATCGATGTAGTCGATTACTGATTCGTCCTTCCTTTGCTTGACGGCAGTAAGCTCGGTCATGCTGACGATGCGCCGAGTGCTGTAGAAGTGGTTGAGGAATTCCCTTTCCATCTGATCCCAGCTGTCGATGGATCCTGGAGGAAGATCAACATACCAGTCAAAAGCATTACCTTTGAGGGTGCGAACGAACTGTTTCACCATCTCGTCACCGTATGTGCCGGTGTTGTTGCAAGTTTCGACGAAGTGGGCAATGTGTTGCCTTGGATTCCCCTTCCCATCGAAGTGCTGGAACTTTGGTGGCTGAAACCCGATAGGGAAGCGCAGCTGTTGGATTCTTGTGGTATAAGGCTTTGAGTATGCCGCTGTGATTGGAGGTAGACTACCGCCGTAGGAACGCATCATGTCGGCCACCAACGCTTGTATTTGCCGGGCATTCATTGTTGCTGCCATCGAGGGTTGCACGGCCACCGAGACTGGCACGGGAGCCGAGGAGAGTGCGGGAGTAGTTGCTAGAATTGTCGGAACAACTTCTGCCGGAGCGGGAGTTGGAGACGGAGCCGAAGCAGCTACTGGAGAAGTAGGAGGTTGGCTGAATGCCGTAGCATTCCTCGCACTTAGCCTTTGAAGCAAGGTGTTGATGTGACGATCCTTCTCTTCCATTAGTCAGGTGATTTGCGCCATGTGTTCACCCATTTGCATGACTTGGATCTGGAGTGCGGACGGAGGATGATGTCGCAGGACGTCTTGATGTTGCATGCCTGCATCCTCGCCATCATCGTCGGAGACGTAGTGGCGCCGACTTGGTTCTGCTTGATAACGGACGTTTGCCCCTTGCAAAGGAGGTGCAATGTCCACTGGAGAACCCGAATGGGCTTCGGGTTGGGGATGGACCTCTCCAAATTTCTGGACTTGAATTCCAGGATCGAGACTTGTTTTTTCATGCACCAAGGCCTCATTGGCGCTTTGGCGAGCATCTTCGGTAGCAGTTTCTGGCGTGAAGAAGTCTGCGAGAGTTTGAGTACCCCGAGTATAGACGCGTACTACCGGGGGAACGACATCCTCCGGGTTTTATGGATCGCCGTGTTAGAGTAGTGGAGACTCGGCGATAGGTGAGAGGCTTGTTGAAGCAAACATATCTTTGTTCGTTCCGGCCATGGCGAACTTGAAGCAACTCTTTCAAACATACGGATGAAAGGAGAGGTGGTCCCACCGGGCGTGCCAGAAATCTGTATGCGCAGAAAAAGATCCGGGTCGTCTTTATTGTAAGCACACGAAGATTACAGATGCCGGGACCCGGGGGCTCGGGGATGGCGAGTCCGGGTGCGGCGAATATTTGATCAGGAGATTGTGGGAGAGATCCGCTGGAGGGTCCCTTTGATCCGTGTCTCCACGTGGTATTCGTGCGAGAGCTCTGAAGGGGTTTCCCAGGACAAAGGTCTTTACAGGGTGAGGGTTTCTTGAGAGGCTAAGGAATATCGGCCGTTGATTTTGTCCCGTCCATGCTTCGCGCTTTCTCGGCTAGGGAGGTTTTGGGGCTTCGTTCCTCGGTCTTCGTGTCTTCCTTGATTCTTGCTAGACCTCGGTGTCCTTGATCGTCGGTTCGCGGTATCGATCGTGTTTTTGGCGTCGGCTTTGGCTTTAGCTTTTCGACTTTGGCGTGGCTTTGGTGTGGCTCTGGCTTTTGCTTTGCTTTGGCGCTTGCGCTTGAACGTAGGCGGGTAGAGGCTTGCGATGCTTTAGTTCTTCCGGACTTTGCGTCGTATCGGCTAGAACGTGCGGTGCTTTGCTCGTGATCGTCGTAATTGCTTGGCTTTGGCACGTGCGTTGCTTTGGCGCGGGCTTTACCGGTGCGTTTGCTTTGGTTTCTTGCGTTGGCTTTGGCTTTAGCTTTGACTCGATCTTCTTCTCGAACGGCGATGACTACTTCTTTATTCTTCCGGCTTCCTCGACGATTGTGGCATCGGCTTGGCTTTTCGACGGGGGTAACACCGATCTTCGTGCGACGGTTGTAGCGTCGGCTTTTGTTGATGAGGACTGTGGGGATAACATCGATCTCCGTGCGACGGTTGTAGCGTCGGCTTTGGTTGATAAAGACGACGGGGGTAGCATCGATCTCCGTGCGACGATTGTAGCGTCGGCTTTTGTTGATGAAGACGGCGGGGGTAGCACCGGCTTCAGGCCTTCTTCTCCAAGCTTTCTTCTTCGTGCGAGAAGTCGACGCCTTTGTTGAAGACGACGGGTGTTGTCGGCTTCGATCTTCTTCTCCGGCCTTTGCTTATGGCTTCTTCGGAGTTGATGAAGATCGTTGGAGCAGTCGGGGTGACGACGACTCCGGGTCTTCTTCTCCAAGCTTTCTTCTTCGTGCAAGGAATCGAAGCTTTGATCTTCGAGTGTAAGGTCTTCACGTTGATGAGGACTTGAAGGGCCAAGTATTCCCGTAGGACATGCTTGCCGTGCCTCGTGAAGCCTTCGGTCTTCAAGCGTTGGAGCTTCTCTTGCAGAGCCCTTTTGTCTTCAGCTTTTCCGACCTTTGATGCCTTCCCCCACCCCTTCTATTTATAGGCAAAGGGGGGAGGTTGGGAGAGATATGGCTGAAATCTTTTTGTTTCATCCAATATCCCCCCCATAACCATCAAGATATTGTTCCCTTATTTGGGAAAACAAACTCGATCCCCTTCTTTTTAGTTGGGGTGGTTACGGGCAAGATGTGACTTGATCTTTGAAGATTGAGTTGTCATCTTTGCACTTTCGGATCGCATGGCGACACGACGTCATCTTGTCCGTCGGATCGAGGGATCATCATGGATCTACGGTTGTATAGACGTCCACGCCACCTCCCCCCGCATCGAGGCGGTTGGGATTTTCTTTTCTTTTTTCTTTTCTTTTTCTTTCTCTTCTTTTTTTTTTCTTATGGCCGACCACACCTCCCCAAAAGGAGGGGGGCACGGTTTTCCATAAAGGGGTGTCGGTGGCCCCCCCTCTTTGTGTTTGAGTTACGGGTCCGGTGGGACCCCTTTGCTTTGGGTTAGGCCTATTTTTTTTATTTTTTATGTACTGGCTATTGTGCGCGAGCTAAGTTCGCATGCGGGTCGTTGTATGCGGGCCGAGTTCGCATGCGGGCCGTCTTGTGTGGGCCAGGTGTCACATGCGGACCGTTGTGTACGGGCCGAGTTCGCATACAGGCCGTCGTGTGTAGGCCTGGTTTCATATGCGGGCCGTTGTGTGCGGGCCGAGTTCACATGCGGGCCGTTGTGTGCGGGCCTATTTTATGTGTGTGGGTCGGGTTCGACCCGTGGGCCGTTGTGTGCGGGTTTGTTTTACGTGTGCGAGTCGGGTTCGACCCAAGGGCTAATTTCGGTGCCCACAGGCTTGTAATAAATAAAACATTTAAATAATAACAAAATTAAAAATATTGTTATTTTTAATAAACAGATCAGATCCGGATTTAGGGTCTGGACATGGTAGACCCAGGAAGACCCGTTTAAAATTCACCAGGTCGTGTCGGGTCTACCCGTAATCTGATACTATAATATATAGTATCATCGGGTCTATTGGGTAATGTCGGGTTGAGTCGGATCGGGTCAACTGAATAATTTGTGTGGTAAAAAGGTTTTATCGGGTCTACAATTTTATAAACGGGTCAGGTACGGGTTTAGAATCTAGACACGATTAGTTAAACGAGTCGGGTCCAGGTCTAGGGGTTTTGGACACGACTGTATGCGCGAAAAAAAAGATACGGGTCGTCTTTATTGTGAACACACAAGATTACAGAGTGGCCGGGACCTGGGGGGCTCGGGTGTGACGAGTCCGGGTGCGGCGAGTGTTGATCAGGAGATGTTAGGATTGATGTGTTCTAAGCTTGTAAAACTTTATGTTTTGGTCTAATGAAGATTGATAGTTATTAATATATGAGATGCATATAGGTGCGTAACATAGTTACGTGTTCTTTAGAGAACAGAGAGCCATGGTTATATGGTAGTCCACTGAGTTGAAGACTAAGTGGATTGGTCCCGTATAACCTAAATAAGTTCGCAGCTATGATCAGGTTGGTCGCCTCATCATGATAAGCTGTTGGCGATGACAGTTCATGGGATGTCTTCACCATGGTCATCACCAGGCACAGTGTCTGTGGCTGAACGGAACTAACACGGTGTACAGATCAGTGAGCAGACACTGGTACACTAAGCCGTGTTTCTGCTTAGGGTAAAACGGTCCTAAACCCTGAGGAACCACGATTGATGGACTAACCAGTTGCGTGGTGCTTTGGCGCACCAATGTGTAAGGGTCCATATGCAGTGATCCAAAACCACGGTGTACTGGGGGGTTACCCGGCTGGCGTTGCATTAGCGTGTAACTCCTGCAGGCCATCCACACCCCTGATGGGAGGTGCGTTCCTTGGTGTGACTTACACTGTACCAAACCCAGGCCTGGTGGTCATCAGTTTGACTGTTGACCGGGTTCGATTACTCGACGGGGTAATCAGAGGTACGATGTATAGGTCAACCTGGAAGGAACCAAGTCATATGATCATTCGAGTCTGACGGTAGTCTTCACCGCTCGAAGTGAATCATGGCATCAAGTGGAGGGACAACGGGTTTACCACTACTAAGCGGAGAGCAGGGGTATGATGGAGAACATAGTAAGTCTGGGTGAATTGGAGTGCAGCCTGCGTCGCACTCTGGGTGGCTATGCAGGTTAACTCAAGCTCAGAGGATCGATGGTACACTCGGGTAGTGTGTCGATCGAGCTTGAGTTGGAAGCCATGAACCCCGGTCCCTGATGGTTCCACCTTATCAACATTATGTACGGTTCTTGAACCGTCTCCTCGGAACACCATAAGCATGAGGAAGAAAGAAGTATACGCTCCGTGTGTGCTTGGCACTAGAGCACGGTAGATGCGTAACTACATACGAGTACTAAGGGTTGAGCCCGAGACTAGTACAGAGTCGCATGTAGTAATCCCTAGCCATAAGTGAACTTCGCTGCATAGGTGCGATGAACCGGGGTATGTTGCGAGTTGACTAGTTGACTTTGCTAGAGGCACCCTCCGGTGGCCTCAGTTAATAGTAAGTAACTAGTAGATATCACTTAAGTAATGGCCGCTAGGTATCGCACGCTAGAAATGGTCAAAATGAGGTGTCGGGACGTTTTGGTAAAAACCTCACTCTGCCGGACCTCACTATTGGCCGACCCTAGTGATGGGACACCTTGCTAGGGCCGGCCCTATGATGTAGGGATAAGAATCCCTCATCTATAGGGCCGGCCATATGGATAGGGATGGGGCGATAAAAACGGTTAAGATCGAGCCCTAAAAAGTGGGAAAACGGATAAATACGCGGAGAGATAAAAAGGAGATAATGGAGAGATAATGAGAGGGGGTTATTATCCCCTTGGATCCTTATCCAAGGGGGTTGGCCGACCCTATAAAAGGACCTATGGGCGCCGGCCCCATGAGCAAAAAAAAATCCAAACCCCCTCCTCTCTCATCTCTCTAGTTCTCTCCCTAATCTCTCTCCGTTTTCCGCTTGCTACTTCGTCTTCCTCGCGTGGAGTTCTGAAGAAGGAGAAGGGTCCCTCTTCGGAGGCACTCAGAGATCCGAGAGCGACGTTCCGTGCATCGTGTGAGATCGGGTGAACAAGAAGGCAACATCTCCATTCGTACCGTCGGCATCTTCGCGAACGATCTTCCGTCTCCATCGACAAAGAAGACAATTCTCCGCGGTTAAAAGATCCGTACGAAAGGTATGTGTAATCTAACATCTAGATCTAGCGAGCATTATGATTTGCATCCATGCTAGTTAATCATTACGCTAGATTGCCGTTAGGGTTTTTCGATTCTCGTGCATACACATGCACACATATGTAGATTAGTTTCTATGAAAAGTTAAATAGTGTAACGTGCACCATGAATGGTCTTTCGACCGCCAAATCGTTTCCGCTGCGAGCCTCTGACTCGGATTAACTTCCAATAATTGATATCAGAGCCGCATTAGTGGTGTGCGTTTCACGTTTTTTCATGAAACCAACATGTGTGCGCATGATGAATGCGTGAGATCATCGGGGTTCTTACGCTTAGATCATGCATATGTATAGATTGTGCTTGTTCTATTAATTATTCTTGCAGGGCGCCGCTATAAAAAAATCTAGATCTATGCTTTGTGCTTGCTACCGGGGGTCGGACCCCGAGTTAGCAAATTGTCTGGATTTGCTTTCTATGTGTGGATATGTAATTGAGCCATAAATTGGGCGAGTGATGGGGCTTGTCCATCCTCGGTTTCTCATGGCCTTTTCCTAGGTGTGTTTTTTCTTTTCTTTCTAGGAAATTGTGTACGAGCGAGCACTTGCTCGAAGCGTGCTAGAATTTTCGGTTACAGATCGAGAAGAAAGATGTGCCAAAGAAATCCACCATCGGGAGCGGAAGCGGAACCCTGGAGGATGAAGACGATCCGGCAAAGTATTCGCGAGCGCGACGGAGAAGCCGGACCTAGGAACCTTGCGAAGAAAGCTAGAGGCCTGCGCTGTGCTAATTAGGTTCAGGGGTCGGACCCTGAACTTAATTCAGTTTTAATGGTTGCTTTCTTTAATTAGTTCTTTATGCTTCATATCGAACCCCGATGAGATAATGTGATTATCTGTTTTCAGAGGGATGCCTTTCCCCTCCGGTCCAAGTGACTGTTTGAGGTTAGGATCCCGCTAGATGACGCCTATTATTTAGTTGACTTTTGATGTTAGTGGGATCCCATCACATATGGTTATGCCACCATTAGGAGAGCACCCGACTAGTCGGGTGTGCCTATTTGGCCAGCATCGAAATCAAAGATGAGATGGAGATCCATTAAACATCAATTGTCAAATCTATAATCAAGGCGCCATGACTAGTGGGAGTCCTTTCCAGTGAGTCTGACTCTAGGATTAGCTCCAGAGCATTAGCGTGATAACCAATTTTGCAAAGCATCGATATTCTTGGAATATGTAATGTGACCCTTGAATGGAGAAATCCACTTGAGGCAGGGACTATGATATTCCGAGAGTGATTAATGCTAGGCGAAGGGCTTGAACGCTAGTGGGAGCATGGTGTGACCAGGGTCTAGTATTTAGGAGGTCGCTACCTTTGCATTTGCATAAATTCATACTCGCAAAATAACCCTCAGAATTATAAAGGATGCAAGAGAGGATTTTTTATAAGATCCTCTGGCCTCCACGGCCAGTCGTTTTGTGTTTGGGTGGGGATGCATAACTTCACACCCCCTAGGGTGGGAGCTGTGTGTTTCCATGCCAAATTACTTAATGACCTCCCTGAGGATATGGCGATTACGGGGCCAGGAGAGAAGGGCTTTTTATCCCACCCTAGTGGGGGCCGCATGAACTCCCGTGTCGTAATTGCTTAGGCTCGTGGGTAAGCATCCTAAGTACACGTGAGGTATTCGTTGCGAAGACAACGGTGATCACGTGGTACTGGCCGAAAGATAACCATGGTCCATCACAGCCCTTAGTTGGCAGATTTGGACAGGATCAAGGAAAAGGCCCATGTAAGCGGATTGACGCTGTATGATGCCCCCTAGGGTAGGTACAGTTGATTCCGAGATCTTACATGCATGGTTAATTAATCCATGGTAATGACTTCGCTTGAGGGTAGCGCTGACATATGGATATAATTAGCTTGTTTTAAAAATCCATAAAATAAGTTTTTATGCATACTCATTATTAAATCTTTATTTTCAGATGACTAAGTTAGACCCCCTGTCCGCTATCCTAAATGACCACAAACTTACCGGTCCCAACTATGAGGACTGGAAGCGCAACCTGTACCTAGTCTTAAGGATAGGTAAACACATGTCAGCCCTTAATGACCCTGAGCCAGATTTGCCATGACCCAATGCCACAGAGGCACAGTTAAAGGCATTCACTGACTGGAAGGAATCTAATGAAATATGTAAATGCTATATTATAGCATCCTTGCAAACAACTCTGCAGAAGCAAGTCGAGGAGATGCCCGACGCTTCTGACATGATGTTGTATCTGAAGGAGATGTTTGAAGGTCACAATCGCGTTACGCGATACCTTACCATCAAGAAACTCGTCGGCACTAAGATGTCCAATGGGACGCTGGTTCGGGAACACATGATGAAAATGTTTGGGTTCCAGAACAAACTAGCTACCATGGACATTGTGCTAGAAGGCGAGGTGATGACAGACATCTTCCTCTCGTCACTGTCTAGAGCCTTTGAAGGCTTTGTCACCAACTTTAATTTAAACAAGTTGGCTATGACAAATGCAGAGCTTCTGGGAGCTCTCCAGGCAGCGGAGGATGGCTTCAAGCAGAAGGGCGAAGCACTTCACGTGCAACGCAGATCCTTCAAGAAGCCTGGTAAACCTCTAGGCAAGAAACATAAGAAGAAACCTAAGTCAGCGCTTGTGCAGGACTCTGATAGGGCCTCTGGGTCTGAAGAATCAAAGAAACCGGGCACGAAGTGTTTCCGGTGTGGCCAGAAGGGTCATTGGAAGAAGGACTGCAAGAAGCCTCAGAATGCTAGAGAAGGTAATCTACAACTCTTAGTTGTTGAATCATTTCTTTCAAGTAATAGTTCTTTTGCTAGTTGGATTGTGGATTCAGGATCCACTAACCATGCCTGTAACTCTCTTCAGGGGTTTCGGGAAAGCAGAAGGTTGCTTGATGGAGAGGTGACCTTGAGCATGGGAACTGAGGCCGTGGCTGCTGCTGAAGCTATAGGAGATGTTACTCTTAGTTTTTCAAATAATAAGACTTTGACTCTTAGAGATGTCTTTTATGTACCGTCCTTGAGACGTAACTTAATTTCTGTTTCTTCTTTAGTTAATGAAGGTTATTCAGTTTATTTTGATACTTCTGGTGTGTCTTTTAAACTGAATGGAACTTTTATAATAAGAGGAATGGTTCAGAATCATCTCTATATTGTCAGTCCTAAATTTGAGAAAGATAACATAATAACTTCAGCATTCAATGTTAATTCATCTAAGCGTAAGAAACCTTCGGAGAATTTAACCCAATTGTGGCACTTACGGCTTGGGCATATTGCCTTAGATAGGATCCATAGGTTGGTAAAGGCCGGGCTTCTGGAAACAGATCCTACGGAGATCCTTCCCACCTGTGAATCCTGCCTGGAAGGCAAGATGACCAAGAGGGCCTTCAAAGGCCAAGGAGTGAGAGCTACTGAGGTATTGGAGTTAATCCATTCAGATGTATGTGGACCCATGAGCGTCAAGGCGATAGGAGGCCATGAGTACTTCATCACTTTTACAGATGATTACTCAAGATATGGTTACATTTACCTTATGCATCGGAAGTCAGAATCCTTTGACATGTTCAAAGAGTTCAGGGCTGAAGTAGAAAAGCAGACAGGTAAATGTATAAAAACCCTTCGATCTGATCGAGGAGGTGAATACCTATCTGACGAGTTCCTTGGGTATTTGGTGGAGCATGGGATAACATCCCAGTTAACTGCTCCAGGTACCCCACAACAGAATAGAGTCTCTGAGAGAAGGAATCGAACCTTGTTGGACATGGTTCGAAGCATGATGAGTTATGCCTGTTTACCGACCTTTTGGGGATATGCCCTTCAGACAGTAGCATATGTTCTGAACCACGTTCCATCTAAATCAGTGCCTCAGACCCCTAGAGAACTGTGGTCAAGGCAAAAGCCAACACTACAGCATTTCAGAATATGGGGATATCCTGCACATGTGCGGATAGACAATAGGGAAAAGATGGAGCCAAAGTCCAAAGCATGTCTGTTTGTAGGGTATCCCAAAGAGACTAAAGGTGGACTATTTTATGATCCTGAGGAAAAGAAGGTAATCGTTTCAACGAATGCCATTTTCCTAGAACATGATTATGTTATGGACCACAAGCCTGCTAGTAAGGTAGTTCTGGATGAGCTACTGGGTACTAGATCAGAGAGCGCATCAGAAAACATAGTGGGAGCTGACATTACAGATAATAATATACTAGATACTGTAGAACCTATTAATCCTGTAACGCCACCACCACCTCGTCGCAGTGGGAGAAACATCAGAGCTCCTGACAGATACTATGGAGAAACCTTATTGGTTGATCCAGAGGGTCAGGAGGATGACCCACTGAGCTACGATGAGGCAGTGGGAGCTTCTGACAGCTCTGACTGGCAAAAGGCTATGGAGGTAGAAATTGCATCAATGTCCCATAACGCTGTCTGGACTCTAGTTACACCATCATCCAATATTAAACCTATTGGGTGTAAGTGGGTGTATAAGAAGAAGAGAGGATCCGATGGTACAATCGAGACTTATAAAGCTAGATTAGTTGCCAAGGGTTATACCCAAAGAGAAGGAATCGACTTTGACGAAACCTTCTCGCCGGTAGCTATGATAAAGTCTATTCGTATCCTCCTATCCATTGCAGCCCATTATGACTGGGAGATCTGGCAAATGGATGTCAAGACAGCATTCCTTAACGGAAATTTGGAAGAAGACATTTATATGATGCAGCCACCAGGTTTTGAGTCAGAGGGTCAGGAACATCTAGTTTGCAAGTTGCAGAAGTCCATTTATGGACTAAAGCAAGCATCTAGAAGTTGGAACATCCGTTTTGATCAGGCAATCCAGTCATATGGATTTACTCAAAACGAGGATGAACCATGTGTATACAAGAGGAGTGATAAGACTACAGTGATATATTTGATACTTTACGTAGACGATATTCTACTCATTGGGAATGATGTAGGAACATTGTCAACGGTAAAGGTCTGGTTGTCAACACAGTTTGATATGAAAGACCTAGGTGAAGCGAGTTATGTTTTGGGGATCAAGGTAACATGTGATCGCCAGAACAGGATTCTCTCGCTGTCACAGGCTGCGTATATAGATAAGGTTATGGCTAGATTTGACATGCAAAACTCCAAGAAGGGTTTTGTGCCATTTAGACATGGCATAAAACTGTCTAAGGATCAATGTCCTAAGACACCTGAGGAGAGAGCAGAAATGCAGAAGATACCTTATGCTTCGGCATTAGGTAGTCTAATGTATGCTATGCATTGTACAAGGCCTGATATCTGTTTCGCAGTAGGAATGATGGGTCGGTTTCAGCCGAATCCGGGTCCAGATCACTGGACAGCTGTGAAGTGTATACTCAAGTACCTTCGTAGAACAAGGGACTATGAGTTGGTTTACACTGGACAAGAACTGACGCCGATTGGATATACAGATTCTGACTTTATGTCAGATTTGGAATCCAGGAAGTCGACATCAGGTTTTGTGTTTATGCTAGGAGGAGCAGCGGTTAGTTGGCAGAGTGTGAAGCAGAAATGCATCGCAGACTCTACCACAGAGGCTGAGTACGTTGCAGCGTGCGAGGCAGCCAAAGAGGCGGTATGGCTCAAGAAATTCCTTACGGATTTAGGGTGCGTACCAGAGGCCCAGTTACCTATTATGCTTTACTGCGACAATAGTGGGGCGGTAGCACAAGCAAAGGAGCCAAGACATCACCAAAAGGGGAAGCACATCGAGCGCAAGTTCCACTTGATTAGGCAGTTTCAAAAGCAAGGGCAAGTAGCGGTGACACAGATTGCATCTACAGATAATGTTGCTGATCTTTTCACAAAGGCAATACCTACCAAGGCATTCGAGCGACATGTGGACGCGATGGGAGTCAAAACCGTTTTGCTTCGCTAGACCAAGTGGGAGATTGTTAGGATTGATGTGTTCTAAGCTTGTAAAACTTTATATTTTGGTCTAATGAAGATTGATAGTTATTAATATATGAGATGCATATAGGTGTGTAACATAGTTACGTGTTCTTTAGAGAACAGAGAGCCATGGTTATATGGTAGTCCACTGAGTTGAAGACTAAGTGGATTGGTCCCGTATAACCTAAATAAGTTCGCAGCTATGATCAGGTTGGTCGCCTCATCATGATAAGCTGTTGGCGATGACAGTTCATGGGATGTCTTCACCATGGTCATCACCAGGCACAGTGTCTGTGGCTGAACGGAACTAACACGGTGTACAGATCAGTGAGCAGACACTGGTACACTAAGCCGTGTTTCTGTTTAGGGTAAAACGGTCCTAAACCCTGAGGAACCACGACTGATGGACTAACCAGTTGCGTGGTGCTTTGGCGCACCAATGTGTGAGGGTCCATATGCAGTGATCCAAAACCACGGTGTACTGGGTTACCCGGCTGGCGTTGCATTAGCGTGTAACTCCTGCAGGCCATCCACACCCCTGATGGGAGGTGCGTTCCTTGGTGTGACTTACACTGTACCAAACCCAGGCCTGGTGGTCATCAGTTTGACTGTTGACCGGGTTCGATTACTCGACGGGGTAATCAGAGGTACAATGTATAGGTCAACCTGGAAGGAACCAAGTCATATGATCATTCGAGTCTGACGGTAGTCTTCACCGCTCGAAGTGAATCATGGCATCAAGTGGAGGGACAGCGGGTTTACCACTACTAAGCGGAGAGCAGGGGTATGATGGAGAACATAGTAAGTCTGGGTGAATTGGAGTGCAGCCTGCGTCGCACTCTGGGTGGCTACGCAGGTTAACTCGAGCTCAGAGGATCGATGGTACACTCGGGTAGTGTGTCGATCGAGCTTGAGTTGGAAGCCATGAACCCCGGTCCCTGATGGTTCCACCTTATCAACATTATGTACGGTTCTTGAACCGTCTCCTCGGAACACCATAAGCATGAGGAAGAAAGAAGTATACGCTCCGTGTGTGCTTGGCACTAGAGCACGGTAGATGCGTAACTACATACGAGTACTAAGGGTTGAGCCCGAGACTAGTACAGAGTCGCATGTAGTAATCCATAGCCATAAGTGAACTTCGCTGCATAGGTGCGATGCACCGGGGTATGTTGCGAGTTGACTAGTTGACTTTGCTAGAGGCACCCTCCGGTGGCCTCAGTTAATAGTAAGTAACTAGTAGATATCACTTAAGTAATGGCCGCTAGGTATCGCACGCTAGAAATGGTCAAAATGAGGTGTCGGGGCGTTTTGGTAAAAACCTCACTCTGCCGGACCTCACTATTGGCCGACCCTAGTGATGGGACACCTTGCTAGGGCCGGCCCTATGATGTAGGGATAAGAATCCCTCATCTATAGGGCCGGCCATATGGATAGGGATGGGGCGATAAAAACGGTTAAGATCGAGCCCTAAAAAGTGGGAAAACGGATAAATACACGGAGAGATAAAAAGGAGATAATGGAGAGATAATGAGAGGGGGTTATTATCCCCTTGGATCCTTATCCAAGGGGGTTGGCCGGCCCTATAAAAGGACCTATGGGCGCCGGCCCCATGAGCAAAAAAAAATCCGAACCCCCTCCTCTCTCATCTCTCTAGTTCTCTCCCTAATCTCTCTCCGTTTTCCGCTTGCTACTTCGTCTTCCTCGCGTGGAGTTCTGAAGAAGGAGAAGGGTCGTTCTTCGGAGGCACTCAGAGATCCGAGAGCGACGTTCCGTGCATCGTGTGAGATCGGGTGAATAAGAAGGCAACATCTCCATTCGTACCGTCGGCATCTTCGCGAACGATCTTCCGTCTCCATCGACCAAGAAGACAATTCTCCGCGGTTAAAAGATCCATACGAAAGGTATGTGTAATCTAACATCTAGATCTAGCGAGCATTATGATTTGCATCCATGCTAGTTAATCATTACGCTAGATTGCCGTTAGGGTTTTTCGATTCTCGTGCATACACATGCACACATATGTAGATTAGTTTTTATGAAAAGTTAAATAGTATAACGTGCACCATGAATGGTCTTTCGACCGCCAAATCGTTTCCGCTGCGAGCCTCTGACCCGGATTAACTTCCAACAGGAGATTATGGGAGAGATCCTCTGGAGGGTTCCTTTGATCCGCGTCTCGACGTGGTATTCGTGCGAGAGCTCTGAAGGGGTTGCCCAGGACAGAGGTCTTTACAGGGTGAGGGTTTTTTAGAGGCTAAGGAGTATCCGCCGTTGCTTTGTCCCTTCCGTGCTTCACGCTTTCTCGGCTATGGGGTTTTTGGCTTCGTTCCTCGGTCTTTGTGTCTTCCTCGATTCTTGCTTGACCTCGGCGTCCTTGATCGTCGGTTCGCGGCGTCGATCGTGCTTTTTGGCGTCGGCTTTGGCTTTGGCTTGCCTTTGGCGTGGCTCTGGCTTTTGCTTTGCTTTGGCGCTTGCGCTTGGACATAGACGGGAGAGACTTGCGATGCTTTTGTTCTTCCGGACTTCACGTCGTATCGACTAGAATGTGCGGTGCTTTTGCTCGTGGCCGGCGTAGTCGCTTGGCTTTGGCACTTGCGTTGCTTTGGTGCGGGCTTTACCGGGGCTTTTGCTTTGGCCTCTTGTGTGGGATTTTGCTTCGGCGTCAACTCAATCTTTTTCTTGAACGACAGTGGCAACGTCTTCAATGCTTCAGGCTTCTTCGACGGTTTAGGTGTCGGCTAGACTTTGCTTCTTCTACGGGCTTCTTTGGCGTGATCGGAGTCGAAGGGTACCTTTGAAGACAACGGGGGTAACACCAATCTCCGTGCGACGGTTGTAGCGTCGGCTTTGCTTTGAAGACGATGGGTGTAGCGACGCTTCGGGCAGTCCTCTCCAAGCTTTCTTCTTCGTGGACGGAGTGGACGTTTGTCGAAGGCGACGGGTGATGATGCTTCGGTCTTCTTCTCTAGGCTTTTGGGCTTGATCGGAGTTAAAGGTTTGTTGGAGACGACGAGGTGATAACGCTTCGATCTTCTTCTCCGGCCTTTGCTTCTGGCGTCTTCGGAGTCGAAGGGTTCTTCGTCTCCGAGCTTTCTTCTTCGTGCACAGAGTCGAAGGCTTGATCTTCTTGTGCAAGGGTCTTCACGTTGATGAGGGCTTTCAATGGACTAAGCCGGTCCCGAAGTGATAGGCTTGCCCGTGTCTCGTGAAGCCTTGGGTTGATGAAGAGCGCGTCTCCTCTTCTGTAGAGCTTCCTCGCTTCGTCTTTAGCTTGCGACCTTTTCGACCTGGCGACGGTTCTTCTTCTCCGGGCGTATTCGGTGTAATCGGAGTTGAAGGCTTTGTTGAAGATGACGGGTGTAGCGCCGCTTCGTTCTTCTTCTCTGGGCTTTTGAGCTTGATCGGAGTCGAAGGCTTGTTGGAGACGATGGGGTAGTGCCGCTCCGATCTTCTTCTCCGGCCTTTGCTTTTGGTGTCTTCAGAGTCGAAGGGTTCTTCTTCTCCGAGCTTTCTTCTTCGTGCACGGAGTCGAAGGCTTGATCTTATTGTGCAAGGGTCTTCACGTTGATGAGGGCTTTCAATGGACTAAGCCGGTTCCGAAGGGATAGGCTTGCCCATGTCTCGTGAATCCTTGGGTCGATTAAGAGCGCGTCTCCTCTTCTGCAGAGCTTCTTTGCCTTGCCATCCGACCTCTTGAGCCTTCCCCCTCCCCCTCTATTTATAGGTGAAGGGGGGAGGGGAGAGATATGGGAAGTTTATTTGAATCCCTTTAATATCTCTTCCATAACTACCCAAGATTTATTCTTCAATTGAATAGGGGAATAAACCTTTATTTGCTTTCCTTTTCTGGCGGGGTAATTATGGCTCAATCATTTTTGGATTTACTTTGAATCTTGCACATAAAGTCGATGGCGACCTGGCTTCGTTTCTTGTCCGTCGGATCAAGGGATCGGCGCAGATCCACACTTACGTAGACGTCATACGCAACCTCCCCCCGCGCATGGCGGTGCTTGTTTCATTTTTTCCTTCTTTTCTTTTCTTTCCTTTTCTTTTCTTTTCTTTTCTTTACTTTTCTTTCTTTCTTTCTTTTCTTTTCTTTTCTTTCCTTTTCTTTTCTTTCCTTTCTTTTCTTTCTTTCTTTCTTTTCTTTCCTTTCCTTTTCTTTTCTTGCATGGCCGGCCACCCCATGAGGGGTTCGGTCTCTAGTAGGGGGCCGGGGGTCGGGTCCGGGTCCGAGTGCGTGTCGGGTTTGCCTCCGCATAGGTGCATGCGAGTCGGGTCTGGGTCCGAGTGCGTGTCGGGTCTGCCTCCGCATAGGTGCATGTGAGTCGGGTCCGGGTTAGACACAATTTGTGTGTCTACAACGACACGACCCCACCCATTGCCACCCCTAGGTATGGGCTATAGAGGAGGTCGGAGGAGGAGAAGACGACTACGACGAAGGAGAAAAAAAAAATCTAGGAAGACAAGAAACAAACAAAGGTTAGGGCTTGTAATAAATAAAACATTTAAATAATAACAAAATTAAAAATATTGTTATTTTTAATAAACAGATCGGATCCGGATTTAGGGTCTGGACACGGTAGACCCAGGAAGACCCGTTTAAAATTCACCGGGTTGTGTCGGGTCTACCCGCAATCCGATACTATAATATATAGTATCATCGGGTCTATCGGGTAATCTCGGGTTGAGTCGGATCGGGTCAACTGAATAAACCCGTGTGGTAAACAGGTTTTATCGGGTCTACTCGTTTATAAACGGTCGGGTACGGGTTTAGAATCTAGACACGATTAGTTAAACGAGTCGGGTCCAGGTCTAGGGGTTTTGGACACGACACGACCCCACCCATTGCCACCCCTAGGTATGGGCTATAGAGGAGGTCGGAGGAGGAGAAGACGACTACGACGAAGGAGAAAAAAAAAATCTAGGAAGACAAGAAACAAACAAAGGTTAGGGCTGGTAATAAATAAAACATTTAAATAATAACAAAATTAAAAATATTGTTATTTTTAATAAACAGATCGGATCCGGATTTAGGGTCTGGACACGGTAGACCCAGGAAGACCCATTTAAAATTCACCGGGTCATGTCGGGTCTACCCACAATCCGATACTAGAATATATAGTATCATCGGGTCTATCGGGTAATGTCGGGTTGAGTCGGATCGGGTCAACTGAATGAACCCGTGTGGTAAACAGGTTTTATCGGGTCTACTCGTTTATAAACCGGTCGGGTACGGGTTTAGAATCTAGACACGATTAGTTAAACGAGTCGGGTCCAGGTCTAGGGGTTTTGGACACGACACGACCCCACCCATTGCCACCCCTAGGTATGGGCTATAGAGGAGGTCGGAGGAGGAGAAGACGACGACGACGAAGGAGAAAAAAAAAATCTAGGAAGACAAGAAACAAACAAAGGTTAGGGCTTGTAATAAATAAAACATTTAAATAATAACAAAATTAAAAATATTGTTAATTTTAATAAACAGATCGGATCCGGATTTATGGTCTGGACACGGTAGACCCAGGAAGACCCATTTAAAATTCACCGGGTCGTGTCGGGTCTACCCGCAATTTGATACTATAATATATAGTATCATCGGGTCTGTCGAGTAATGTCGGATCGGGTCAACTGAATAAACCCGTGTGGTAAACAGGTTTTATCGGGTCTACTCGTTTATAAACGGGTCGGGTACGGGTTTAGAATCTAGACACGATTAGTTAAATGAGTCGGGTCCAGGTCTAGGGGTTTTGGACACGACACGACCCCACCCATTGCCACCCCTAGGTATGGGCTATAGAGGAGGTCGGAGGAGGAGAAGACGACGACGACGACGACGACGAAGGAGATAAAAAAAATCTAGGAAGACAAGAAACAAACAAAGTTAGGGCTTGTAATAAATAAAACATTTAAATAATAACAAAATTAAAAATATTGTTATTTTTAATAAACAGATCGGATCCGGATTTAGGGTCTGGACACGGTAGACCCAGGAAGACCCATTTAAAATTCACCGGGTCGTATCGGGTCTACCCGTAATCCGATACTATAATATATAGTATCATTGGGTCTATCGGGTAATGTCGAGTTAAGTCGGATCGGGTCAACTGAATAAACCCGTGTGGTAAACAGATTTTATCGGGTCTACTTGTTTATAAACGGGTCTGGTACGTGTTTAGACTCTGGACACTGGACACGATTAGTTAAATGAGTTGGGTCCAGGTCTAGGGGTTTTGGACACGACATGACCCCACCCATTGCCACCCCTAGGTATGGGCTATAGAGGAGGTCGGAGGAGGAGAAGACGACGACGACGACGAAGGGGAAAAAACAATCTAGGAAGACAAAAAACAAACAAAGGTTAGGGCTTGTAATAAATAAAACATTTAAATAATAACAAAATTAAAAATATTGTTATTTTTAATAAATAGATCAGAGCCGGATTTAAGGTCTGGACACGGTAGACCCAGGAAGACCCGTTTAAAATTCACCGGGTCGTGTCGGGTCTACCCGCAATCCGATACTATAATACATAGTATCATCGGGTCTATCGGGTAATGTCGGGTTGAGTCGGATCCGGTCAACTGAATAAACCCGTGTGGTAAACAGGTTTTATCCGGTCTACTCGTTTATAAACGGGTTGGGTACGGGTTTAGAATCTAGACACGATTAGTTAATCGAGTCGGGTCCAGGTCTAGGGGTTTTGTACACGACACGACCCCACCCATTGCCACCCCTAGGTAAACTGAATAAACCCGTGTGGTAAACAGGTTTTATCCGGTCTACTCGTTTATAAACGGGTTGGGTACGGGTTTAGAATCTAGACACGATTAGTTAATCGAGTCGGGTCCAGGTCTAGGGGTTTTGTACACGACACGACCCCACCCATTGCCACCCCTAGGTATGGGCTATAGAGGAGGTCAGAGAAGGAGAAGACGACGACGACGAAGGAGAAAAAAAAAATCTAGGAAGACATGAAACAAACAAAGGTTAGGGCTTGTACTAAATAAAACTTTTAAATAATAACAAAATTTAAAACATTTTTAATGTTGAGGAGATGCGGTATGTCGATCCCCGTACCTCCCAGATGGCTAAGCGAGCGCTCTATCATCTGAACAACATCCACAGCACCCCAACGTGTCATACACTTTAAATTTCAATCTATATAAATCCTTATCAGATCTTTAAAGCATCCTTCACTGAATATTTGCCACTCGTCCCGCTTTTCTCTCGGCGGCTCACGGCGGTGAACGGCGGGGAAACCGCCACTTTGGTATTCACAGCAGAAGATCTATAGATGGGTAGGGGTTAGCTTATTCCCAGACGAACCAGCCCATCCGTCGAAGCTTGACGAGCAAGGGAAGCCGGAGATCGTTACCAATGGTAAGCTCTCCGCCCGCCCCCACTCCTCTTTGCTGCTTTCAAACAACAACAACAACAACAACAACAACAGAACACCGCGATCAGATCCAGTCCCTCCCCCCACTTCTCTTCCTCATCGATCTATGGCTCGACATCCCCATTCCGTCGATCTCCCCAGATACTTCTTGCTCGAATCTCGCCACAGGATCCGGAATCCAGTGAATCCCGAACCGCAACCCTTCAAATCCCTTTCTAGCTGTCTTTGGATGCCCCATTTTCGTCCTCCCTTTACGTTCCAGATGGTTGTTTACAACTTCTGTTTGCTGCTGATCTCCAGGGCCTCCGACCGTACCTGACGTGCATCCGGAACACCCTGGAGGCGGCAATGTGTCTGCAGGTAAAACCCCACTTGAACCCACCTCCTGATTCCCCCAAAGTCCCGTGATTCTACTTTTGTGATGATTGGTTCATGGGTAATTACTAATTATGAAGCGATGAATCAAATGATTTCATGTCTATTAAGTAGTGAATTGTACGGCAAAGGAGTTTGAGGGAGACTAGGAGATTTGATGAAGGTCATATTTGAGGAAAGATCGTCAATTTCATAGATGCGGGTAGGAACGTTCGAGGACCAGATGACTTCCCTTGCTCTTATATTCGAGATTTTGGATGCTCTCGAGGATGCTATGATGATGATTATCAAAGACTTATATCATGTTTAATACCCCAATGTTATATCTGTCATCCCCAAGTTAGAGGAGCTGACGGAAGCTAAGGTATAGGCTCATTGTTCTGTTGAACACTTGAATGTGACATGCAACAACATGGGGAGTTAATTTTTAGTGGAGAGTATGCGTGGAAATCTAGGAGATCCGGATTTGGACCAATATTCTTTACTTTTACTGAAAGGAGGTGTATTGTAGGCACTTTTATTTACTAATGAAAGTAATTATCCCCAAGAGTAAAAGTCCCATTTTTTGAATAAGTCGTGCAAATCTAAGCTGGTGTCTGTTACCAAAAACTCCCATTTTTTGAATTAGTCTCGATTAAAACACAACTTATTCAATAAATGTTCGTGACGCGACTCTTTCCCGATTTTATGAAAAAGTTACGATTCTTACGTTTTAATCCCGATTTACGTGTTTTAATCCTGATTAGTTGTGTTTTAATCCTGTCATGTATTGCTAAAAAAACCTATTGTAACATCTATATATAAATATGTTCTAAAATTCTACCATTTGTTTTTCGACTGTTTCCCAACCTTTCCGACTTTTTTCCGAATTTTCCGACTTCTTCCCTAGCTGATTTTTTCCCGACTTCCGACTTGGTAACTATGGTTTCAGATTGTAAGTTGGCCATGAAAAAGCCTATGATGACATTCGGGAATGTCTTAGGTGTTCTGTGGGGAGAATGCTAGTATTATATAGATGGATAGAGAATAACTAAACCATATCAATTGCAAAAAAAGAAAACTAAACCATATCTTGGTGAATAACTTCTTGTTTTAGTTAATGATTTTCCTAATGGTTTCGTTGGTTTTTGTATAGTTTTTTGGCGTGGGGATCTTGTAACCCCTTTATTTTGTTAGAAAACTTTGACGAAAAGTGTTACCTATTAGGATGTGATCAGTAATGAAGCGTAAATTGAATATTGTTTTCCAATTATTGTGGACTTGGTGTCAATCCACACATGAATTGTGTTAAGAAACCTGTGTGTGTGTGTGTCTGTTGGCATGCAGGGGGTTAATCAAGAAGGGAACTGTGAAAATGAAATTATGAGAAGAAGAGAGATAGGGGAAGAGGGGAGTAAATGGAGTGCGAGAAATAAAATGATGCAACTTAATCATGGTTGTTGGAATATGTTCTCTCAAAGCCTTATTTATTAAGAAAAACAATGCAACTTGATCATGATGTTTCTTTATATGAACTTCTATAAGTTGTTTGGATGTTTGTATTATATTGATCTTGAGTTTAAATAGAGTCAAACAGTTTTTGATTTGTGGAATGACCAAGTGTAACTTCCACCCATGCTCTAAGTGGTTTGATTCATTATAACACTTGAAAGTCAGAACTGGGTGAGGTTTCTCGTCACACCTATATGGCACTAAGCGAATTGTCTAGGCATACTATAGTTGTTATTTTTCAAACAATCTAAGGGGAGCTTCACACTAACAACTGGTCTGTTTGACACTCAGTAGTCGATAGTAGGATTCCCCCTTTGAAACCATATTAAGATTAAAGAGGTGGTGATTCATTAGCATAATATATGTAGTCCTTTGAAAGAAAGCATGATTGTTCACTATCCTCTATCTTATTATTTTGGAACCAAACACAAGAATAGTTTATATGAAGGACATCGGGTGCCTATCGTCCATTTGAGTGCAAGTAAGTTGTCCTTATTTAATGGAAAAATTGTCAAACCAAGAAGTCTTGATCTATGTATTCAAAATGATTTATGCAACTTAATTGGTATGCACATATATAATATTTGATAAAATAGTTTGGTAATTTTTTCCTTTGAAAATTATATCCTTTGTTTTATGATCTTATCGTGTGTCCTCATGGCCATGCTTCGTTATGGTTATGGATTATATAACATTTTATACTTATCCCGATAACCACCTGATTTAAAGTTTTGATGGAAGGACTAAGCTGTAAGAAATGTTCAACATTAGTTATGAACAAGACCCAAGTTATCTTAGGGGCTAAACTATTAGAAGAGTCCCAAATTTATGTACTGTATAAGGAGGGTCATTTTTCAAAGCGAGTTTATGAGTCTTATCCGGTAAAGGAAATTGTAAAAGAATCATAGTTTTAAAGTATATTGGGTTGGAAAAGTTTAAGTTAATTAGGATTTGGTTTTATGTTGCTTGAGAGTCTTTGTATTCACATTAAGGGGAGTTTTGAATTTTTACTGGTTTATAAATAAAATTAGTAGCTTTACTCCTATTTTCAAAAAGTGTTGAAGCTTTCTTCTAAAATTCCTTGGCACGGTTTGATGCGAGATTCAAGTTGATCCATTAAATTCAGAATTTAAGTAGTCCTAGTCGAGTCTATTTTTGTTAATTAGTGTTTATTTATGTCCTTAGTTTTAGTTTTAATAATGTTTGGAGATTTCCCAACTCCTAAGTAATATAATTGATAATTTAGGGGTCATATAAGGAATTTGAATAATAATAATAATTTTGGGGTGTTCCTGAGATTTATATGGAGGTTTACATGTTGAGTGGATGATAATTTTGGGGGTTTCAATTGTGAAGTTCAATGCCAAGAAACCATGCACTCCTGTAAAATACAACTATTTGGCATCATAATTATTGTATTACCAACAGTGTCTTGCAGCTGTACTAAAATGATTGTAAGCCTTCGTTCAAAATTTGCCTCAGACTAATTTCTGGATTATGCACTCTAAGCATCTTACCTAGAAAAACAAGGACGCTTCTGAAACCTTTTTCTGTGATACCACTTCAGTAAAAAAAATCATTAGGTGCAATTACTGTTCATCATGTTCGGAGGTGCTTCTGGGTAGCAATGTTTGCAGATTAGATGTATCAACATAAAACCTCATAGTGACATTCTCTGGAAACATCATATGACATGGACAAGAATACCCTGGCATCCTTGTAGATTAGCATGACTTAAAGTTTATTTTGAAGAACATTAGCCAGGCTTAAGTCATACAATATTATAGCCATGTTACCTTTTTTTGACTGCCTTCTACTGCTTTAAATATTTCCTTTATTTTTTTTTACTATTCTTCACAAAATGTTTTAAAAGAAGTACATGATCTGCTGGTTGCTCTAAATAATGCACATAATATCATTAAGTTTGTTTGTGGTTGACTACTTTGTAGAACTTCCCTTGTCAAGAAGTTGAAAGACATAACAAGCCAGAGGCTGAGCTAAAGTAAGTTTTGGTTTCTTTGGGTTTGGCATAGAATTTGGTTATCTTGGCAACCTTGCTTCTTCTAATAATCTCCACTCTTTGATCAATTATTATTTGTCAAAATAGCAAAATTTGGTAGAGGATAATATATATTTTAGGTCAATAGTTATATGAATGTATTGGAGATGATAAAAGTGTTATTTGATTTTGTACTTTGTTGCAAATAGATGGCATGGTGACCTCTCTGTTATATATATATATATATATATATATATATATATATATATATATATATATATATATATATATATATATAGGGGCATGCTATAATGCGGCATGCGGTAAGTGCGGCACTGCACTACAACCGTCTGATGCACCTGTTGTGTGCATCGCATGCACGCAGCGATGCATCAGACGGTTGTAGTGCAGTGCCGCACTTACCGCATGCCGCATTATAGCATGCCCCTATATATATATATATATATATATATATATATATATATATATATATATATATATATATATATATATATTCATGTTGGTGAACATATTGATGTTGGATTCAAGTGATCCTGGGATTGTTTGAAAGCCCTTGACGAACCCGATCACCTGATCATATCCCCATAATCACCCAGTCAACCCAAAAAATCAGAATTACTATTTTATCCCTCCTTCACTTAGAGTGAGATTTGCCTCATCTTGCATAACCCTCGCCGGTCTTGCATCAGTTGGTATCGGTGCTATAAGTGGCTCAACATGTTCTATCATGTTGAACGATCCTATTGTTGCTCTCATACTATTCCATGTCATCAACTCTATGATCCATATGATTCATGTCAAACAAAGGCGTGCTCCTAGTTTTATGAACTCAATGTATTTTCGTTACACCTCAACTCTAACTTCTGACTTGGACAAAGAGGTATTCATTTGACATCACGCAACGAACATATTGCTTGAATCTACCATGTATATCTTTCGTCCAGTGCTTTCTCGATGAGTCATATGAAGTTTCCAGTCCTTAAGACGGAGTTAGTTGTTGGGAACTTTTTGGTAGAACTTGAAAGTGACACTCCCTGGAACTCTTGTGAACTTTCACAATCCATGGCCTTTGAGTTTTGACTTTGAGTTCATGAACTCAAAGTCTCCAAGAGCATCAAAGTTCCCAAGCCCATCATACTACGATTCCTAGGGTCGCTTCTAGTGTTTGCCGACGGTGGCGCCTGAGTTGGTTGTCGAAGGTGGCCGTTAGAGGTAGTCGTCGGCAATGGCTGCTGGCGGTGGTTGTTGGCAGTGGTCGCCGAAGATAGTCGTCGTTGGTGACTACCGACGGTGGTTGCATGAACTTTGAAGTTTTATCTATTTAGGTGGAACTTGAAAACGAGTGAATTTGTATATGTGGGAACATTGAAGATCTCCACTTGAAAACCTTCTTACAAATTCCTTCAAAAAGTTCCCAAATACGACTAACGAGAATTTGAAGTGCCACTCCAACCCCTGAATGGCTAATGGGGATTTGAAGCGGCACTCCAAAGTTCCCAAAATGACTAACAAGGTATTTTGAAGTTCCACAATGTTCCCCGAAGTTGCTGCAACTACCCCCCCCAATGGATTATGATTCTTAAGATGAAATGCATGACTCCCTTTGCATGTGCATATTAAGACTCCCCAATCCATACAAAAACCAATTCTAACTGAATTAAAACATCCCCGGCTTAAATATATTACTAGACTAGAACTCTTTTAAACATTATGCTGCTAGAATAAGACTCCTAAACCCACTAACCATTAAATAATCCAAAAAATAAAAATAATAACAAAATGAAACTTATGATCCAGAGTCCGTGCAAAGATGATTTTGCATCAATAAATGGACGCACACAAACTTAGCTTTGCGTGAAATGTTTCTACTGACCAGGATCTCAATCTCGAGTTTAAAGTAGTTAGACCAGGAGCTGTAGTCACCAGTTTGACCACTGGACGAATGGTCGAACCGGTAGATTCAGACGGTATGCTCGTTATGTGATGTCAAATGAGTACCTCTCATCTAAGTCAGATGTCGGTGATATGGTGTAACGAAAAGACTTCGCATGTTCACAAAACTTGGAGCAAGCTTTTTTCTGGCATGGATCATATGGGTAATAGAACCGAGGAGATGGAGTGGGATGACAACGAGAATATGATCGATTGATTGTCACATAGAACGAGATTTTCTGAAGTTGTAGGGTTTGTGGTGATATGGTAGTGTGATGGGTTCGTCAAGAGCTTCGAAACAAGCCCGGGATCGCTTGAAGTTGGCTAGCGGATCATAAGCTATGATGTTATTGGCCGCGTAACATGCTTATCTCAAAATGGGTCGGGTTTGAAAGCTGATAGTTTTTGTAGGTTATGTGAAACCGACAATCGGTTTAGGTAAAATGGATTTCAGATGCTTGGGAATGGAGTTTTTATTGTATTAATGAAGATTTATATCCATATTTAGTGTTCTGCAGAAAGAAAAGGAAAGGACGTGTTTGATTGGGTTTGACTTGTTGTTAATGGTGAATAAGGGTAAGATTAGGTTCAATTTGCATAGATTTATAGAAATTGCAGAAAAGAGGTGGAAGAACAGTAAAGAGAAGGATAAAAGATGATAACATGTGCCTTGCACTCTCTGGACTCGCTCCGTTTCAATGGAATTACTCCAAAGGATCCTTGAATTGCACAAAGAAGAAGACATGCATAAATTTGCACTTTGTGTCAGCTTTTCAGTCATCAATAGCATGTTTTCATTAAAGACCCTGGTTTACAGGGAGGAGATGCCCTCTGTGTGAGGGCATCTCCTTATTTGAGTATGAGCCTCTTTGACTGTATATCTATCTGGTTTACCTCAACTAGTCTGAATTAGATTTTCAACATTTTCACCTCAAGTTTCATACTTTTTGCACTCTCTAAATGTTGTATCTCTATATATGTGTTGCCACCATTTCGTGATATTTAAAGAGTCAAACTTGAGGTGAAATGTTGAAAGGAAACTGTCTGAAATTTCCTGAAATCTATTCGAATGACACTTTTTAAGCTACATTTCCGTTCCACCTGGATCTTATCCTGCATTTTCTTAAACACAACTTTGACATACATGTGTTTGAAACGTGATCATGTATTCGTTTAATAGTTCATGTTTTTATTAAGTTTCCTTATTGACTTTATTGACTTAAGCTCATTCACACTGTTTAAGGTGGGGTCGCCTTTCACACGGGGATCCCGGTCCGAATCCCGACATGATCATGTAGATTTTTTCTTGTGAAATGATCTGAACTATAATTTCATCGTAGACTAGGATCCACCTTTGCCTATCGTGAGTACTAAACAAATCTTTTTTTTGTACTTGCAGTTCATCTGGAAGGATCTGATATTCCTTTCCTTTTTTGCAGGACAAGCCCAGAACTTTTACTGAATCCAGTAAGGATTTTCATGCATGATCGATCTATATATTCACCAAAATGCTTAAATTTTTGTGCTAGTGATTTCATTATACTAAATGAAGAATTTTGTGCTTGTTTTTAGGTATGGTAAATTACTTCTGGTTTTATAAATTCTGCTAAATAGATAATTGTATCATTTGTTGTTACTCACATTAAACTTCCATTAATGGCTAATATCTATTCATACCATGCATGATCAATGATTCAGACACTTCCTCCTACTTCTTGCATTCGTGTGCTTTAATGCTCAAACAATGCAATTTCAAGGTCATTTTGCTTGACTCGACTATGAGATAATTGGAAGCCCTTGTTGAAAGAGTTGTTTAAGTTGGATGATCATAGCATATGATTTTTTTTATAGGTACAAAAGGGTCGGTATTAACAAATGTTACAATGCTTTACTCTCGCACTTTTATCTTCAAAACTTTCAAAATTTACTTGAACTGAATGCACTTGAAAATCCCTAGAGGGCAATCCGTCAAGGTTTGGTTCATAACAATAGAAGAACTCACAACCCGATACCATAATTATCTACAGGCACTTGATATGATTTCATAATTATCTAAAGGAACTTGATATAATTTGGAAATTGGAAGCAAAGAGCCCGGGCACAATTGCTGCTATTCATGATGATTTAGGATTATTTGTTGGTTGAAGAGGAAGAGCAATGTTATAACTGTTGTTATCGATATCATTATCATCAAGTATCCCCGTGGAAAAATAAGGGATTTGTCGCCATTATTGCTAAAAATTGGGAAAAAGATGGAAAAGAGGTGAAAATAGGCAAAATGAAGGGTTTTGGAATTTTTTGTATATCCCTTTATGATGTAGAGATACACCATTATGACAAAAAACATACAAAAAATAATTATTTATTCTAGGGGACACTCAAATGAGGCCCTATAGATGAGTCTGTTAACTATTTGACACTTTCCAACACAGTCTGTGAATTAAGCAATTATAATAAGATAAAATACACTCTGAAATATAATAAACATCTAGATAAAAACTTATGAAAACCCATAATTACATGAAATCTTAATAGTTTCATGGTAATTACATGATAAACATGTTGAATCGCATTAAACTTGATGCATAGCATATTTATAATCTAATTTTGTTGAAGATCTTAAGAGAAATCCCGATAAAGAGATTTGAAAAAATATATCAACTTTGAAGTTTTGAAAAATCCCTAAATCCGCAAAGAAAAGTATCAAATCCACCAAGAACAAGTTATGAAGGCCATAGATTAGGTTTAGAAACCTAAATCTAACGTTTGGAGTAAATAGCCATTATTGCGTGAAGTTCCCAACAAATGAATCGAATCTCATCAAGAACTCAAGTGCAAACTTTTTTTTCCAGGAAGCTAGTACTTGACATATTATATCTGTGGTCGCAGAGTTCAATATTAACATGGGGCGGTTATAAAATTCAAAAACATATTACTGAGAGCCAGATCTATGTCTAGGTGACTGAAATAAAAAAATCTAGAGCGCTTTATAAATGTGTGCAACAAAGAAATCTCTAAACATTTGAGGATTCTTGCAGTTTTTATTGTACCAAAGATTATATCCGAAACCAAGGTCAGGACATGGAACCCAATCATATATACCAATTGAAAAGTAAATAGAATAAAGTAGGATTCAACCACTAAGCAAGCCCTAAGGGGTAAACGTGTAGACCTAAAATAAGGTAGTGGATCTATCAAAGCGTTATCAATCAAATTTTAGCAAAAAATCTGAATCTGTGATAGGTTCCACACAATGTTCTAAAAAGCGCTAGGCGCTAGTCGAGCGGTGGGGGACCTTCTAGTGCCTAGCCCGCCTAGGCGCGAATAAGCGTTTTTGTTTTTTTTAATTATTTTGATATTATATAATATATATATATATATATTTATTTAACTTACTATAAATTCAAGATTATTCCAAATATTATTTTAAAGAGCATGTATCATTTACATAACCATAAATTCAAGATTAACAAGAACAAAAGCAAGCATGATATTATCTCAAATAATATCATAATATCCATAATTTTAGTATATTCCAAATAATAAATTTATGGTTTTCAATAATAGAATACCATCTATACACATTCTAGTGCCTAGGCCTGCCGCCTAGCCCCGCCTAGGCGGCCGTTTGGCCCAGTCTAGAGGCTTGGGTCGCTTTTATGCACCACCTAGGACTAGGCTAGGCAGTGGGGGGCCTTCTAGTGCCTAGGCGGTCGCCTAGGCCACTTTTTAGAACACTGGTTCCACACAGAACTTTTTAAGTTGAGAAAAAGGGTAAAAAGTAGAGGCAATTTGAAGTAGTAAGAAAGCTGAGGAGGAAGATAAATAAGATTGACAATCGTGACATAAGGTGTATACCCGGAATAAATTAGTAGGATATAAAAGCTGCAACCTCCCTGATGCGGGAGCAGATTCGACGAGCACACGTTTCGAGACTTGCACGCATCTCGAAACTTGAATAGGAATAAATAATCATTTTCGGATTAATAATCCATGAAATTAGTATTTTCGGAATAAAATATTAATTTCGGAATAAAATATTAATTTCATTCCGAAAATATTATTTTAATCCGAAAATAGCATATTTTAGTTATGGTTATTTTAAAACCTGATTTTTAGGTAAGATTTGAATAGATTCAAATCTTTTATATTAGGAAGTTAATTAGATAAGATTTGGTAATTTAAATTATAATGGGAAGTTGAGATTTGGAAGATTGTGAGCCCAAATTATAAGGGACTGCATTTATTTCTATTTTGGTTATTTAAGAAGACCTAGTCTCCTCTTGTAAGGCACTGAATGATTGAATGAAAAAAAAATTGTGTGCATTTGCCACGAGTTCCCCTGTGAGAGGAGAGCGAGCGAGAGGCTCAATGCCGATGTGAGATCGGATTTGGCGAGAGGCCAAGGGTGTGAGGCCCCCCCCCTTTTATCTTCTTCTTTCTTCCTATCTCTTGCGACGACGATCGACGGCTGTCCTGCATCAAATTTGGTATCAGAGCTCCATTTGGTAGGTTCCATCCTGTCAAGCGATCCCCGAGTATCCTCGTCGTCAATGTCATCTTCGGCCACCAGGTAACCACCGCCATTCTGCCTCCGGCAACCCCTCGTTCTCCCATCCCCTTTCATCGCTACCACAATCCTCGCATACCCCTCGCCCCACCGCCCATCCTCTGATTTAGATCCGGAAAAAAAAAAAAAAAGAAGAGAGAGAGGGGGCGTCAGATCCCTCATCATCAAACCCACCATTACCAAACCCCATCTCCCTTCACCCCTACAGAATCAGTAGAAGCTAAACCAAGGAAAGAGAAGAGAGACAACCTCGATCCGTCCCTCGCATACCCTGAACGGCCACTCCGACACCCTCACGCCACCCGCACCGCCCGACCCCGCCTGTGCCGCCCGATCGCCGCCTGTTGTCGCCGTGCTCGGATCCACACCCACGCCGTCCAACACCGCCTGATTGCCGCCCACTGTTGCCCGCTCGGGCCCTAACCCTGCAGCCCCATACACTGCCGCTTCCCTCTTGCGGCCCACTGTCGGCGACCCGAAGTCCCTTGCTCTTGTCAAGAGGAAGCTGAGGCTCTCCTTTTTTGCCCCTGTCTACCCCTTTTGATGTTGACTGAAGTCACATGAGTTGAGATGGTGTTGTCTTTTCTCTGTGTGTTGGTTTGTAAGTGAACGAGTCAAAGAAAAAAAAGAAATTCACATCCAGCTTTGGATTCTCTGAATTGATTGTATAAGGCAGCATATTTTGCACATCACGTGCTCTTAGAGGGTCACCATCAGCCTTCATTCCTTTTGTCCTCTTGTGGATGCATAATTGTGCTGGTGCTGTTGGCTCATCTTACTCAACCGAAGATCCTTCACAAAAGCCTATCAGATATTTCAATTGCAATATCAACTGCAATACGAACTGCACTATTCGGAATTGGTCGGACAAAATACCAAACTTTAACGATTTTGCGAAACCGATCCAGTCGTGCCCTCTGTGCCTCCATCCAGTCATCCCAACACTACAGAATTACGACTCTGCCCCTGATCGTCATGTTCCATCAGACTGCCCTCTTTGCACAACTTATGGATTGGGTAAAGTCATTGGGTCTTATACTATACCCTTCCACATCCAGTGATTTTATTTATGTTTGGCGCATCACGGATCGAGCCCGAGAGCTGAGTATGCCAACCGACCCCTTTGTCCAATGGTTTCTACACCAAGGAGGATCGGCTGAAGAGCGATTTGATGATGTGATGCAACTGATTAGCGAGATTGAGCAAGAAGCTACGATCATACAAAGGCGCAAAGTCCGAGCCTCAGTCGGACCTCCATCAGTTGTGTTTCCTGCACCGACGGCTCCACCCGCACCAGTGGTACCACCTCCAGCAGTACCACCAATAGAGATTCCTGAGGATATTCCACATCCGGACGAGTTTCCGAGTTCGGCAGTCGATGATCTTCTGCCTGCTACAGTACCGCCGGTCGAGTCTCCACTTTCTACAGCATCTTCAGTGGATCTGCTATCTCTGCTTTTGCCTCTAGTGGAGCATTCATTTCCTGCAGAGCCGTTATCGGGTGTCGACTTCAACACACTAGTCCCGACAGTTGACTTCCTCGGGTTAGACCTTCCACCCTCGGCTCGGGTACTCCTCCAGTTTCACTTGTATGTGCCTTCCTCCGGACCGGACTACTTCAGCCACTACTCGAACATTTTGCTTGTATGGGATCCGAGAAGCAATTGTTTGATGGCACGACATCCACTACAGGGTCTTCACCATCAGCTACTAACTTTGCCTCCTGCCTGGGCCTCACAGAACTCGAGGTCGAGTTCTTTCGTAGCTGAGGAGTTTGATGCGGGAGCAGATTCGACGAGCACACGTTTCGAGACTTGCACGCATCTCGAAACTTGAATAGGAATAAATAATCATTTTCGGATTAATAATCCATGAAATTAGTATTTTCGGAATAAAATATTAATTTCGGAATAAAATATTAATTTCATTCCGAAAATATTATTTTAATCCGAAAATAGCATATTTTAGTTATGGTTATTTTAAAACCTGATTTTTAGGTAAGATTTGAATAGATTCAAATCTTTTATATTAGGAAGTTAATTAGATAAGATTTGGTAATTTAAATTATAATGGGAAGTTGAGATTTGGAAGATTGTGAGCCCAAATTATAAGGGACTGCATTTATTTCTATTTTGGTTATTTAAGGAGACCTAGTCTCCTCTTGTAAGGCACTGAATGATTGAATGAAAAAAAAATTGTGTGCATTTGCCACGAGTTCCCCTGTGAGAGGAGAGCGAGCGAGAGGCTCAATGCCGATGTGAGATCGGATTTGGCGAGAGGCCAAGGGTGTGAGGCCCCCCCCCTTTTATCTTCTTCTTTCTTCCTATCTCTTGCGACGACGATCGACGGCTGTCCTGCATCACTCCCTCAAAAGAAAGGCAAGCAACTGTGGCCTCCCAATAAAGGTCGTTACCCCTTGTATGACTAGAGGTTTTAGCTGATGACATAATTGTCCCAATCCTACTTCTGGTGGAGTTAGAAAGAAGGAAGAGAAATAAATAAAATGACGTCGGACAATATTATGAGATGTGAATGTGTAGATTAGGCACATGTGCATGAAGTGTGTGGGGTCGGGGTGGGGGCGGGGTTCCTTCAAGATGAAAGAGGGGCACATAAGTTAATATTGAAATCCTATGATCCATAAATGCCTGAATAGATTATATCCTATTTGCCTATGGTTCTCATTGGTTTTTTGGTTTATGCCACAAGTGTCATGTCATTTAAGTTGTCATGTGACAAGTTAAGTGGGTGATTATTTGTTAAATTGCCACTTTTTAATTAATACCGAAATAACTTATAAAATAGCCTTAAATTTGAATTTAGTTTAAATAAAAAAGATAGTCATTCTAAAACATGGAACTCTTAACTCGACCTACATCAGTTCTCTCTTGCTTCGAAGATAGTCATGAGATTTACTGTAATTGTCCATCCTTTGATCCCATTATTAGATTTATGGGTCCTCCTGGTGGAATTTCAACTAGGAGACTTCTCGTGGTCTATCTATTTAACGTCTGCTCTTTGTGATATTAATTCATGTACACTTCAAAGTAGAAGGTGATTGTATTCATCGAACTAAGGGGAACTAGATATTCAGATCCTTGATTGTGACTATCATGTCTGCTATTATGAAATTTTCTATAGGGAGCTTTCCTAACTCGGTTCTATGATCGGTCATGCATCAACAATTGGTTTATCAATCGGAGAAACAGAAGGTCATACCAATGGTAAGAAGCACATCATCAATTAGGTTGCTAATTGGTGGCACTTGACAACTGGCTCATTGATTGATGAAGTTAGATGGCAATATCATGGATCATATGAAGATCAACGATGCAAACCTTGACTAGATGAAGTGGATTTCCAAATTATCTACTGAGTGGATCCTCATTTGTTGGATATTCTTCACTTTCTATGAATTGACCAATTACCACTTAATCATCTTTCAACTCCTTATCCACCATCGGATCTTCTATTGTAGCCTTCTTCTCCATCTGATCTTCTTTTGGCAATTGTTATTCATTAGATCTTTGATGATTGGTTCATCCACAATTGTGACCATAATGGCAAGCACCTCTAAAATTTGTGTAAGTTTCATCTTAATCAAAACCAACATATCGAGCTTCATTTGCATACTCCACATTAATTGTTCGGTTGTTCCAATTGTCTGTTGTGTAGCTACCACTCTCCACTTCTTAAATATAATTGGGATTCATTATGCCACGAGTATCAGGTTTTTTTGTGACTATTACTTAATATGCAAAAATCCGTTGCGCTCATGAGGTCCCTTGTCAAGTGAAGCAAAATAGGTATGCAAGTCATTTTTTATGAATTGTGAAATAATAACCCTTCCCAAGATAGAGAATTTAGTTGCAAAATATTTATTTTTTAAGCAATCAAAGTAACATATAAGTGTAACATAGGACCAAACAGTAGGAAGGAGGAACTTGTCACCATTGATGGACAAATTATAACACAACACAATTATTATCATTACCTTGCTACTGCTACAGTAGGGCATAAAAAAACACCTAGATATTTCATAGACGAATAGAACATCCTGGCAAGGTGGAACAAAACTATTGATGTTGTGACATATTGGTACGTCCGAAAAGAAAATTTAATGGGACTATTGTCGGGCCAACTATGTTTTGTGGTTTAGAGTGTTGGGCAATGGAAAAAGTGTATGTTGGTTGATACTGTCTAACACCCTATTGCAATGTTTGAGGTACGACTCTTTTTGTGCACCTTTATAGTTTATAGATTCTTACTTTATAATACTTCAAACACTAGGTCATTGGGACAATCCTACGCCATTTTAGTTTTCACATCTTTGCTGCCCTATCGAACAATATCTCCTTTCGTATTGGCTGGGGAATTCACTTCTACATCCACAAGATTGCACAACCATGTAGCCGAGTAGATATCCATCTCATCCTCTTTCCTCCTCTTGAATGGACCACTCTTGACCTGCGCATTCTTCACTAAGCCTCGAACTTTATGAGATACCTCTTCTATTGCCGTTCCTGGATTATCCACAAAACCTTTGATCTTGTATGAGCTTCTCGTAATTGATTTACCAGACCTTTGGGGATACCACTAATGAAGGGTTTGTCCTACAAGATAGAGGATATCTGGATGGTCACTATTTCCTTCCGCATTACCTTTGGTATACTGCACATCATATCCACGATACTCTCCTACCCGCTAAATCAATGGTTTGCTCAATCAGATGCTAGTTTTAGTCTCCTTTTTATAGAATGCTATTACCTCCTTTTTTAGTGCTAATCATTTAATCTTTTAATTGAGTAGCCCTTTCCTTAACATTACCTTTGGTCTCCATACTCTAGATCCAAAAGCTTTCACAAATTTCTTTTTGTTAGCATCTTCTTTTAATGTTTTGGCCACATATAATGCTTATAATACTTTGTTCTTAGAATCTTTTGCTACTACCTTGTCTTAGTGCATTTGTCGATTTTGACCTTCGACTGGATGAGTTGGATATGGTTTGCTTTTCCTCTTATCGAGTTGTCATCGAGTCAGAAGAGCCCTACTTCATCATTTCCTTCTGCTCAATGTCTCTATCAGCCACCACTAGCCCATGAGTCAAACAAAATAAATCTCCATGTTTTTCATTTCCATTATGCTATCATACTTCATTGCTCGACTATACACTCCTATCCACAGCCACAGGCACCATCCCTTCCTTTGTTAAGATACCATCTTCACCCATTTTGTGGCTTCACCTTTTGCAGGGTTTACTACCACCTTGTGATCCCTTCACCTCTTCATCGAAAGACAACCATCCTCTTTATGACCTACCATACCGGGATTAGAAACAATATTGTTTCGTCTTCATAAACAAACGATTGCCATAACCCCCTTTACTTGCTCCAATTGTAATTCTGGAACCCGAATTTCCCCACTTCTGCCTCAATAGAAATCATATCATAATTGCCCCTATACATTGACCTTGTTCAGATGTCAATATCCCCTAGAGATAGAGTTGAAATTATTTTGAATTCGAAGGCTTTGCATATTCTGGTGGGCATGTTTCTCTCTCTGTCAGTATTATCAGTATAGATAGAGCTATAGATTCACCCGGCTCTATATATCAGAAGATCTCCTCCGCTTCTTCTGTACGTCTTTCAACTCTTCCATGGCTACGAGCACATTAAAGGGAGGAAACTCGTCCCTGCAAGAGGACGGAGCGGCGGCTCCCAGCGGCAGCATGATTCTCCTCGACGACATACTGCTCTACAACATCCTTCTTTGGCTTTCCTTCAAATCCCTGTGCAGGCTCAAGTGCACGTGCAAGGCATGGCGGGACATCATATCGGATGACTCCGCCTTTGCCCTCGTGCAGTCCCTACGCCCTTCCTCCATCTCCTCCGGCGTGCTCTGCACCGGGCCCGATCGTCTCATCTTTTACCCCACCATCGATAGCCTGATCGGTGCCCCCAATCCTTATCTGATCTTCGACATCACCACCCGAAACCCACTGAAGGTCCATGCCCCTACCAACGATCTACTTTGCTACACCCAGGGTGCAGGCCCCTTGTACATCGTCAACTCAACAACGGGGAAGAGCGAAATTGTCCCTAATAAGGGTCGCGCTTCTAGGTCGGGGTTTCCCATCGGATTGGCGTTTCACCCCGCCCGACAGCTATACACTAGTTTATCCTGTATGCTACAGGTTTATGTGCTTTAGCAACAATACCGAGTAATATATCCTCTTGCTTGTCCTCCATTAGTAATTTTGTCAACCTGACCCATAGCGTCGTTCTTGGTATTGTCTCCTTGGGCTGCTGGAAGTCAGCCTTCCACTTCTACAGTGCAAGAACCTAACAAGTTACGACCAATGACCACCATTCAATACCTTCTGCATGTCTGCGATCTTGCTGAAATCAGAAGGTATAGAACCCTTCATCGAAAATTATCAATTAAAAGTCAAATATTTATCACTTACATAATATTAAGACACAATTTCAAATTTAGCCTCCTTTACTTTGGCACATACTATGTTGATTTCATATTGATATCTTTTTATGCCACCTGTTTCTTTTTCTTATTGAATCCCCATGATTCTAAAATTTGAAAAACATCCTAATCTTACTCATATAGACATTACCATTTCAAGTGCGATCTTTGCTTGCAAATCCTATAGCAAGACATGCAAAGATCTGGAATGGTAAAAGTTGCATCATTTGATTCACTAAGTAAGAATTAAAAGAAGACTTATTTCAGATTTATGGCATTTAACTTGGTTTTATTATCTTCCTAAATTATACTTTATCTATAATTTGTCATTGGAGTCCCTGGGTTGCTGGCTTTGTATCAGTTCTATGAGACCGTCAAGGACTAAACTCACTTTATCTGGTCATTGTAATGATGAATGCCTTTAAAAAGAGATTTGAGCTCTCTTTGTTTATGGTAAAGCTCAAAAATAGTCTTACAAAATGGACTGGACGCGTGCCATTAGAATTAGTGGATCACTTAAAGGAGTTGTATGAAGGCCTTTTTTTCACTTCACATAATTGGAGCAAGGAAAATGATGTTACGTATAGTCATGCCAAAGAAGAGACTTCTAAAATGTAGCCTACAATTGATCAAAATCTTACTTTCTGAGCACTTGAATGTCCATGTCCGATTGAACATGCCTGTTTGCCTTCTTGCATTGCTTTGGTTTGTATATTGATGTCTTTTCTGTTTCTTGTCAAGCACTAGATTTTTGGCAGAGCTCTCCTTTATTATCCCTTCATATTTCTTCTTTTCATAATTCTTTGGTACCAATAGAAGTGAAACATCCTGAGAACCAATGCATTTCTAATTGTGTAATATTTCCGTTCATTAATATTTATTATTACATCTGTGATATCTTGGTTGAAGCTTTAGACATCTTGCCCATGCTAGTCATTTATATTTGCCAAATCTTAAAAACCTGTAACTTTCACTGGTGTAAACGTTTTTGGCTTCGAATTGCAGGTTTTGATATGTCGAAATGAAGCGGAGAAGTGTTTGATAGAGACATCCATTAATTCTATTCGTGTAAGCATGAAGGTGATGATGAGAAGTCTATGATTTCAATTACTTTTATATACTTTATTGTGTTTTAATGCAAAGGCTTTACTCCATGTTGCAAGGACTCTAGTGCTTGTGTTAACCTCAGACATTAGTATGGGATGTGTATCACGCCCAAAAAGTCAGATGAGGCCCGGGTCTGACTCTGGGGGTGAGACGGGTTAGGCTTTGAGTCCAGGCTAAGGATTGATTTATTCATGGTCTGGAAAATTGGAAAGTTTGTTATTCTTGGAAAACCCTTAATTTGTTAAACTAGTATGTACAGAAATTTTTTTTTGGATGCTTTATTGGAGAAATATCTAGTAGGAAATCTTTTATAGGGTCTAGTATGCTTTAGTGGAATAGTTTTAGTTTACAACTAGATATCATGATTATTTCAAGATTAGCTTTTCAGAAGTAGGAGAGTGAGATTATGCGGCGGTCCACTGAACTAAATAACATTTCCTAAAAGACTCATCTTATATTATATTATTCCCTCATTTTTTAAGTTATGCTTGAAATGAAATTCCAATTTTCTACAAGTTAGGTTAATGAAAATTTTTCTAAAGAGAATGCCCCAGCGAAATCAAAGGAACATGATCACAACCTCAATGTCTACGATCTCAACTATGATTCTGCTTTCAATCCCTACAAACTTTTATGAGTTTTATCTCAGTATTGATCTCTATCCTGTTAAAGGCCTGATGCATAACCCATGTTAACAGAGTACTGATTTTTGTACACTTGTCCGGAATAGATCGCTGGTAGAGGGAGAGAGGGAGACACAGGATTGAGGCTCCCTAGCTTCTCATTTATTTCTATTTGGGAAAGAGGAGTACTTATCTAACTCCTCTCTCCTCTCTTCGATGTCTGTTTTCTTACTACATCACAAAGAACAGACATGTTCCCCTTGCCAGTCAAGGCATCCGCATCTGGCCCTGGTCTTGTGTGCAGTTGGCAGATTATGTTGCTTATCAAGGAATCTTGAAGCATGACCATTGCCTTGTCTTCTTGTGTACCGGTTTGTACAAATGCATGCATGCTTTTAGTAAACATGTGAATATCAACTATACCTTAATCCTTTACTTTTAATTACAACACACCAGTACTGTTCCTTTTGCAACTGATTTCTTTTCAACTAGTAAGTAGTAATACTGGTGCATCATGCACATCGTATCCTATGCATTCAAGTATTTGCATCATGCACATCATTAATAAGTTTGACCTAGCTGGATATTGCCGCATTCTAGCATGCCCTCTCTCTCTCTTTCTATATATATATATATATATATATATATATATATATATATATATATATATATATATATATATATATATATATATAGAGAGAGAGAGAGAGAGAGAGAGGGCTGTTACAGTGAGCTGTGAGCTGCCGCCCGGGAAAGTGAGCTGTCGGTATTTTGACCCCCCAAGAAGTTATGAAATTTGATAAAATTTGGTGAGGTTGTTGCCTAGGATAAAATGATCATCATCACCAATTTTCATCAAATTCCAAAACTTCTAGGGGGTCAAATGGTCGAAGCAATTTCTGCCGTCCGCAGTCACCGTTAAAATCTGCAGATTTTGCTTCGACCATTTGACCCCCCCTAGAAGTTTTGAAATTTTATGAAAATTGGTGAGGATGATCATCTTATCCTAGGCAACGTCACCAAATTTCATCAAATTCCATAACTTCTTGGGGGGTCAAAAAATACCCGCAGCTCACTTTCCCCCACCGACAGCTCACTGTAACAGCCCTCTCTCTCTCACTCACTCTCTCTCTCTCTCTCTCTCTCTCTCTATATATATATATATATATATATATATATATATATATATGGGTAGCGATCCAGTGAGATATGAGATACCTTGTGAAAAACCTATCTAGAGGTTTTAGAATTTGATTAAAATTGGTGGGCATGCTCTCTATGGCAAGTTGATCATCCTCACAAAAAATCATCAAATTCAAAAACCTCTAAGGGCATCAAATGTTAGAAGATTTATTGACCGTCTATTAAAACCAATAATTTGAATTATGTATTTGATGCCTCAAGAGGTTTTAGAATTTGATGATTTTTTGTGAGGATGATCAACTTGCCATAGAGAGCATGCCCACCAATTTTCATCAAATTCTAAAACCTCTAGATAGGTTTTTCACAAGGTATTATATATAGAGGGCATGCTAGAATGCGGCAAGTGGTACGTGCGGCACCGCACGTCAGCCATCTGATGCACCGTTGCGTATATGCGATGCACGCAACGAATGTATCAGACAGTTGTGGTGCGGTGCCGCACGTACCGCATTTTAGCATACCTCTATTTATATATGTGTGTGTGTGTGTGTGCGCGCGCGCGCGTGTGCTAAATGTTCATGCACATCTATTTCTTTTATAGGTTAAACAAGCTGATGAACTTGAGAACATACTTGCTAAAAAATTTCTTAGATTTTTATCAATGAGAGCAGAGGCATTCCAGGTTCTGAGAAGAAAGCCAGTGCAGGTATCCTTTGTATACTTGCCCAATTGCGCCATAATACAACCTTTGATTCAATTTGTTTTCCTTGTAGTAAGCTTTGCAATATTCTTTTGTGTAAAAGTTTTGGTGCCCTTTTAAAGTCATCTATCATAGAGTTTGTGAGACTGTGCGACATATCTTGCTCATTCTGGCTACTAAGTAAAAATCAGGAACAAAAAAATTCATCTAAATGTGCAGATAATAAATATAAAACCTGAAGATCTTTCTGCATCACCATTTTGAGCTATAAAACACATGTTTCCTTCATTTCAAAAGAGAAGTGTGGAGATTTTCATATTTGTGCTAAGCACATGCTATATATATCTAATGATTCTAATCTTGTAAACCAACATAAACCTGCATCAATTTTAAATCTTCTCGACCTTGGCAATCAAATATCAACAAGCATAACCTTATTCCTTGCTGTATAACATATATTAAGCCAACGTAGAATAAAAAGAGAACTTGGGAGAGATAAGTGGCAAATGAATCACATGCTTGTCAAAAGCCAAAACAATCGAAATGAGCTTTGGGATAGGTTTTCTGGTAAACTAGCCTTATTTTATTTGCTGCAAACGAACCTGTTCAGACCCACTGGTGAGCAGTGAATGTGTCCATCAGATTGAGGGCTTGAACTGCATCAGCTTTTAGCTTGTAACGAAACTCTTCCGGATGAAGTTTACTTGCATGAACTGCATCTACCTGGTATTAGGTAGATCCTAAACCATGAAATAACTCAAATACTCAAAATTCTTGAGATCTGAATGTCTTTGTGTGAATGTACCTTTTATTCATTGATTATTTTGCAGCTCTTATATAAGTTTGACAGTTAATCTTCAATTTTCCTGTAAAAATAATCTCCCTCTTAAGATGGACCCTCACTATAGCAGCTCATATATATACTTTGAAATGGCAAGGGCATAAACTTAGTACTTGACTATATCAACTTTTACTTGATGTCATACTTAGTCCACATGATCCGCAAAAGTGTTTATCCACATATTCATTGATCATTGATTCATTATACTCTCTGAAGGAAGTGTAGTTGAGTTGCCACAAGTGTTCTCAAGAGGAAAATTGCTTATTTTAACGTATGAGATCACACCTTGAGCCAAAGCAAGATTTCATTGCTTGGGCTATTCACCAGTGACACCATAGTGACAGCATCTTGGTTGATGAACTCTCATCATTAATCCTTTTTATTATTTTTAAAAAATATGAAGCTTTTATTGCAATGATTATGATTATATTTTGAATGGGTTATTATCCATTTATTTAATGATCCTTGAACTCATACATTGCCTTTAACTTGCCTGATTCAGAACCCTAAAAGCAATAAATAATACTTTTGACTTTCTTGCTTGTTACACTTAATTACTCATATTTGTGTTTGCTAGTGTATTTTGATTCAATATGCTTAATAAACATATGTATACGGTATACCTATCACATGTTTTGTTATGCATGTTTTTTAGTGTTGACCTCTGGATATTGCCTTAATATTAATAAGTTTGACCTAGCTGGGGATTGTCAGGGATGTAGCAGTACCTGCGGCAAGATCAATAGAAAAAAACCTGCTTCAATAGGGGGAAAAAAGAAAACCATATAGACCAACTCTCAGTTCTTTTCATGATGATGAGGTTGTTCAATCATAAAAACAATTGACAAAAATTTTCTGATCGGCTATCAAGCTGGTGTCAACTCTCTAAGCTTGTCGAAAACCTGACCAAGACAACTTGGGACAAGGGAGCAATGCTAGAGACCGAAAATGGATATCTTAATTGACTGTTCACTTTTTTAAAACTCCATATTGCCCTATTCTTTAAACATTCTTTTTTAATTCTGAACATATCATTTTACACAAATTCTTTAAAATATTATGTACCCAAGTAACTTTTAATTAATATAATAGAATTTTATAAAATTGGTATTGTCGAAAAGGTCTCGACGATATCTATATAATGAGATTGATATTGAATAGTATTGATGTCCACTTTAAAAATATACATATAATAAGATTATTATATATTTTTATTTAAAAATCAAGTGAACATTAATCCGAAAACATGAGATAATTTATGGGTTTTTTTTTTGTTTATTTGGGTGTCCTAGTAATTTGTGGGGTGCAAATAGCAACACCCTATGTTTTATATTATAATTTAAGTGTAAAGATAAAGGGAAAAAAGGAGGGGAGGGGACAAAATTAGAGACCGCTGGTTGGAGTCATGGATCTCTTGATCACTAAATTGTGGAGATTCCAATGTCTTGATCTCTTAATTTAGAGATCTAGGTTGGAGTTGCTCTAAGAAACCTACAAGGCCAGTTGGTGAATAGGGAGATTTATATTTTCGGTTACACAGAACAAGGGAGGGATACTTGTATTCTTTTTCTACCTTTAATCAACTCATTTGCTTGTATTTTAGATGCACTCCATTAGACATCTATGATTTATTCATTTTATTGTCTAATTATTGTCAAACATTCTCTTGAGTTCCTCCCTTGACATCTGGACCTATCCTAGACGAATCTAACTACCTGAATATTTACTGATTGTATCTTGGTTCCCTTTAAGATTGTTACTTCTTTGTTTTTGCTTGCCTCCAATTTCACAATGCATGATAGTGAACTAAGTGAACTCCACAACTGCAGTTACATGAGGATGTTAGTAATGTAGTCCGCATAATGCATGAAGTATCTAATCATAGTTGTTGCGTGAACTTTATCGTGCAATTTCTTGGATGGCATACAAGAAGGAAATTACACGAATTTCTTGTGTTTATTTTCCAGGGTTATGATATCAGCTTTCTCATAACAAACTATCATTGCGAGGAAATGCACAAGCATAAGCTTATAGACTTTATCGTGCAATTTATGGAGGCAAGATTCCCTCTTTTCTCAGTAATTCAATTTACTAAATTAGCTTCTATAGTAATCCTCTACTGCAAGAGAATAAGTGTTCAAAGAAATAGTCTTTCTTTATGTTCGTTACTTTAGAAGGGTAGCATAATTGTTGAAATGCTGGTAGGGATATAATTGTCTGACTCATGGGCTTCCTTTGACAAGCATACCAGCAATTACTCGGAGCAAAAGGAAAAAGGGGCACATTCTAGTCTCCAATAGACCCTTAGTAGTGATGAAAAATATTGTTGGGTGCTGTTTTTACAAAGTGTCCTACTAAAAGTTAGCACTTCAGTCATGTACATGACTAGTTTAATGGCCACGTCCTATCATAATTGGATTTAGTATTCATCCAAACCCGAATTGATTCGGATTTTGGCCGATCCGAACCCCCAAACTCGGATTATGCCACCGAATCAGGTTTGATTTTGATTATGCTTATATCGTCGTTTTATTAGTTTGAATGATCTCCCTCATGGGATAGTGATGAAATTAACCAAGCCCGAGAAGGTTCCAAGCCCGAGAATGTAGCTTTTTATTGCTTAACAGCATATTATTTGTTTTGTCGTCCCCATAACGGAAGCTACAGACGACACAAAATTTTATAATGGATAGTTACATATTTTATTATTCAGGTCCGGTTCGTCCATTTGTTAGATGATAGGGATTGGTATTGTTTGGAATGTGAAAGCCATGGTAGAACTAGCAATTGTTCTGTATAATCAAATGATTAGCCGGGGTGGCAGGACTAACATCAGTGTCACCTTCTGCTTGATTGTGAAGATCCATCAGACTGAAACTATGAACCCAAGCATCGTACCATGCTTCACTCTGGCATGTGTATGTATATTTTATTTTATTTTTCACATTTTTTCTGGCCTCATGATGCAGGACATCGACAAGGAGATCAGTGAGCTAAAACTCTCGGTGAACACACGAGGCCGTCTAGTAGCTACGGAGTTTTTGAAGCAGTTCATTTAAGGTGATGCTGGAACCGTATTGTCCTGCTTGACCTACAGGTACATGATCCATTTTTGATCAAGCTGCTAGCAAAAATTGTGTTGCACTGTTTTGAGAACATGAAAATATCTCGGGACAGCCCCACAAATTAATCGTAAATAGAACCCCCCCTCCCAATTTGTGGGGCCATGTCCGAATACCATACAGTAATGGGGGTGTTAAGTAAAAAAATCCTAAATTTCCATCATGGTACTACATATTTTGATTAGTTGCACAATGTTATTGATCTCCAATGTTGTATGATGTAGGGCATTGAAATGGTGATTTTAAAGTTATCTGAAGTGACGTTGGAACTCTGGCCAACAAGATGCTGAAACTCGAGGTGGATTTGAAGGATTTCTCCGGTGAGATCAGTGTTTGGCCTTGGCCATTGCCAGTCTTGTTGAAACATGCCTACGGCGCCCCGCCTGATGTTGCATGTGTTTCTTGAGTTGTGAACTTGCTTTGTTGCTTGCCATACAGTCACTAAAAACCCTAAGACTTCTTTTCCTGTGAATTGAAATTCCTAGGTAATGGGAAAGCCCCCATAAAGCCATGGAGTACCTGGGGATTTACACAACTTCCTGCATCTGTTTTTGTATACAGGTACAAAGCGCACCGTGAGGATCGAGGAGTTATAGGGTGATTTGCTGACCACTTTTTTTTTTTTTGAGAAATGAAATCATACCTAAAATCCCACAAAAGTGGCCTTTCATTTCCCAGGGAATAAGGGGGGAAAAAAAGTTGGGTTAATTTCGGTGTATAGTAACCTGCACTTGTAGCTGTTGATTGTACTACAGTTTAACAAGTTCAGCAAAAATGAGAGCCCTGGTACACTAGAAAGTACAATAGATATGAGAATGTCGAGTTAGAATCGCCAGGGATCGAAGAGGCTTCAATGAAGTGTGGAGCAAGCCCCTAACCTCTGCATCCGCTGGCGACCGAATAGAGATGGGAATAGCTCCTGCTCTGAGAAAGTTCCCCGATGACTGCGAAGCCCGCCCCCGCTTTGTCAGTCCCTCTCGAGACCGCTCCATCAAAGTTTTAACTTCGAAATGCCGACAACGGGTGCTTCATTGGGTCAAAACCAAGCAGCTCGAGGCCACTGTCAGCATACTTCCACTCCGCAAGGCGGAGCATCAAGACCACCACATTGGCGGAAGAGCCACCACAGGGCTCAAACGAAGAACAGCATCAGCATCCTGACGGTAAGGATGGAACCGCAACAGCACCCCCGATCCATGGTAAGGATGGAACCGCAACAGCACCCCCGATCCGCTGTCAAGCCATCAGCCACCGCAACGAGTCAAACCGGGAGCCACCACACCTAGTAGAGGAGACCTTGAGACCCATAGAAGCCGGGAACCACCACACTGGGCTGGCTGGGTCCAGATCCGCCACACCGGCTGCACCAATAAGGAGCCGCCACCCTGACCCGGGCAGGGCTGCCAAACTGAGCAGAAGGTACACAACCCATGGGAGAGATGAACACCAAAATCGGCCGATGGTGTCCGAGACGGAGGCCGGGCTATACACACCAAAACTCTACATAGATGGGGAGAGGGGGGGGGGTAGAGAGAGAGAGAGAGAGAGAGAGAGAGAGAGAGAAACACCAAAATCTATATAGTTAAGACTTCTAACTCTACTACAACCAAAACACCAACTAGAAAAACCTATAGAGTTCGCGACGAGGGCATCGACAGTCTGTTCTTCAATTGCTTGTACGGAAAAAACAAAAACAAGGGTCGATCAAGAAACTCATGCATACTTGACATGAGAAAGATTCAATGTAGGGGCCACTTACAATATATTATTACATCTCATCATGTCTGATGAGATCTCATCATATGTTTTTAGAAGATACCCATCTCATCATGAGCAGACACTACACAGGATCTGCCCCTCTCAATCATGGGGGGGGAGGGAAAACTATGCAAATCAAGAGTTTAAAATCTGTAGTAATTACATCCCGGAGGCGGCTTTCGATGCTTCTTTGAGTGCCTTCATGATCCCGTCCGACCTGATTCCATCGCTGGTATAGGCAATGAGGGGGCTCTCCCCCGGAACAATGTCTTCCTTCTGATAGCTCCCCGCTGTTCTCAGCAGCTCCTCCGAACCTTTCTCCACGATCCCTCTCATGATCAGCGTCTTGTGGGTTCCCGATATGAGCTCTTCATGGTCCGTATCCCCCCTCTCCCCGAGGATTGCGTACATGTTCACGACGTTCAGACCCCAGCGGACGAAGAGGTACCTTCATGACCCAGAAGAGATGGGAGTGTTAGCATTGTTTAACAAGTTTGTGAGGTAAGGCACTTTTAGATTACTTAACATTAATGGAAACGGAAGTTGTTAGAGAAGACATGAAAAACTTTCATTGACAACATATATAGCCCTAAACAGAAATGAATGGCAAAAAAGAACTAATAAAGCCGACCCCATATAAATGGAACATGGCTTGATGGTTCTGGTTCCGGTAATCGACATGACTAATTAGAGCAGGATTTATCAAGGTTTCAGCACATTATATGATCAACACTCAACCAGATGCCATCCCTTTGTCATTTGTTGTAAAATTAAATGCGTATGGAAATAAAGCCAACCTTAATGATTTTGCTAATGCAATGAGGAACATCGCTCCAAGATTCCATTGGACATTGGGAAAGAGTCCATATGTACAAGGCAAAGATTGATGATGCAGGACTAAGAATCAATAAAAATATGCTCGAATCATGGCAAAGATAAGAATGAATATGGAGGATAAACTTAGCGGAGACGTGATGGTGAATTCCTGAGACAGCAAACGATACATGAAAGAGATTCACACGGAGAGGAAGGTACAAAACAACAAAGGGACTCATATTCAGGACCGGGGTGCCATCAGCAATTTGGACAGCAGCAGGTGCCCTATGGGGTGCTGTCAGAAAAGTGTCTGCCAGCAGGGTGACCATGGAGATAGAAGAAGGCTTGGGATTTTAATTCATTTCGTGCTGCTGTCGTGAAAAGGTGGCGGGCGGATCTTTTGTATGGGAAAAAGAGACCACAGGGCTTCTTCACATGCGATCAGAGCGGAGGGATGCGTGCAGCTCTTCGTCTGCGGAACAAAGGGAACCAATGGATATGGCTTGCGGTTAGGGAAAGAGAGGAAGAGAGAGAAACCAACGGAGGGATGTTGCGAGGGATACCGCGGATGTTTCGTTCTTCACACAGGAAAACTTGGAGAGGATTCTGAGATGCTTCTTCCTGTGAGGAAGATGTGAGGGTTATCAAACTTGATTCAATTGCAATAAAAGACTTGGGAGATAGAGAGAGCGGAGAAGGAACCCTAGAATCACCACTAGGAGTTTGACGGCATCACCACTAACAAGACGCTTACACAAGCAGACTCGATCTTCATTCATTAACTAAAAGAGAGAGCTTTGGGGTCTATTTATAGACCTCCAAGCCTTACACAAACGTATTATTCCTATAACGTGTGGACTTATGACTCCTAAACCAGTAAAAAAATCCTTATATCGTGGATTTTTACATATCCTGAAATTACTAATAAAAAGGACTCCCAAAATAAATAGCATGAAAAGATAACTGGGGCCATCTGAATGGGCCCTCGCATCTGGGCTGAACTGGTTCATCATAATCAGTGCACGGAAATCTGCTCTGCATGAATTGATATAGGTATTGCATTCAAAAGGACTTAGATTTTCTGCCAAGAACAAAATTTAAATTTTAAATATCATTTTTATCTTTCATGGATGAAAAGAATCATACCTCAATGCTTGAGACCGAGACGCTAGTAGAGGAATAACCTGCAACCGTGTAGAATTCCTACAGTACATGAGATGGCAGCGGAGTCCACGCATCCTAAGTTTCTGGCGTAGCTCATCCACTTGCCTTGCCTGCAATATTCACTCAAAATCTGTTAAGGCACTAGTTCTAACAAGCACTTTATGCTGATGATACACAACAGAATTAACTATATAACACCTTGGTCAGATCATTAATCAAGAAGGAGATGCAGTGAGGATTGCTCGATTTCACATCTTCCTCGATTACGCTCAAGGGGCCACCTCCTTGACCGCTCTGAGAATTCATCAACTTCATTAAAGTCCTCTTCACGCCTTCATAACCCCAACGATACTCGATGTGCGTGGCATAGTCCGGATCGGCACAGAACTTTCCCTCCGCATCCATGCACTGCCAAGTGCCTGGGTAGTACACTTCGCTCCCACTACTGCAAATCAGAGCATCGAAATCAGTGGCTTGAATCTTCCCCCATTTCAGTAGCTCCAGCGTCTCGGACACGGGCATAGCAGTCGACAAAGCAAACCCTGAAATCCTCGACATCTGGGAGTCTGATCGTATCGCCCTAAAGACCTCCTGTATCACTTGCAACATCTTCTTCTGGGGACTTCCCTTATCATCATAGCAATCGAGAGCGATCACAAATAACCTCCGCCGTCTCCGAAGTAGAGGGTACTTGTGACCCGAGACCTCGGTCTGCTTGCTGCTGTTATCTGAAACATTTGATTCAGGCACCTGCTTCTTGATCTTGCTCAGGATCCGCTTCACTTGATCTTGTAACTCGGGGTCGCCCTTTTCTGCTGCCACTTTTTCCAACTCGACCGGATCGTACTCTAAGGAGCCATTAAGGGAGCTCCTCTCGCCATCGGCCGACAGCCTGAGAGACGACTCCTGCACATCCTTCAGGGAGTCTCCTAGCGACTCCTCAACGATCATATCATCTGTTGGAGTGTCCGTCTGCCACTGTGGGTGCCTCATTCGGCAGGCAGCCACTCTCGTCAAGTAAGTCCTGCAGTGCTCGGGCCATGAGAAGAGATGGATGTTCCGCCACCCGTTTTTCCTGCATTCGGACCATAGGTTCTTGTCTGCAACAAGCTTCAGCAGTGCGTCGGCTATCGCTTTCTGATTATGTGGGTCGACAAGCAACCCGTTGTTCAGTGCCTAAAGCATTTGAGCAATACAAATGTTGAATTATTCCTCTTATTGGCACACAATTTGGCTAGTCTTCTACACTAATAACATTTTCATCTGTCCGAAAAAAGAGTAGCAACTATGTTTACCCGATGAATGTCGACAGGACCTCCATTTTTTGTAGCAACCATTGGAAGCCCATGCGCGGCTGCCTACAATATTTCCATACAAGTTCTTTAGCCTGGCCATCTATAGGCAACGGAGTCTTAATCGGGTTTAGTATAGAAGAAACTAACCTCAATTAGAGTAAGACCGAAAGGCTCAACCAGGGCGGGATTTATGAAGACCCCCTGCCAGAGAAACCAATCAAGCTCAGCCAAGCAACATCATCAGGAATTTGAGAAGCTAAAAAAGAAAGAAAAAAACCCATTAAAACCTTGGTTTTTCCTGCAAGCCTGTAGATCTCCGGAACATCAGACTGCTTGTGATGCTTTGGGTAAGCCACAAGCCCATACAGGTCATACTTGTCGATCAGCTTCAAAACTGTAGTGAGGACGCTGGCATTACCAGAAGACATCTGATCTATGTCGTCCCGGTTCCCCATTATCAACGTCTGAATGGTTGAATTATCTTAGAGTAAGCATAATGGTTAGAAGAAATCAAGAAACTGCATTAATATGCTCAAGAATAATGCTGTCAAGAAAAGGGACCATCTCCTATATAAGGCTATAATATTGCATGACTTGATCTATTTAACCATGAAATCAGATTGTGAAAGTATAATGTGGCATTTCGAAGGTCGACCACTGATAATGCGGAAATGGGCCAGAGATATGTGTAGTGATAGGGAGTTGGTCTTGAAAATCCCTATTTGGGCTAATTTTCCTAATCTAGAGGAGGATTGGACTGAACCCATGCTTAGTCGGCTGGGGAGTGTGTTTGGCACTCCCATTTATATGGATCAAGAAACAGCTAGAGAAACTAGAGCACAGTTTGCACGGATCTGCGCCTCAACGCATTTCGGGGAGATAAATGTCGAGGGCTTGCTTCCTAGCCGAGTTCAAGCGAGAAACGACATGGGCGAGTTTCTTTCTTGGCAGCCGGTTACGTATGATTGGATCCCGACTCGTTGGAAGTCATGTAAAACCTTTCAGCACAGTGGTGATGTTTGTACCAAACATCCTAAAGTGGTCCATACTCGGGCTACTCAATCTTGACAAGCCTAAAGCATTTCCCGAATCCCAGTTTGTGCGGAATTTCTCCCACGAGAGTAAGCCAACCTCATTCAAAGGAAAGGAGACCCTTGAAGAAGGGTGGCAGAATATCAGAAGGGCACATCCTTCCCAGTCGATGCAGCCCTCTGCGAACACGGTACGGCAGTCTGGATCTAGATTTGAAGTGTTGGGGGATGCTTTGGCCGAAAGGGTCCGTGATGGGCTTGAATTTGATGCGGAGGGCGGTGATGTTTCTGCAACTGTTGGTGTCATTGCAGTGGAAGCTACTACTTCTGATGTTACGCTTCCTGATGTTGCTGTTGGAGCTGTTGTTACGCCAGTGGGTGATGGCAAAGCTAATGCTATTGGCAGTGCTGATGCTGATGTTACGCATGCAGTTGTTTCCTAAGATAGGGCTGAAGTTGAAATTGTTGGTGCAGTTGGTGAAGCGAATGAGGATGCTGTTGGGGGTGTAGGTGTTGGGGTTGATGAAGTTGCTGTTTCAGAGGTTCCGGAGATAGGTGAGGACGAGGTTACACTAGAGGATCAGGCTGTTGTGGTTACAGCTATAGTTACCAAGTCGGAAGTCGGGAAAAAATCGGCTAGGAGAGAAGTCGGAAAAATTGAGAAAAAGTCGAAAAGATCGGGAAAGAGTCGGAAAACAAACGGTAGAATTTTAGAACATATTAATATATAGATGTTACAATAGGTTTTTTGAGCAATACATGACGGGATTAAAGCACAATAAATCGGGAATAAAATGCATAAATCGGGATTAAAACGTGAAAATCATGAATTTTTCATAAAATCGAGATTTTTGTAAAAAATCGAGAAAGAGACGTGTACATAACGTTAAATGAATAAGTTGTGTTTTAATCGAGATTTATTCAAAATATCGGAGTTTTTGGTAATAGAGGTTACAGCAGTGACCGATGTATTGCAGACTGTTGGCAAAGGTGTTGTGGGCGGTACAATTGTTGTGGCCGACAGAGAAGTACAGTTGGTCAACGCGAACAATTTCGATAAGGGCTTTAACCTCGGTGCGGTTGTCCCTGCAAGGGTTGTGCCAGAGCCACGTCGCAGCCCTCGCCTGGCAAACCTTGGGACAAATTCGATCGAAGTTAGGGCTGCGCTTCGAGCCAAATCTCGTGCTCTTGAATCAAGCGGGTGCAACCACCCTCCCCGTCCAAAGCATGGTTCTCTGATCTCGAATCTTCGGGAACAATTATCCACGTCCGACGGTGCAGCGTCGAACCAACCTCTGAATTCGATGGAGGACAACACACTTCTCAGTTTAGTTTCAGCTATAGGGTTCTCTATCGAAGGAGGGAGTTCAAAGTCTTTTTTAGATTAGATTCGTGAGCTAGAGAGGTCGAGTGCTTTAGAGTCTTGAGACCTTGGTGTTTTTGCTTTTATTGGGACCTTTCAGGCTTTCTAGATATATCGCCTTGGTCGGGTTTCCAACAATTGTATCCTTTGCCTTTGGCCATAAGTTAATTTTTCTTCTTATTTTAATAAACCAGTAGGGGTCTAGGCCGAACCCCTCCTCTATCTCAGAGAGGGATTTCTCAAAAAAAAAAAAAGTATAACCTTACCAAAAATTGCTTTGCAAAATCATAGAGACAATATTATGGATACAAAGGTTAAACTACATCTTGAAATAAAGGGTAAATTACACATAGACCCCCCCATAGTTTGACCGATTATCACTTTCACCACTTCATGTTTAAAACCCTGCAAATGCCATTGCCACCCTAAGTTTGAAAACATTTCAAAAACATCCCCTATGAAGGGGCATTTTCACCCCCTCATAGGGGATGTTGTACAAGGAATCAAAACTACAGGAGGGCATTTGTAGAGTTTTAAAGATGAGGGGGTGAAAGTGATAATCGGTCAAACTACATGGGGTCTATGTGTAATTTACCCTGAAATAAATTTGTAGCAGAGTTGCAACATTAGTTGTCATCCACATGTATTGATGAATAGATATAGTCATGATGGCAAAAAGAACAAAAAATAGCATTAATATTTAGTTATTTATTGAGCCCGCCTTCACATCTATTAGCTAGTGCCTACGCACAAAAACAGCCCGAGAGTATTTATATCAAATTCTATATAATGACACAATCCAATGGTTTAACATCAAAATTTCTTTTTCTTATTTAACCTCGTACATCTGAAAATTTTCAAACATAAATCATAAGATCAAAGAATAATACTCGAGAATAACTCCTTACAAGATTTGCAAGCTCTCTTAACGGACGGCATTCTCCAAAGGCTTTCAAGAGGGTAGTGATGTTCTTTTTGGGATCAGGTCTTGACAAGGCCAAGATCATAGGCTTGTGAGGATTTGTGAAGAAACGCATCACCTGAGACGACAGCTCCTTCAAGTTAGAAGGAACACTGATGTATTCGTCGGCTAATTGGGATCAATTCATAAGTGATTTACTTACTTCAGGCCAAATGGGTGGGACTGACCTAGGAGAAGCCCCATCTGAACCTATAATTGCTGCCAGATCTCCATCAGCTTCGCCTGCGTCTTCCTGGCCTACGACATTGCTGAAATCCATACCAGGAGGAATAACCTGCAAATATCATGGGATTAATTGGTGCTTGTGTATGTGTCCATGTAGGGAGCTTGACTCCATGTTCTCTGTTTTTGAATACTAATAAAGAAAGTATTATTGATTATACAAAAATCACATGACATGAATCCATACCTACTTATTCAAACTTCAAATACCACTTTTAGGTTGTATATAACCAGCGGTGTGGTAATAAGCAAACCCTTACAATTTGCAAGTGACTGGAAGAAGTTGATATGCGGTCCAAACCGGCTATTGGTCATCTTTTATCCCTAATCTGTTGGTGAAAGCCAAGTAACAAATCTTGGTCTAGAGTTTTTGCCACGGCATAAATTCTTAGCTGATTTCATGCATTTTGATTTTTTTTTTTTGGGTTTTGTTCAGAAAATCTCAAAATAAAAATTAAAAAATACCATGGAGAAATTTGAATATAAAGAGAACTTATATTCCAAACTTAAATATAATGTATGTTTTAAGCATCGACTATGATATGTACAAAATGTATATGATTTTATCAGAAACATATTGGGATAACAAAATAGACTCATATACGGCTATCAGATTTCTGTTATTTTCCACAAAATCTAGCAAACATTTAGGAGATATTCAAAGAACCTAGAGAGACTAAAAAAATTGCAAGAGCCAAGTTTTTCCTAGAGTCATAGGCTAAGTATAGACATAAAAACATGATATTGTATGGATCTCACTGCGATGAGCTCCAATAAAGTTCCATTTGCAACTAATTTGACTAACTTGATGCTTGCATTCATGGTCTAGCAAATAAGTTCATGTCGATTTCTGCACATGTTTCTCCTTCCTATGGAACTTAACATTTCAGAACGTTTAAGCGGCCGCACTTACCACCATCCTCGGCATATAACGTCCATGACAGTTGACCCCCCGCCTTGCACGAGCTCTCAACACCTTCTCAAGCTTGACATCAAAGCCATCATACAAACCCCACTGCTCCTCAATCTCTTGCTTTGTGCTTGTAATCACGAGTTCAGCGGCATCCAAGGACAGCTCTTCAGCTTCTATGCGCCTCATTATTTTATAGGTAGCATTGATATCCTCCTTAGACTGTCGTCCCTGCTTAAGAAGCTGGTCCAGTTTGTTCCTCCCCAGGGAGTGGCCCGTAAGAACCATGGGAACATTTAGGGCACCCGAAAGAAGGGCGGCACTATCTCCAGCATCTGCATAATGTCCATGTATCACATAAGGCCAAACCGGATGCCCTCCACCGATCTGTTCTCCCAACACCTTTGACATATTAAGGATGTGGCCTAATGCTCCATCGACGAACTCTTGGATGTAAGGCCACACCAATTCTTTGTGCAGATACTTGTCCCTCGGACCGAAAGGTATGCGTACAATGTAAGCTCCGGCGCTCTCTCCAACATCATTCCCGTCTCCATCGTATGAACCCGAGGTTAACATCTCTGTGGGCTCTCCATAGCTCCAGTCCACGTCATGGGATGATACCTGACGAGTGAATAGATCCACTCGGTATACCCCCGGCATCATTGAAAGTGCTCGAGCGAGTTCCACGACGTACTTAACCTGAATAACGGATGCAGAATAGAACTATGTCAGATGAGATCATTCGTACGATCTTTGTAATTGTTTGAATGAAATGATAACCACCTGACCGCCTGTATCTGAATCACGGCCTAGCTCCATGTTTTCCCCACGGACTAGACCATGCAAACTGGAGAAGAAAAAATTACAGGAAGTGTTTAATTTCCAAGATAATCAAGTTTATACAAAGGGTACAATAGATAGCATTTGATAAAGAGTTAACCTAACTGTAAATGAATGAGTTGACATCAAAACCTTGCATGTTAAAATATAAATGTACTAAGAAGTGATTTCTACAAGTCCCCAAGTGACTAAAATCATGTGGTAATTTAGTCTAATTTGAAGAGAACAGACACATTAAAATATGGAAGAAGATATTGTGACTACTTGGCTGCTGTGCTTGTTAAGGCTTAACCATCTAACTTGGTGAAAATTACAATTGCTTAAGTTCAAAAACCATGTAATAAGAATTATTTTCCCACTTAAAAACCCTTTTCAATAGACACTAGTTATCTTTTTTTTGGTCAAGCTTTCCAATTTAAGTTGAGTAGGGATAAACCCTACTTGCTTTATGCTGAAATGTAAAGTTTGATTGTGAGTTGTCTATACCAAATATTGAAGTAGGCATTCATGTTTGTCTACAATTAGAACGCCATTTTCTAATCATAGTAAAGTCATCAGTCCTAAAAGTAATCCTTCAAAATGACATAAATTTTATTGCTTCTGTGCTAGTCAAAATCAGATGCAGCTTTGCCAAAAATAACAATCAATCCCAAACATCCCTTTTGAATTCGATCTTCCATGGTTCCACCTAGTAGCCAAATGCAGTCATCCGCATCTACTTCATTCACCTCTTCAATCACTTGATTGTGCATTTTAGATGTTGATCTTTCAGGGCTCTCTCTCCACCATTCATCAGTTTCTCCTATCCAGTTACAAATGCTGCAAAGCCTGCAATACACTTGGAACTCTCTTTTCAAGTTTTGCACTGACTATTTTTCAAGCTGCAGTGGCCTTCAAACAGTAGAATGAACTCGTATAATGATGACACTGTACCAAACACTGAGCACCACATGGAATAGGGATCTGCTACTTGAAGAGCTTCCAATATCTTTCTTCCCTACTCTGATGATTGCTATATGTATACCACGGTTGTCATATGACGTCATAATTGCCAATATCTTTTTAAGTGCTTCGATGCAGTATCAGCGAGTGGAATATACACAATTGCTTGAAGAGTATAACCCTCTATTTATCAAATAAAGAAGATAAGCCAGAGTTGCATAAGATTTATACTTTAAGGGCGTATTTGTATTCAAAATGGTAAAGTGACGTTAAGTGCTTTTGAGTGAAATTTTTAAAATACGTACTCTAAATCAACTGAGAAGAGAAAGAACTGAGGAAGGAAGAATTATTGTCTTAAAAAGGTTTACCTAATCCAAACATATTCTCAGAAGATTATTATCTTAGTTTCACTCAAATGCAATTCACTTCACTTTACAGTTTTGAATACAAACACGCCCTAAGTCATGAAGGTAGCTAAGTAGATTATAACACCACACTATGAAAGGGCACCAACATGACAAGTGTTACAAAGAAACATGTACCTGATGAGGACAATGTAGAGTTTCTTCCCCTTGTTATCATCAGACCAGACTTGGAGATCGGAGAAGTTCCTCTGAATTTTCTTCCGTGGTGTGTCACTCTGAACCATCTCCCCTACCGTGTCACCCTTTTCTCCCTCAGAAAGGTCTTCTGACATGTCCTCTGTCGCATCCCTCCGTCCCTGTTCCCGCTCCCACCTCCGGTTCGCCACTCTTTGAAGATCATCCCATTCCAACTGCACAGTGACCCATGGAAAAAATATTCAATTTTTCTAGGTTCATTCCTAAAAGTAGTAGAAAAATATCATGATCAATGAAGTAGAATACTCATTCAGAAACATAACACATGCATTAAGCCTTTTATGCCTTAAGAGGAGGGAAATAATGTAGTATATGGAACAAATAAAATATTTGATCACAACAGTAAGCCTTTAATCCTTTGCTTTTGTGACAAGCCCTAGTGAAAGGGAAAGAGAGAGAGATGGCTAGTATTTGGGGAGAGAATGGAATGAATCTTTCATTAGGCCAATATAAGGGCAATACATGTGACTAATGTGAGTCCTCTGTACACTAAGTGTATGTATATACATGAATACATTTTAACACCCCCCCCCCCCCTCAAACTCAAGATGGATCATGCACCAAGAGTTTGACAATCAAAGACCAAAAGCGTGGTGGAGGATGTGACTTCGTGAAGAAGTCTGTGATCTGCTCTGCTGAGAGAACGAAGGGTAGTGAGATCGTCATGACCTCATACTGCTATAGGACGAAGTGATAGTAAATCTCAATGTGCTTTGTCCACTCATGAAAAACCGGGTTGCTAGCAATTTGAATAGCACTCCGGTTATCACAGTGAAGTGGAGTAGGCCCAGAGAAAGCAACACCGAGATCACTGAGGAGACGTCGAAGGTGAACTGCCTCCTTAGTCATGGAGGCCATGGCCCTGTACTCAGCCTCAATGCTGGAAAGAGACACCATTTTTTTGCTTCTTGATGCGCCAGGATATCAGAGAATCGCCAAGAAACAAAAAGTAACCAGTGGTGGAACGGCGTGTAGTCGGATCTCCAGCCTAGTCTGCATCTGAGTAGGCTCGAAGGCTGAGAGAGGAAGACAATGACAAAAACAAGGAGCGAGTAACTATCCCTCTGAGGTACCGGAGGATCCGAAGAAGAGAACCGTAGTGAACTGAGCATAGAGCTGCAATAAACTGACTGACAATGCTGACAGCATGTGCAGTATCAGGCGAGTGATGCAGAGGTGACAAGCTGTCCCACAATCTGTCTGTACCGAGTGGGATCTGAAAGAGGAACTTCATCTGTAGGACGTAGCTTCGAGTGAAGCTCAAGAGGGGTATCTACTGTGCGGGTATCGGAGAGGGCAACACGACTAAGGAAGTCAGAAAGGCACTTCTGCTGAGAGAGCAGAATGCCATCCGCACTGTATGCAACCTCAAGACAGAGAAAGTAGCAAAGAGTACCCAAATCTTTCATTTGAAACTGGCTTCTCAGGTGCTGCTGAAAACAAGTAATCGTAGCAGTCATCCCCAGTGATGATCATGTCGTCCATGTATAACAGTAGGATTGCCCGGCCCTGTGGAGACGACCTCATAAACAAAGAGTGGTCCTGACTGCACTCTGAGTAACCAAACTCCCTGACAGCACGACGGAATCGCTCAAACCAAGCGCAAGGAGCTTGCTTGAGCCCATAAATGACTCAACGAAGTCGACACACGTGCTGAGGAGGAACGCGAAGACCGGAAGGACGATCCATATAAACAGTCTCAGACACGTCACCATGAAGAAAAGCATTCTTCACATCCATTTGAAGAAGGGGCCAACGACAAACGGCTGCAATAGCCAGAAGAACTCGAACGGTAGTCATCTGAACCACCGGAGCAAAGACTTCGTAGTCAACACCATACTCCTGAGTAAAGCCACGGGCCACTACCCGAGCCTTATGTCGCTCAATGGATCCATTAGGTCGATGATTGACCTTATAGATCCACTTGCGGCTGACAAGCTCAACGCCAGAGGAAAGTGGGATAACATCCCAGGTCTGAGTCTGCTGAAAGGCCTGGAACTCCTCATCCATGATCTGATGCTACTGAGGAAACTGGACTGCCTCAGAGTAGGACCGGGGTTCCTAATATGCGTGCACAGTAGGCAAAGCCAAAGCAGTCAGGAGGCAAAGTATCGTGGCTAAAGCGGTCACGTGGATGGCGATGGCACTGAGGGTAGCGAGGCGGGCACGGATCCACAACAGGTGATGACGGAAAAGGCACAGTAGATGAAGGACCAAGAGCAAACTCAAAAGCAGGAGAGCCGACATCCTTCGATGAAAAAAGAAACTGAGACACAGGAGCAGTCCGACGAGAGTAGACCTGAGGAAAGAGCGAGACAACCCGAGAAGGAAAGAGAGGCACGAACGTAGAGGAGGAAACCCTAGAGGAGTCCCCTGAAGAAGCTGGGCAAATAACCGGCAAAGAAACAGGTGGAGTCGGTGGTGAGGAAGGAGCCGGTGGGGACTCAGGTGTCAAGGATAGAGGAGAAGAAACCTCTAGGAAGGTGAGATCTTGAGCCTCAGAAGAGTAGTAGGGCATATTCTCGACAAAGGAGACATGTCGAGAGATACGCAAGCGACGAGCAACTGGGTCATAACAGTGGTATCCCTTGTGCGCAGTGCTGATCCCAAGAAGGATGCACTTAACTGCCTGAGCAGACAGCTTCGTGCGCTCATAGATTGGAAGAAGAACAAAACATGTGCACCCAAACGTGCAAAGAGGGCTGTAATCAGGAGTGGTAGAGTGGAGGTGCTCATGAGGAGACAAGTCATCCGGAAGAACTGATGAAGGAGTGATGTTAATAAGCTGAACTGAGGTCAAAAGAGCCTCAGCCCAGAAGCACCGAGGGACAGAACCGAAAAGGAAGAGAGCACGAGTAGTCGCAAGAATATGGTGATGCTTTCTCTCAGCAACGCCATTCTGCTCGTAGATGTGACTGAGGACACTAGTGCTGAAAAATCGTCCCATGGGACTGAATAAGACTGCGCATAGCGGTAGATAGATACTCAAGGGCACAATCAAATCGAAAAATCTTGATGCGTCGACTGAACTGCGTATGAATCATGGATATGAAATCCTGATGGGCTTGGAGGATATCCGAGCAACGACGAAGCAAGTAGACCCACGTGTAGTGACTATAAGCATCCACAAAGGAGACATAATATAAATACTCATTCATAGAGGGAAGAGGAGAAGGTCCCCAAATATCAGAGTGAACAAGATCAAAGGAGCAAAGCTTTGAGACGTACTAGAGGAAAAGGGAAGGGCTACAGCTTTTGCAAGCTTGCAGTAAGTACAAGTAGACAGAGGCAGAAAATGACCACGACTGAGAGCCCCAGAAAGAAATAACCTCAAGCTGTGGTTCCGAAGCATGACCCAAGCGCCTGTGCCACAGATCGACATAAGGAGAAGCAGCCCCACAGAACCCAGAGGAAGACGAAGTCGAAGAGTGAAGAAATTCCATTTGGTACAGCCCGCTTATCCTACGATCTGCTCCAATTTGTCGACAGTACATAGATCCTGCACAGAACAAGCGAAGGGTATAAAAGTCACAGAGCAGCCAGAATCACATAGAGCACTAATAGAAATAAGGTGCATGTGCAGTGCGGGAGTGCGAAGCACATAGGGTAAGAAGAGGCGGCCAGTGGAATCTGAGGATGTAGTAATGGATCCAAACTGCGAGATGGCTAAACGAGAGCCATCCGCAGTGTCGATCGGTGGGATATGCAATGCCTGCTGGCAAGCAGTGAGCGGAGAGATATCCAGAGTCATGTGGTGTGAGGCTCCCGAGTCCAGTATCCAAACATCAGAGCTCCCAGGTGAGGCTAATAGGGACTCCATCTGTAGTGCTGAGAGAGCTGACACACTGGAAGAGCGAGGAGTGGTAGACTGCTGAGAGTCGAAACTGAGCTATATCCTCGTGAAGTGACTGAAAATTCAAAGCAGTGATTGGTCGCTCACATTTCCGTTCGTAGTGAGGCAGACGTGAGACTGTAGCATCAGGTGGAGGGGCCACGCCCAGAATTCCCTGAAGACTGACTGGGAGAGAGGAGACCCTGAAGGTGATGTCGTAGGAGGGCACAATCGACGAAATCGATGGGGTCATCATCTCTGAGAATGAGGACATCAGGGTATAGATCAACAAGCGGCCGGATCGGGATCAGGCTCGAGAGCGGGGATAATCACTGAATCAAAGGCGACCACAGTTGTGGGATGACTGCTAGGTGCGAACAGGCAGCAACTGTGTGGCTCAGAGAAGACAATGACTGCAAGACGACTGTGAGATGAAGAGGAGGTGACTGATCAAGCTGATCGGGAGAGAGTGCTCAAGCCGGAGGTGCATATCTGGAAGACCTTGATCTGAAGAGGGCTTCGATCTCGCTGTCGGAGCTTAGAGAGAGAAAGAGGGCTCGTCGCATCCTATAAAGATCTCACAGATCTTAACGCCAAGAGAAGGCTTTGTCGCCAATGTGGATGAAGATCTTGATCTCGCGTCTTCGTAGTGATCTCGTCGGATCGCAGAGCGAGGAGATCTCACCGGACAAGAGAGGAGGCTGGAGAGGAAGACATCAGTCGGATCGGGCATGTCGGGGTTGTAGTAGCCGATCGAATTTGAGGCAGACGGATTTGCGCGCGTCGAAGTTGCAGGAGCTGGAGATCGCAACAGCCAGCAGGATATGGAGGCTGGCGCCGGAGTTGAACGGATTTGGCCGAAGGAAAGAACTGCGGGAGATCGAGCGACGACATGCTGAATTACCAGATCCGGGAGGATGATATCACGAGTGCTGCACTGACGGTGAGGAGGATCTCGCGAGCGATGTGCGAGGGACGCGAGGTGTGGGGCTGTGGGACGCGCGGGGCGCGAGTCTTGCAAGACGCACGAGGCAGTGATGGGTTGCATACACGCGAGGCTTCAAGGGGATCGGACTGCGAGGGATGAGGGATGCGCAGGGCGATGGGTTGCGGATGACCCACGGATCGATGGAGACAAGGGAGCCGTTTGACGATACCGGCGATCAACCTTGCTCTGATTCCATGTGACAAACCTAGTGAAAGGGAAAGAGAGAGAGATGGCTAGGGTTTGGGGAAATAATGGAATCTCTCATTAGGCCAATAAGCCAATATAAGGGCAATACATGTGAGTCCTCTATACACTGAGTGTATGTATATACATGAATACATCATAACAGCTTTGTTCAAGTACTAACATTGAAGGTGCAATACATGCTTGTACCTATATACAATGTGAATTACAAACTTTAGAAGTCTTCGAGCTCATAATCCCCTCACTGAGACTGATCATCTCCAAAATTATGACACCCAATTTCATAATTGATTCTCTATTTAGGGGGAAAAAGAGCAAACTCTGCTTTCATTGTCAAGACAAACATTTTTATGATTTTTTTTACTAACATCAGAGAGCGATTTACCCACTACTACTAAAGTAGATGATAAATAAAGGACACCATTACTTTCCATCTGATTGTTTGGAGAGAATACTCTGTATTGATGATATCATTACACTAGCAATACGTCTCCTTGTAAAGGGAGAGAACGCACACCATTACAATACTATAGACCATACGAAACTAAAGTAAGACTATATGTAATACCCCCCTCAAGCTGATGTAGAGTATAAACCAATATCAATTAGCTTAAAATGAAAAATACAAAATACAAACGAAAGGAAAAATACTCTACATCAGCGAATGAACCGAACCGAAGCTCTGCGAATAAACCGAGGAGAAGCCGGAGAGAGAGGTTTGCGGAGAAGGCTGTTAGGGCCAATGAGGAGCAACGTCGCATGCACATGCAAGGCAGAGTATGTTATCTAGAAGAGATCAAATCTCGGCATAGACGATGGAGGAATTGCGGTGGAGGAAGTAGAGGCTCACTGGGGCAATGCCATAGAAGATAGCCCAGATCTCGGCAGAGGAGGTGTCTGCCTCTGATTGGAGACAGAATAGGGAAGAAGATGAGAGCCTGAAATCTCCTAATCTCGACAGAGAAAATGTTACCATAAGAAGAAACCGAGCTGCATGAGAAGAAGCCGAGCCGCGTGAGAGGAACCACGCCGCGTGAGAAGTAACCAACAGAAGTTCGCACCCGGAGAGGACACATATTTGATGGGATCGGGCCACTAAAAAACTAACCGGGCATGAGCCGACCACCTCTACCCCGACGTCCTCAACGAATATGATCCATGATCCACCGCGAATGATCCAAATCAGAAAGAGAGGAACTTGTGGGAGGAAACTACGACCATCGTACGGTTTTCTACCAACAGTCGAGAGATTTTCGGTGTCCTGTAGTGTCCTGAACTGTTACGTAGACATTGTTGAATGTAGAGAGTAGACTAGAGAGAAGAGTTGACACAATATGTGGCGACGAAATTCAGCCAAAGCCTACATCTCCGTACAGTAAGACTCAACCATGAATCCACTAATTCTGAGAAAAGTAGAGCTACTCTTGATAAGTGAGAGCTTATACAAGTAACAGAAGGTGAAGTGGGTTAGACTAGAGTTTGGTCCCCCAAAAAACTCTCTGAGCTTTGAACAAACAGAAAATTGATCTGGGAATAATGAATTCTGGTCTGGAGTATGTGTCAACCCTCCTATTTATAGAGGTTTGGAGGGTGACTGGGTTGTCCCAGGGTCCCCAGGCAGGGTTGGTGGGCCCTGCTGTCGTCGTCGTGGGCCCCAGGCAGAGATGGGGGATCCCACAGTTATCGTGGGCCATAAGCAAGGTTTGGGGGTCCCACTGTTGTCATCATGGGCCCAAGGCAGGCTTAAGAGGTCCCACAGTCGTCGTGGGTCCTAGACAGGGCTAGGGGGTCCTATGTCGTCAACTCGTCATCGTGGGCCCCAGGCAGGATTGGGGCGTCCCACAGTCATCGTGGGGCCTAGGTAGGGCTGGGGGATCCCTCTGTTGTCATTATGGGCCCCAGGCAGGGCTAGGGGATCCTATAATTGTCGTAGGCCCCAGATAGAGCGGGGTGGTCACACTATCATCGTGGGCGCATGAGTTTCTTGGCTAGATTTTGCACCCACAAAACTCAGTGTCAAAATTTATTTTAGAGATCAAAGGAGGAAGGGCATCATCATTGGTCACTGGAGGAAGGGGAGGGTTGACTGAAGTCGAGTCATGCCCATGCTCCACACCGGCCGACGGGATCATGGAAAAGGTCATGTCATGCGCTCGAGATCCAACGAGAGAGAAGGTCAGGCTGTGCAGGGATCACTCTTGATATCTGACTGAGAGATGGCCACTGGATGCGCGGTGCTGAGGCCGCAAGAAACAGCCAACCTCTACGTAAAGAAAAAGTCGCCTTGGTCGATAGAGATTATGTCGTCGGTTGATGCCAGCGTCGGAGAGGAAGAATGCATCTGGACCGCGGGCAAAGACACGAAGATGAGGACCACAATGACCATCTTGCTAATCTGTAACGGACTGAGGGAGATCGTGAAATAATCATCGCATGAGAACATGAAAGCAAATTGATCCAGAATAGAGGAAGCTTCGCGAGCCATTAGATAAGAACATCTCTTGACTGCCTGCTTCCCCACGATGGCTAGCCCACCTCAAACTCCCTGATCGCCCATGCGATGGCCATCGACCGCGGCCCTAACTCCGCCTTGTACAGCGCTATGGTGCCCAGCCCTGCGACAATGGTGCTCAGGACCCAGTCGTTCCCCGTCACAATGGTAATCCCGCTGTCTATCTCGACGAATACTAGACATAGGACACCCAGTGAGTTTCCCATCCTCTAGCGGAACTGGTCAGATAAGTTCAGGACTCAGTAGAGGCAGATCGCCGGACTCGGTGGTCCGCAGGCTAGAGACTGATCCCCTGGTGGCCCCGAAGAAGGTGCCAGATAGAGAGCCGGCGTCGACATAGAAACTAAGGTTATGAACCCATGAGCAGTTCTTGGCAATGGCTTCCTCGTAGAAATGACTTCCGTCATCTCCAGTGAAGATGGAGGAGAGGTCTTCCATCTGTGATCACAGCACTACGTGTGAAGGTGGTGGTGTCACAGAGGACAAAGATGTGAGACTCCGAACTCGAACACCAGCAGTGGTCAAACTCCATGTGCAATGGAAAATCGCGATGGTGAGATGAGCGGTCGATCTCCATGCTCGACTCACGGCTGCAATGGCGGATTGAGATGGATCACAACCAATTGCATGCGGAAGCGATCACACAAAGAGATGATCGCAAGAGAAGAGAAAAATGACAACAGATAGAATAGAAAATTATTTTATATTCTTGGCCTCCTCGAGGTCATTGGCAGCAACCGAGGCGGCCGAGGCCGGGGTTGAGAGCTCCGAAACCCTAGGCTCAAGCAAACCTGCTCTGATACATGTAACGCGAGAGAGAGAAAGACTAGGGTCTGGTGAGAATACTCTCTAGTCTCTGTATAGTTGATATCATTACACTAGAATCACCTCTCCGTATATAGGGAGAGAACGCACACCATTACAATACCATAGATCATATGGGACTAAAGTAAGACTACATATGATATTCAGTATACGATTTATTAAAAAATTGATACATATATTTTACAATCACATCCTATATTCATAATAATTCACAACATTTATAATATCAAAATTAGTATGTACTTTCTTTGCCTCAAGTTGAAGTAAAAAGAATAAAAAAACCTCTTGCATCAGCTACTCAATAAGAAACTAATAAGATAGTTAAAAATTAAATAATGTAAGTTAGAATTTGTTTCAGATATTGTCCGATCCTTCTCCCATTGGATAGAAAGATAACAAACACACTCAAATCAAAAAACAGATAGGAAAGCACCTCAAAACCAAAACCAACTACAATCCATTAACACGTTCATCTCTTCCACACCGAATTCTTCATCAAGGACAAAATGATCACAAGCAAACATATATAAACAAACAAACAAAGAAATAATATAAAATCTAACATTAATTCTATTGTGCCACATTTTCCTAATAAAAGCAAGTTTCTTACACAGATATCTATTATTCTGAACAATTTTCGAATTTCACATAATAAAGGATTGGGAAAATGTTATCCAAAAAAGGAAAATAATAGATTATAAGAGCTGAAATAAACTCAAATATTTCATAAAAATGTCATCTTTATATAATCAAAGAGTGTTTCTTTTCACCAATGAAATGGGATTTCAAGATAAAAAAAAAGGGGAATTGAAACTACAAGGAAAAAAAAAAATTGGAGTAGATTGGAGGTATCCAAATAGGGCATCATTCATCCATTGCTTTGTTCCATCTCCATTGATCTTAGCCTTTAAAATGGAAACCCAGCATCAAACGAGCAGGAACAGATTCGAGAACAAAACCAAATCCCATATATACAAGGAGCGACCCCAATCAAAAGATGACGAACCTGCTTCTTCTTGCGGGCGAGGTGCCAGATTCGCCAGCACATGTTCTCGAGGCGGGAGCTGCGCTCCCGGGTGTTCCGGGTGGCCACCACCTTGATCCACGTCCGGTAAATATCCGTCTCGTCCACCCCCGTCACCACCTCCTCCACGAAGTACCGCGTTGGGTTGAAGTGCCCGCCATCGCCGGCCACCCCGGCAGCCGCAGCCGCCGCAGATTCCTCCCCGGCGGCCATCGCCGCCGTGCCGCTATCCAGTATCGCCTCCAGGTACCCATTGATCCACTCGTTTCCCGCCATCGGTGGCGGCGGCGGTTTTCTTCCGCTCCCACCGTGAGGTGAGAATTGCGCTACAAAACCGCAGAGCAGTAACGATATAATGCAGAGGGAGGAGTTTGAGGTGGGGAAGGGAAGGCGCTTGGAGAGAGACACGTGGCAGATGTGGGGGCAGAGATGGCACACGCGTCCGTTGGCGAGGACTTCAGATCTTCTCCAGTCGGTCGGTGGGCCCGTGTGTATCACAACCGCACGATGACAAGCGACCAGAAAGTGAATCGTACTCCAGCTGACTGCATGCGGTCGTGATGTGCGTTGGGCCCACCGACGGGGGCCGACCGACTGGAGGAGTTCCGAACTCGCTGGCGAGGCATCCCGGCGGGTCGCACGTGAGGAAGGGCCCCCCAGGTTTCTATTACGGCTTTCAATGTGCCCGTTTCCCCATGCTGAACAATACGGTTAAGAAAAATATAAAAAATCCAGAATGAGTAAAAAAAAAAACAGAATAAAGTTGGGGAAGCTCATAATTTAGAGAAAAAAATTTAACGACCGGAATTACGATCTGCTAGTGGCATTGCGCCACATACCCCACATAAAGTGTAAGAAAGTAATTTAAAAGGACTCAAGAGGTAATTTTTATTTGGGTTAGTGACTCGAGGGTCATAATTTTGTGGGTTAATGTGTGAGAGGTCCCTGACAACATAACCATCCCGTGAATAGGACATCTTAAAATTTCATTTAGCCTAAGGTCCATTTTTTTTTTGGTAAACCCGAAACTACCTCTCGGTTTCTTCTCCCATCTCTCCCGAGCAGCTTCGGTAGCAGCGACTGCAACAGAGGCAGCGGCCAGCAGCTCCGGCTTCGGTGGCGTTTGTGGGTGCAAAATTTGGCCAAGCCCTAAGGTGGGACCATCAGCCATGCTTGGGGGTCCACAAAGATGACGGTGGAACCCACCAGCCCTACCTAGGGGTTCATAGTGGCGGCAGTGGGACCCGCTAGCCCTTCCTGACGGTCCGAAGAGGCGATAGTGGGACCCACTAACTCCCGTTTGGAGCCCGAGGCGGCCACAGGAACTGTCTTGGGACCCGAATATTTTCAAAACCCTATAAATAGCAGACTCGACGAATGTTCCAGATCGATCTTTTATTCCTAAATCAAACTTTCGAAATCCAGAGCTTAGTCATCCCTCTCTACTGTACCCTTCGAAGACAGACAAGTGACACTCAGCTTGTCGAGGTCACCACATTTCAGAGATAGTGAATTAAGATTGTGCCTTACCGCACGAAGACGTAGGCTTCAGCTGAACTCCAATACCAGACCCTTGTCTACTTTTCTCTCTACTCCTTACTCTCTCATCTACATCAAAGTTCATGTCAATAGATCAAAGATCGAATTGATTGATTGTTAGGTGGAGTCTTCGGCCGGCATGAGGATCATCCTCCACAGCGTTCGGTTCGGGATTTGATTGAGGACCCTAGGTCTAGGGTTCATTCCATAGCCTGTAGATCTTAGGGTTAGGGACCTAGGATTAGGTTTAGCTTCTGTTCGGTTTGGCGGCGGTGACATTCGGTGTTCGATTTTCTTCCGCTCCCACTGTGAGGTATGTGAGAATTGCGCTACAAAACCGCAGAGGCAGCAATAACAATATAATGCAGAGGGAGGAGTTTGAGGTGGGGAAGGGAAGGCGCTTGGAGAGAGACATGTGGCAAATGTGGGGGGCATAGATGGCACACACGTCATTGGCGAGGCGCTCCAGCGAGTCACACGTGTGGAAGGGCCCCCTAGGTTTCTGTTGCGGCTTTCAAGGGTGCCCATTTCCCAAGTGGGTCTATTGGCACACCAAATATTCCTTTTCACACACCAAATACTCTTCACACACCACCCCATTTTAAAAATTTATATATTTGCTCGCTGCACACCTTAAATTTTAAAGAAATCCTAAGCTACCATTCTTCTTCAAATTACTCCACACACACACACCCACCCACCCACCCCTAACACCATATCTCCTCCATCAACCACTCCGACAAGGTCTTATTTGTCCCTCCCCAGCTCATCTCCTCCCCGAGCTCCCTCGTTCAGACGTCATAGGTTCCTCCTCCCATCGATTTTTTCCTCGTCGACGTTCAAACCTTACGTTCGGCCGACTAAAGCCTAACATTATACAATACGTTCAGCCGACCATAGTCGAACATGGTAAATACATTCGACCGTCCAAACATAGTACAATATGTTTAGCCGTGGTCGGCCGAATGTACTATACAATGTTCGGCTCTAGTCGGCCGAATATGTCTCGAAAAAAAAATAATAAATAAAGAAGAATATTTTCGACATTTTACTTGGTGGTTATTTTGTAATTAAAAAAAACCTTCAAATGGTGTTTGGAGAGCTAATATTGTGTGCCAACAGCAGCGCTCCCGTTTCCCCATGCTGAGCAATCGATTGCAGGTGTGAGATACTAGCAAGTAATACGGTTAAGAAAAATATAAAATCCAGAATTAAGTGAGGAAGATAAAAAACAGATTAAAGTTGGGAAAGCTCATAATTTAGAGAAAAACTTGATGGTCGGAATTACAACAGGCCAGTGGTATTGCGCCACATACCCCACATAAGGGGTAAGGCGGTAATATCGATCGTAGGGTGCGAGGGGTTGGTACCTACGTGCAGACCAGTAGTGTAACTTTGACAAACTATGTGAGATAGGCCCCTAATATGCAGTTACAAGTGTCCTACTATTTATTTCTCACACTTAAATATTTCACGTCTATGTCAAGGTCTATGTGATCCATTTAATTTTAAAGCCCTTAACTTAGTCCAGCCATCGACATCTATTAGTTCTATCACTTTGGACGGTTCCGGACCGTTGAGATATACAAGCTACCGAGAGAAACCCAGGGGGCTCCCATCATAAAGGCTGAGAGATCAAATGGGTGGGGACAGATGTCGTTGACTGGACCCTGAATAACGACGATTCCGTGGTTCAAGATGATTATTTTAAATCATTTGATTTAATTTTCAAAGATTACACAGCTACATGTATGTCTATATCTATGAGGTCTTAATCTTTCAGAACCTTTTCTCGGACCACCAAGCTTTCATAGATTGCTTGGCCCTAAGACAGTAAGACCACTTATTAAGTCTTACAAGACTCTAGTAAGTATTATAAAACCTCTCTTAAACTCTACACCTCATGTTATATTGGTCCCTTAAAACTTTTTTTTTTTATTCAACAATTTGAACCTTGAACTATGCTCCATATGCATTAGGCCCCTCCACCTACTTTTATTTCAAAAATACCCTTGTCAATTTCCAATAAGACTCAAATTACTTTCAAAATCATTTGACTCTTATTTGAAATTGACAAAGATATTTTTTGGGATAAAAGTTCGGCGGAGGGGGCTAAATGTGAGAACGATTTTGTTCCAACCTCTTTAAGGTTGGAGCATCCCGCTCTCTCATTGGCCCATCTTGAGGGTTTTTAGTCATTTCACCATGATAAATAGAAACAGTATGAAATGGCAAACATATCCTTGGAATGGACCTATGAGAGAGAGTGGGATGCTCCAACCTCTTTAAGGAGGTTGGAACAAAATCGTACTCGGCCAAACATGGATAGAGCGTAGTTCGGGGTTCAAATAGTTCTCAGGAAAAAAAAAAGTGAGGTACCAAATATGACATGAGGCGTATAGTTAGGGGTGGCAATGGGTCGTGTCGGGTCGGGTTCGTGTCGTGTCTAGTTTTAGATCCGACTCGACCCGACCTAACCCGATAGACCCGCTGATCCTATATATTAGGGTATCGGATTGCGGGTAGATCCGACCAGACACGACTCATTGAATTTTAAACGGATCTTCCCGGGTCTACCGTGTCTAGACCCTAAACCCGGACCCAACCCGTTTATTAAAAGGGTCTATCGTGTCGATCCGTTTACGACCCAAACCTGTTTAGCCCTCACCCAGACCCACTAACTTCGTGTCGGGTCTGCCGTGTTGGGTCCAAAATTGCCAGCCCTATGTATAGTTCAGGAAAGGTTTTTGTAATTTTATTTTAAATACAAAATAAAAACCCAACCCTCGGACCGGATTATAGAATCATGGTCCTATAAGCTTATTGGGTCCGGTTTGGATCTTTGAAGCTAGATGTAGTGCTTCTTCTCCACCACCACCTTGTCTTTTCTACCGAATCCACGCAACCCGACAAGAAAAAGATTTGGAAGTGTAGCCTAATGGGCATAAATGCGTGCCCTAATCCCACTCTATATTTGTTTAGGATCCATTTCGGATCTCAGGCCGATGTCGACTCGGATCCAAATATCCTTTAGAAAAGATAAATAAATAAATTAGAGGTATTATTCAACACAGATGCCTGACTGGTTGGGGGGGGGGGGGGGGGGGGGGGGGAGGGGGGGACCCGTCCTACAAGAATGCAACCCGAGAGGTTTCAGTTCAAAGGTTGCAGGGGCATATCGGGAAACAAATATCTGTCCTTGTTCCACAGTGGTGAGCTTTCCAAGGATGATGGTGGTGGCAGATTGGGAATAATGTGACCGTAGCCTGGATGGTCCACTGCTCTTATCTTTCCTTTGTCGACAGAATGAAAGATTGCAGAGTTTTGTCGAATACTGTTGATCTTACTCTGTTATTGACCTCGCAGAATTAACGAATATCGAATTAGGATTTATTTTATGATTTGTGTCACTAATCATAAATCAAAGAGGAATGCTATTCGGTCCGAAGGTTTTTTCGATTTTGCCGGCCCGATTGACATGGCAGCGTGCAACTGGTGGCTGGAACTCACTAGCGACATTTAAGTCTTTTACGCCACTAGTCGCACACTATCACGTCAATCGGGCTGAGCGGAATCGAAAAAACCTTCGGGCTGAATAGCATTGCACGAAATCAAATTACTTGAGATGTGGGGTTTATTTATAGCAAGTTGTTCTAAAGAGGCAATGGGCTGCTAAGGCCGCTCCTATCGAGCCTTAGGAGCTCCCCGCAAAAAAAACCAGCCTTTGACTGACTCCCAATGGCTAACATGACTCCGATGTGGCGCTTGGAGCTCCCAGTGCTTCGCCATGGTTAGGAAAGGGCTAGGAGCTCCCAGCGAGAGGTGCCCACATATTTTTTTTTTACAATTCAGCCCTTCTTTATTGATATTTTTATAATTCTTATATGTACAATTCAACCCTTTTGCTTTTTTACTGTTTCTATTAGTTTTAGGGGGGGTGCAGTAAAAAAACCCTGAGAGTTCCTTATTAGATATGTGGCCGAGTGGGACAACCTTAGGAGCTCCCAGCGCTAGGAGGCCATTGGAGATGCTCTAATACGGGCAAAAAAATCTTTCAATGAACTCGAACTGAGGGCAAAAAAAATCATTCAATGAACCCAAATTGGGGCTCGAATTGGAGTATTTTTGAACAAGGCCTATGATTTGACTAGATGTCATCCAGTGTGCAATGCACTTGCCAAACACTAAGTGTGCCACCATGTCAAATGGCCATTAAAGTGGCTGGATTGCTAGCCTTCCATACATGATCATAAAATGATAAGTGCACCCATTTCCCCCTCCATTTGGGAAGAGAGAGAGAGAGAGAGAGAGAGAGAGAGAGAGAGAGAGAGAGAGAGAGAGAGAGAGAGAGAGAGAGAGAATCCCCCTCTTTTTGATGGTTATGTATGTGGCAACAATCCATCACCCCCACTTCCTTGTGACCACCATCAACCAATCTATATCCTGGTGAAGGAACCCAACCCCCTGTCCACTTTGCCTTAAATATGGGGGGGTGCCCCTCCCCCCACATGTACATGTTAACCCTCTGGGATCTTGCAATTGGGCAGGAGCTGCATGATTTCATGTGGTGTGGGCCACCACACCACTGGTGGTGACAATGCAGGGGGGGAGGGGGGGGGGGGGTGCACTCTGGGACAAAAAGCTTACAGTGAGAGCTTTGGCTTTCTCTCATCCATGGAGTGACACATGCCCACTTGAGTTGGGAGCAATTCTCACACACTTTGCCAAACTCTGGTGAGGTCTATTCAATGCCCTCCACTCAATGTGCAAGTGATTGGAGGTCTCTGAGCTGTTTGTTATCTGCAAATTGTTCATTCCTCATCGGATCAGGAATATCTCTCAGGATCTTCAGAGTTCTATAATAGACCACAGCAGATATTCAATAGGAACCTTTAAAAAATTGTCTATTCTGTATTTGTGTGTGTGTGTGTGTGTGTGTGTGCGTGTGAGAGAGAGAGAGAGAGAGAGAGAGAGAGAGAGAGAGAGAGAGAGAGAGAGGATATCCTTGGAGGGGTTAGAAATATCAAGATTTAAACAGGTTCTTTCAAGTGTTAGTAGTTACATTAAGAATCTTATGTTTGGCATTGCAGCTTCAAATCAGCCTAGTAGTGTACATAAGAAATAAGTAGGGATGGCAATGGGACGGGGCGAGCCTATCCCAAGCCCGTCCTGTTAAGGAATACGTGCCAAACCCGTCTCAGGCTTGGAGGAAAAATCTCAACCCCATACCAATTATATTAGCCAAAATCCAAATCCGTCATGCCCCAATTATGTTTGGACGGGACAAATCGAAGCAAATCAGATCAGATTTGAACTAAAAGACAAACAACGAATGCAGTAGGAACTAAATTCATTTTAAGTAAAAAATAGACAATTTCTATACTTCTTCTTTAAAAATATATTCACGGAAAGAAACTTATGGGCTATGGCAAGTACAAGTGTACAACTAATACTAATGCATATGTTTTTGAGAAATCCCTCTCCGAAATGTGGGGGGGTTCGGCCTAGACCCCTACCGGTTTATTAAAATCAAGAAGAAATACATCTAATGCCAAAAGGCATTGGGTATACTAGCTGGAGACTCGACCAAGGTGGTCTATCTAGAAGCCCGAAAGGCCCAATTCAAAGCAAAACACCAAGGTCTTAAGACTCTGAAGCACTTGACCTCTCTAGCTCACGGATCTGATCAAGAAAGGACTTCAAACTCCCTCCTTCGATAGAGAACCCCATAGCTGAAGCTAAACCAAGAAGTGTGCTGTCCTCCATCAAGTTCAGAGATAGGTTCGACGCCGCACCGTCGAACGTTGATAATTGATCCCAAAGATTCGAAACCAGAAAATCTCCATGCTTTGATCGAGAAGGGCGGATGCGCGCGCTTGATTCAAGAGCTCGAGATTGGGCTCGAAGTGCAGCTCTAACTTCGATCGGATCTGTCCCAAGATTTGCCAGGCGGGGGCTGCGACGAGGCTCTGGCACAGCCCTTGCAGGGACAAGCGCACCGGGGTTAACACCACCATCATCAGCTCTAGCAGCGGGGGCTGCAATAGCAGCACCATCTGCACTAATGCATATGTTAATTGATATATGAATATGTAATCGGGTTGGGTTTGGAGCAGGATATGCTAAACTCGACCTATCCCAAACCCAATTGTGTTTTTCCAAACAATCCCAAACCCGCCCAAACCCATTTAATTATATTCCAAATCCACTCCGATAGGGGGTGCATCAGGTAACCCGCTAAACCCGTTTTTTCCCTAGAAATAGTAAGCAGATGGCGAATCCTTGGAGAGGGGTCTTCAGATAAACACTAATTGAACTTGGTTGCTGTATGAATGCGGACTTTGATCGAGATAGAAGATGGGTATCATTTAGTACATGTTTTCCAGATGCTGACGAATGCTTGAATAGACTACTTGATGATCTTGGTGGCCATCAAAGGAAAGTCACGGTTCATTGTGATACACAGTGTATTGCAATAATACTCATACAAAGCACATTGATGTTCCTATCGCTCGTTTGTTATATACGCCAACTAATATGACAGATGTATTACTGGAAACTTGTTTCTCATGGAAGGAGAAATCTGAACCTAAGTGGATCTCAAGCCCCAAAAGAGAACCAAGATTTCGATCAAGAACAAAACAATCATATATATATATATATATATATATATATATATATATATATATATATATATATATATATATATGATGTGCAACTACTCGTGGATTTAGGGTTTCTATGGGTGAGACAATATTTTTATTTTCTAGGTTTCGAGAGGGAAGTTGTGACTTGAGAGGAGGGTGTTGCACCTCTCCGGTCGATCTAGAGCTCTGCTATCCTTGCATCCATTCATTTTTCTCGATTTCTACAAATATGTGTTGGCTCTGATCGTATCAACAATTAATGAATCCTAAGATGGGCTACCACCTTAATCATTCGACATAGACAGTGTTAGTACACTGTTTAAGTTATCCTTAAGCTGGGGCACCTGTAGAGAACTGGAGGTAGCAACTTGATGAAACTGTCACTTTGTATCATAGAGATTCACATTGTAACATCCGCCCCAAACACATAAGATATTGTCCGCTTTGCCTGTGCTCACACAAGGGCTTCCCAGGGGAAATCACCCATCCTAGTACTACTCTCGCCGAGCATGCTTAACTACGGAGTTCTTACGGGATCCGTAGTTAAGCGTGCTTGGGCGAGTAGTACTAGATGGGTGACCCCCCTTGGGAAGTCCTCGTGTGAGCACGGGCAAAGCGGACAATATCTTGTATGTTTGGGACCGATTTTACAAAATAATAGTATCAGAGCCCGGTTCTCCTCGTGATTGGGGGGGGGGAGGGGGGGGAGGTCTAACTAACCCTATATGCGAATGTGTGGCCCTTAAGGGGGGTGGATTGTGACGACCAAGATCTAATAACCAAGAGCTAAGACTCCTGAGATTGTGATACCAAGATGGATGAGATGAGATGAGGTGAGGTGTCCAACGCCACTGAGTTAGTCCCACATAGCCTAGAGAGAAAAAGATCATGAGCTACTTATATAATTTTCCCTCCCAAACATAGAAGACGCATTTTAAAACCGTGCGCCACTATGAATTTCGTAAGAACTCTGTAGTTAAGCGTTCTCGGGCAAGAGTAGTACTATGATAGGTGACCCTCCTGGGAAGTCCTCGTGCAGACACGAGCAAAACAGACAATATCTTGTGTGTTGAGGCGGATGTTACACACATAGTTCTAAAGGGGACAACGGTTCCCGAACAACAGCATCAATCACCCAAGAACAGACCTTTGTAGAACAATTGATAGTGGTGTGGAAGATCCCAATTCCAATAATCTTCTTAATCATCAATATGTATCACATGTCGAACTATAAGAACGCACCATCTTTGGCATCCACTCCATTCTCTTCAATTGTAGCTACTGTTAACATCCCTTCAATGTCTCTATTGTATTAATACGTTCATGGCCGCATCTAAACATCCAAAATTATTTATGAAATGCCCTCTTTTAACCTTTAGGATTTCGATTTTGTTCTATATTTACATCTTTTTTTCTTGATCGAGATAAATATTGAACTTTGGGTTTCGTTTTGGGGCTTTAAGATTAACAGCTCCGTTATTCAGCGTTCCTTATAGGTTAAACTGTTAAATAATGGTAAATCTCCTTAATAGTCCATATACGATTTGAAGATGTCTTCTAAAAACAATGAACGGCCCAGATAAATTCCTCAAGATGAATAACCTTCTCAATAATGTGAATTCATAAATCCTATGGTCTCTTCTTGCTACAACGTTACTAGTGAACAAAGTGAAAAGCCAACAGCCAGAAGATGATTATGTGACAAGACTCTACCTAAACTTATAGCCAGGGGTGACAATGGGTCGTGTCGTGTCTCTACTTTCGGGTCGTGTCCAAAACCCCTAGACCCGGACCCGACCCGTTTAACTAATCGTGTCCTAAACCCGTACCCGACCCGCTTATAAACGGGTAGACCCGTTTACCACACGGATCTATTCAGTTGACCCGATCTGACTCGATTTGACTCAACCCGACCTGACCCGATAGACCCGCTGGTACTACATATTACAGTATCGGATTGCGGGTAGACCCGACCCGACACGACCCGTTGAATTTTAAACGGGTCTTTCCGGGTCTACCATGTCCAGACCCTAAACCCGGACCCGGCCCGTTTATTAAACGGGTCTATCGTGTCGACCCGTTTACGACCCAAACCCATTTAACCCTGACCCAGACCCGCTAACTTCGTGTCGGGTCCAAAATTGCCAGCCCTACTTATAGCCTAGACAAGATGCATCTTCTCATTTCAATCAGAAATGAAGAGATTGAGACGCACATGACAGATATTCAATGTTGTGTGAGTGCACGTGATGAGACAGATGCGTCAAATTATAAGCAGGAACATATCTATGGAACAATGAGAAATGATCCAATAAGTATGAAGGTGGTGAGCCTGATTCATCACAGCCGTCCGATCATAGTCACAAAAAACTCCAACTTTTAAAAAAGACTAGAAAGTTGAAAGAATTTTTTAATATATTAAATATATATACTGCTCTTATTTTAACTCCTGAAGGTTTTTGAATTTTTCAGTACTTTGTTGGGCTTTTTTTATCAAATTTCAACCAAGACAATTGAATCCGGAACCTGATATTTTCCCCGATTTTTATCCATTTTTATTCCGAATTTTTTTATTTTGACCAATTTTTCCCGAGCTTTACACGAGCTGAATTGTTGCCGAACCCAAACTTGGTGAATATGTGTCCGATGGCAGGCAACTAGATAGGTGACTAGCACTCAGCCCGAACTGATGACTTTAGATGCATCAGTCCCGCCACCTTACGGTACGGGACACCTTATGGAATCACGGCTCTGGGACTATCGAGATGCATGTTTTGAAATAAATAGCAGAAAAAAAACTAACAGGCACAAATACGACAACATATCAAAGGAACATTATTTATAGAAGCAAACAAGCACTTGTGAATATCAATACAACAGTGGATACCTACACCCAGAGAGCAGCACGAGGATTAGTGAGCCAAAGGATCACTACAAGTTCGAAACACCATAAAAAAACATAAAGATGTGTTCCATCTTCAATTTCTGGCACCTCAGCCCTTGAACTTCAGAAGCAGTTCAACCAACAAAACAAAACAGGAACCAAAAACTGGTGTTACTGTAAAATTTCATACCTCGAAGTCATCGGATTGCGCCACTTGATAAGATGCAGGACAGGAGAAAACCAATCCACCACCTTTTCGGTGCTGCAAGAAAATCTACCACTTCCTCCTCTCCATGGATACTCACCTCATGGTGAGACTTCATGGATAACTCACCTTCTGAGGCTCAACCTCTGAATCCTAGAGCCTGGGTTTGAAGGATTTGGTTGTCCTCCAACAAGCGGTCGTACTCAAGGAGTAGCTCTTCAGACTGTTTCTGGAGGGCAAGAACGTGTGTTTCAGCAGTCTGTGCCCTTTCCTCCTGCTCTTCAGACTCCGATTTCAGCTTCTGCAACTTTTCAGTAAGATTGGCAACTTCTTCCTGGAGGTTTCTCATCTCTTTACAGGATTTCTCTTCCTCCTCTTTCAAATGGAGTTGCTCCTTTTGAAACTTTTCAACTTCTCCATTGGAAGCACAAACTGTTTTCCTCAAACTGCTCAGTTTCCGAAGGTAGTGGTGCAAACGATCAATCACAAATGCAAGGAAAAGAGTGTAGCCTGCAAAACTATGTTCAGTATTTCAGGATAGGCCTATTTCAGCATAAAATATATATGATAGAGGCTGATAAGAGATGCCAAAAAAAAACAAACGATTAATGGGGAAAAAGGTAGATACCACTTTGTAGCAGGACTGGACCACCAATCTCTCAATAGAAGCTCATAGATACGAGGAAAGTCTCAAAGCAAGGAGCATACAGTCCTTGTACAAATTACAATAATAGATTCCAACAAATTCATTTTCTTTCTTTTCCCCTTTAAAAGCAAACAAAAGAGAGAAGGAAAACGAGAGAATGCTGTTTTGAATAAAATCAAAGATCGAGATGCTACAGAAGCACTAATTGACATTCTGAATTAATTATGTTTAATTCATTTTTCAGCAAACTCATCTCCTCATTTTCCATTTGAAACACATAGAGAAAGAATAAGACATTGTATGAAAACGATAACAGAACTGCTTCCGCTGAAGGGTAATCATGTTTTACTGTAAAATACTTGATGTTCATGGTTTGTATCACACAGTTCCCATTGATAAGGGGATACTAGGCTGAATGCTATATAGGGACTATGGATGAAAGATTTTTCAGATACAGGTAGGTAGAAATCAAGTATATGGAATGCAATTTAGCAGGATCAATACTTTAAACAAGGCACAAATCAAAACTAATGGCTTATATGTAAATGATGCATCACCCATAAATGAATGCCTTGCTAATCCAACTAAGGACGGTGACCTCCCTAACCCCTTAGGAGAGAACTACAATAAAGGGACCTTAACCTACTCGTTACTCTTTCGGTGGCTTGAGAATTCAATACTGGCAGGTTGCTCTATGCCATGCTGTTTGCTGCTTTTAAACTTATAAGATCGTGATCCAGAACCGCATTGCTACTAGTGGCGAAGAAAAAGTCTACCATCCCACCCAACCTCTCCCGAAAGGTTCAGATTCCTCTCGGAGACTACTAGTCTAGAAGAAGCATGCATAATTTTAACCATTGGGCCATGTTAAATGTAGTCTTACTAATAGTCCCATATGGACTATGGAATTGTAATGGTGTGTGTTCTCTCCCTATATAAGTAGTGCTAGTATATGATCATCAATACAAGAGAGTATACTCTCAAAACCCTAGTCTCTCTCCCTCTCTCTCGGAACATCATATCAGAGCAAGTTTGCTCAACCTAGGTTTTCAGAGTCCTCATCTCCGGCATCCGCTTGCTCGAGGAGACCGGACATAGAAAAATATTTTTTCTCCGGTCGTTCTATTTGCTAGCGTGATTGGGATTCATCCCGTTCATTGGGGGTGTGATCTCCATCGCTTCTTCTCCCAAGGTGGCCCACACGTGTGCCCCATCTTGATGCTTCTATTGTGCACTTGTGAATTCCGCTCGACAGACGACACCTCGGAGGTGAGTCTCTGCCCATGCGTGACTCTCTCCGTGAGATCCTACTTGCGAGCCACCAGAGCATGTGATCCTCTTCGCGATCTGTTTCACGCAACTTCTACCTGTGATTCGAGCCACTACCCACGTGTGATCTTTTCGCACAGTGATCTCTTCTCTCGAGGTGCCCACACATGTGTGATCTCCCCTCTGCTCTCATGTTATCACGATTTTGCAGTCGCTTGCGACCGTCCTCGACAACCTCTCCACTCTGCCCTTGCTGACCCTTGGTGCACTTTGTACATCGAGCCCGGCTACATCTTCCCCGGATGTGCTCTGCACGTTGGGTGTTCGCCGTCTTCCCCAGGTGCATTCCACATGTCGGGTCTGTCATTTTCCTCAGGTGCGCTTCGCATGTCAGGTGTTTTCTGTCTTCCCCAGGTGCGCTCCGCACGTCGGGCGACCATTGTCTCCCACGAGTGCGCTTTGCACGCTGGGCATCTGTATTCCCTGGGTGTACTCCGCATGTTGGGCATTCAATCTCTTTGTGTTATTTAAGTTGATGAAACATGGGATAGAAGAGGCACTTCAGTCTCTCTGTGTTCTCCACGAGTTGGAATAGAAAATGAGGCTATGCAATCCCTTCTTACATGGATTAGAATCCTAAACAGAGAGACTGAACGCCCGACATGTGGAGCACACCCCAGGGATTACATAAAAAAGTATGGCCTTGATGGGATTTCCCAATGGATGTAAACCACGACAGCAAAGATGCAACAATCAGTAATAAAACCAACTGATTCAATTCAAAAAGTAATGAACTGGATATCATAGTAGCTAAGCATAGAAACCCACTGATCCAATTAAAAAAAAAAAAACATATTAATAATTCAAAGATTTTTTTTTTATGTTTTTTAGATTTTTTATGCTTTTTCCTGAAGTTTTTGTGTTTTTTTTCAAAAAACAAAATGACCTTAACAAATATTGGTTCATACCGGCCGGTATGTACCGGCCAATCTGGAGCCGACCTAATACCATGATTTTGAACCTTGAAAATGATATGGAAAACTTTCATTAACAACAAACATAACCCTTAACATAAATGAGTAGTGTAGAAGGATTCATAAAGCCAATCCGAAACAAATGGGACATGGCTTGATGGCTATGATTATGCAAAGTTGGGAAGAAATCACGCAATTATTCAGAAAGTTGTGGATCCTTTTTCCAAATGAACCAGGAGTCACGAACTCTTTATTTGGTTAGTGATAAATCTTGAGCAAATAGACTTGAGATTTGTCAAAGCCATGATTTCCCTTCTTCATCCTCAACGATCCATTGTACAGTATGATGTGAATCTTTTTATTCTTATTTCTAGAAGGTTAAGTTAAATTTAGTTATAAACATAGGAAAGAAGGTGCAACATAATCAAAGTGTATGATGATGCACTAATAAGATTGGTTTACTTTTTTGGGTCTGTTACCAACGTTAGTAATTGGGGATTACACAATTTAAATAGTTATGAATTAAACTCAAATCAAAATATACAAAGAAAAATTGTGGATTCCATTGTGTCTTCTTCCTCTTTATTTCTCTGTTCTTTCTTCTCTTCTTATATATCTCCTGAAATTGCTTCTTCTTACTGCTACTTTGCTTTACCTTCTGCATAAAACCCTATCAAACAGTCATTAAACCTCCAACAGAACCTAGATTCACCTATATAGGACCTTCCTATACCTTGTTCTTTGATTTTCAGCTGAAAGTTATCCATAAAACAATATTGAAACCTCTTCAAAGTCCTCATTTCTGAAATATTCTACTTGCAGGTTTGCAAAGCAGCAAGTTATATTTTCCCTTGGAATGTATTCCAAAACCCTAGGTCATACTTAAACCAACCCAAATGGAATACCAGTAGATTGGTGTCAAAGCTCCATGGCGTATTCAATCTACAGATCGTCGCAAGCAGTAGCATGTGGTGGTTGTAGAACAAAAAGATGGAATGGTTCCCAAGTGAAATGCTACAGTTGTGTCAGGAATGTTGGGAAGGCAATAGACATGTGTGGGATTTGTAACTCCAACTGAAGACGTATAAAACTATAAATCACCTTGTGGCGATTCAATGATCAAGGATAAGGTAAAAAAATAACCCCATGGAGGAATTCAAAGATCTGACAGTCAAAGGTGACAATTGTAGAGGCAAAGAAGGAAATTGATGCACGCCACATTGTTGAAGACCAACTGGAGAAGAATTTGATTGGTCAATGATAAAGATCTTCACACTTGAATCCGATACCCCATCACTTCTGGATGATCGAACCAATCACCAAATTTACGATCCCTTTCATCTTGATGAAGCACGGATCCAAAGCACCAGATTCAATGTTTGACAGACACCACTAAAACCAGGTATCCATGGCCCATGCGGTTCGATCGTCAGAAAGGATGACATCAGATTGCATAACCACATCTTCGAATTCGAGGGTGGAAATAAAGGCCAAGACCCAATATAATCTCTTGGACAAGGTCTGTGAAGCAGAAGCGACTAATGGGATCCAAAGGTGAGATTGCGGTTATGGTTTAGATTGGGTTCTGTTTTGAACATAAATTTTAGCACATTGTAGTGCTTTCCTATTTCTTATGGAGATTTAGGCTTAGGATTGTCTCTAGCCAACAAGTGAGCCTAAAATATCTTGAAATAGAATAAAGGGCTTGCATCGAATGACACTTGAGTTGCCAAATTATCAAAGGCAGGTTAGGAATGTAAATTTTCGAAAAAGCCCATCGCACGGTTATTGCTCGTTGTGAAGAGCCATGAACCCCCTGTTTTTTAAGTGATAAATCACAAGGAAATAGTCTTCGGATTACTTTCAAGGCATCATTCCAATATTTAACCTCAATTGCCCATTGTAGGGCATGATATATTTTCTTTTTCCTTCTTTCCAATATCTTAGTTAGATTTAATTATGAATGAGCAATGTAATTAGAGACCATAATCATGAGTTAAAGAGAATGGAGAAGTTTTTGTGGATTTCAATGTGTGGAATTCTTCTTTTTCTTCATCCTCTTGTCTCTCTATTATTTCTTATCTTCTAATATTTATGTTGTAACTACGTCTTGATGCCTAAAACCCTGTCAGACTATTTAAGACTTTCTAAATTTTTCCTTTGATTTCCAGCTGAATTTGTTCTCTAAGCATAAAAACCTCTCCAAACTCCTCATAGCTGAAATATGCTGCTTGCAGAATTGTAAAACACCATAACATATTTTGCAATGGAACTTATTTCTGAAACCCATGATCACCCCTAGAGGAACTCTAATACCCAAGGTTGCACTAATTGTGATAGTACAAAGTACAAACCCCATAAGTGCTGACAAACATAAGACCAAAATCTCATGAGGTAGACTTAGGTGATGTAGGAGAACTTGTCAATGAGCACGCATAATGATAGGATCGACTGACGGAATGCAAAATGATAGGAGTAGAAATATTGGAATGATTAATAAAAAACGAGAGTTCCGTAAGTAAATGAAAAGGGAACAGCCAAATGCCTTGCTAGATTGTAACATGCACAATTTACCATAATTAACAACTGAAAATTCACCAGTCAGAATTATAGAACTGTTGGGCCACAGATGCAAACAAAAAGATTGTGCCACAAGGCCAATGTAAGTAAATATATGCATAAAAGGCTGAGAAAGAGTAAATAGAACGATAAACATAGAGACATAAAATGGCCCCGATTATAAATACCAACCAATGTTCTAAAAAGTGGGCTAGGTGGCCGCCTAGGCACTAGAAGACCCCCCACCGCCCAAGCCTAGCCTAGTCCCTAGGCAGTGCAGAAAAGCGGCCCAGGCCACTGGGTGTGGCTAGGCGGCCACCTAGGAGGGCCAAGGCGGGGCTAGGCGACCGTCTAGGTGGGCCCAGCTGCTAGAACGTGTATAGATGTTGTTCTATAGTTAGTAATCTTAAATTTATGGTTTCGATTGTACTAAAATAATAGATATTATGACATTATCTCATAATATCATGCTTGCTTTTGCTTTTGTTAACTTAGAGTTTATAGTTATATAAATGATACCTGCTCTTTAAAATAATGGTTGGGACAATCTTGAATTTTTAGCAATTTAAAAATATATATATTATATATAATATCAAAATAATAATTAAAAAATTAAAAAATCAAACGCCTAGGCGCTAGAAGGTCCCCCACCGTCCAACTAGCGCCTAGCGCTTTTTAGAACATTGATACCAACTTCATGCCCCATCCTGATCTTTTGGCCTATACAAATAAGAAGACGATGTGAATCAAATACCAAATCATTGACTTTCATGATTCCGATTGTCACAAAAGTCAAGCAGATTTGACAAAGGCATGGTTTTATATCACAGTTTTAAAATTTTCTTAGACTGGAATATTTTACCAGAAACGGCTTCAAATCGTTTGCCTATCAAAAAGCAATTTCACGTTGAAACATTATCTACCCGTTTCAGATAATTGCAAAAGAAGTCGCTCGACTTCACCTTAACATGTGCTCTCTTTTTTATGTTTACTTGCACACGGGGATTTCAACATAGAACTTTTCCCCTATTTTTCTCACTTTATGTTGATTTTTAGTTTTAATACTATAATATGTTTACTTGCTTTTGGCTTGTGATTTTTTGTTTCTCTCCTTTGTTTGTTGCCATGGCTCATTTCTCTGATGGTTTATGATTCTCTTTAAATGTTGCATTGAAAATTGGAAAACAAACGAATTAACCTACCCGTATTCTATCTTAAACAAACTTGTGCATTAAAATTGCAGTAGTTGCCACATGGAACACATATATCGACACAATTTAATCAGCCAGCAATAGTAGAACTCATACTACTGATAGAAGATGCATCGTTAGGACGTACCCATGAGCGAGGCCTCAAGAAGGTGGGTCCTCCATAGGACCTGGTCCATTGGGGTTACAGTCCCAAGCTTTGCTCCCTTGTTCTGGATCATAAGGATGTTGATGATGCTAGATATCAGGATCACTGACATGGTGCACACCAATGTCTTCACCATGGCCGGACCCTTCCCCGTTTTCAGCTGGTCTAGCCCTCTCATTGCCAGCTCTCTCAGCGGCCCAACCTTCAGCATCAGAAGCAATGCCACTGCACCCTCGGCGAAGAGCACCAGAAACAGCAGCTGAATCATCTCTCTCAACTCCAAAACAACTTGTACAGATAGTGCCTGATGAGATTTGCACAAGAAATCACCTCAATGAGGCATTGCATAGAAGAGAAATCTCGGATATTTGGGGCAACCCACTTGTTCCTTATTGATCAAATCCCAACCATTTCACAAGAAAACCATTATCTACCTGGAATTGAAAGAGCACTCTATATTCACCCACTAACCCAAAAATCAATTTTCTCCAATATGGACAATTCACTGCATGGAGATGAAGAAGGATGGGATTTCAGAAGAACCAATTTGCTCCCAACTTCGTTTTCTGGATTGAAAGTCTTAGAAACTGATATCAAAAGCTACCGTTTTCCATTTGGGTTCCAATGATTTTAGGTAAATTTTCTCACCCCAATTCCCCAAAGGGATCTCTGCAACAAACCCACTTCAGAACCTATGACAAATTTATCAGAGGGGCCTCCTTTAGGTCCTTTAGGGGCCAAAAGGGTGAGAAAAGGGTCAGAAAGGAGAGGCTTTTGTTTGGAGAGTTGGATTGCACTTTCTAAACGTTACCTCTGATAGAATTCCAAAGCATCAGAGATTCAGAATCCGGTGGGTTGCTTGCCCTCCTCCTTCCCCTCCCCAATCCCATGATTCCATCAGGGCCCCTCAGTTGATCCTCCCACCTAATTTGGATTGTGTGGGTGCATACATGATGGTTTTCTTTTTGAAAAATTTTATTCATACCCCAAAATTACTGAACATACCCCGCTTCTCATTTGGTTTCCCCTCACCCCCTCAAAAGAAGAAAACCCCCTACACTATCCCACCTCCTCCTCATACCTCACCACCTCTAGCCCACCTCACCTCCTCCGTCACCGGCGAATGCTCCTCTCTCCGTCTCCAGTGAACATCCCCCTCTATTGCCCATATGATGCACGAACGAAAGGAAAAGCGGGGCAGCGGCACCCCGGCTTCGACGATGATGGGGAAGGAGGGGGAGAGGAGGCAGCTTCAAGCCCCCTACTCTCTCTCTCTCTCTCTCTCTCTCTCTCTCTCTCTCTCTCTCTCTCTCTCTCTCCATGTATCCCAACAGTGTGGAAGGGGAGGAAGGATGCTGGTGGGGGGTAATTTTGGGTTTTAGTTTTAGGGGGTTGGGGTATGAGATGGGAAACCGATTTTTTGGAAAAATGGGGTATACGAAGTAATTTTGGGGTATGAATAAAATTTCCCTTTTTTAGGTTCCAATTTGTTTTTATTAAGAAATTTTTGCATAGACCTCCCTGATAAGTATTGATATTACATAAAACACCCCCATTTTAAATTATATGAATAACCCCTTAGCATATTCATACCTTTAGAAAAACCCCCGCATGATTATATTATGATATTACATAAAACATCCGGGGGGGGTTACTAAATGTTAGAATATGCTAGAGTGTTATTTATAAAACTTAAAAAGTGGAATATGCTAGAGTGTTATTTATAAAACTTAAAAAGTGGGGATTTTTTTTGTGTATCAATGTTTTTTTAAAGGTAAGCATGCTTTTGTGGACTCTGAGAGCTTTCTGGGAGGTAGGTGGGTGGGATGATGGTTCTAAAGGGGGGGCATGCTTATGTGGTTGTTGAATCAAAAGCATAGTTTGCTATTCATTTTATACTATAATGATAGCTTTAGTGGAATTACCCATATATTGATGATGTTAAGATAATGAATAGATTGAGTGTTGCAAGTATGATGCATGTTAGGGGTAAGTGTCATATGTGGGATAAATGCAAGCTGAGTAACTTACCTTATGTTTGATTAGCGCACTGCGTTTTGGGTCGACCCCATTGTTTGGTTGCAAAGAAGCGGTTGCAATCAGTGTTTTGAAAATCAGTCTGGATAAACCGGTTTGACCAGTTTAGATCAAAACCGTGAGATAATCTGGTTCAAAGTGTGAACTAGGCGGTTCTATGATAAAACCATTTTTTTAAATATTATAATAACAATTTGAGAAGTTATGTGTCGATCTCCTAAGCTTCGAACATGTGACCTGAAGCATGAATCTTAAAACAACAACAGTTGGCCAATTACAACCAACACTTTTGATGTTCTAGATAAAAATAGTTATTATATATCTTATAATTTGTTTAGTTTAATCGGTTTGGACCAGACTGAGGACCTTTTCGGTTTGATGTCCAGTTCAATATTGAAAACATTGATCATAACTGATATTGTTGATACTCCACCATAGGCTTGATTTGTATTGTCGATACTCCTTCATATGTTTGATTTATATTGACATTTCATCTCCAAACTCTTTTTCTCTTCTTCTTTTCATGGTTTGTTGACCACTGAACCCACAGTCTCACTAGCCCTTAGCTATTGGCTTTTGGATCTTGATCGTTACACTACTGGTGTTGGATCTTGATCGTTACACTACTGGTTTGATATTTGATTCAGGCTTGATCCAAGATGAAGCAACATATAGTATTGGGTGAAGCTGATATAATTTTAGGTGATGATAAGTACCTAAATTGATTAAGATTGATCCAAGATGTAGCACCATGTAGTATGAGGCGATGATGATCATATAATTTCTAGGCGATGATGTACCAAAATCTAGGCTTTGATTATAATATTTTTTATGCCTTTTTAGATTTATACTTCAAATGAGCTAGCTTACACAAGTTGCCTTCACACTCATAAAAGTTTTGTGTGTTATTTGGTACTTTTATAATGATAGCATCCATACGGATCCAAATACATAGACAGCGTATGTTGAGTTCAAATTAACACATCACCCTATCATATAAAGGGGGATTTGTTTATGTAATATGTACATGCGTCTTCGTGCAACGTGTATGCATAAACCAAGCTTCTTCGATCTGTTTTACGAATCCCTTGAAGGGCCTTTTAACAGAAACATTGCACTTAATAGTTGAGGAACAAATGACAATAGACCTCTTTGTGCTAAGGCACCACTCCCATATCAAAGGTACGCCTTGTAATTAACAATATTTCATATATCGAAAGAAATAATTAATCAATCAATATTTAAACAAGCTTATTCAAATATGTGGGTTCCTTGTCGGAGGTGTATATCATATTACCCCCAACAAGTACACTACTAAAGACATTAAATTTCTAAACATTAATCTATGATTCAAGGTAAAATAGCCATTTGTACTACTTTTTGAATCTATGTTGTAACTTTATATTATTCACTTTTAGTTATGTATAATGTCTCAAATATATATATATGGGATGTAGTATATATTGTATAGAAGCTATTGATAGAAATAATATTATGGTAATTATTCCTGGTAATGGTTTTCAAGGTTTCGTTGAAGAAAGGGAGTTAATGAAATATGTTTGTTTGTAATGGTTGAATTCAACGTACATAGTGGCAAAGCCAGGAATTCACTCTAGTGGGGGTGACATTTGCTTGGTTTTAAGTGTTTTATCCAATTTCTACCAACAAATGATTTGAATTGACTACAAAAAGTAAATATTTTTATTAAAAAAGAGGGACCAAAACCTTAAATCATTTATCTCTTCACGAAACTCTAAAACAGTAACAACCATATCAAAAAAATCAAACCCTAAATCATTCATCTCTTCACAAATCACGATAATGCGAGCGTGGATAGAACTTACCAAGCTATCGTTTTTTGAGACATTGGAAGCGATTATGCAAAGAAAGTCAAATCAATCAAAACCAGGTGGTGGAAAATCTAAAGAAACGATCATTAGCTCTAAATCATCACCAAATGAACTAAACCCTTTCGATTCTTGACTGAAAGGAAACATATCATAAATTCCAAGAGCGAGAGAGAGAGAGAGGTCACAGAATCAGCATCGAAAATATTTTATTCTTCAAATACTTCACTTTCAGTTCATATGCACACAAAAATCTTTCATCCAAAAAAACATTACATAAAAAATCATAAATAACCATCTAGAGAGATAAAGAGAGAGAGAGAGAGAGAGTAGGGATATGGCCGGTGTACCTATTGTTCGGGCTCCGGGGAGGGGGGGCTCAGGCCCGCCCTAGGGGATTCGGGAAGGAGTAGGTGCTGCAGGTGGGTCGTGCTCGCCGATCGCATCGCCGGTAGCGGGTTTTCGGGCAGAGGATGGCTTGAGTGAACAGGGACGGAGTCTCGGAGAATACAATTCGAGCCGTGCGATTGTGCAAGACTACCGTGTGGTGGTCGTGGGATGAACGAGAGAGATGGACGCTTTTTTTTTGATAAATTATACTTAAACCCCCTAAAGTTTAACTCAAAAATACTTAACCTCCCTTAGTTTATTTTGTTCCAAATTGCTCCATAAAGTTTGAAATGTTACTACAATACACCCTTTTGTCAACTACTTAATTTCCTCATTTGGTAATCTTTATCTAATTAAAACTGGATTAAAGAGGGTAAAATATAGTTTTTAAACTATAGGGGGTTAAGTGTGAGGGTTTTTTTTTTTTTTTGAAATCTCAGTGGGGGTAGCTGCCCCTGCTGGGCCTATATTGGCTCCACCAGTGGATGAATGTACGCGCCCGCAAGATGGGAAGGATCGATAAATGACATGACCATCTTGAAGGATATATATAGTACTATAATACTCGTGTTGGCGCTTCAAGTGGTTATGTTCACGTCAAACTGATTGGAGTAGGCTATTTGTTTTCCAAATGACATTTGACTTTCTATTTAGTATGTAATAATATTCAACATCATCCTAGGTCAATAATAACATTTACTACTTTTCTATTTTGACATTTTGCCACTTGTTTGACATTTCTTATTACTAATATAGTACAACCCTTATTCATATGATATTTCATATGCTTGACATTGCCCAAAGCTCGAGCCTCCTATTACTAATTAATTAGTTTTCATGTGTGAGTTGTTGCTATATGTTATCAATAATTATCAGTTTATATATTTTATCAGTTATGTCTTATCGATGACTTTTGTCATCAGTGTTATGTGATATTCGTTGTTATAATTTATCAGTTGCTATTAGTTATCAATTACTATTTATTGTCAGTTTCTATGTATTCTCAGTTATTATGTTATCAATGTTAATGTGCCATCAGTTTTATCATTTTTTGATGTTATGTGTTATCAGTTGTTTAATGTTTGGATGGGGGACAGAGAATGTTCAAGGGAATACTCGAACCAACTAATACATAGCAACTTATAGCACATAGAAACTAATAAATGCTAACTTAGTTGGGGGTAAGGAAATCATGATTTGTTATCTATGTGATGATTATGTATTCAAAACAAGTTGGCGGCATATTTGGACGCCCTATTGGCAATTGGATGCCACTAAGTCTTGATATGTGATAATTAAGAAATATATATGGGCTAATTAGAAGTTACTATAATAGAATTAATCGAAGTGAATACACATGGTAGTTGATAACACAATAGGCAATGCATAATATCTTGGTTGAGGTCCGATGATAATTTGCTCTCTACTTGATGATTACATGCTCACAATAAGTTAACGGCATCTTTGTATGGCCATGGGCAACGGTTGCCACCAAACCTTGATATGTATTCAGAAGGGAATATATGATCCTTGACAATGATGAATGTATATGCTTCTTAGCCTCTTCTTGCATGCTGAGTCTTTTTAACTTTGGTATTCCTGGGTACTCCTTACGTACGATCGAAAGGCGATGATTTTCTTGCCCAAAACTTGATGGTTATGTTTATCATGCTTTGATCTAAGATGACTATGAAACCTCAAATGCCTATTATGTAGTAAACTAGTTGCAGCATTGACTTATGGTGTAATAACAAGGGCAAACATGAGCTTTGTATGCTATTTTATTTTACCGAGTTGTTATTCAATTCTTGTACTATTCGCCACTTGCTATTACTTGTTATCAATTGCTATTATTGATATGGCATCATCGAGCAATAGTGCCTCATTTGGAGGTGCAAATTAGTTGTCGAATAGGTGATGCAAATGCGATAGAAAAATAATTATCAAAGTCACTGAGTATAAATCCGAGGTAGTTATGCTATGTATATGCCAATAATAAATGTGGGCAATTGTATTGGTGTTATCCACATATGGGTGAGCAGTTTCTTACATATGGGCTGGGAACAACATTTGAGCGTTCTCAAAACGATTCACTGGCAACGAAGTTGGAGGCTAACCAAGGAATGGTAAAGATATACTCATATTTATCATATTATTGTTAAATTTTTTAATGTAATAATTGAACTTATTGCAATTAAGCAACGGCTTGCTTTAGTGGATATATAAGATTGTGTATTTGAAGGTTTCAATGTATTTTGAAAGTTAATGTTAATTATAAAATTTAAATTTGAGTCTCTATTGTACTTATACTTGTTAATATATATAATTTGGATGTTGAGATTTGAATTTATACTACATTTATAGAAAGAATGTTGTTGATAAAGAATTCCAATAAAAGTAAGAATATTGATGTTAGAAGAAGTGACATAACTACTCTCTCTATAAAAACTCACATACCCTAATTTTTCTCTATAAAACCCTACATACACTACTTTACCTCTCTAAAAAAATGTTCTCACTATTTTCTCTCTAAAAATTGTGTAAATATAGTACTATTTTCTCTCTATAAATGGCATGCACAACTTCTTCCTCTAAAAATTGCATGCCTATATCTTTAAAAAAAAATTGCTCTATATACTCTCTAAAAAGTAATACACACAAAAACTATCATCCATAACTTTTTGTTTTTAAAAACTAGCATATCATAGATTTCTCTACCTAAAAATTATCTGTACGGTTTTCTATATGTAAAAGCTAACATCCGCACACAACTTTATCCAAAAATTTCTCGACATTATCTTCCTGTAAACTTTTTTCAATACTCTCTCTTTTTAAATTGTAAATTATTTTATTGTTGTCAATGGTCCAATCATATCAACTATGTATACACAACCGACTACATCCAATGGAACAGTGTAGTTAAATTCACACTCAAAGCTATGTAACACCCAACCAAACAACAAAATTACAAATATATGTCACTACAACAAAAATAGCCTTAATTGGCGACCAAAAACCCCCTCTAATAGTATAAATCGACAGTCGAGCCACCAGATTAGGCCACATCAGACTCTGTCATAAATAGTATTCTCCGGCCAGGCTGTTGAATATGGCAATGCATTAGCGGCGGCTTGATTAAGGATCGTTTATGGTTATGGGCTGGCCGTCGGAATATGATCAATTATTAAAAAATGGGTAAGTAGTCAAGCTCGAGCCTACTCGACCCAACCTGACCCCTTACATGAGCCTATAATGGGCACTAAATACTTCCATTCACGAATCAATCACTGGGGGAAGGAAACAATACATCTACACTTAAACACACAAGCTACCGATCACATCTGTTAATTATTAGCTTTATTTTATATTTAATCTTTTACAACTGGAGCATACATAAATCGACGGCTTGCCGTTTTAAGATCTGAAATTGGCAGCCCCGTCCTCGAAATAGACGATTGCCTAATTTGGCCACCCAAAATCGCCGAATCAGTGGAGTTGTGATGCACGGGGCCTCCATCTATTTGCCTAGCTAATTAGGTTGCTTAACTGCCCAATTAGATGAGCCTTTTGTGGTGGACTCCCATGCGGCCGAATTAGTTATAATTTTTAAGACGGAATGATATGACCGTCGAAAACCCAACTGTTTCGACAGTAAGGCCACCAAATATAATTTTTCATTATTTTTAAAAAACAATATGGTATATAAGGCATGTTGCATAGTATCCGCCGATTATATTGCCTTATATGATCGATTCTGCTGTAGTGTATGTGTGTCGTTGAAAACTATATCCAACCAAATAATTAATGGAGTTGCAATTCAGCATCAAAAGTACTTCTTGCAACCAGATCTATTATATATTTTGTAATTGCAATTGTGTACATTGGAATTACACGGTTACTCAAGAACCCCTTCAAGAAGGGGCCTAATTAAGTACTATGTTTGAAAGGATTTATTCATTACTTGTTATTAAGATATTTAATTGTCTATGTTTGCATGGCCTAGCCTATTCATAATGCAGACAATATTGCTACACAGTCGTCCCAAGTAAATCCTAGAAAAGGCCTGCGTGCATGGGTTAATTGGTCAATTGTTGGTCGTGCTAGTGACTATAATCTATATATATACTAAAATAGATATAGATATAGATATATATTTATAATAAAATGGAAGCCTCTCTCCCGTGTTGTGACACATGGACGTCTTTTAAAGAGCTAGAATTCTTCTTCCATGTGTGAATGCGGCTCTCTTTTAAATCCAATTAAAAACCTACCATAAAGATGATAAATTTTCATTCAATGGCATTTAATGGTCATTTGATGTTAATCTCTCTCTCTCTATCTAACAAGTGAATCACACTCACTTTAGATTTCACACTTCTTTGAACATTTGCGATGTCGTCTTTGTCAAATGGCCTGCATACATCAAGCACATTTGGACATTGCCCGGGTTTCTTCCTAGTATATACTAAAATGGAAGCCTCTCTCCCGTGTTGTGACACGTGGACGTCTTTTAAAGAGCTAGAATTCTTCTTCCGTGTGTGAACACGGCTCTCTTTTAAATATATTTAAAAACCTATCATAAAGATGATAAATTTTCATTCAATGGTATTTAATGGTTATTTGATGTTAATCTCTATCTCTCTCTCTCTATCTCTCTCTCTCTCTCTCTCTCTCTCTCTCTCTCTCTCTCTCTCTCTCTCTCTCTCTCTCTCTCTCTCTCTCTCTAACAAGTGAATCACACTCATTTCAGATTTCATATTTTTTCCATAAGGCGTTGGACGGAACGTTCATCCATGAATCTTCAAAAGGCGTTGGAGGGAAACTTCGTCCATGAATCTGAAAAGTTGAAGGAGGAAGACGCTAGGTTGGACCTTGAATGGAGATCAGCTATAGTTGGCCAAGTCCACTCGGATAAGCCTATCCGATTCCTAGCCCTCAAGAATAATTTGGTAAAAGCCTAGAAGTTATTTGGAAGAGTGGAGGTCTTTGAATATCACCAATCAAAATTCATGGTACAACTTGAATCTCCAGAGGTGGTGGATAAAGTGCTCGAAGGCGGTCCTTGGTGTTTTAATAGAGATGTCATCATCCTCCACAGGTGCGTCGCCTCTATGCAACCTAAGGATTATTCCTTTTCGATTTTTGAGATCTGGATTCAGATTCATGATATCCCGTTTAAGTACGTATCTCACGATCTCAAATATCAAAACCATAGTCGAGGGGATGGGGAGGATCAAACCGATAGACCCCACTTGTGCCACCAGATGGAGAGAATTTGCGAGAGTCAAAATACAGTTCAGCGTGGACTTCCAGTTAAAGGAGAAAGCTCTGGTTCCCCTACCTAATGGTATCACTATTGAAGCAAGGATTCACTATCAAAGACTCCCAAGGTTCTGCACCCTTTGTGGTTTGATTGGACACGAAATTGGTGGATGCTCAATTTCAGAGCTAGTTTATTGGATAGGACTACAAATGAATCCAGGAGAGAGGAGCTAGAAGGTCTTCTGAGGCCCCGTCTTAGTGACGAGATCAGAGCTAGTTCGGTGAGGAGTACTCGTCAGCATTTCTTCAATGGAAATTCCCTATCATGGGATGAAATGGAACAATAAAGGAGTTCGGAAACCAAGACTAATAGGGTGGTTCAGGTTCGGTTTGGAGAAGATGATGACGTGGCGGAGCAAACTATAGGGCCAATCAAGGAAGGTCCGGGAATTTTGCAAGATTCTATGGGTGATTACGATCTCAGTGGGAAAGTTATTTCGAAAGGATACTCTTCAAAGTTGGTAACTGATAAGGATATATGGGAGTGTTAATAGAGAGTAAAGAGCGCCAAGATTCGAACGTTTCAAAAGATATGGAGGGATCGCCAGAATCTTAATTGCCTAACTTGGTAGCACAACAACCCAATAAAATCTCCTTCCTTATTCAATCCAAGGTACCAGAAGGGTCCACAAGCAACTTGTCAAAACATAGTCTAATTTTTGGGGCCACCTTACACCAGGATTTAATACACACCAATGGCATGAGGGAATTGATGCATTTAATGGAACACTCAGCTACCACTCGATATCAAAATTCTCAGCGGAGATTTCATCATATCCACAGGATGGAGGGCATTGTGCCTAGTATTGACCAATCAGTGGGATCAACTTTGGAAGGGAAGAAAACGTGGGACATGGCGATAGGCTTTGATACGGCATCAGAGAAAGGCCTGGACACAGATATAAAGAAGCAAAGACAAAGTTTTAGTGAGGAGGCTGGTAAGGAGGATGAGAGTCAAACAAACAAGGTGGTAGCCGAAGTAGTTCGGCTGCCACTGTATAAATGAAGCTTATTTCATGGAATTGTAGAGGGGTGGGGAGTCCCTCTACAGTTCCAAATATCCGGAATCTCCTCATAAGTACAATGACAGATATTCTTTTCTTATCTGAAACCAAGGGTAATTTAAAGAAGATGGAGAAATGTAAAAGGGATATTGGTATGGACAAGTGCTATACTGTAGAGGCCGCTGGAAGTAGTGGTAGTCTGGTACTATTCTGGAAATCAAGTATCAATCTTCGGGTTCTTCATGGGTGCAAAAACTGCATAATTGCAGAGATTAGAAGCACGATCAATAGTTGGACCCTCTGCTGCATTTATGGGTGCCCTTAGAGCAGCGGTAGAGAAGCGGTCTAGGACCATATTTTGGATCAACTCCAAAGATGTAAGCATCCATTAGTATGCATGGGTGATTTTAATGATCTTTTATCCCAATCTGACAAATCCGGAGGAAGGAACCTATACCCTTCTCAGTGTCGGAGGTTACGTGCTTTTACAAATCTACTTGACCGAATTGATTTGGGATTCCGAGGTCCGGCTTACACATGGTCTAATAATCAACCGATCTATACTCACAGTCTCACATCAAAGAAAGACTTGATCGAGTCTTTGCCAATCCGGATTGGAGCCTACTATTCCCAGCTGCTGGAGTGTGGCATTTGCCTAGAATTGCTAGTGATCATTGCCCTATTTTTGTTAATCTTTGGCCCTCAAAACACAAAAGAAGACGCAGTTTTAAATTCGAGCAGTTTTGGACAACTAGTCCAGGCTACCTGGGGGTGGTTCAAAGTGCCTGGAAGAGAAAAACTAGGGGTTTGCTAAAACAAGATTTTAGTAGCAAGTGTGGTGCGGTTAAACATTCTCTGAATTCATGGAACAGAAAGAATTTCAACAAGCTCAGTGATCTCATCCAAGCAACAAAGGACTCGTTGGCCCCGGTTCAATCTCTACCAGTCTCGGCTGATACGATAAAAGAAGATCTCGTATTGCAAAAAAAATTGGAGGATCTTTTGCTGAAGGAAGAACTGTTTTGGAAGCAGCGGGCTAAGGCGCATTGGTTGAAGGATATAGATCGCAACACGAGGTATTTTCACATAGTTTCTCTTAATAGGAAGAGGAAGAATCTGATTGCTTGCTTGAAAGATAGTCAAAATGAGTGGAACACAGATGACGGTTTCATCAGAGGTAGCTTCATAAATTACTTTTTCGATATTTTTAGATCTTCTTCACCCATTCAGTTCCATCCTGAGTTTGTCAGCATGCAGCACTCCATAACTGCTCAAGATAACTTGTTGCTGTGCTGTATACCGGATCGAGAAGAGATTAAGAGGGTTCTTTTCAACATGGACCCTATGAAGAGCCTGGGACCTGATGGGTTGAATACAGGGTTCTATAGAAGCGTTTGGGATGTGATTTCTGATGATCTGATTGCCTATATCACACACTGGTTTATCCACAATGACATACCGAGGGAAGCAAATCATACCAATATTGTCCTGATACCTAAAAAGAGCTGCCCAGAACACCCAAGAGATTTTAGACCTATTAGTCTTTGTAACGTGACTTATAAGATTATGGCTAAAATCTTAGCTAATAGACTTAAGCCACTTATGGATAAAATTATTTCTCCTCAGCAGAACGCTTTAATTTGTTCAAGGTAGGAATATCACGAATAGTGTTGTGATTGTTCAGGAGGTCATGAATACCATCAAAAATATATCTGGAGCTCGGGGTTTGATGGCCCTTAAGCTTGATATGGCGAAGGCTTATGATCGGGTTGAATGGCCTTTTTTTATCAAGGTGATGGAAAGTATATATGGGGTTTGGCAACAAATTTTGTAAGTGGATCCATACTTGCATATCTACACCCACGTTTTCAATACTAGTCAATGGGAAGGAGTCAGGCTATATCGGACCGGAGAGAGGGATCAGACAAGGTTGTCCCCTCTCACCTTACCTTTTTGTGATCTGTTCAGAGATTCTTTCTAGACTGCTCAACAACCAATTGGAGGATGGGTGGATCCATGGGGTCAAGATTGGCCGATCAGGTATGAAGATTTCTCACCTATTGTATGCTGATGATCTATTTATTTTTGGTCATGCTAATCACCAGGAGCTGCAGAATATCAAGAATGTGCTAAAATTTTATGAAGACCTCTCGGGCCTGCAGGTTAATTTCTCCAAATCCAATATTCACTTTAGTAAGAATGTGAATAGGACTGTTCGTGAATCGCTTGCGAGGATGATGGAAGTCTTTATTATGAAAAGGAATGAGTTTTATTTGGGTAGCCCGTTGTTTCTTGGTCGTCCCAAAAAATCCACATATGCTTTTATAGAGCAGAAGATGCAGAATAAACTCAAAGGGTGGAAATCTAATGTTTTATCTCATGCTGGAAGAACAACTCTTATTAAATCGTCCCTAGACTCGATTCCCTCTTATTTCTTAGCTATGAATCTTATTCCAAAAGTATGCACAAATACTCTTAATGCTATCATCCGGGACTTTTGGTGGGGTCATAACAAAGAAGGTAGACATCTCTATTTGAAAGCATGGCACTATTTTCATTTGCCCAAGGATAAAGGGGGGCTGGGTATCAGAGAGATGGAGTGTGTTAATAAAGCTTTTGTCATGAAGCTTGTTTGGAGGTTCCTCACGGAAGAAGGATCGTGGTGGGCTCAAATTATAAGAAGAAAATACCTTATGTCAGAGAATTTTTGGGACTGTCGTTGCAACAACAATCAGTCCCAAATTTGGAGAAGCATGCTTGCAGTCAGGGAGCACATCAAAGAGGGTGTTTGTTGGGTTATCGGAAATGGGGAGTCGGTCTTGGTCTACCGAGATCCTTGGATTGCTAGCGCCACAAATCACTGGGTTACCCAACGAACCAGCTCGAACCTGAATCTTTATGTCAAAGATCTCATTAACCAAGCTGAAGGCAAATGGGATTTGGAGAAACTGGAGTTGGAAGGCTTCAATTCGAATGAGATTTTGCAAATTCTTAACATTCGGATCAGCAGGCAGCATGAACCTGATCACCTATGTTGGATACAATCTTCAACAGGTACTTTATCTGTCAAGTCTACTTATAGACAGGTATTTCTCAACCACCTCGATAATATGCCAGTTAATAGTTGGATGCATCATCACCGTTTCAAATGGCCAAAACTATGGAAATATAAGAATCTGATTCCCCGGGTTCTTATGTTCCTATGGAGGGCGGTGGCAAACTGTCTCCCCTTGAGGTCTAGGCTAAAAAGATATATCAGCTCCATTAGTGCCACTTGTCCAGTTTGCCAAGAGCAAGATGAGGACTTGCTCCATCTCTTCTTCAAATGCCGTTTCGCTATTGAGGTTTGGAGCAGAGCATCGTATTGTATTGGTGACACCAATGCTGATAGGTCTTTTGTTGGGTGGCTCTATTATCTCATGGATTTAGGAAGCCTAGTTTTTGAACAAGCTGCCTGTGTGATATGGTTCCTGTGGAAGGCTCGTAATAATCTAGTTTTTAATCAAACCCCTACAAGCCCAGGTAGAGTTATAGTCCAAGCTAAGTGAATGAAGGCTTCAATGCATAATGGCGGACATATTGAAATGGCAAGTCAACATTTGTTGGGGAAAAAAAAATGGCAGAGACCACCTATGGGTTTCCTAAAAGTGAATGTTGATGCGGCTGTGGGTTGTAGCATGACTGCATGTGGGATGGTGGTTAGAGATGATAAGGGGATTTCACTACATTGCAAGGGCAAGGTTATGGGTCCTTGTTCCGCTCTTGAGGCCGAGGTTTTGGCTATGAAGGAAGGGATTCTCCTTCTGTTCAACATTAATGTGAACAAAGTAGTCCTTGAGGGAGATAATCTCTCAGTGACGAAACTCCTGTTGGATGGGGACGCTGCCCCTCCATGGAATATCCATAATGATATTATGGACCGCGGGAGATACCTGAAATTGTTTCCGTGTTTGCAGATTCAACATGTTTTTAGAGATGCTAACCAGATTGCTCACCAGATTGTGGCTCTTACATTGGAGCTGAGACAGGATTATAATCCTATTGTCTTACCGGATATCATCACTGATTTGGTTTCTTCGGATTGTTATCAGTCTGTAATTGAGGAAGAGTCTTCCCCTGTGGGTTTTAACCAAGATGATCAGGCCTGTATTGATTTTATTTCTGGGTCTGGGGCGTCATGAATAGAACCCCCTTGGTTAATTGCCAAAAAAAAAAAAAATTCAAACAGTTGTGATGTCTTCTTTGCTAAATGATGTGTATCAAGCACATTCGAGCATTTCTTACTAGTTATCCAAAAAGACAAGTCTTAAAGCCTGTTTTTGAAGTGATCGAGTACTTAAAAAGATTTGACACGACTGATCCACACTAAACCGACAGACAACACAACCACCCTTGACCATCGATGGATATATAGTAATACTACTACGTACGTACGCATTTGTTTTTGTTGGACAGTACTAGCTAGGGTTTTTTGGTACATTCTTCCGTGTGTTAACGCGGCTCTTTCTTAAATCCATTTAAAATTTACCATAAAGATGATAAATTTTCATTCAATGTAGGCATTTAATGGTCATTTGATGTTAATCTCTCTTTCTAACAAGTGAATGACACTCACCCCTAAAGCCTTTTTTTTGAAGTGATCGAGTACTTAAAAAGATTTGACAAGGCTGATCCACACTAAACCGACAGACAACACAACCACCCTTGACCATCGATGGATAGTAATACGACTACGTACGTACGCATTTGTTTTTGTTGGACAGTACTAGCTAGCTAGGGTTTTTGGTTCATCATCCGGTGGAACTCATGGAAGTCGAGCACGCCGTTCCCGTCGAGATCGTAGGCCCGGATCATGGCCGCGCACTCCTCCCGCGACCGGGCGTCCCCCAGGCGGTGCAGCACCCGCCGGAGTCCGTCTGGGGTGATGCAGCCGGACCCCTTCTCCGCCTCGAACATCTCGAACGCCCGTCGCAGCCCCTCGTCCCGCTCCGCCTCCATCAGCCGCGCGAAGTCCCCGTACCCCACCAGCCCGTCCCCGTCCGAGTCCAGGTCCCTCACCGCCGCCTCCGCCTCCTCCGGCGTCATCTCCCCCTCCCCGGCCCACGCGAAGAAGGACCGCAGCTCCTCGCTCGAGATCTTCCCGTCCCCGTCCGAGTCGAAGCGGCGGAAGGCCTCCCGGAACTCTCCGTCGGCGTGCCGTGGCGACGCCGGGGGTGCCCGGGGGCGGAGGAGGCGGTGGAGGCTCACCCGGAAGCTCTTGTTGGAGAACCACTTGGATGGCTTGGAGAACCCAGCAGTCGCCATTGTTGTGGGAGTTGGTCGATCGATGTTGGGTGGTCATGACGGAGACGTGATCGATCGAGAGTATATAAAGAGAGGAATGTGGGGGCTGGCCGGGGAGTTACAAAGAAGGTGCGAGGAGCCTACGTGGTGGTGGCGGAGGAAGCAGCATGGGAGCTTCCGGCTGGCTCTGCGAACCTCAGTGGGCTTCGCGCCGCTGCGGAAAGGACGTACAGCTTGATTAGGGTTTTGGGTTGGAAAGCGCGCGCCCTAGCTTTTGAGGGTACGTGCTGTTTGGCTGCACGTAGCTTGGAGCCTGTAGTACATTATGTTGAGAGCCCGAGGAGACTTTAAGGAGTTACCCAGCAGCGCCCAATGGAGAGGAGGAGGGGGGCCCACTCTGATAACTGAAGGAGGGAGACGTGGCAAAAGGGGGTGGAGGTTTTTTTTTTTTTTTTGGCAATTAACCAAGGGGTTCTTTTCGTGGTGCTCGAGACCCAGAAATAAAATCAATATAGGCCCGATCCATTTTGGTTAAAACCCACAGAGGAAGACTCTTCGGTTGGAGATTTGTTGGAAGGCATGTGAGAGCTGACACATTGTGTATGCATACACGCGCGTGTACATGGTTAGTCGGTCTAGTTGACGGGATCGGAGAAGGCGTTGTCGAGTGCCAACATGGAAGTATCGACATGCACCAAACCGAAGTGCCAACAGGTGTGCGATAGCACGATAGACTCAAACATGGGCATACCTGCGGGATGCGATAGGCATTTGGAGAGTGCCAAAGAATGCCAAGTTCTCGAGAATGGAGTGCGCAGAGATATAGATACATGAATCATTGGCTGCATAGGAGTTGCAACGGAGACATCGATTGACGGCTTGTCTAGGCACAGACATCGTGGCCTGATGGCACAGTCGACATGTGGCAGGGGGCAGCACAGACTATGTCGATTGATCGTCGATGAACGGCAAGAGGCGATATATGACGGTCGCAACAGGCACAATTGCAGTCTGTAGTGGAGATGTCACGGGTACATCTACAGTTCACAGTGGAGATGCCAATTGCTTATTGATGTCAAAATGTTGTCATGGATCGTCGATGGACGATAGATTGGAGTGTCAGAGCGTGGTAGATTGTCAGACAGACAAGAGTGCTGGATGTGGTGTACAGTCACCATGATGAAAGGTGTAATTAATTTCTAATTAATGTAGCCCATCTTTGGGTAAATCACCTTAAAAGAACTAAACTGGTAATGTTATGATTCCCCCCTTTTGAGTTTATTCCACAACAATAGTTAAGATTGGCTTTTAGGGTAAGTAGAAGATTGTGAATGATTATGCCCCAAAAGCTAATCCAGACTTATTCAACATTAGATTTAATAAGAATTATGTTAAGAATTCTTGTGATGTAATTGTTGGAAAAAAAATATAGATAAATTCTAGAGGTGCACATCAAATACGCTTTTGATCTTTAAAGAGTTATTTATCCCCTCTCCGGTAATGAAGATTGATGTCGGGTTATTGACGAACGATTTTTAGGATACAAATAACCATGGTTGGATATGAGCTTAGCAATAGTGAAGAAATCACTATTGCAACTCGAACTCACTTATGATAATTCTGACAAATAGATGTTTGTATGTAGAAGAAGAGACATGGATGCTCTAACTCGGAATACGTACATTTTAGGGGGCTAGGTGCAAAGTGTGTATAATAAACGTCAAAAGCCTTCATATAGCCCATTGCCCACGTCGTGTGTGAGCGTGCGCAATGCACCACCGCATTGTATACGTGGGTACGTATGTGGTACATGTGCACGTACAACAAAACCCTACCTCTTCTTACTCAATACGTACATGTGAGCTAATAGAGCTTTCATGTATATATATGTCCTTGCAAAGAAGGCTTCGTATGCCCATCTACCAAAAATTAACAAATTTTGAAACCTCTAGGTCCATCTAAATGTTAGAAGCTTTATCAGCCGTCGATTTCAACCGCTAATTTGATGAACCTATTTGAAATGCTTAGAGGTTTCATAACTTACTAATTTTTTGTGAGGATGATCATTTTAACATAGATATACATCCACAAAAAATTAGCAAATTCGAAAACCTCTATGTATGTTAATAGAGGAGCATATATTGAAGCCTTCTTTGCATGGGCATACAAAGTCATACTCCTCTATCTCTTTATATATATATATATATATATATATATATATATATATATATATATAGAGAGAGAGAGAGAGAGAGAGAGAGAGAGAGAAAGAGAGAGAGAGAGAGAGAGAGAGAGAGAGAGAGTGAGAGAGTGAGGTTGCTGTAATTTTGAACTAGCCTAGCATAAGAAGAAATAACATGTGGCACAATGATACCAACTTGCATAGCGATAAACTGAGAACAATATGTTTGAAAAAACCAGAAACATGGAGTAGAAAATGACAACCAACTTCTTCAATAGATAACCGTTGGGATCCACCAAAGGGTTCCATGAAAAGAAAAGATGAAAAAAAACTTAATCCCCTAGGGGTTCTTAGAATCCACTAGATAATGTTTTCGAAAGCACCTGGTTTAATTTGAGATCAATCATAGAACAAACAGAAGAACAAACAAGCACAAAGAACGCAAGATATTTTTAAGGTGGTTCACCCAATCTAGGTCTACGCCCACCGTCATCGGAGCTCGGGAGATTTTCACTATGAGAAAGAAACAAGGATGTACACCCGACGCCTCTCTGCTACAAAGCACTCACCTCCTCTTCTTCTCCAAAAGCCTGTCATAACATAGGGCTTTATATCATAGAGGGCTTCGTACTAAATACATACAAGTATCTCTAGCAGAGGCTAAACTAAGGGGCTCTATAACCCATTTAGGACTCTAAAAACTAGGAAATAGATACTAATAAAAATAGAATCCTAATTCGCGTGCCATTTCTTTCCTAAATATTTTGTATTTACCTCTTATTTTACACACTTTTTTTTATATATTTTAAATCTTGCATTGACGGCTTTAACAATGATTGTTTACTGCTCTAGATGGTACTTTTTTTTAAAAAAAAAATATTTAGATATGCTTACTGCATTTTCACATGACGCAAATGGTAGTTTGTTCAATAGCTTATTCAGATGTAGAGGATGAAGATATACGCTCTTGGTTATGATTTTTAAAAAATAGACTATTTTCTCACTCTTATCATTTCTTTTGCATTCAACATTTAAAAAAAATCAAAAAGAAATTTATGTACTTAATTTAATAGAAAGGGTATCAAAACAGTATAATGCAATCGAATGTAATGTTGTATTAGATCAGATAAAAAATGAGGATAATGATGCATATGATTGGATTTTTAACAATGATTCTACAGACACCCTTACACTGACTAACAATTCACTTACCTATATCACGTTTAGAAATTTTGACTTCAAATATTGCTGAATCATTTAACTCATCTATTAGACATTTGTGCGAGAAACCAATTACTGGATTATTAGATTGTATTAGATGCAAGTAAATAAGACTCTATTTGAAACATAAAGAGGCTAGTGAGTTATGGGAAACCCACCTTGTATCTAGAGCCGAGAGAACACTTAGGGGGAAAAAAAAAAGATAAGGCATGTTCTTTAGATATTTTAGGTGTTAGTGAAACACAATTTGAGATTATTGATAAGGCAAATTCTAGATGCAAGATGGTTAGATTTTAAGAAATGACATGCATATGTGGTAAATGGAAGCATACCCTAATTCCATTTCAGCATGTAATATGTGTATGCAATTTCAAGCAGTGGGATGTGTAGGAGTTATGTTTCGTACAACTCTCAGTAGATACTTACCGAACAACATATGCTACGCCTATGGAAGGTATCCACAATCCCTATGAGGTACATAGTCGGTCACAACGAGAACACCCAATTTAACCACCACTTACTAGATGTTGTACAGGTCGACCTAAAGTCAAGGTAAGGAACACTGAAGTTATGGAAGTGTATTCATTTCATTGTATTCGTCGCCACAAGATAGGACATAGTCGAACCATATGTAGGAACCAAATTGGACTTGATCGATCAGTAGTTCGAGGATTTGCACCAACATCACTTACCCTGTCCCCACTTTCTTCATTTGTAATGATTTTGTGACCTTGAATTTTAAGTGTTCTTAAGTATTTTGAATTTTAAATATGCTAATTGGTTTTAAATATTTTAATTGTTTTTTAATATTGTTATTTTTAATATTTCAATTTTGATTTTCAAATACTTAATTATATAAAAATTAAATTAACTATAAACTAAATTCCTAACCTTGCCCTGAAAACCTGAGGTCGATCAGGTGCTTAGCTCGAGCGAGGATCGACTCGTCAGATCTCTCGAAATGCGGCCATCATTTTTCATAGTAAAAACTAGAAAGTGAAATGGTAAGAGTGAGAAAACCGAATGACGAATTGGCTTATTATAGTGAAAATATAGTGCCATTCGGATTGGCTTATTGCCTTTAATTTACTAGTTGAACTGGCCGGTGTCTAATAAAATACGTTTGTCTGACTGGCCCCAAGTGGATTTTCTTAAGTTAGGCACCAAAGTCCTATACTTCTAAATATAAAGTTTTGAGTCCTATTTTTATAATATTATTTAAATATAATATTATTTTAAAAATTGTGGATTTACTTATTTAGACATATTCCTATTTTGAAAATCGCCGATAGGGAGCAGATTGCTCCGCACCGGTGTGGAGCCAGAGAACGATTTTGTTCCAACCTCCTTAAAGTGGTTGGAGCATCCCACTCTCTCTCATTGGTCCATCTCGAGGGCTTTTGGTCATTTCACCATGATAAACAGAAACAGTATGAAATGACAAACATACCCTTGGAATGGACCAATGAGAGAGAGCGGGATGCTCCAACCTCCAAGGATGAAATGTCAAGGCACCTCTCTCACTTTTGAAATTTGAATTCCAATGCCACGTTTCATCTTCCTCGAAAGCAGGGTTTAAACGGTCGAGTTCGACTATTGGTGAAGAACCTCCTGTGACCTGTCCCCTCCACCTCCTCTCTCTGCTCTGCTCTTCGTGTTCCTTAGACGATGGAGACCGAGCAGGCGCCATCGTACGAGGAGCTGCGCAGGAGGAAGCTGGAGGAGAATAAGAAGAAGCTGGAGGAGCTCAAACTCGGCCACCTCTCCCTCACCCTCCGAGAGGCTCTGACTCCCAAGACCTCCCCGGTTCGATCCGTCCCCAGTCCTTTTCCTCCCTCATTGCCCATTTCTCGCATCGATCTCTCACCCCCCTTCTTCTATTCATCCTCATGCCTTGACATCAGGCTAAGCAGGTGAAGCGGAAGGCCCCGGAAGAATGGCATTCTGTGGCCGTGAGGCGGTCGGACCGTGTCGCCAACCTACCGCATGCAAACTACAAGGAGGTAGAAAACAACTACTCCGCTTCCCTGTTTCGATCAATAGACTATTAGAACAAGATGTATAGACAATGACCCACTTCATCTTATGGATTCTAGCACCATTTATGAGAATTGATCTACGCTGGTTGGGATTTTGCTTCCTCTTTTTATTTCCCGAATAAGCAACCGCGATGATTAATCGGAAAGAGAAATGCTATTCAGCCTGAAGGTTTTCCCGATTTCGCCGGCCCGATTGACATGGCAGCATGTAACTGGTGGCTGAAACCCACTAGTGACATTGAAGTCTTTTACACCACTAGTTGCACGCTGCCACGTCGATCGGGCTGAGCGGAATCGGGAAAATCTTCGGGCTGAATAGCATTGCTCAATCGGAAATGGGTTTGACATAGATTAGGATTTTAAAATCCTCTGTGAATTGTAGTCCTTCTTTGTTCTTTGGAGTCATGTGATGTGATGTATATAAGGGGATTATTGTAGTTACATCATGTGACAACACCCGAGTGCTCCTAAAGGCCGACCTCTTGAAGGGAGGAGAGCACAACGGGTGTATTAAGAGAGGCCACCCTGCTCCCCTTACCGATGTGGGACTATTCCGGTTGGATAGTCCGCACATCTCTCGTTAAAGGATGGACCTCTTACTTGAAGTAGCATTCCCCATATTGATTTACTAATTCCCATTGGTACGAGATACTACATTCCAAGATAATCCATTTCATTTTCAACATCCTTTTGCTTAATTAAGCAAACATGAGCAACACATGCATCACAAATCCAGACCAAGAACTTGGAGTGCATAGATTATTTTTTTTCAAATTCTTGGTTAAGTCATAGATATCTATCAAGATCTTGGTTCTTGTTTGTTCAGTTTGTTAGTTAATATGGTTGCTTTGAAGATATTTAAGCAAGGAAACTGAATTTCTTTGCAAATCCTTCAATGTTCCAGCAGGTACTTGTAAGTTCTGAGATTATTGTGAGGACTAGAAGGTCAGTGGATCGTAAATATGCTTGTAACTTCTCGTTTTATGATTTACAAAATTAAAATTTTCTAATGGTTATCCATGGAATCGTTAGGGTTTCTACGCGTAGAGATCTGTCTGGTAGGGTATACGCTTCCGACGAGGCTAGGCTGTATGCTCAAACAAGAGCCGAAGAAGTCCAATCAGAACTTGACCCCAAGTTTCCAAGTTTTGTTAAGCCTATGACCCAATCACATGTTACTGGAGGTTTTTGGCTGGTAAGTATTTTGTTCCACATTATATATAGTTTAAAATTTTCGATATATTTATATGGCATCATATTTTCTTACAGGGTCTGCCTAAGTATTTTTGCACCAAATACCTACCAAAGCGCGACTCGCCGATTACTCTAATAGATGAAAATGGGGAGGAGTCTGACACTCTCTACCTCGCCCAGAAGAGAGGATTGAGCGCCGGATGGAGAGGTTTTTCTATTGCTCATGATTTAGTGGATGGGGATGCCGTGGTTTTTCAGCTGATCCAGCCTACAACATCTAAGGTGAGAATTTGGCTCTCCTATCAGCAGATCAGCAACATGATTACTCCGATGCAATTCTTCATCTCTATATTTGAAATCTATGTAGCGCATTCATCTTGATATCTCATCGTTCATTATACTTTTCCTTTCTTTAGTTTTGATTTCCTCTTTTATATTTTATTTTACTACCATCAACGGTTTATAAACCTTTGCCTTTCTCTAGGTTTACATAATTAGGGCAAGTGGCTATGATAGCAGTTGATTTGGCTCTTGTTCGTCTAAATTTGGATCTCAAAAATGTGAAGGAAGCGAAACAGGTATTTTTTTTCTCGCTAGTCCTCAACCTTAAGCTAAAATCAGTTGGTTTAAATTGAGTATAGTTGAGTGTACGCAAGATCCTAAGCATTTTATTATTGACTATGAATTATAATAAACCCAATAGGTGCAATATCTATTTATACCTCAAAAAAAAACAATTTAATTTTCCTACTAATTTCTATTTTGTAATGCGTTTACCGCATTTATATCAAGTTAATTTTGTAAAAATCAAGAGTAATAAGTGTTGGATGTGGATGTTAAAAAACAGCAATTATACCAAAGCTATTTGATCTTTGGGTAAACATCGAACAAGCTAATAATTTCAGAAATTTTGCAAATACTAATTTAAATTCATAAATAAATTTGTATAGTAATTTCTCTTATGCTAAATACTCAGTTTGGGCAACATGAATTTTAACGCTATTATAAAGAGCAGAATGATAAAATACAATGTTCAAAATATTATGAAGGGCCATATGGGTCGAAGTGAGATTCTCAATATTAGAGAAAGCGAAGCAAGATTCTCAATTTCAGACTTCAAATATTGAATCAAGCAAAGTGAGATTCTCAATATTAGCGAAAAATAATCAAGCAAAGCTTGGAGCTGTCCTAAAAGCAAAATAGCCTCCAACGCATAGGACTGTCACTCCTAGAGATATGATCACCTTCGATGGCCATCTTCCTTCTCGTCAGCACGTCTCTGAGAAGGACTTTGCGAACTCAAAACCTGCCTTCAAGAACCCAACAAGAAGACAAGGTAGAGAGAAGCAAGAACCAGAGAGGGAGGGGGGAGGGAGGCAAGGAGAGCTATTGGAGGATTTCCAAGTTCCTCAAACCAGTGGACAGGAGTTTATATAGCCCTCTCCCGATAGTCATTGGGGGAAATTTTCGGGCTTGTTACCGGATCTAGAGCAAAAACTCCAAAGCACGATCCTCGAAGGGCCCGAACAACGCTTCCAAAGCACGATCTCCGGGTATTGCTCCCTCTAACGGCTGTATTCTAATAAAGCAAAAAAAAAAAGAAAAAAAAAGACACCCCCCTGTGTGCTTGGCTGCGACGTGATGTTATGTGCAGTGCAATGTGTAAGTTCGTGTGTGGCGACACATTGGGGGTGGCGGTGGAGACATATAGCCTAGATGTTGATTCAAGCTCATGGGTCATGGTTTCATATTTATACCCGGCCCTTATGATATTTGTTCGATATGGACTAAATAAGAGTTATTTAGAGAGGAAGTTAAAATGTGAATGGTGGGATTTGAATCCTGGATGTGTGTAGAGGGGCCAAGGTTGAGTTTAGCCCTCTAACCACTTGGACAACAGAAGTGGTGTAAAAAAATTTAAATCACAATAAGTTTAACTAATAATAAGTTGAAGTAATGCAGAACTTGCGTAGCATAAACAGAAATAACACGTGGCACAATGATACCAACTTGCATAGAGAAAATCGAGAATAACATGTTTAGAAAAACCAGAAACATGAGAGCAAAAGATGATGACCGTCTTCTTCAATAGATAACCCTTGAAATCCACCAAGGTGTTCCTTGGAAAGAAAAGATGAAGAAAACTTAATCCACTAGGGATTCTTAGAATCCACCAAGATACTGATGCGAAGGCACCTAGTTTGAGATCAATCACAGAGCCAACAGAAGAACAAACAAACACAAAGAACACATGATATTTTAAGGTGGTTCACCCAATCTAGGGCTACATCCACCGTTGTCAGAGCTTGGGCAATCTTCACTATGAGAAAGAAATAAGGATGTACACCCGATGCCTCTCTGCAACAAAGCACTCACCTCCTCTTCTCCAAAAACCTGCCATAACATAGGGCTTTGTAGCAGAGAGAGCTGCGTACTAAATACATACAAGTATCTCTAATATATGCTAAACTAAGGGGCTCTATAACCCATTTAGGATTCTAACAATTAGATAAAAATAGACTCCTAAATCGCCATAATTCTTTTTCCATAATATTTTGTATTTACCTCTTACTTTACACACTTTTTATTATTTTCCTCCAATGATTTTATGGGTTACTGAGAAGGAATTGTTTATGAAACTACATCAGCCCTTGCCAAGAAATGAATATATTCAAAAACTTTTAAAAAATTGTAAATGTTGAAAAAATTAACTAAAATATTGATTTTGACAATAGGGGAACTAAGCGCCAACACAATTGTCGTTTAGCTCTGGATACGAACTGCGCTGGTGTTTACTAACTAGACGCCATCTGAGATGACGCCCGTGGGTAAACGCCAACTCATCACCCCATCCCCCCCCCCCCCCCCCCCCCCCCCAACCCCTCTTTTTTTTTTTTTTTTATATATTTTGAAAGTCATTATCCCCTATTTCACATTGCATCCACGACGGGTGTCTGATTTTGTTCAAATTAAGTTTGGCCTTCATAAATGTGCATCCGCTCCAGCACTTGCAAGTCCGGTTTTGATTGTGTCAAGTATATTAAAGCTCCAAGTTGGGCATAGATATACTGAAGCAAAATTAAGTTAGTTCCTTATTATGTAGTCAATAGTATGCTTAGCATACTACGTCTGATATTCCATATATTGTTTGTGAACATCTATCTATACAGTTGTAACAGTACTATCAAAATAGCGAGGAGCTTGTCTCACAAAAAAAAATTAAAATGAAATACTAACTTTATAGCCTAACAGATCTTGCATGAGGCAACCAACTTTTTGATAAATCGGTATGTTGTTCTAATTCTATTATATTGAATATAGTCATCCTCACAAAAAACTAACACTACATATGTTTTTTTCAGTCATGCAGGCATCATGAAGCGTGAATTGTTAAGAATTGTTAACATGGTAGTTGTATCGATGTCTAAGTGGTCGCATAGATATGTAATATCTCTCGGCTGTTTTAATATATATCAACAATTTATTGAGCTCGTAGTATGTTATCGACATCTAAGTGGTCGCATATATATGTAATATCTCTCGGCTATTTTAACATATATCAACAATTTATTGAGCTCGTAGTATGTTATCAGGCAATTTGGATAGAGATTGTGCTTCTTTTTCTGTAGTTAACGATAATTGTATGACCGTTTGTTTCCACATCAATCGATCCATTCCATTGGATCTTACTAGTTCGACAAACTCTGTGTCAGCTGCATTCACTGCATTAGCTAAAACGATCCCTTTTCGTTAAATGATATAGCATTGAAATCACCTAGGATTTCAGAGGTGAATTAAGTTAATCCCAAGAATCTCGAAAAGTTCAGGTTCAATAAATCCCAGCAATCTTTTGACAGGCACCACGACTGTTTTGCGTCAATACAAATTTCAGATACAAATCATTCGTGGGCTGCAGATAGTAATCATGGTGATCTTGATTGATTTAACCATTATCTTTGATTTTTTTTAATATATATTAGCAAATATCATGATTTTTCTATTCGCAATATAATGTTCACACATAAATATTTCAAGATCATGATTATGTACAAACCGTTACAAAAAGGTGATAGCTATATATCTTTATTTACAAAACACTAGACCATTATTATTTATAAAACCATGATAAATGTTTCGAACGGAGTTTGATAGATCACTTGAAAAATAAATGTTGGAGAAACGAAGGACGTGGCATTGGGTATCACTGACTGAATGATAGGATACGGTTGGGAATCGTGTTGCGGGTTCTAGTACTTGGGTTGACCCTCCACCCCGAGTTGTAGCCCTAAAATTGTTTCATGAGCTATCTTGGGGTGGACATGGGCTGGCCCATGGACCTCATTTATACTATATCGGGCCGGGCCACCAGGCCTATTCATAAATGTTAGATACCCTAACACCCCAAAACTTGGGTTGGAAGGTCCACCAAATGGTATAGGAAGCGGGTGATGGGTGCCTCCCTCACTGATGTGGGACTATCTGTCAACACTCCCCCTCACGTGGAGCACGTGTGGCAACGATCACTGGAAAACATTATAAAGAGGTGATACCTATATATCTTTACTAGTAAGAAACCCGGGCAATGCCTGAATGTGCTTGATGCACGCCATTTGACAAAGACGACATCGCAACTTTTCGAAGAAGTATGAAATCTGAAATGAATGTGATTCACTTGTTAGAGAGAAAGATTAACATCAAATGACCATTAAATGTCATTGAATGAAAATTTATCATCTTTATGGTAGGTTTTTAAATGGATTTAAAAGAGGGCCGCGTTCACACACGAAGAAGAATTCTAACTCTTTAAAAGATGTCCATGTGTCACAACACGGGAGAGAGGCTTCCATTTTAGGGGGTGTTAGTCAATTAGGATTTGGTGAAGAGTTTATTGTATTTAGGATTATATCAGTAGTGGTTTTGAACTTCTTTGTGGTATTGTAGATTTAAGCGTTAGTGGTTGCGGAGTCCACAACGTGAACTTCTGATCTAGGTGTTAGTCAATATTTTATATGACCTTGGACTCATAAGTTAGGCGTTAGTCAATAATCATGGTACAAGTCCATGACTTCATAACAAAAGGGATTTACAAACCTAAGTATATATACTTTTTGCCCATCAAAAGTTCCACCTCAAAGGTGGAATTTTAAATCCCTTACGTGAGACTTTCTCTTTGAAAGGTATCATCGGTAGGGGTGGCAATTCTTAACCCGACCCGAAGTTAGTGGGTTTGGGTTTGGCCTAAACGGGTTCGGGTCATAAACAGGTCGACCCGATTGACCCGTTTATTTAATGGGTCGGGTTAATTTGGGTTTGTACTTATAACCCGATTGACCCGACTTGACCCGTTTAACAAATGGGTCGTGCCAACCCGACCCAACCCGATCAAACCCGGCCGAATCCGACTTGTCTTGACCCAACCCGACAGATTTACATGGGTTCTGTTGACCCAACCTAACACGACCCGACCCGTTTAGTAAACGGGTCGGATCGGGTCAACTCGTTTATTAGGCGGGTCAGGTTTGGGTTTAAGTTTTTGACCCTTTTATTAAATGGGTCGGGTTCGGGTTGGGTGTTTTGCCCTTATACATATGTCTCAACCCGACCCGACCCGACCCATTGTCACCCCTAATCATTGGCATCTCCCGGAACCCTAGCACCCATGGTCGTGATCGTGGAAGCCAACGTCGGATCCCCAGCAACCCTCATTCTCCTCTTCCAGGTATCTCTCAATCTCCCTCCTTCCTCTTCTTTGGGTATACCCAACCCCTCTCGACCGCCCTCTCTCTTCGCTCCCTGGGTCGGAACAAAATACAGTAGAGAGAGAGAGAGAGAGAGAGAGAGAGAGAGAGAGAGAGAGAGAGAGAGAGAGAGACCCTTTGGATCCGTCCGGTTCTGATCACGACACCCGTCCGGCTCCGATCGTAACGCCCGTCCGGTGCCGATCGCGACACCGATCCGGCTCCATCGTGACGCCTGCCTCCTCGATCATATATTGGACTCATTATTTTAATTAGTATGCTACTTCCAATTTGTATGTTATTTGTGGAAATGACCTACTTGGTTGATGGTATGTTGAAGTTTTTTGGCATGATACAATTGGTAATCTTGTTTGAAATATGATCTTATTTATAAAAAAATTATCAATTTCTATATGTAAAATTACTAAAATCTTTGATATAATTTTTTTTTTACCATTTGACTTATGTAAAAATTGATCAAACTATTTATCCAACGTGGTGAGGCAATCTTGGATGACAGAGGCAATGTTGATTAAATCTAGCTTAATTTTGATTCATTATTCTTGTATATTTTTTTAATAAACGTATTAATACTTTTTGTATTATGCCTTCAAAATTTATCAAAATTGTTCTTCAAATGTGTTAGTCAAATGGGATTTTATGTCCAAGTCCACAACAAAAATCCCACGTGAACTCCTAAAACATGGATTTATGAGTCCGTGGACTTCTCAAAAAAGTCGGCAGACTCTTAAAAAAACCTAGACTCTTTAAAAAAAATCTGCGGACTCTCAAAGACCGCAAGTCCACGAACTCCTGAATAATGATTTTAAAATCTCAATTGACTAACATCCCCTTAGTATAGATATATATAGATTTAAAGGACACTAAACCATGGTTATTTATAAACCCATGATAAAAGTTTTGGATATTGATAGATCACTAGGAAAAAATTTCGTTGAAGAAGCTGAGGAGGTCTGGTATGATAGTGGAAGAAGCCGAATGGTAGGGCACGGCCGTACTTGGTCTTGGGTTGACCCCCAACTCGACCCACCCGTCCGAGTTGCAGCCCTCGTCATGAAACTAATAGTTCCGTGACATATCTAAGGGTGGACATGGGCTGGCCTACGAAGTACGAACCTCTTTTTATACTATATCAGGCCAGGCCTATTAAAAAATATGGGGACTGATTGAGCTGTCTCTGATAAAAAGAACAGTTAAGCTGAAGGAGTTTGAAATACTGTGGACGAAAATATCCTTCATAACATTTTAAATTTTTCTTTGTCATACCACTGACCAGTGAACCCCAGCCGGAGCTGCTCGCCGCTACAGAATCATCGAATGCCGCCGCCCGGAGTTGCTCAATGCTCGTCGTCGCCGTCGAACCTAACATAACCCTAACCCTAAGATCAATAGGCCATGGGATGAACCCTAGACCTAGGATTCTCAACTGAACCACCGAACCTAACGCCACCGTCGCTGGAGCTGCTCACCGCCTTTGCCTCTGCTGTTGGCCATTGTCGCCGCCGCCTCTGTTGCTCGCCATCGTCATCGCCGCAGGAGCTACTCTAGAGAGAAGGGAGAAGAACCAAGGGAGAGTAATTTCGCGTTTATAATCTTTATCAGGGACCTTAGGCTAAACAAAATCTGAGCCGGTTCTGTTCATGGGAACGATATGTTGTGAGGGACCTCTCACACATTACCCTAAAAAACATGTATCTGCTAGCCCAAGCCCGGCCCATGTCCATCCCCTCCCACTTTTGAAATTTGAATTCCAGCGCCAAACTCGGTCTTCAGCTGAAGGGCCTGTCTTCAACGAAAGCAGGGTTTAAACATCTGGATTCAAATAACACTGAAGAGAGCTCTGTTTCCTTCCTCTGCTCTTCGTGTTCCTTACCAGATGAAGAAGGAGACTGAGCCGGTGCCATCGTACGAGGAGCTGCGCCGGAGGAAGCTGGAGGAGAACAAGAAGAAGCTGGAGGAGCTCAAGCTCGGCCACCTCTCCCTCACCCTCCGAGAGGCTCTAACTCCCAAGACCTCCCCGGTTCTGTTCCATCCCAACCCCTCTCTCTCTCTCTCTCTCTCTCTCTCTCTCTCTCTCTCTCTCTCTCTCTCTCTCTCATTACCCATTTCTCTCATCGATCTCTCACACCCCATTTTTCTCTTAATCTCCATGCCTTGAGATCAGGCTAAGCAGGTGAAGCGGAAGGTCCCACCACAAGAGTTGGATTCGGTCGTTGTGAGGCGGTCGAAGCGTATCGCCAGCCTACCAACTGCACATTCCGTGGTTGTGAGGAGGTCTAGCAGTGTCACCAACCTACCAACTGTGCATTCCGTGGTTGTGAGGAGGTCGGACCGTGTCGCGAACCTACCACATGCAAACTACAAGGAGGTAACTGCGCGCCCCTGTTGTTTCCTTGAATAGGTAGACAACATGATACATACATGATCACCCACTTCATATTACGAATTCAATCACCATTTTTGAGAATCAATCCATGGTACTTGTTATTTATTGCTTCTTGCTTGATGGGTTGTGCTTCTTTTTTTTCCTGAACACGCAACCTCGATGACTATCGGAAATGGGCTCACACTTCGCAAAGATTATCATTTTGATGCATATAAGGATTCTTAGACTTTAGATGCCTTTGTGGTGCGCGTTTCCATTGATATAATTGAGATACGGTGGACAAGTGCCCTGAATGTATTGGGGATTTACTCTGTAAAACTTGATTGATGGCTTTGATGGATCTCCATGATGATTCAATATAGAAAAATTTATGGATTAGCGAAACAATGGTTGTTTGGACAACCATGTAGAAGAAATTTAGTTAAAAGCCTGAGGATTATTTGCTTCAAGGAGTCCGGAATCTTAAACAATAACTGGCTAGCTCCGTTCAGGGTCTTCGGGCCTGGGCTCAGGGTGTCCCGACCAGAGCTCATCCCATTTACACCCCTACATATATTAGAGTTCCATATTCCTAGTGGGTAGCTCGATCTAACCTCCATGGCAATATTATGGTAGAGTACTTCTATCATGTTGAATGATGCTATCTTCTCGCTATGAATACTATCTCATAATTACAATGGTGCCATCTTGAGCTCACAAGTTGTAAGTACGTGTCTATTGTTTGTCTATTATGGTAGTGTCTATTATTTGTCTATTCATGTGATTTCATAATTACAATGGTGCCATCTTTAGTGCAATTGCCATGTATTTCTTTGGTGATTATCCTCAACCTTTTATTGATCTCTTCCTAACATACCCTCATGATGTGCATCTCTGAAGTCCCCGACCATTTCTCTAGCTTCTAGTTACATTGCTTGCTAACGAATGGACTTGGGACTTGAGAGTACCATTCCACATAGGCAGTCTCAAGGTTTGGCACAAGGCCCTACTGATTTATTTCTATTAATATGAGAGGCCGAGATATTCCATTTGATCTTTAGCATCCATTTTCTCATTCAGATAAACATGGATTGATGTGGGATACTATGGGCCAAAATTCTTGGTTTTGTGAAATATTTCTAAACAATGATGTCGGTTATTGTTTGCATGAGCTTTTTATTTAAGATGGTTGCCTGTAGTTATCTTAGCATAAAAACTGAATTTCTTTGCAAATCCTTTCATGTTTCGACAGGTAGATTTAGATTCTGATAGTGATACTAATGAGAGAACTGGAAGGTCAGTGAATATACGTGGACACATTATTACGCATGAACTTTCCATTTTTGGATCTGCAAAATTAAAATTTTCTAATGGTTATCCTTGGAATTGTTTGGATTCGTAAGCACAGAGATTTGTCAGGTAGGGTAGGCGCTTCTGATGAAGCTAGGATGTATGCTCAAACAAGGGCCGAAGAAGTTCAATCAGAACTTGACCCCAAGTTTCCTAGTTTTGTTAAGACCATTCTCCATTCACATGGCACTGGAGGTTTTTTGCTGGTAAGTTATGATTAAACGGCAGAAGTAGGATCCGCAGATCAGTTTTTATCTCACTGCATATCATATTGTTTATCTTGGATATACTTATCTGCGATCATCTTTCCTAACAGGGTCTTCCTGAAGATTTTTGCACCAAATACCTACCAAAACATGTTGCGCCGATTACACTTATAGATGAAGAGGGGGAGGGATCTGACACTCTCTACCTTGCACAGAAGAAAGGGTTTAGTGATGGATGCAAAGGTTTTTCTATTGCTCATGGCTTAGTTGATGGGGATGCATTGGTTTTTCAGTTGATCCAGCCTACAACATTTAAGGTAATGATTTGGTTCTCCTATCTGTAGATCAGCAACATGGCCACTTTTATGCAATTTGCTTGGTGCATCATTTGATCTATGTAATTGAAACCTATGTGATGCTTCCATCTTGCAATCTATTCATACCAAGTCTCTTGAAGAAGCCTTGACTTCCTCATTTTTATTCCTTTTTCCTATCATCAACAGTTTCTAAGCTTTTACCTTTCTTCTAGGTGTACATAATTAGAGCAAGTGGCTATGATAGCAGTTGATGTGGCTCTAGAACTTCGGAGTTTTGATGTTAAGAATGTGAGGGAAGCGCAACAGGTAATTTTCCTTGCTAGTCCTCAACCTTGTAGAAACTAAAATCAGTTTGTTTGAGTTGAGTACAGTTGAGGGTAAATTTTGAAATTGGCTTTAGATTATAGCAAGACCAATAGGTGCACTATCTATGTATACCTAATTCATTTTGGGAAATTTCCTATGCTTTTTAAGTTTTTTTTCCAACTAATTCTAATAATGCATTTAATTAGATAAAATCAAGTATGTTACCTGTTCTGAAGAGTATGTTACAGGTTCTTCTATACAATACCTTTGACTCAATACAGTTTGAGAGCGTAACTGATGGAGGTATGGCTGCTGGGATTTGCAAAATTATTTGAAAATTTTCAGGAAATACAAAATAAATGGCTGATCGATGTAGTTCAGTTCTCTTGGCTTGATGAGAAACCCTTATGTTTGTAATGTTGCATCACTTAAGAACATACTATTGTTTTTTTCACTTACAAATGTTGGTGGACAATAAAAGAAGCAGGCTAATGTCTGAGGTTGAAGGAAATCAATAATGGTTGGACTATTTGGAGCTGGTGGCGGAAGCGGCCAATGTTGTTACCATGGGAGGAAGCCCGAAGGGCAGCACCATGGGGATCGAGAAAGTCGCAAGATTCGAGAACAATGCTCAATGGGTGTGGTCACTTACAAGTGAGAATGTCACGCAAATGTAAAAGGAAAAAATACAGGGATTGAAGAATGAAGACATGTAAAACTGTAATATAACTACTTTTAAAATTTCCCATCATATGAAATCATGTTTTCATATCGACTCGAAGGCCTGATATCATGACCGAATTTCACGAGTACATATCCTACATTTCTCACAAGATCTACATGCAAAAGGTGAGTACAACATCAACAAAAAACAATGAACCTACTTTCGATCTTCCTTTATTGCAGACCTCATGTTCTGTGAGCCTTCTTTCCAGCATTCTTTGAGCTTGAGAGAGAGGAGAATCGACTATGTAACAATGTGATCTGTTTCTTGAGCCTGGAACTATCTACTTAGAACCTTCGTGGAACATTCCAAGCTTTCTGAGAGTTTTTCTGTGATCCAAGGGCCTTTTGATTTTTTGATCATATGTGCAGCATTGCAATTTCTCCTTGCATTGAACATTGAGTGGATGTACTTAGTATTCTTGTCACTTGGCTTCAACCATAGGCCATCAAATTTCAGCCCTAGTGCTTACTTCAACTGAAGTTTTGAACAATTGAGATCAGCATATGCCATAATTTTTGCTGACTAAAGATACAATCCCGGAAATTTGTATTAGTCAACTTTAGGACAAATAATTGGCCATTTGCGCTGATGATAACGCTACATCCACTCTGCCACTTGCAAGTTAGGGTTTGACCAAATTAAGTTTGTCCTTTTGTGCCTGATGTTTAAATATATCAGCATGACCTCATACTTCTAGGGTTTTAGTCCCTCTATTACATATTTAATTAGTGGTTTCCCCTTATGATAAACATGCATCCTGTACAAAACTTTTTTTTATGGACCGGCCAGGAGGTCAAAGGGCAAGGTGCTAGAGCATGGAGTCAAAGCGGTCTGGAGATCAAAACGGGTGGAGCATAATTGCTATTTTTATTAAATTCTATAATTTTGTGAACATGACATCAACGTGCAGGATTCACACACGCAAACAAGGCAAAATCAGCCTTGAGGGAAAGTTCGCTCCCCAGTGTCCATACTGGGACTCGGACAAGGAACCTCTCCAACAAGGGAGAGAGGAAGTATACCACTCGGACAAGAGCCCTTTGGTATCCCCTCCAACATTTGCAAGATAAATTTAGATTGTATTAAATGTATTAGAGTACCTGTTGAGCGGTCACTCCTAGATCGGTTAGGGGTGGGAGTTCCTTGTCTTCATATGCATGTTGCTCCCTCCCTCTCATGACAGGTTTTAAGAGGGCACGGGATTTGTGACTTGGTATCAGAGCTAGGCCCCACTCTCTCTCCCTGGTGGTCTAAAATGTTATGTGGAATCATAATAGTGGTTAGGAAATCATTTTGAGTAATTTAGACAAATCAAAATGTTGTTCTAACAACTTATACTATAATTTTGGCTATGCAGGAATCAAGAAGAGATTGGTGCAAACTTGCGCTGGTTGATCGTCCTCTTCCAAGTTCCAACATTCCTTCCTTTTTTGTGCGTTGGTTGGGAACTGTTAATATGTTGTATCAATGTTTAAATCATTGGTTATATGTAATATCTCCTCGTAGTTTAGAATAGCAACATTTTATTTATGTTAATCTCTATCTAGGAACACATTTTGATGAGCTCGAAACTGCATCATGCTCTCTCATAGACTGGCTGAGGCTCTTATCAACATATACTCACTGTGAAATTGCTATGATTGTTAATTTCAGCATTAATATTTTGACCTTATAACCAAAGGCGATCAATCCATTGCCTTTTTTTTTTTGAAGTGTGACTGCCATGGTCTTTTTATTTTATTTTTGAAGAGGACATACCTGACCAGATTAGAGTGACGCCTCTAAGTGCCATTGCGTAAGAGAGACCACGGTTTGAAACCTGCCAACTACAAGAGTGAAGTGAACCCCATGGTTTTGTTTCTGCTCGTAGGTGGTCCACTTTATTTATACACCACTACACGATGTAAGACAAGTCCGGGATTCGATCATGTGACCGCTTGGGAGGGAAACAATGGGGTTAAGAACATCTCTAGCAACCTCCATATTCTCCCTTTTCAGCTATATTAGGGAAACAATATATCTGACAAGATATATAATCAAATTTTGTTGGCCTTCCGCCTATCTGTGTGACGAGTTTATCTCTCTTATTTTATGGCGAGCTTATCTCTCACCTTTATGGCGAGCTTATTGAAGACGTTGTGGTATTATTACAGGCAAAGGTAAGATTTGAATCTTTGATCTATCTTGTGCTCTAAGCACAAAGGGCATCTCTAAGCGACTCGCCACCTTCATTGGAAGTGACAAGCGAGAGGTCGAAATACCTATTTTGATCGACTCCTACATTGCTCCCTCTTTAACTCTTCGCTAGTCATTTAGTCAAATGTGACGAGTGGCTTCCCCTCCCAACTTCTGGGACCCACTTGCCACCGACGCCTTTTAATCAAAACTAGTGATTGCTTGAAAATCTAAAAGACGGCAACATTACATCGTGAATTTTTAAAAATCTTAAAATAACAATAGTAAATTATAAAAATCTGAAAGTTATAAAAAAAAAAAGAATAAAATAGGGAGTGGTTTGAGGATCCCCTTGGAGATGGTTACAAAAAGTAGCCTTTTATTTTGTTGAAAAGTCCATGTCTATAGAATAGGGAGTAAAAACTACCACATTAGCTAAAATAGGGAGTAAAAACTACCACATCAACTAAAATAGGGAGTGGAGGAAAGGAGCACTCCAACAAGCTCCTAGCCCACTCCCTAGTAAATTAGAATGTTCAATATGTCCTTGGACAAACCATCCAACTACTCAAGCCCTTGGAGATTGGATATATTTTAAACTTTTGAATTCAAAACTCCACATGGATTGGGGTCCATCACTATAGAGCGGCTGCTTGCTCGCCAAGAGTAACAAGCAATTCCAATTCCCTAAAATAGCTGTGGGTGCAAAATCCAGCTAACGCCCGACAGTGGGACCTGCAGCCCTGCCTGGGGCCCACAAAGATGATAGTGGGGCTCGCAACCCTGCCTGGGGTCCGTACATGCCATTTGGAGACTGGTAAATCCCATGGATATGTGCCTAAACTCCTGATGTTTCAGGGAATATTCCTAAACCCTTATAAATAGTCAATCCTGTAAATAAACCAGATTGAATTTCATTATTATCAATTCCACTTTCTGTTTTCCAGAGCTCCCAGAGCCTTCTGGCATTTAAACTCTCAAGCCTCCTCCACCCTCTGTTTACTTGTAACAAGCACTCCTCGGCTTGTCGAGAGTAGCTTTACATTTTTAGTGATAGTGGATTCAAAGGTTGTGTCTTACCGCATGAACACGTAGGCTTCGGCCGAACTCTTTCATCACACCCCGTGTCAACTCTCTTTATCTCTCTCTTTATCCTTCTTTGTGTCTCTTCCTAGTCTACAGTGACTGTGTGACAACTCAGCACTTTACCCTTTAGCGCTTCACAGCGTGCCACGTCCCGAAGGGTCAAACCTTCAATCGACTGTTGGAGGGGGGTTACGTACGACGGCCGAAATCCTCCCCCACAGTTTGGCACCGTCTGTGGGATCTTCCTTGTTGACTTGTGACCTCCAGGCTTCCCAGCTCCTTCGGTCAAGCAGCAACCACAGATTGCCCGAGCAATCCATCTGTCACCATCGCTACCAGAATGGCGAAGACATAGCCCATGGACCAGTCGGAGGGAAGCAATTTCCGTTCGAACGTTCACCTCGACATCCAGCATCCTACAACTTGTTCAATGAGTTGTAGGCACATGACAAGTCAACCTCCCGAGCAGCGCACAGTTGTGAACTCGAGGAGTCATCGCTCTGTAGATCGTGCAACTCCCGCTCAACCTCTACAGTCTCCCTGCACTGCCAAGGAGACTCTTCAACGCTCCCGGAAAGCGCTCGTCTCGCCCGTCGCTAATCCTCAAGCGACATACCAAATCTCGTCAAAAGACTTTCAACTCCTCACCTTGATGAAACAAAACGCTGCTCTCATGGTCAAGAGAGATTCTCTCCGACGAGTAGCCATCGAAGCATAAGCCAATCTTCCTCGGTCAGAGGCTGGCATTAACAACAGACCAGATGTTCGCCGGTCGCTCGATCCCTTTCCCGCTCCTTCCAAGCGTTCAGTCGTCGACACCTCCGGTCAATCCCTCGATCCCCTCTCGAGAGGACCCTCGCCCGTTCCTTTTAGGCCAACGGTTTTGGAACGACTTAATCAGTCAGCTCATCATCCCGAACCTCTTAACATCAGATCATCCTCCGATCCCTGCATTGTGAGAACGTCCGTCACCATAATCGACGCCATGAGGATCAACATCAGCATAACTACGATCGAACACTTGTCAAACTTCACCCGACAAGGACTCCCACGCCCTCGTTGCCTCCTCCTCCTTCGAGGCACCTCTCAGACCAACGAGGTGACCGTCGAAACAGCCATGCCTCGGAGGGTCCTCTTCATTGGCAAGTTCTCTGAGCTCTATTCCCTTGGAGCTGGTGAACTGCAATCCTCTCGAGGTTCAATTGCCTGATGGGAGATTCAACGTTGCACGCCCACGCTTTCAAACAAGCGTTGACGCCCCACGATCTCGACAACCAAGTTCTATACCGCACCTTCGGGGGAAGCCCGGATGACATGTCGCTTGATTGGTACCACCACCTCCCAGTAGGCTCCATCAGTTGGTTTGAGGATTTGGCAAATCTCTTCGTCCATTACTACTGTCTGAATCTCAAGCCAGAGAAGAAGCTCGATTCTCTCTACCGACTTCAGATGGGATCAGACGAAACCCTCCGAGAGTTCACTCGAAGGTTCCAGAATGAGCACGCAACGCTCTCCGGGCATCACCTCGACAATGAGGCCATCATGCTCGTATTTCAGAATGCACTACGGTTCGATTTCCACATCTACAACGATCTTATCCGAAACCCGCCTGTATCTCTCGGAGAGTTATTCGATCGGATCCAAAGAGAGATCGAAGTGGAAGACGATCAGATTGCTCGCAAGAGTCGTGAACTCAAGAAACGCCCTTCCGATAAGGAGCATGCGCGACTGACAGCCCGAGCTCACAACACTCAGACTAAGGAACGTGGATCCTCTAAGAGATCAAGGCGGGCAGGCGATAGACCCACGAAGCCTTGGAGGACCACATTCACCGACTGGAATCTGCCAATCGATATCATACTCGAGCAGATCCAGTGCGAAGACTACCTCAGGAGACCTGCTCCTCTCGAGCCCGGTACCAAGTAAACGAAGGACAAGTCGGTCTATTGCAACTTTCTTCGGTGCCATGGCCACCCACCCGTTCGATGCTACAGCCTGAAATTCCACCTGGAGGATCTCCTACAGGAAGGCTACCTCCAGGAGTTCAAAGTAGAAGCTGACAGAGCAACGACCCACTTCCTCGTCCCCCTCCTCGGAGGGAGAAAGAGACATGTTGAATCCGCATGGTCGTGCATCAATCGTGTAACATCCGCCCCAAACACACAAGATATTGTCCGCTTTGCCCGTGCCCGCACGAGAACTTCCCAGGGAGGTCACCCATCCTGGTACTACTCTCGCCCGAGCACGCTTAACTACGGAGTTCTTACGAAATCCGTAGCGGCGTACGGTTTTAAAATGCGTCTTCTATGTTTGGGAGGGGAAATTATATAAGTAGCTCAGGATCTCCTTCTCTCCAGGCGATGTGGGGCTAACTCATGGCCTTGTACACCTCACCTCACCTCACCTCACCTCACCTCATCCATCTTGGCATTCCCGCCTCAGGAGTCTTGGCTCTTGGCTATTGGCCTATTGGATCTTGGTCGTCACAATCCACCCCGAGCATGCTTAACTACGGAGTTCTTACGAAATCCGTAGCGGCGTACGGTTTTAAAACGCGTCTTCTATGTTTGGGAGGGGAAATTATATAAGTAGCTCAGGATCTCCTTCTCTCCAGGCGATGTGGGGCTAACTCATGGCCTTGTACACCTCACCTCACCTCACCTCACCTCATCCATCTTGGCATTCCCGCCTCAGGAGTCTTGGCTCTTGGCTATTGGCCTATTGGATCCCTTTTTCCACATAACTACACATCTTGGCCCTTATTTAAGCACCCCACCCCTTTCAAATTGACTAGATCAAACCCTAAGCTAGGTCTGACCCAACTCAGGCCAGATATGGTTAAACCCAAAACTCGAAACTGACCCATGAGACCAACCCTCCATGAACTGAACCTGATCCAAGCTGAACCAAACCCGGTTCGATTTTGGATCCAAACATCTAAGCCTTAGTTTCTTATGCAATTCATTGTTTTGTTCAGACTATTCCCAAACTAGGAGCGGAACGACTCACGGTCGATAATCACGCTCCAACAGGTTAGTCGTACTGCATGTAGATATTTTAATTAAAAAATAAATTATTCTCTTGATACTCTGCATGCTTAGTTGTAGATCATGGACATATACCTTTTGATTTGTCAAGATTGGTAGATTTTATCCTTTTGTTATATTTATTTAAAATGTAAATTGTTTAGAGACTGGTCGATTAGGAGAGCAGTTGATTTTTATGATTTTATGGGGTTTGTATTAACTTCTGAAATGTCTTGGCGTCGTGGCAACCTAGTTGCCCGACTGGCTCGGTATAGATCCGCGTGCACATCGTAGGTAAGTGAACCCCTAGTTGTGCACAGACCGAAATGAGTAGGGAGGATCACGGGGTTAGGTCACGGGTTGTTTCCTGCAGGGAAACTGAGGTGGAGTGGCCTAATCCTGGGGTTTAGACCCCATAGAAAGCAAGTTGGGTGTGAGTGCCCCGTGGTGAAAGACCAAGCCCCCTTTTTGGCCACTAGGGTAGTATGTCTCGAGGCTGTATCCCGAGCATAAGGAACGGAGTGGTTCCCCTGTTGCGAAAAAGGAACCCAATAGTAACGCCACCAAGTCGGGAGCCTAGCTCAAACTTGGGGTTCACACTTGTTTCCCCCTCCTCCCTTCTCTTCTTTTCTTCTCTTTAGCCTAGGGCTTTGCATCACTATGCACGACCTAGAAAATGGGTTCTCTCATGAAGTGGAATGGGACGCCTCATGAGGGAATTGTCGGTTAGGACTTTGAACGTATAATGTGGGATTTACGGACACAGTAGATAGATCACATAGTATAGACTTGTAGTAGTTGTAGTTCCTTTGTTGGTTACTTAGTTATGTTGCAGCTTTATTTTACTATAGTAGTATATTTCTGCTTTATATTTTTCTCGTGTTCTCCGACTTGTTCTTTAGGACCACTGAGTTTTATACTCAGGGGGAGTTGTTTCGTTGTTTTTCCTCTCCCCCAGGTTCTTTCTCGCGAACGGAGCGTTAGGAGCTCTGTGGCAGTTTCAGTTGGAGCAGCAGTTCTTCACCGAATTTGCAAGGGTAGGAGTGCCAGCTATCGTTGTCTAGTTATTGTCTATTTCTTGTTATTGTACCTGGACTAGATGTATGAACATTGTTAGTGGAATTGGCATTTAAGTTTTAGTTTTGCTTCCGTGTTGTGTTATCTCTGTAAATTATATTTTCCTCTATTATAAAATATCACCCTCGAGTTCTGGACCCTTTCTTCTTAGTCCAGAATTCGGGGCGTGACAAATCGATTCCCATCATCGTCTTGACATAAGAACAATGACTCCCGAGAGTGTGGAATGCAACGCACCTCAAAAGACTCTATTAGAGAATGTAACATCTTCCTAGTTATCAATAAAATGGCAGCTGCTTCAAGTTCTATCGAAGACAATCAAATATATTCTCAACTTCTATTCAGCGCCACAGTTAGTCCGGTTCGGGTTGCGACACGGCCGGCTAAGTTGCAACGGTACAAAGCTACGTGCCCAAGACGTAGGTTCGACCGAAACGGCTCTAAGCCTAAGTCAACCGATACACAGGCACTACGCTGAGTACTCTGAATCTTTAGCGGAGCACATGCTACTGAATCTCGTAAGAACTCATGCAGCAGTGCCTTGCCACAGTTAGTCTAGTTTTGGGTTGCGACACGATCGGCTAACCTGCAACGGTATAAAGCTATGTGCCCAAGACATAGGTTCAACCGAAACGGCTCTAAGCCTACATTAATTAATACATGGGCACTGCGCTGAGTGCTCTGAATCTTTGGCGGCGCACATGCTCCCGAGTCCCGTAGGAACTCATGCAACAGTGCCTCTCCATAGTTAGTCCGGTTCGCGTTGCGACATAGCCAACTAACTTGCAACGGTACAAAGCTACGTGCCCAAGACGTAGGTTCGACCGAAACGACTCTAAGCCTAAGTCAACCGATACACGGGCACTACACTGAGTACTCCGAATCTTTAGCGGCGCACATGCTCCCGAGTCCCGTAAGAACTCATGCAATAGTGCCTCGCCACAGTTAGTCCGGTTCGCGTTGCGATACGGCCGACTAACCTGCAACGGTACAAAACTATATGCCTAAGACATAGGTTCGATCGAAAAACTCTAAGCCTAAGTCAATCGATACACGGGCACTACATTGAGTACTCTGAATCTTTGGCGGCGCACATGATCCTGAGTCCCGTAAAAACTCATGCAATAGTGCCTCGCCACAGTTAGTCTGGTTCGCGTTGCGACACGGCCAGCTAACCTGCAACGATACGAAGCTACGTTCCCCAGACATAGGTTCGAACAAAATGGCTCTAAGCCTAAGTCAACTGATACACAGGCACTACGCTGAGTACTCCGAATCTTTGGTGACGCATATGCTCCTGAGTCCCGTAAGAACTCAGCAATAGTGCCTCACCATAGTTAGTCCGGTTTGCGTTGCGACATGGCCAGCTAACCTGCAATGGTACAAAGCTATGTGCCCTAGACGTAGGTTTCACTAAAACGGCATTAAGCCTAAGTCAACCGATACACGGGCACTACGCTAAGTACTCCACATCTCAAATCCTGACATTCAACAAGCCCAAGGACCTGCCCTTAGCCGTCAATGAAAGTCCGAAGCGTCCAATGCTTCGGCACATTTAACAAATCCAAGGCCCTGCCCTTGGAACTCGAAGGCACTCCAAGACACGTTCAAACAAACGTCTCAGGAGTTCTGAACACTCGAAGACATCAACATTCAATCAGAACATTCATACATACAAAGAGACAACATTCAAGCCAAAAAGATATTTCCATTACTATCAAAGTCAAAGAGTTACAAAACCCGACGCCCGTAGGCTTACAAAAACAGATACAAGAGTGACTAAGGCCTACTCGACTTTTGCTTCGACGAAGACTTGCTCACGGAAGGTTTGCTGGAGGAAGAGCCCACTGCTGGGCAGCCAACGCTTTGTTGGCAGACTCTTGGAAGCTGGCGCAGTTCACCCTTAGCTGCATGTTCTGATCAAGCAGGGCCTTCTCACGAGTAGCCCCCTCATCAAGCAAAGCCTTCAGCTTCACCAACTCCTCCTGATGGACAAGCATCGCTATCGAAGCGCCATCTCGAACCTTCTTCAGGTTCGAGCGAAAGGAAGAAACACTTCCTTCCAACTTGGTCACAGCCTCCTCCTTCTTGGCTAGAGCGCTCTTAGCCTCCTGCAGCTCTTCTTGAAGTTGGACTACCCTCAGGTCGGACTCGACTTTGCCGTTGGCCCGAACGCTTTTATCTATTCCCCTGATCAAGGAGAGGACCTGCACAAGAATCAAATCAAGTCATTACACAAAAGGCGATAGAATATTTTGAGATCTTCAAGCCAGTAACCCTTACCATCCTCTCAGTCCGATCCATGACGGATTCATGAGGCTCGTCATAGCGATCGGATATCTGCTTCAACACTGAGCCAAGCCTGTTAAGGTCGACGCGGCCGAATTCAAAATACTTCATCGGCACGTCATCTAAACCTATGGAATGGGTACATTACGTCAAGCAATCGAGCAACAGACTCCAAGAGAATTATGTTATACCATTTCACTGGGAGGTCAGGTAGAGTAGACTCATTTGAGGATGAGTCGCCTGAAGACGAGTCACCAGAACTCTCGGCACTTGGATGCCTTGGAGATGAAACCTCATACGAAGGTCCCTTGATTTGTTGAGGTGGAGGAGATAGAGACTGCCGCGGTATAGCCTCTTCTCCTCCTCGCTAAGCGATAGTCTTCACCTCCAGCAACACGACGATTGCTGCAGCCACTTCTGCAGTATCGCCCACCGGCTTCGGCGTTGAAGCGCCGGCGTCAACATCAATAGGGGAGGCATTGAGTGGAGGGTTGACCACCTTCTCCACACACTTCTTACCCTTTGGGGTCTTCAATTGGCTAAAGACATACTTCGGCTCAGCTTGACGCCCAGAGCTTAGCTGCCCCATGTCCACCTATAGCCGCCTGGCAGCTGAATCAAGACTCCTCTAGCCAGGAAAAGTGCGGTAGCCAGAATGATGCCCTCGCTGCTAGAGTCCTGCTCTTGCTCTGGCCCTTTACCTCTGGCGGGCGTTGAGCCTTCACCTCCCTCACCGGAGTCCTCTTCTTCACTCTCCTCGCCGAGAGTCGACGAGGCTCCTCCTCGAGTCAGAGGGCTTGCCTGAACGACCCTTAGCTTCTTTGCCAGAGGTATCCTCCCTCAAGCCAGTTGTTGCTTGGTGGGACCTTCTCAGAGGTGATGGCCTTTCTCCTCTTGGTGGGCACCTTCTCCATCACCACGATCTTCCTCGATCGCTCAATCATCAGCAATAGAGGGAGGGAATCAACAACAACATCATCCTCCCGCTCCGAGTACCATGTGTCATTGTCCTCGAACATGTCCCTTGACTTGTGTAGCAGGTTCGCGAGGCCCCAACACACTGGGCGACATCGGAACTGCTTAAAGGAGCAACTTTCGCAAGGCAACTCCAAGAACAGGTTGTCAAAGGCAGCAGCCCTCTCTACAGTGTATGCTCGATCGCCGTCGTCCAGGTAGCGCAAAACAGAGAAAGGGACTTCTCTCTTCTCCACCATCGGGACCGGGAGGGGGGTCCATTCTCGAGAGATGGAGATCGGCCAGTACATATAATTCTTATCGGACTTGAGAGTCTCCTCGATAGGCCACAATGGCAATTCACCGACGAGGTGAGCAAAGGCCCTGTCCTTTCCTTCCGTCCACCGGTAGTGGTAGAAGAAATAGCCCAACTCTATCCGAGGCTCCTCGCCCTCAGAATCTCAGAGTAGCAGTGTGGGGGGTTTTTACTTGAACCGGGCGGTTTGGGTAGCAAGCACAATCTAACAAGCCAATAGATTAAGAAGACCGGATTTACGTGGAAAACCCCTTCTCAACGTTGAAGGGGAAAAAACCACAGGGTGGGGCGAGAAAACACTAAACAAACGTCTGGTTACAAATCTCTCACCCTTAACCTAGTTACACCCTTAGAGGACCGGCTACCCAAGATACCGACCTCTGCAATTTCACTCAAGGTACCGACCTCTGCAATCTCAGCCAAGATACCGACCACTGCAATCTCGGTTGAGATACCGACCTCTGCAATCTCGGTCTCTCTAGCTCCGCAAAATCCGAGAAGAATCGGACAGCACCTTCGCCCAAATTACCTCCTCACTGCTGAAGGGGTAGGTCCCCTTTTATAGCCCCGGGCTAACGGTTGGCGCGTGCTCCGTGCGGGACGGGTTGATGACATGCTACCGTCGGTGTGGTGGGGATGTGGCGCTCGGCTGGCACCCGGTAACTCCGGCCGGGAATCTCGGGAGCGTGGGCTGCACTCCCGTAACCGCTTTGCGCCCGAGATTCCCGGGTTCAACCGCCATGCATTTTGTGGGCATGATTCACGGGTACCTTGATCCTCCTCGAGCTGCATCCTTGCGCGCGACCGATCATCGGAGAACGGGGGAAGTTTGGACTCCCCCCTCTCCCAACTATAGTGTGCGGCCGACCTCCATTGGGGGGGGGGAGTTGGACTCCCCCTCCTCCAAGATTTAGTGTGCGGCCGGCTGGGGGGGGGGGAGTTTGGACCCCCCTGCTAAATTTTTAATGCGCGACCTACCCGCGACGAAATTGCGGCTACCGGTAAATTCTCGTTTGCCTTCTTCTCCGCTTCGCGCGTGGCCGACCCGTGACGGAGTTACGGCTACCGGTAAGTTCGCCTTCTCCTCCGCATCGCGCGTTGCTGACCCGTGACGAAGTTACGGCTACCGGTAAGTTCACCTTCTCCTCCACTTCGTGCGTGGCCGACCTGTGACGATGTTACGACCCCCGGTAAGTTCATCAGGGTACACACAATACCCCCTCCGGATCGGTCAGTTTTCAGCCCTGCCCGATCAGGACTATTTCGCCTTGGTTTGCGTACCGATCTCGGTTTGCATGCCATAATAGTTCTAACCCCAGTTTTAGTATTGCTGGAGCTTCAAATGGTAGTCCGGGCTTTTCCCAGTTTTCACCACATGGCGTCACCACGCGTAGCCACCCAGCTTCCCCCTTTTTCGGGATTTGAACCAACTCTCCAAAGCTCCAAGTTTTCTTATAAGTAGGGCCCTGAGGGTTCATATTTCCTTCTCTGATTCAGATTTTCTCTCCTTCTCTTTAGATTTTCTTTCCTTCTCTTCTACTGGTGAAGGTTTGTTCGGGTCGGCAGTGTGTTGCGTGAGTCGGTAACTTCGCTGCAACTTTCTTTTGGATACACATCTCGGGGCTGCGTGTAGGAGGTCGCACGTCTCGCTGCGTGAGTCGGTATCTTCGCTGTAGCTCTTTTTTGGATACACGTCTCAGGGCCGCGTGTAGGAGGTTGCACGTCTCGTTTCTTGAGTCAGTAGCTTCTTCGATGATATCGTTCAGTTGATTCTCAGTTCCTAAGAAGTTCCCACTGCTGGAAGACATCCGGACGACATACTACATTCCTAGTGACATCTCTCTTTTCCTTCGCGACTGGTCCCTTGGACCCTACGGACGACCGCACGATCATGACTCTGGGACAATTGCGGTGCGGCCTGAGACTTTCTTTAGCAAGTTTCTTCGGTCGCCTACTGGAGCGCATGGGAGTGACTTCGGGCCAGATTGCCGACAACAGATGGAGGATACTTTGGTGTGTTGAAGCGATGGCAGGGCAGCAGCTTTGTGTGGCCTACCTTCTTAAAAAGTATTTCATCAAAGGCTACAAAGTGACCGTAGGGTCCGTGTACTTATATTTTAGCTTGCAGACGCGCGTCGGCAGTCGCCCTTCTATTGGCGGCCTGTGCGACTCCGTCAGGGGCTGTAGGAGTGTCCCCTCATGGTAGGGGGACCGTGGAGGGGTCGTCACAAGGTCCCCGGGACTGTTTCCCATCTGACTTACACTATCGAAGACTTCTACCCCTCTAGGCAACTCAAGTGCCCTGGGGGTGTCGAGGAAGATCTGGATGTACTAATCAAGAGAGTCACCTTGGATGACGATGACTGGAGGCAGCTATTCCCGAAGCTCCCGATAGTCAGAGCTCACAACACGCCCAAGAAGGGAAAACTGTCTGCGGTAACTAGTGGAGGAGGGGAGCAATCTGCTCCTTCTACGGAACTTCCCGATAGGTATGTCAGCTCTGTTAGACGCTACAATCCCAACACCTTAACGTCTAGGCTTTACGCGATTCTCAGGCGTCGCACAAGGTCTACTGCAGTTGCGGGTGACGCTAGTCGAACAGCTGCTGCCCGTGACACAGCAACATCAACTGGGCATTCAAGGAGGCATGTCATCTTGGGCGAGTCTACCAGTGATGTCGGTGAGTATGACGTCTCCGGCGTTCACGTCACGAGGCAGTCTACCTACAAGGTGCTGCATTCCCTTCCCGATGATTGGGTTGATGATGTGCTTTCCCCTGGTCCGAATTTTGTTGTGGTAGACGAGTCGGAGATGTCACGCGGGTACACTCCCCCTTTCTTCGGGAGGAGTAGACAAGTCATGTCATCCAACTCTGCAGGGTCACGAGTCTGAACTTCGTCTCGCACCCGTGGTGCCCCGACTTTTGCCATGTCGGGAGATCACTTAAACGTACGACCTCATGTTCCTTCGCCTTCCTCCTCTTCTTTAGTGGGTGCCGCCATGCCCCCTCCTAGGTCTCCTCATGGGGCTACTGAGCCTGTACCTCATCGTCGTGCTAGCTGGACCTTCGCTCACCATGAGATGGAGGAGGAGGGTCTGGCTTCTCCTTCGGGACGGGAAAGGGATGATACAACGGCAGGTATTGGTAGTGCAAGCTGGCAAGACTCACTTATCGACCTTCGCGAGGTGAGTCTTCTTGGAGCTGATGGTTTTCTTCTAGTAGTGACTTACTCTACTAGCTCTTCGATACTCATCGCTTCCACTTTTGACAGATGGGGAGCCGTATCACCATGCTGGCTGACCGGGCTGCCGAGGGGCGTGCACAAAGGATTGCCCAGCTTGAGCTCTCTCTGAGGACTGCCCAGCAAGAGTTAGTTTGTTGGGATTGATGTGTTCTAAGCTTGTAAAACTTTATGTTTTTGGTCTAATAAAGATTGATAGTTATTATTATATGAGATGCATATAGGTGCGTAACATAGTTACGTGTTCTTTAGGGAACAATGAGCCATGGTTATATGGTAGTCCACTGAGTTGAAGACTAAGTGGATTGGTCCCGTATAACCTAAATAAGTTCGCAGCTATGATCAGGTTAGTCGCCTCATCATGGTAAGCTGTTGGCGATGACAGTTCATGGGATGTCTTTACCATGGTCATCACCAGGCACAGTGTCTGTGGCTGAACGGAACTAACACGGTGTACAGATCAGTGAGCAGACACTGGTACACTAAGCCGTGTTTCTGCTTAGGGTAAAATGGTCCTAAACCCTGAGGAACCACGTCTGATGGACTAACCAGTTGCGTGGTGCTTTGGCGCACCAATGTGTGAGGATCCATATGCAGTGATCCAAAACCACGGTGTACTGGGTTACCCGGCTGGCGTTGCATTAGCATGTCACTCCTGCAGGTCATCCACACCCCTGATGGGAGGTGCGTTCCTTGGTGTGACTTATGCTGTACCAAACCCAGGCCTGGTGGTCATCAGTTTGACTGTTGACCGGGTTCGATTACTCGACGGGGTAATCAGAGGTACGATGTATAGGTCAACCTGGAAGGAACCAAGTCATATGATCATTCGAGTCTGACGGTAGTCTTCACTGCTCGAAGTGAATCATGGCATCAAGTGGAGGGACAACGGATTTACCACTACTAAGTGGAGAGCAGGGGTATAATGGAGAACATAGTAAGTCTGGGAGAATTGGAGTGCAGCCTGCGTCGCACTCTGGGTGGCTACGCAGGTTAACTCGAGCTCAGAGGATCGATGGTACACTAGGGTAGTGTGTCGATCGAGCTTGAGTTGGAAGCCATGAACCCCGGTCCCTGATGGTTCCACCTTATCAACATTATGTACGGTTCTTGAATCGTCTCCTCGGAACACTATAAGCATAAGGAAGAAAGAAGTATACGCTCCGTGTGTGCTTGGCACTAGAGCACGGTAGATGCGTAACTACATACGAGTACTAAGGGTTGAGCCCGAGACTAGTGCAGAGTCGCATGTAGTAATCCCTAGCCATAAGTGAACTTCGCTGCATAGGTGCGATGCACCGGGGTATGTTGCGAGTTGACTAGTTGACTTTGCTAGAAGCACCCTCCGGTGGCCTCAGTTAATAGTAGGTAACTAGTAAAGATCACTTAAGAAGTGGCCGCTAGGTATCGCACGCTAGAAATGGTCAAAATGAGGCGTCGGGGCATTTTGGTAAAAACCTCACTCTGCCGGACCTCACTGTTGGCCGACCCTAGTAGTGAGGCACCTTGCTAGGGCCGGCCCTATGATGTAGGGATAAGAATCCCTCATCTATAGGGCCGGCCATATAGATAGGGATAGGGCGATAAAACGGTTAAGATCGAGCCCTAAAAAGTGGGAAAACGGATAAATACAACGAGAGATAAAAAGGAGATAATGGAGAGATAATAAGGGGAGGTCATTATCCCCTTGGATCCTTATCCAAGGGGGTTGGCCGGCCCTATAAAAGGGCCTATGGGGCGCCGGCCCTATGGTCCAGAAAATCCGAACCCCCCCTCCTCTCATCTCTCTAGTTCTTTCCCGATTTATCTCTCGTTTCCCGCTTGCAACTTTGTCTTCCTAGCGTGGAGTTCTGAAGAAGGAGAAGGGTCGTTCTTCGGAGGCACTCAGAGATCCGAGAGCGACGTTCCGTGCATCGTGTGAGATCGGGTGAACAAGAAGGCAACATCTCCATTCGTACCATCGGTATCTTCACGAACGATCTTCCGTCTCCATCGACAAAGAAGACAATTCTCCGTGGTTAAAAGATCTGTACGAAAGGTATGTGTAATCTAACATGTAGATCTAGCGAGCATTATGATTTGCATACATGCTAGTTAATCATTACGCTAGATTGCCGTTAGGGATTTTCGATTCTCGTGCATACACATGCACACATATGTAGATTAGTTTCGATGAAAGTTTAAATCGTGTAACGTGCACCACGAACGGTCTTTCGACCGCCAAATCGCTTCCGCTGCGAGCCTCTGACCCGGATCAATTTCCAACAATTGGTATCAGAGCTACATTAGTGGTGTGCGTTTCACGTTATTTCATGAAACCAACATGTGTGCGCATGATGAATGCGTGAGATCATCGGGGTTCTTACGCTTAGATCATGCATATGTATAGATTGTGCTTGTTCTATTAATCATTCTTGCAGGGCGCCGCTATAAAAAAATCTAGATCTATGTTTGTGCTTGCTATCGGGGGTCGGACCCCGAGTTAGCAATTGTCTGGATTTGCTTTCTGTGTGTGGATATGTAATTGAGTCTTAGATTGAGCGAGTGATGGGGGTTGACCATCCTCGGTTTCCCATAGCCTTTTTCTAGGTGTGTTTTCTTTTCTTTCTAGGAAATTGTGTACGAGCGAGCACTTGCTCGAAGCGTACTAGCCTTTTTCGGTTACAGATCGAGAAGAAAGATGTGCCAAAGAAATCCACCATCGGGAGCGTGAGCGGAACCCTGGAGGATGAAAACGATCCGGCAAAGTGTTCGCAAGCGCGACGGAGGAGCCGGACCGAGGGACCTTGCGAAGAAAGCTAGAAGCCTGTGCTGTGCAAATTAGGTTCAGGGGTCGGACCCTGAACTTAATTCAGTCATTTTGGTTGCTTTCTTTATTAGTTCTTTATGCTTCATATCGAACCCCGATGAGATAATGTAATTATCAGTTATCAGAGGGATGCCTTTCCCCTCCGGCCCAAGCGACTGTTTGAGGATAGGATCCCGCTAGATGATGACTTTTATTTAGTTGACTTTTGATGTTAGTGGGATCCCATCACATATGGTTATGCCACCATTAGGTCAGCACCCGACTAGTCGGGTGTGCCTATTTGGCCAGCATCGAAATCAAAGATGAGATGGAGATCCATTGAACATCAATTGTCAAATTTATAAGCAAGGCGCCATGACTAGTGGGAGTCCTTTCCAGTGAGTCTGACTCTAGGATTAGCTCCAGAGCATTAGCGTGATAACCAATTTTGCAAAGCATCGATATTCTCGGAGTATGTAATGTGACCCTTGAATGGAGAAATCCGCTTGAGGCAGAGACTATGATACTCCGAGAATGATTAATGCTAGGCGAAGGGCTTGAACGCTAGTGGGAGCATGGTGTGACCAGGGTCTAGTATATAGGAGGTCGCTACCTTTGCATTTGCATAAATTCATACTCGCAAAATAACCCTCATATATATATAAGGGATGTAATAGAGGATTTTTTAGAGATCCTCTGGCCTCCACGGCTAATCACTTCGTACTCGGGTGGAAGGGCATAACTCAACAACCCCCTCGGGTGAGAGCTGTGTTTTTCTATGCCAAGTTACTTAGTGATCACCTTCGGGATATGGCGATTATGGTGCCAAGTGTTCAGGCTTTACTCACCCTCGTGGGGGCCGTTAGAATTCCCGTGCCGTAATTGCCTAAGCTCGTGGGTAAGCATCCTAAGTACGCGTGAGGTATTCGTTGCGAAGACAACGGTGATCACGTGGTACTGGCCAAAAGATAACCATGGTCCATCAAAGCCCGTAGTTGGCAGATTTGGATAGGGTCAAGGGAAAGACCCATGTAAGCGGAAGACCTGCACACTGCCCCCTCGGACAGATGTAGCCTACTCCGAGATCTTACATACATGGTTAATTAATCCATAGAGATGGCTTCACTTGAGGGTAGCGTTGTCATATGGATATAATTAGCTTGTTTTAAAAATCTATAAAAATAAGTTTTCATGCATCTCATATATTCAGTCTTTTATTTTCAGATGACCAAGTTAGACCCCCTGTCCGCTATCCTAAATGACCACAAACTTACCGGTCCCAACTATGAGGACTGGAAGCGCAACCTGTACCTAGTCTTAAGGATAGGTAAACACATGTCAGCCCTGAATGACCCTGAGCCAGATTTGCCATGACCCAATGCCACAGAGGCACAGTTAAAGGCATTCACTGACTGGAAGGAATCTAATGAGATATGTAAATGCTATATTATAGCATCCTTGCAAACAACTCTGCAGAAGCAAGTCGAGGAGATACCCGACGCTTCTGACATGATGTTGTATTTGAAGGAGATGTTTGAAGGTCACAATCGCGTTACGCGATACCTTACCATCAAGAAACTCGTCGGCACTAAGATGTCCAATGGGATGCTGGTTCGGGAACACATGATGAAAATGTTTGGGTTCCAGAATGAACTAGCGACCATGGACATTGTGCTAGAAGGCGAGGTGATGACAGACATCTTCCTCTCGTCACTGTCTGGAGCCTTTGAAGGCTTTGTCACCAACTTTAATTTGAACAAGTTGGCTATGACAAATACAGAGCTTCTGGGAGCTCTCCATGCAGCTGAGGATGGCTTCAAGCAGAAGGGCGAAGCACTTCACGTGCAACGCAGATCCTTCAAGAAGCCTGGTAAACCTCAAGGCAAGAAACATAAGAAGAAACCTAAGTCAGCGCCTATGCAGGACTCTGATGGGGCCTCTGGGTCTGGAGAATCAAAGAAACCGGGCACGAAGTGTTTCCGGTGTGGCCAGAAGGGTCATTGGAAGAAGGACTGCAAGAAGCCTCAGAATGCTGGAGAAGGTAATCTACAACTCTTAGTTGTTGAATCATTTCTTTCAAGTAATAGTTCTTTTGCTAGTTGGATTGTGGATTCAGGATCCACTAACCATGCCTGTAACTCTCTTCAGGGGTTTCGGGAAAGCAGAAGGTTGCTTGATGGAGAGGTGACCTTGAGCATGGGAACTGAGGCCGTGGCTGCTGCTGAAGCTATAGGAGATGTTACTCTTAGTTTTTCGAATAATAAGACTTTGACTCTTAGAGATATCTTTTATGTACCATCCTTGAGACGTAACTTAATTTCTGTTTCTTCTTTAGTTAATGAAGGTTATTCAGTTTATTTTGATACTTCTGGTGTGTCTTTTAAACTGAATGGAACTTTTATAATAAGAGGAATGGTTCAGAATCATCTCTATATTGTTAGTCCTAAATTTGAGAAAGATAATATAATAACTTCAGTATTTAATATTAATTCATCTAAGCGTAAGAAACCTTCGGAGAATTTAACCCAATTGTGGCACTTACGGCTTGGGCATATTGCCTTAGATAGGATCCATAGGTTGGTAAAGGCCGGGCTTCTGGAAACAGATCCTACGGAGATCCTTCCCACCTGTGAATCCTGCCTGGAAGGCAAGATGACCAAGAGGGCCTTCAAAGGCCAAAGAGTGAGAGCTACTAAGGTATTGGAGTTAATCCATTCAGATGTATGTGGACCCATGAGCGTCAAGGCGATAGGAGGACATGAGTACTTCATCACTTTTACAGATGATTACTCAAGATATGGTTACATTTACCTTATGCATCGGAAGTCGGAATCCTTTGACATGTTCAAAGAGTTCAGGGTTGAAGTAGAAAAGCAGACAGGTAAATGTATAAAAACCCTTCGATCTGATCGAGGAGGTGAATACCTATCTGACGAGTTCCTTGGATATTTGGTGGAGCATGGGATAACATCCCAATTAACTGCTCTAGGTACCCCATAACAGAATGGAGTCTCTGAGAGAAGGAATCGAACCTTGTTGGACATGGTTCGAAGCATGATGAGTTATGCCTGTTTACCAATGACCTTTTGGGGATATGCCCTTCAGACAGCAGCATATGTTCTGAACCACGTTCCATCTAAATCAGTGCCTCAGACCCCTAGAGAACTGTGGTCAAGGCAAAAGCCAACACTACAGCATTTCAGAATATGGGGATGTCCTGCACATGTGCGGATAGACAAGAGGGAAAAGATGGAGCCAAAGTCCAAAGCATGTCTGTTTGTAGGGTATCCCAAAGAGACTAAAGGTGGACTATTTTATGATCCTGAGAAAAAGAAGGTAATCGTTTCAATGAATGCCATTTTCCTAGAACATGATTATGTTATGGACCACAAGCCTGCTAGTAAGGTAGTTCTGGATGAGCTACTGGGTACTAGATCAGAGAGGGCATCCGAAAGCATAGTGGAAGCTGACACAGATAATAATATACTAGATACTGTAGAACCTATTAATCCTGTAACACCACCACCACCTCGTCGCAGTGGGAGAAACATCAGAGCTCTTGACAGATACTATGGAGAAACCTTATTGGTTGATCCAGAGGGTCAGGAGGATGACCCACTGAGCTACGATGAGGCAGTGGGAGCTTCTGACAGCTCTGATTGGCAAAAGGCTATGGAGGCAGAAATTGAATCAATGTCCTATAACGCAGTCTGGACTCTTGTTACACCATCATCCAATATTAAACCTATTGGGTGTAAGTGGGTGTATAAGAAGAAGAGAGGATCCGATGGTACAATAGAGACTTATAAAGCTAGATTAGTTGCCAAGGGTTATACCCAGAGAGAAGGGATCGACTTTGACGAAACCTTCTCGCCGGTAGCTATGATAAAGTCTATTCGGATCCTCCTATCCATTGCAGCCCATTATAACTGGGAGATCTGGCAAATGGATGTCAAGACAGCATTCCTCAATGGAAATTTGGAAGAAGACATTTATATGATTCAGCCACTAGGCTTTGAGTCAGAGGGTCAGGAACATCTAGTTTGCAAGTTGCAGAAGTCTATTTATGGACTAAAGCAAGCATCTAGAAGTTGGAACATCCGTTTTGATCAGGCAATCCAGTCGTATGCCACATCAGCATCAAACATATGCGGTAGTTCAATTTTCCCAAGTTAGATTTGCTATCGGCTTCCGTAATCGGCCTCACAAGGCTGATATCCCTATCGGCTTCCGTAAGGACGATACACCCTATCAACCTCATTTCCATAGTGATGGCTTGATCGGCCTCAGAAGGCCTTTCAGAGGCCAATCACCATAACTTCGAGGCCGATAAGGCCCCATTCCATGATCGGCTCATGAGGCCGATACCCTTATTGACCTCAATTCCTTAGTGATCGGCCTTAGAAGGTCCTTCCAAGGTCGATCATCAAAAACTCGAGGCTGATAAGGCCCCGTTCCATAATCGGCCTCCTGAGGTCGATACCCTGATTGGCTTCACAAGGCTGATACCCTGATCGGCCTTACAAGGTCGATGTTGGAAAAATCCTATGGTAGAGGCCCGTAACAGAAGCGATTTGCCAGTCGAAAAACCGTGCGTGGTGCACTTACACGATAAAACTTTCACGAAACTAATATGCGTGCACGTGAGACGAACGCCCTAAGGTTAATCTAGTGAATCAAATGTCTAACATGCATGCAATTCGAGACTATGCTAGATTACGAGTTAGAGCGATGCATACCTTCGTGCGGATCTTTTAACCGTGGAGGATTGTCTTCTTTATCGATGGAGATATAAGAACTCCCGCGAAGATGGACGACGATATGCGAGAGGATGAAGCCTTCTTCGTTCACCCAATCTCTCACGTTGCACGGAACGTCGCTCTCGGATCTCTGAGTGCCTCCAAGTAACTACCCTTCTCCTTCTTCGATTCGTCATGCGAGGATGAAGTCCGAGGGTGCTAGAACGAGGGAGACGAGAGAGAGAGGGAGAGCTTGAGAGGGAGGAGTTCGTGCTTGGCTTCCTTGAAGTGGTCAACCCCCTCTCTCTCTCCTATTTCTTATGGTGGTCGGCCCCTAGCATGTCCAAGAAGCTAGGGCCGACCCCCTTAATTCTCTTCCTTTGTTTCCCATGTAGGCCGGCCCCTTTAAGAACCATATGGGCGGCCCCCTCTTGGTCAAACCTTCCAAACCCGGCCTTCCCTTCTCCATGAAGTTTGCACATGCAGACCCTACAAGATAGAGAGGGGGTGACCCGTGCTCTTTGTCCTCATGTGGGGGGTGGACAACATGATGTGTGGTAGTTCCTTAGTCTCCCAAGGCACCCCCACACCTCTAGTTGGTTGCCTTTCACACTTATGAACATGCATGGTGCCCCTATGTGATTTATGACTAAGTCTTTCACTATTACTAGGGTTCCCCTAGTAAAGTTATCCAGTCAATTCGCAACACTCACCGGTGTATCGCACCTGTGTAGCGACCATCACTTGAATTAGGTTATGACCTAGTATGTCTCCGTACTACTTCGGATTTACATCCTAATGCACACACGAGCATACGCAACTACTGTGCATTAGTACGAAGCACACACAGAACGTATTTTAATCGAACTAAATACTTCATCTCGTGAATAAAGGAGATGGTTCGAGAACCATACAAGATGTGGATAAGGTGGAAACTTCAGGGACCAGGGTTCATAGCTTCCAACTCGGACTCTGTCGACACACTATCCGAGTGTACCATCGACCCCCTAAGTCTGAGTTAACCTGCATAGCCACCCAGAGTGCGTCGTAGGCTGCACTCTATTCCCTCTAGACGTATTATGTTCTCTCGCATACCCCTGCTCTCTGCTTAGTTATGATAAACTTACTATCCCTCCACTTAGTGCCATAATACGACTCAAGCGGTGGAGAATACCATCAAACTCGAGTGTTTATATGACTTGGTTCCTTCCAAGTCTCTTGCTTACATTACACCACTGATTACCCCGTTTAGTAATCGAACCCGGTCAACAGTCCAACTGATGACCACCAGGCCTGGATTTGGTATGATGTAAGTCAGATCAATGAACGCACCTCCCGTTAAGGATGTGGATGACCTGCAAGAGTGGCATGCTGATACGACACCAGCCGAGTAACCAAATACATTGTGATTTTGGATCACGTAGCTAGATCCTCACACTTTGGTGCGCCAAAGCACCACACAACTGGTTAGCCCACTAGACATGGTTCCTCAGGGTTTAGCATCGTTTTACTCTAAGCAGAAGCACGGCTTACGGTATTTGTGCACCAGTGCCTGCTCACAGATCTGTCCATCGTGTTGGTTCTTTTCGGCCACATATACTATGCCTGGTGATGACCATGGTGAAGACTCCCTATGCACTGTCATTATTAACAGCTTATCATGATGAGGCGACCAACCTGATCATAGCTGTGAACTGATTTAGGTTACATGGGACTAACCCACTTAGCTTTCGACTCAGTGAATTACCATATGGCCATGGCTCTCTGTTCTAATAAGAACACGTAATTGTATTACGTATCAACATGCATCTCATTAAATAACATTCATCTTTTATTATTAGAGCAAAACTCAATATTTTACAAGCTTAGAACACACCAATTCCAATCACCGATACCCCTATCGGCCTCGTTTCCTTAGTGATCGGCCTCAAAAGGCCCTTCTGTGGCCGATCATTAAAACTTCAAGGTTGATAGGGCCCGATTCCATAATGGCCTCCTGAGGTCGATACCTTGATCGGCTTTACGAGGCTGATACCCTGATCGGCCTAACGAAGTCGATACCCTGATTGGCCTCACGAAGCCGATAACCTGATCAGCCTCAGGAGGCCTCACAAGGCCAATACTCTGATCGGCCTTCTGAGGCCGATACCCTAATCAGCCTCACAAAGTCGATACCCTGATCGGCCCCAGACAGCCCCTCTAAAGCCGATCACCTCAGGCTCGAGGCCGATAGGGCTATCGGCCTCTCCGAAGGCTGATAACCTGATCGTCCCCAGACAGCCCCTCTGAGGTCGATCATCTCAGGCTCGAGGCCGATAGGGCTATCGGCCTCTAGAGGCCGATGCCCCTATCGACCTCCAAAGGTCGATACCCTGATCGGTCCCAGACAACCCCTCTAAAGCCGATCACCTCAGGCTCGAGACCGATATGCCTGATCGGCCCTAAACAACACTTTTAAGGCCAATTACACGAAGTTCGAGACCGATACCCCTCAACCTCCAGAGACCGGCACTCTACCTTCAATATTCGGGTCCTTTCACCCAATGGTCGACCCTAGGCAGGGGTCGGCAGACACCTTGATCAGCCCCAAGCAACGGGTCGACAAACACAATCCCGGTCGGCCCTAGGCAGGGGGTCAACAGACGCGATGGTCGGCCCCGGACAACGGGTCGACAGACATACCCTTAATAGTCATCCCTTGGCAGGGGTCGGTTAATTCTTCGTAACACACACCAAGGTCACTTGGACACCAGAAGTAATAGATTTGTAATTAGTCCAACTCAAGCTTATGGTGGATCTCACATCAAACAGTGAAGCCATAGATTGAGCCCTGGACAATCTTTGGCGGGGGTTAGGCAGATTCCTCACAAGATGCATGACAATCAAACACCACGATGAGATAACAACAAATGCCATCATTTGATATCCAGATTCCGCCAGCGTGAGCCTCGAGAAGAACACTCAAGTACTGCAAATCCTTGGTCGGCCCTTGGCAAGGGGTCGACAGATTCTTCTCAACACTCGTCAAGATGCTCCAACATCGACAAAGTATTTTTGCACCATAGAGTCTTAGCCAGCCAGGTTAGCACCCACATAGCTGGGAGGGGATAACTATGGGTGTAAAATCTGGCTAACGCTCGACAGTAGGGCCTGCAGCCCTGCCTGGGGCCCACGAAGATGATAATGGGACCCGTAGCCCTACTTGGGGCCCACGAAGACGATAGTTGGACCCGCAGCCCTACCTGGGGCCCACGAAAACGATAGTGGAGCCCGTGGCCCTACCTGAGGTCGTATATGCCAGCCGAAGACTAGTAAATCCCCCGGATATATGCCTAAACTTATGATGTTTCAGGGAATATTCTTAGAATATTCCCAAACATTTATATATAGTCAATCCTGTAAATAAACTAGATCAAATTTCCTTATTACCAATCCCACTTTCTGTTTTCCAGAGCTCCCAGTGCCTTCTGGTATTCAGACTCTCAAGCCTCTTCCATTATTTGTCTACTTGTAACAAGCACTCCTCTGCCTGTCTGAGGGTAGCTTTATATTTTTAGTGATAGTGGATTCAAAGGTTGCGTCTTACCGCACGGAGACTTAGGCTTCTGCCAAACTCCGTCATCACACCCCGTGTCAACTCTCTCTATCTCTCTCTCGCTTTACCTTCTTTGTGTCTCTCTCTATTCTACAGTGACTGTGTGACAGCTCAACACTTTACCCCTTAACACTTCACAGCATGTCACGTCCCGAAGGGTCAAACCTTCAATCGACTGTTGGAGGGGGGTTACATACGACGACCAAAATCCTCCCCCACAATAGCTAGAAGGTGTAGCAAGTCGGTTGGAGGGAGATTTTGGGTCTACCTAGCGAAGGAGGGGGAAATAGGAGGTAGGAGTCAGTTTGAGATGCTCTAACAACTTAAGTGCATCTCCAATGGGCTTCTAGAATTGTAATGCTTTGGAATTGTGCCAAAAGAAATATAGTTTGGGCTTAAAAGGGTGCTCCAACGAGCTCCTTGATATTTTGCCTTTTTGAAATTTCACTCCCACTCTTGCTGGGGCTGGCGAGAGCAGTATGAAAACTTTGGATGGTGGCCCCTCATGTTTGAATAAAAGCAAAGTATCTTGATTTTGTTAATTTTTCAAACAGCCCCTCAGAAAGTTGCTTTCAAGGATCCTTGACTCAGTCTTTTCACAAGAAACAGAGAGAGATTGAGGAGCCCGTTGTAGCACTCTTCAATTCCCACTCCATACTTGGCCAACATGGCAAATAGGAGCCCTAAGAGCATCTCCAACGGTCGACTCCATTTTGGAGACCACATGACCTCCAAAATAGAGATAAAGTTAATTTGCAGGTACATGCACTCCAAACACAAGCCTCCATTTTTTTCTCTCTCTTTACTTTATATTAAATTTTTTTATTTTATATCCCCATTATATATTAAAAAAGTATATTTATATACATAATTTGGGACACAAATATCAAGTGGGATAAAAGGGGAATAAAAAAAAAAGTGTGTTTGATATTAAGTACTATGAACAGTGTTATGCAGGTTGGCCTTCAAATCCCTCCAAACCTTTAAATATGGAGGCCAAAAATGCAAATCTATAAAATGGAGGTGGAAATGGGGGACGGTTGTGTTGGAATTGGATCCGCTTATCAGAGTCGCAGCAGAAGCAAAAGATAGATTCGAAGATCATACGGTGTATGTTTCATTACAATTAATTCTACAAAACAATCTACATGCAAATCTATGATCCTAGCATATGTGCGGACACCCTAGAGGCATACTACGATCTACGGAAGACATGCATGCATCTAGTTAGGTGTTTAGAATCATCATACCTTATGGATCTATGATCCGGAGAGAACGGAACAATGATGAATCGCACGTGAATCGCAAGAAAAACTGTCGGATAACACCTTGTCCTTTGCGAATTGAGGAACCTTTGAAGTCCTACCTCTAAGTGCAAGGACTACGAGCCAACGGAGGAATTCATTGCGAAGACGATGACGAGCTCGAGATCTCCTCCTCCTCTTTCTCTCTTCTTCCTTCTCCTTCCTTCCTCCTTCTTCTTCCTTCTTCTTCCTCTTTCTTCCTTGGCCGAAACCATAAAGAGAGGGAGAAATGGAGAGGTTCGGATTTTGGAGAGGGGAGGCACTAAAGGCCGGCCCCTCCCCCTCCTCTATACATATAGGGCCGGTCTCCTAGTGCCATGTGCAAGCTAGGGCCGGCCCTAATTAGATTAGGATGAGGGGGGGTCGGTTTTTAGGGTTTCCAATGTCTATCGTGAAGCCTGGACGAAAACGCCCTTCACGAAAAGTGAAAAACTGAAAGAGAGACTGATTGAGGTGCGCTACTTGGAATCGAGTTCCGTCAGCGCCTATAATCTCCTGGAATTATTCCGCTTATTCTAAGATCCATATTCAATATATTCTGAGCCATATTTCAGTATTTACCAAAATACCCCTACAGCCCCTAGCATATGTGAATTAGGTTCTTAGGCTCCGGGCTTGCGCTCCATCGCGCTACTTCGCATCCAACGTATCCAATCAGGCCGGGGAACAATTCCTATACACAACGACAGGGTGGAACCTTCAGGGTTCTGGATCTCTAGCTCCAACCGGATCCCTGATTAACTATTCCGGTGACACACCGAAAGTTTCGTTAATCAGCCCTAATCCGATTAACCCGCGTAGCCACCCAAAGTGCGACGCGAGTTGAACTCTAGTGATCCTAAACTTATGTTACTCCCTCGTAACCCTGTTCTCTACTATACTTTGATAATCCTTAGTCCCTCCTATTACTGGTGCCATGATACAACTTGGGCGGTGGGGAGCACCGTCAGATCCTGATCGATTATCCGACTAGGAATTGATGACTTGTCATCTATAACACCACATACCTTCCGGTACTATGCCTAGCACCGGAACATCGTCAGTCATACTGACAACCACCAGGCCTGGGTTAACTGTGTGGACAGATTGACTCATCAAAATGTACCCATCCAACACTGGACGTCAGATAACCTATATGTCACTCAAGCATCAGCCGGGTAACCCAACCTACCATGGTATTGGACTATGGAAGGTCCGCACACATTGGCACATCAAAGCACCACACAACTGGTTGGCCCAGTGTACATGGTCCCTCAGGGTTAAGGACAGATTATCTATAGTAGTAAGACTGTTTATGCACCAGTGTCTGAATCACTGAACTGTGCACCGTCTTGGTTCCCTGTTCAACACGATCATCGTGCTTGGTCAGGTGAATGGGAATCCCACGTTCCCGTGGTGGAGACTTCACCACATCCTCTACCTGCCAACAGCTTATTCTCGGTTGTTGAGCGTCTATCTGGTGCGAATTATCCTTTCTTTTTCATGCATATATCGTCACTTTGCTACGTAAAACTTTCATAATACACGTAAACTGCATAAGTTTCTTTGCACCACGATCTAGTAGACTTTCATACGAACCCAACGACATATTGGTTCACTCGCATACATTACATGCATGAAAGATACAGAGCCTAAAAGTCCAAATTATCCTTTTATCGATAATCGTGTTTAAACCTGACAAGCGTCATTTCATGTGTGTATTTCAGGGAATCGATCCGATTTTCGATGCAGTCAGCTCAAGGACTTCATGACCAACCCGTGGATATTCTCATAGGGATTCGATGGAAGATGCACAGCCCGTTTGGAGGCCTATTCTGAAGAACGATGGAAAATGGATAATTGCGAGGATTTAGACGAAAGAAGACTTCAATGAACCGATACAGTGCATGATTTGACTAAGAAGACCTACATGCAAACAATAAGGATGACGTGGATAGTTGACGAGTTCAATTGGTTCGATGATGGTCACCAAAGCCCGTATTATCCTGTTTACTTTCCTTTCTCGTTATTTTTGTGATTTTCTTTATTCATTTCTCTTTCATTTCTTCTCAAAACCGAGCCAAGCCTACGTACAGCCATGCATCTAATTGATCACAGCCCTCCATTACATACAACCCATGCATGCATGCATGTATTATCATAGCTATTTGGGATTCCTACCCGATTCTCTCTCTAGATCTAAATCCGGATCCCAGCTCTCTTTTCTCAAAATCAATCGCAACCGTTCCTCTCTTCTCTAGACTAATCACATCCATCCTTTGCAAGCCCATCAATGCATGCGTTGAAACCCAAGCCCAACTCCGCAACAACCCTATGCATGCAACCTAGCCGCGCAGCTCCATCAAAACTGGATCTCCTTCCTATATGCTTACCCATGCATCTCTCTGATGCAATCACAATCGTCAAAACCAATGCATGCACCCACAGTCCAAACTCGGTCCGACCCGATCACAACCATCCGTCCAAACCCATGTATGCAGCCCAATCACAGCCGGCCCTTTTGTTTCCCTCTCTATCCAAAACCGGACCGAAACCCAGTGGCCCACCCTCCAGCTCATCCCTCATTAACTACCAACCATCCGATCCAGCAGCCCAAACCCATGCAGCCCCTACATTCGACCCAGCCGTCCGATCCCATCTAAAACCCAGCGACCCAGCTCTCCACTTCTCTCTTTCTCCCGTCCATGCACTCGATCATAGCCGTCCATTCCCATAACAGCAGCCCGATCTCTTTCCTTAACCGTCTCTGATCTTTGCCATCCGGACGAATCTCTCTCCCACCGAACTTCTCTCTCTCTAGCCGCCCCTTAGCAACCCAAACATCAGCAACCCAAACATCCGAGCCGTCATCTACCATCGAAGCCGTGCCGCAGCCGAGTCGAAGTGAAGGAGCATCGATCGGAGAGGAGGACAACGAAGAGCAAAGGCGTATTTCGAGCATGATTTGTATCTTGTTCTTCCCTTCTCTTACTTTTGATGTAATGCAATTCATGATGAACTAACTACATTGCTAAGGCTTAGATGAAACCCCGGTTATGAATAATTATTAGGTTTATTTATATTGTCTATGCCATGCACTCATAATCGAATATTTGATTCAATTATCGGATTATTATGATGGAAGTCTCTCACATAGTATGTCATGCATCCTTTGTCGTTATGATGAATCATCGTAGTAATCAATGCATGTTATTTAACAAAAATTTAGAATCTTGATTAGTTGTGCTTTAGTTAGACATCTAATGCTCTGTTCTAATACATCTTTGCATGAAAATTGAATCATACATATGTCTTCAATCTAATTAAGAGCCTAACGATCATATTCTCGAGTCGAGCACGGGAATTGTATTCCCGCATGCTAATCGTTCACATAGATGAATCTAAATAAACCTAGTAACTACGAATAACCGAGGTGGATTCGAATGCCTTAGTACCTTCTCCACTTGAAACTCGACTTCCCGTAACTAGCTTGTTTTTCTTTCCTTTAATTAATTCGTTTTTTAAATCAACTCCCATTAAACTATCTTTTAAAGTAATTTAGGTTAAATAACTGATAACCCTAGATTAGACAGTTCCCTAATTAGCAATCCCTGTGGGATCGACCTCGTAATACGCACCGCTCCTGCAAGCGATTCGTGCACTTGCGAGTTATAATTTAGATCAAATTGAACCCTTAATTTAGGATTAGTTTAGATCGCATCATCGGTGAAGCGACCGACATCACCTAAGCTGTGAACTAGTTCTAGGTTTACACATAACTGGTCCATTGGGTCTCCCAAGCATGGATCCACCATGCGCCTCAGTAGCCTACTGTGTTCCCTAGGGTCCTTTATTATATGTATATTAACATATACCATAGTAGTATTCTAATTAAAACAATAACCAAAGACATCTTTATTAATGTTAATACAGAAAATCCACGCTAAAGACACACGAGCTACAACAATCTCCCACTTGGCCTAGCGGGGAACAACAGTCTTAACTCCCATGGCATCCACGTGCTTCTGAAAAGCCTTGGTCGGTAACGCCTTTGTGAAAGGGTCCGCCATGTTATCTGCAGACGCCACCTGAGTCACTACAACCTCCCCTTGCTTCTGCAAGTCCCAGATAATGTAGTGTTTCCGCTCGATATACTTGCTCTTCTGGTGATATTTTGGCTCCTTGGATTGCGCTACCTCTCCACTATTGTCACAGTAAAGGACAATAGGATCTTGAGCTCCCGGTACGCATCCTAAGACCGTGAGGAACTTCTTGAGCCATACCGCCTCTTTAGCTGCTTCGTACGCCGCAACGTACTCAGCCTCTGTCGTCGAATCTGCGATACATCCCTGTTTCACGCTCCTCCAACTGACAGCTCCTCTTCCTTATGAAAACACAAACCCTGACGTCGATCTCCTGGATTCCGGATCCGATGCAAAGTCAGAATCCGTATATGCAATCGGCATCAGTTCCTGTGAAGAGTAAACTAACTCATAACCTCTCGTCCTACGGAGATACTTGAGTATACTTTTCATAGCAGTCCAGTGCCCTGGACCCGGATTTGACTGATACCTGCCCATCATGCCTACTGCATAGCATATATCTTGTCTCGTGCACTACATAGTATATATCAGACTCTCTACAGTCGAAGCATAAGGTATCTTCTGCATCTCTGCCCTTTCCTCAGGAGTCTTAGGACCTTGATCCTTCGACAACTTCATTCCATGTCTGAAATGGAACCAGTCCCTTCTTGGAGTTGTGCATACTAATATGACCAAGATAGTATCTATGTAGGCTGACTATGACAGCGAGAAAGTCTTGTTCTGGCGATCTCGAATTACCTTGATCCCCAGAACATAACTCGCTTCACCCAGGTCTTTTATGTCAAATTGAGAGGATAACCACACCTTCATTGTAGACAACGTTCCAACATCGTTTCCAATGAGCAGGATATCGTCTACGTAAAGCACTAGAAAAACTACTGCACTCTTATCGCTCCTTTTATAAACATATGATTCATCCATGTTCTGCTCAAATCCATAAGACTGGATAGCCTGATCAAAACGCATGTTCCAACTTCTGGATGCTTGCTTCAGTCCATAAATGGACCTTTGCAACTTGCACACCAGACTTTCCTGACCTTTTGCGACAAAGCCTGGAGGCTGAGACATATAGATGTCTTCTTCCAAATCCTCGTTGAGGAATGCGGTCTTGACATCCATTTGTCATATCTCCCAATCATAATGGGCTGCAATAGACAAGAGAATCCAGATAGACTTAAGCATAGCCACTGGCGAAAAGGTTTCGTCATAGTCGATCCCTTCTTGCTGGGTATAACCCTTAGCGACTATTCTAGCTTTGTAAGTCTCATCAGTACCATCCGGACCTCTTTTTCTTTTATACACCTACTTACACCCAACAGGTTTAATGTTGTGAGGTGGTGTTACAAGTGTCCAAACCGAGTTTTGGGACATCGATGTCAGTTCTGCCTCCATGGCTTCCTGCCATACTGCATGGTCAGAGGATACCATCGCTTCGTCATAGTTCAGAGGATCATCCTTCTGAAACTCTGGATCTATCATAAAGGCTTCTCTAATGTATCTATCAGGAGCACTTGTGGTCCTCCCATTGTGACGAGCCTGCGGTGGTTCCATAAGAGTCAATTCTACAGTATCGTTTATCTTAGTGGTGTCGGCTCCCACTACGTTTTCTGTCTGTGTACTCCCATCAATTCCAAGCAATTCTTCAAGAACTACTTTACTGGTGGGCTTATGATCTATTAAATAATCCTGCTCCAGGAATACGGCGTTCGTCGAGACAATAACCTTTCTATCCTCAAGATCATAAAATAAACCACCCTTTGTCCCTTTTGGATACCCAATGAACAGACATACCTTAGTTTTTGATTCCATCTTACTTGCTTGTCCTTCCGCACATGTGCTGGACAACTCCAAATCCTAAAATATTGTAGGCTTGGCTTTCGCTTCAACCACAGCACCCAAGGAGTTAGGGGTACTGACTTTGATCGAACAAAATTCAAAGTATATACTGCCGTCTCTAGGGCATATCCCCAAAAACTAGGTGCCAATATGGCATAACTCATCATAGTCCGAACCATGTCTAACAAGTTCGGTTTCTCCTCTCAGATACACCGTTTTGTTGCGGTGTCTGTGGGGGGAAATTTCCGAGCCGCCTTGATCGGGAACCTCGCCCCACAGCCTTGATTGAATATTGATGGTTTGTAGAGTTAGAGAGTTGGGAGAGTAGATAGAGAGAGTAGAGAGTGATGACACAAGGATTAGTGATGGAGTTCAGTCTTACGACCTACGTCTCCGAGCGAGAGGTGCCACCTGATCTTCACTATAATTTGAGTAAATGAGGGTTGAGCGTTCTCTCGACAGGCCGAGAGAAGCTTCTTACAATGTGTTTGCACGGAGCAATTAGAAGAGTTCAAGAGGAAGAATGGAGGGCTCTGGCTCTGGATCTGGAATCCCTCTTCCTCTGATCGAATGACCAACCCCTTTCCTGGATGCCTTGGGGGTCCTTTTATAGCGTAGGCACGTGCCCGATATGGCAGTGATGACGTGGCGATGATGACATGGCACTGGTTCTGGGCCTCCTTGCTGGGCCCTTATTGGGCCGTTGTTCGGGCCCAATAAGGGGGAGGGCTTGATCTACGAGCCTCGTAGAGTGGGCCCATGAACTCGGGCGGGCTTACCCACTTGGGCTGTTGCGCGGGCCCATGCCGCTCTGATCCGGTCCGGTACAATTTTTGCACCCACAGTTACCCCCTCCCAGTCGGGTCAGGACCCCCTGGGTCGGCTAGGATTCCGAGGTGCAAACGCCTTAGGATCCTGGCGTGGTTGGCAAGGGCTGTCGGTGCCGCGGTTCGCATTAGCAGAGTCTCCTTCTGCCGATGCCGAGACCCTTTTGGCGCGGGCCAAAAGTCTCGGTTTTGCAAGGGGGCGTTTCCAAAAAAGCAGTGTGTTTTCCGACCGAGTGGATACCGAGAGGGTACCGAGAGCATACCGAGAGGGTACCGAGACCCTTTTGGTGCAAGCCAAAAAGTCTCGGTTTTGCAAGGGTGTGTTTTCGAAAAAGCAGTGTGTTTTCCGACGGAGTGGATACCGAGAGGGTACCGAGAGGGTACCGAGAGCATACCGAGAGGGTACCGAGACCCTTTTGGTGAAAGAACAGCTTTTCTCTCTTTCTCTCTTTCCTTTCTTTGCTTCCCTTTTTCCTTTCTTTAGCTTTCCTCTTTGGTTTTCCTCTTTGACTCGCATGAGAGAGCAGGCGTCACTCTCTCTCTCTTTACTTTCTCTCTCTTTGTCTCTTTCTTTCTTTTGCTTTTGTTCACGTGAGGCTGCACCCCGCTCTCTCTCTTTCCATTCTTTGGCTTTGACTCAAATGGGAGAGCGGACATCCCTCTCTCTCTCTGTCTTTCCTTTCTCTCTCTCTCTTTTTCTGCTTCTTCTTCTCCACGGGTCACGTGGGCTCGGGCTACAGCGGCAGCGATCGGACACCGGTGTGGGTGCTGCAGCGGTGGCTGGGCGTAGGCGGTGGCCGATTGGCGCGCGGAGCGGCGGGCTAGCGCAGGCTCAGCGGTGGTGGCCGGCTGGCGCAGCGCAGCCGCTGGCGGGGTCCGGCTGTCGGCGACGGACGGAGGCGGTGCGAAAGCGGTGGTCGACACGCGACTCCGGGCGCGGGGCGCGGCGGTAGGGGTCGGCCGTCGGCGGCTTCGGGCACAGGCCCCGGCCGGGTCGGAGAAGGGCGTGGGTGTTCCCCCCTTCTCTTCTTCTTTTTCTCTGGTCTTCGGTGAGAGAGCAGATGTCTCTCTCTTTTTCCTTTCTCTCTCTTTCTTCCCATTCTTTCTCTCTCTTTCCTTCTCTGTGGCGATCCGTGCGAGAGAGAGCGGGTGCGAGAGAGAGCCTTCGGCGAGAGAGAAGGTCCTCGCGAGAGAGAGCGGGTGCGAGAGAGAGCCTTCGGCGAGAGAGAAGGTCCTCGCGAGAGAGAGTGGGTGCGAGAGAGAGCCCTCGGTGAGAGAAAGGACCCGTGCGAGAGAGAGCGGGTGTGAGAGAGATCCGTGCGCGAGGTCCTTCCTCTTTCCATCTCTCTTGTGCTGTGCTACGGGTCGGACGGCTGTAGCAACAGCGGTGGTCGATGCTGGGTGCGGACGGCAATGGCTGGAGGATGCGCATGGAAGCCGTTGTCATGCGAGGAGGGACACCCGGGTGTGGTTCGCTGACCCCCTCGGGGTTGGCTTGGGCTGCTACGAAGAGGACATGCGGGGTTGCCTCGGGTCGCTGTGAGACAGCACGCACGGAGGGGTCGCCTCGGTCCGCTGCGAGACAGAGTGCGCGGCAGGGGAGGACGAGTTAGGTTCGTCATCGTCGTCGTGTGACGAATTACATGAGGAGAATGTGCGGGAGGGTGTTTGGTTCATTCGACCCCCTATTCCCATTATGATCAGTTGTCGCCAAGAGCACGTACGCATGGGCCGGGAGAGGTGCGAGTTCTTCTTTCATACCCGGTGCTTGGCCTGTTACGAGTTGGGCGCGTAACGAACCAAATTGAGGGCGTGAGCGCATCCGTCATTACCGTGTAATTATTCTGATGCTAGTCTTCGAAGAAAATAAACTTGAAAACGTTTGGCCGTCGTAGTTTTTCATACGTAAGCCAGATCAATGCGTATAGTATGCCGTTGCGTCGGCGCTGAAAAACTAGTTAAAGTGGACGTAAGGCGTCGGGCACCTTTGCGTGTAATACTTCCAATGCATGTCTTCGAAGAAAAGACCTTGAAACATTCTGACAGTCATAACTTTTCATACGCATGTCGGATGAATGCGTATAAGGTGCCGTTGTGTAGGCACCGAAAATACGGTCAAAGTGGACGTGAAACATTGTGCGCCTTAACGAGTAACTTTTTCGGTATTCACCTTTATAGAGAGATGACTCTTAAGAACGTGCCAGCCGGATTTTAGGCTAGCGCCTTAAAGATGTCTCGGCACGCGGTAACTCATCCGTTCTGTCCGACACCCAACTGCACCTAGTTACTGTGTTCACTAGGGACTGCAGTCGGGCCCCAGTGATAACGCGATGGTTACCGCGTGCTCACCCCTGATGAGAAAGGGGATTTTTTTTTTTTGACGACGCTCATCATCTGTTGGTGATGTCGATCTCTCACTCTCGGTTTTCTGACGAAACCAAGGGGTGGTTGTTGATAGTGTGTTGTCACACCCCCCCTTGCTCGATTTTTGTGTAAAACCGAGGGGGGGCTGCTTGTTGATGCCGACACACATCCCCTCTCGGTTTTCGGATGAAACCGAGGGGTGTGTTGCTGACGGTGTGCCGTCACCCCCTCCCTACTCGGTTTTTATGTGAAACCGAGGGAGGGCTGCTTGTTGATGCCAACACACACCCCCTCTCGGTTTTCTAACGAAAACGAGGGTGTGCTGATGGTGTGCCGTCACCCCCTCCCCACTCGGTTTTTGTGCGAAACCGAGGGGGGGTTGCTTGTTGATGCCGACACACACCTCCTCTCGGTTTTCTAACAAAACCAAGGGGTGTGCTGATGGTGTGCCGTCACCCCCTCCCCACTCGGCTTTTGTGCGAAACCGAGGGGGGGTTGTTTGTTGATGCCGACACACACCCTCTCTCGGTTTTCTAACGAAATCGAGGGGTGTACTGCTGATGGTGTACCGTCACCCCTTCCCCACTCGGTTTTTGTGCGAAACCGAGGGGGGGTTGCTTGTTGATGCCGACACACATCCCCTCTCGGTTTTCTAACGAAACCGAGGGGTGTGCTGATAGTGTGCCGTCACCCCCTCCCCACTCGGTTTTTGTGTGAAACCGAGGGGGGGTTGCTTGTTGATGCTGACACACACCCCCTCTCGGTTTTCTGACAAAACCGAGGGGTGTGCTGCTGATGGTGTGCCGTCACCCCTTCCCCACTCGGTTTTTGTACGAAAACGAGGGGGGGCTGCTTGTTGATGCCGACACCCCATTATTGGGGCTACTAGAAGAGGCCAAAAAGTGTCGGTATTGAAAATAATGTGTTTTTTGAATTTCAGCCCCATTTAAAACCGACACTTTTTCGGTAAAACGCTGGTGCACGGGGATATCGGCGAGGGACAATGCTATATTCGAGGGCGTTTTCTTAGAGATAATCTAGGATGACGCCGCATAATGGTCAGCCGGTCTTCACCCAATGTATTATCGCACTTGGTTACTGTATTCACCAGGTACTGCGGTCACGTGAGGGTGTTGACTTAGCCAGGATCAAGGAAGCACCATTTTATCCCGTGTTACCCACCGTCGACTGCACCAGTGTGGATACACGCACTGACAGAGTTAGACCAACCACTGACAGAGTCACCTCGGACTTTGTCTTCGAATGCCAAGGGCTGGGCCTTGGGCTTGTAGAGTGCCGAGTCGTTGGTCGCCTCGAACTTTGTCTTCAAGTGCCAAGGACTAGGCCTTGGGCTTGTAGAGTGCCGAGGCATTGGTCGCTTCGGACTTTATCTTCTAGTGCCAAGGGCTAGGCCTTGGGCTTGTAGAGTGCCGAGGCATTAGTCGCCTCGGACTTTGTCTTCGAATGCCAAGGGCTGGGCCTTGGGCTTGTAGAGTGTCGAGGCATTGGTCGCCTCGGACTTTGTCTTCGAATGCCAAGGGCTGGGCCTTGGGCTTGTAGATTGCTGAGGCGTTGGTCGCCTCGGACTTTGTCTTCGAGTGCCAAGGACCGGGCCTTGGGCTTGTAGAGTGCCGAGGCATTGGTCGCCTCGGACTTTGTCTTCGAGTGTCAAGGATGTCTCCTTGACCTTGGTGCATGTCAAAGCGACGACGCCTGCCTTGGACTTATTCTCATCGCCTCGGATGAGTATAGTTGATAATTTAGCTTGACTTGGATTGTCAGAAGCATTTTTATCTGACTTTTGCCTTGAGAGGGTGTAGCCGAATTGCCTTCGAGCTTCCGACTTGAACGGGCGGAATCGAAGGTCTTTGGTTGACCTGGGTTGCCAGAGCCTTTTTATCGGTCTTTAGCCTCGAGAGGGCGTAGCCGACTTACCTTCGAGCTTCCGACTTAAATGGGCGGAATCGAAGGTCTTTGGTTGACCTGGTTTGCCAGGAGCCTTTTTATCGAACTTTAGCCTCGAGAGGGCGTAGCCGAATTGCCTTCGAGCTTCTGACTTGAATGGGCGGAATCGAAGGTCTTTGGTTGACCTGGGTTGCTAGGAGCCTTTTTATCGGACTTTAGCCTCGAGAGGGCGTAGCCGAATTGCCTTCGAGCTTCCGATTTGAACGGGCGGAATCGAAGGTCTTTGGTTGACCTGGGTTGCCAGGAGCCTTTTTATCGGTCTTTAGCCTCGAGAGGGCGTAGCCGACTTACCTTCGAGCTTCCGACTTGAATGGGCGGAATCGAAGGTCTTTGGTTGACCTGGTTTGCCAGGAGCTTTTTTTTTTAATATGGTGGAATCGAACTTCGAGAGATTTGATTTTGAGAAAAAAAAGACACTTTATTGATATAACAAAGTTGCAGTTACACTTTTTCAGAGGTTGCCCCGCGGACGTTACGATTATGCATCCACGTATTACATTGACTTTCTTTTCTCCACTGCTGTAGCCTCTCCTACTCTCGACCTGGTTCCTTATTAGCGAGGTAGCCATCGAGCCGCCCTTCTTGGATCAGGTCTTCGATGTGATGCTTTAGCTTCCGACATGTAGAGGTTGGGTGGCCATGGCTGCGATGAAACTCACAGTAGGCTGTCGTATCTTTCGCCTGGTCGGAATTTGGAGGGAGAGGCTGTGGCCACTTGTAAAAGGGCTCGTTCTGCAAGTATGCGAAGATGTCTTCAATGGAGGTATTCAGCTCAGTGAACACCCTTTGCTCCCTTGGAGTTCGCCTCTTTTCTGCTGGAGGGGCTTTCGGATCTTTATTGTACCTTTTGGCCTGCACCTTTTGGTCGGACGCGGTATGGGCAGACTTCTTGTAGTGTGCTTCATTCGGAGCTTCATCATCTTTTTTATGTCGGGAGTCACGAGACTCGCGGGGCTCGCGTAGTCTTCTGGCCCGCTGATTGTCTTCCACCTCTATCTCCCGCTGTACGTGCTTGAACATCGCTTCCAAGTTATTGGGAGGATGTCGGATGAAGTCGGTGTAGATGTGGAGCTCTGGCCGGATAGCATTCTGGAATGCCAGCATGATGGCCTCCTCATTATAGGAGCGACCGGTGAGCTCAGAATGCTCATTACGAAACCTCATCGTGAAGCTCCTTAGAGACTCGTCGGAGCCCATCTTCAGCTGGTAGAGTGTATCCAGCCTCTTTTTCGACTTTAAGTTTAGCCGATAATGGTCCATGAAAAGTTCAGCCAACTCTTTGAATGTAGCCACCGTACCGGTAGGCAGTGTGTAGTACCAGTCGAGGGCAGGTCCCTCGAGGCTTCCCGCAAACATACGGCAGAGAACATGGTTCTCATATTCGTAGGGCGTCAGGGCCTGCTTGTAGGCTAGGATATGGAGAGCAGGGTCTCCCCGGATGCAGTTGAACTTTGGTAGGTTCGGTGTTCGCCAACCCATAGGAAATGGTGTTGCAAGAACCTTGGGATGCAGTGGCCCCACCGAGGTGATTAGTTGCCTACGGTCTTGATGGCGGCGTCCCACGTCGGCAGTATGCCTTAGTCGGTTGAGCAGCTTGCGGGCATCTGTTGCTTTCGTGTGCGAAGGGATAGAATGTCTAGTGGACCCTGTTGACTGAGGTGATCCTTCTCCGCGATAGTTGGGCGCACCGTTGACGTCGAGGCGATCACACACCGTTTGCCTTGGTGCTTGTGTGGATACCTGACGCATCTCGATACGCGGCACATGTGGTTCTTCAAGATGATGACTCACGGCTGGGCAAGTCCTTGGTTGGTCTTCATCGGTAGCTAGAGAGTTGTGGGCCACAACCCCCGCTCTTTCAGCCGCCTTCTTTAGGGAATCCCTCTCTTGCTCGAGGGCCGCATTCTTCTTGAGGAGATTTAGCAGATGGAAATCAGCAGCCGAGATCTCGTATGTAGCCTGAGGCTTGCTCCCTTGAATAGTGTGTTCTTTGCCAGATCGACGCCTCGGGGATGACGGGTCTCGCTGATCACTGTGCCCCTCTGGATGGCTGCCTTGCGGCCCCAGCCGCTCCCGAACATTTCTTCGATTGGTTGCAACCGAGACTTCTTGTTCTTCTTCGATCAACATATTGTTTGTTCGTTCAGCACCCGCCTTTGGTGGGTTGGTGCTGGCCTTCACCATCGAGCGTGTTGATGTCGGCGTGATGAAGGCGTTGATGTTGATTTGGATGAGGACTTATGGCTCGTCACCGCAAGTTGAATAGGAGTCGGTAGAGGTGTGGGTAGACCTCTAACGATATCCCACAGACGGCGCCAAAGATTATGGGGGGAAATTTCCGAGCCGCCTTGATCGGGAACCCCGCCCCACAGCCTTGATTGAATGTTGATGTTTTGTAGAGTTAGAGAGTTGGGAGAGTAGATAGAGAGAGTAGAGAGTGATGACACAAGGATTGCTGACGGAGTTCAGTCTTACGACCTACGTCTCCGGGCGAGAGGTGCCACCTGATCTTCACTATAATTTGAGTAAATAAGGGTTGAGCGTTCTCTCGACAGGCCGAGAGAAGCTTCTTACAATGTGTTTGCACGGAGCAATTAGAAGAGTTCAAGAGGAAGAATGGAGGGCTCTGGCTCTGGATCTGGAATCCCTCTTCCTCTGATCGAATGACCAACCCCCTTCCTGGATGCCTTGGGGGTCCTTTTATAGCGTAGGCACGTGCCCGATATGGCAGTGATGACGTGGCGATGATGACGTGGCACTGGTTCTGGGCCTCCTTGCTGGGCCCTTATTGGGCCGTTGTTCGGGCCCAATAAGGGGGAGGGCTTGATCTACGAGCCTCGTAGAGTGGGCCCATGAACCCGGGCGGGCTTACCCACTTGGGCCGTTGCGCGGGCCCATACCGCTCTGATCTGGTCCGGTATAATTTTTGCACCCACAGTGTCCCTGGTGCAGTCAACTGGGATACGATCCCATGCTCACGCAGGTACCCAATAAATTCATCCGATAGGTATTCGCCTCCTTGATCCGATCGAAGAGACTTGATACTTTTACCCGTCTGCTTTTCTGCTTCAGCTCTGAACTCCTTGAACTTATCAAAGGATTCAGACTTCTGCCGCATTAGGTATATGTATCCAAACCTCGAGTGATCATCCGTGAAGGTGATGAAATGCTCGAAGCCTCCTATGACATGGACACTTATGGGCCCACATACATCAGTGTGTACCAACTCTAATACCTCTTGAGATCTGCTACCTTTGGCTCGGAAAGATCTTTTAGTCATCTTGCCTTCCAGGCAAGACTCACACGTCGGTAGGTTTTCTGAAATATCTGGACTTAAGAGTCCTGACTTAACCAACCTGTGAATCCTGTCTGAGGCTATGTGTCCAAGCCTTAGATGCCACAGGAGTGTTGGATTATCTGAGGGATTTTTTCTTTTAGATGAATTAACCACATATGCTTCAGTTATGTTATCCTTCTTATGATTGGAGTTAATTACATAGAGACCATTCTGTGTCTTTTCCTTACAAATAAAGGAATCATTCAATTTAATTGACACACCAGAAGCATCAAATATAACTGAAAAACCTTCATTATTCAATAAGGAAACAGAAATTAAGTTTCGTCTCAAGGACGGTACATAAAGTATGTCTCTAAGTAATAAACTTTTTCCATCAAGAAACTGCAAGACGACATCTCTAACTGCTTCAGCCTCTACCACGGCATCAGTTCCCATGCTTAGGATCATCTCCCTATCACCCAAATTTCTTGTCTCCTTGAACCCCTGCAAATTATTGCAAGCATGGTTAGTGGAACCAGAATCCACAATCTATGAAACTGGAGAACAACTGGATGCTATATGGAATTCCACTATGTGGATTTGAGATATACCTGTCTCAGCCTTCTTGGGAGCCGTGCGGCAGTCGCCCTTCCAATGCCCTTTCTTGCCGCATCGGAAACATTTTCCTTTGGGTTTCGCCGGACCATTCTGCTTAGGAACCTGCAACTGCACCTGGCCCATCTTCACGGGCTTCTCAGACTTTCTTTTCTGAAACTTGCCTTTGACTTTCAGAGAAGAATTCCGCTCTATGTTCAGGGATTGGGCTCCTGCCTTCATCCCGTCCTCTACCGCCTGGAGCGCCGCTAGGAGCTCTGCGTTAGACATCTCCAACCGGTTAAATTAAAGTTGGTAACGAAGCCCTCAAACACTCCTGACAGAGACGTGAGGAAAATATCGGTCTGGATCTCTGTATCCAAGATGACATCAAAGGAACCAAGCTCATTCACATAGCCAAACAATTTCAGTATATGATCCCGAACTAAAGTCCCCTCTGCCATCTTTGTGGACACCAATTTCTTGATGGTCAGGTAACGAGTTACCCGACTACGACCCTCGAATATTTTCTTTAGGTAGAGCATCATGTCTGAAGCGAAGGCCATGTCTTCGACTTGCTTCTGAAGGACGGTTTGCAAGGATGCCACTATGTAGCACTTGCACATCTCATCAGCATCTAGCCAGTCTTTCCATTCCTTCAATTGAGCCTCAATTGCACTTGGTCCTGGCATGGCCGGTTGAGGGGTACTTAGGGCAATTGTGTGTTTGCCAACCCTTAGGACGAGCATCAGATTATGCTTTCAGTCCTCGTAGTTTGGTCCCGTAAGTTTGTTATCATTAAGTATGGAGGCAAGGGGGTCGAGCTTGGTCATGATTTCTGTAAACAATAGTTCAAAGCAAAATTAGGGTTTACTACAATCTATTTTATAGAATTTAGAAATAGATAATGTTTACTCCAGTCGCTATGTCTTCACTACCTCAAGTGGAGACATCCATGAATCTAAATTCTCTGGGCTCGAGCACTGAGACTATCGGCCTTGAATTGGAGACAGCATCTCTGTGAGAGCATGCAACCGCTTCTGCCAACAGGGTTTTTACGACCCAGTCATCATCAGAATTATCCATGGTAAACTGAAAGACCTCTCAGTCTCCTTTTGGCCAGCTTTATGTGACCCGCGTGTGCAGTAACGGCGGCTTCACACAAGCTTTTGGATGCTTTCCACAAATCTAGGTGGTGTTGGCAGGGGGGTTCATAGGCTCTCGCGGTGCAGGTAAAAACCGTCACCCACTGCCACCGGCATCCTCCATGTCCCGAAGGAAACTACGAGGCGAACCAGCATGGAAGGAAACACAGCTCTCACCTGTTAGGAATATCGAACTACGTACCTCCTACCCAGACCCTTAGCCGGTTGATTGTGGAGGCCAGGGGCTCCCCTTTGGAGGGAACCTCTTACACATCCCTTCTTTATGAGGTTTTATGCATATCTAGAAAGGTCACGACCTTCTAGACTTAGACCCTGGTCTACCGTGCTCCCACTAGGATTACAAACCTTCCCGCAAGGCATTAGTATCCTCGGAAAATATCACAGTCCCTACTTTGAATACTCAACTTTCGCCTTTCTTGTAAAGATCACATTACATAGATTCTAAGGATCCCGGTACTTCACTAGTTTGCCCATAATCCTAAGATCTGGAGCCTAGCCTAAGGTCGACGTGGAAAGGACTCCCACTACGATGATGTCTCGTTCACAATTTGATGCCTGATGTTATAGTAGACCTTATCTCATTATAGGTTTCGATGCTGGCCAAATAGGGACATTCGACAACCTTCGTCGGACCTCAAACTAATGGTGGCATAACCAAATCATGATGAGTTCATACTACCATCAAACGTCATCTTGAAATAGGTATCACACAGTGAAATCCTAAGCTAACTTAGTCGCTAGGACCACGTGGGGAAAGGGCATCCCACTAGGGTTATCATACTTCTTATGGAGACATTAGTTATCTCTAAACAAATCTAACACTGCGTCTATCTCGGTGCACAGTACTTGGCTACCTGAACTACCACGAGGGCGGTTACCACCTTTCCTTTTAGCTAGCCACCGGATTTGCATGTGTTAGAACCATATAGAGACACCGATGAATCCATAAGCTTAGTACTAACCCTAAGCCTGATCTAGAGACAAACTCACAAGCAAGATAGATAATCACATTATCATCGGGGTTCTCTAAACACTAAGAAAAGAGAATCAACAAAAATAGCATCCAAACTGAATCAAGTCCAGGGTCTGGCCCCTGAACCTGAATAGCACAGCCAAGATATCCTGCTCTTCCGTTCTGCACGATCTCTGACGACGATCCCCATCATCGCCAACGTGTACGCTTTCGCCGGGTCTTTGCACGCCATGGTACCGCTTGCGCGAACAATGGATGTAGCATCATCTCCTTCTTTCTGTGACCGAAAAACTAACACGCTCCGAGCAAGTGCTCGTTCATGTACAATTTCGCTAGAAAGAAAAAAAAATAATCCTAGAAACATGGCCAGGGAACCGAGGATGTTCAACCCCCACCCTCGCCCATCTAGAGCCTTAAAAACCACAAGCACAATAATAATCAATGCAATATTAAATTCGGGGTCCGACCCCCGGAAGCATGCAATCACAGATTACTATTCAGCGCGGCACCTATAAAAAGGCGATACATAGCATATTTCATATGCATGATCTACGCCGAACTCTGACGAAAACATATGCCATCATATATTCACATGATGTTTTCACGAATTCATGCATAAAACATACACCAAAGCGTGCTCTGATACTAATTGTTGGAATTGGATCAGCTTATCAGAGTCGCAGCGCAAGCAAAAGATAGATCCAAAGATCATACGGTGTATGTTTCATTACAATTAATTCTACAAAACAATCTACATGCAAATCTATGATCTTAACATATGTGCGGACACCCTAGAGGCATACTACGATCTCCGAAAGACATGCATGCATCTAGTTAGGTGTTTAGAATCATTATACCTTGTGGATCTATGATCCGGAGAGAACGGAACGATGATGAATCGCACATGAATCGCAAGAAAAACTGTCGGATATCACCTTGTCCTTTGCGAATTGAGGAATCCTCGAAGTCCTACCTCTGAGTGCAAGAACTACGAGCCGATGGAGGAATTCGTTGCGAAGACGATGACGAGCTGCGAGATTTCTTCCTCCTCTTTCTCTCTTCTTCCTTCTCCTTCCTTCCTCCTTCTTCTTCCTTGGCCGAAACCACAAAGAGAGGGAGAAAGGGAGATGTTTGGATATTGGAGAGGGGAGGCACTAAAGGCCGGCCCCTCCCCCTCCTCTATACATATAGGGCCGGTCTCCTAGTGCCATGCGCAAGCTAGGGCCGGCCCCAATGTCTATCGTGAAGCCTGGACTAAAACGTCCTTCTCGAAAAGTGAAAAACTGAAAGAGAGACTGAGTGAGGTGCGCTACTCGGAATCGAGTTTCGTCAGTGCCTATGAGCTCTTGGAATTATTCCGCTCATTCTAAGATCCATATTCAATATGTTCTGAGCTATATTTCAGTATTTACCAAAATACCCCTACGGCCCGGCCCCTAACACATGTGAATTACGTTCTTAGGCTCCGGGCTTGCGCTCCATCGCGCTACTTCACGTCCAACGTATCCAACCAGGTCGGGGAATAATTCCTATACGCAACGATAGGGTGGAACCTTCAGGGTTCGGGATCTCTAGCTCCAACCGGATCCCTAATTAACTGTTCCGGTGACACACCGAAAGTTTCGTTAATCAGCCCTAATCCGATTAACCTGTGTAGCCACCCAGAGTGCGACGCGAGTTGAACTCTAGTGATCCTAAACTTATGTTACTCTCTTGTAACCCTGTTCTCTACTATACTCTGATAATCCTTAGTCCCTCCTATTACTGGTGCCATGATACAACTCGGGCGGTGGGGAGCACCGTCAATTCCCGATCGATCATCTGACTTGGAATTGATGACTTGTCATCTATAACACCACATACCTTCCGGTGCTATGCCTAGCACCCGGAACATCGTCAGTTATACTAACAACCACCAGGCCTGGGTTAACTGTGTGGACAGATTGACTCATCAAAACGCACCCATCCAACACTGAACGTCGGATAACCTATAGGGATTACATGTCACTCAAGCGTCAACCGGGTAACCTAACGTACCGTGGTATTGGACTATGGAAGGTCCGCACATGTTGGCACATCAAAGCACCACACAACTGGTTGGCCCAGTGTACATGGTCCCTTAGGGTTAAGGATATATTATCTATAGTAGTAAGACTGTTTATGCACCAGTGTCTGAATCACTGAATTGTGCACCGTCTTGGTTCCCTGTTCAATACGATCATCGTGCTTGGTCAGGTGAATGGAAATCCCACGTTCCCGTGGTGGAGACTTCACCACATCCTCTACCTGCCAACAGCTTGTTCTCGGTGAAGCGACCGACATCACCTAAGCTGTGAATTAGTTCTAGGTCTACACATAACTGGTTCACTGGGTCTTCCAAGCATGGATCCACCATGTGCCTCAGTGGCCTACTGTGTTCCCTAGGGTCCTTTATTATATGTATATTAACATATACCATAGTAGTATTCTAATTAAAGCAATAACCAAAGACATCTTTATTAATGTTAATACAGAAAATCCACGCTAAGGACACACGAGCTACAACAGGTTGGAGCTAGGGGTTTCCACCTCCGTTTTGAAGTTTGTGGTGGATGGTTGGAGAAGCTCTAAGAATAGGGATAGCACCTAGGAGCCCTTGGAGGTGCTTGAAACAGGTGATGTACCAACGGTTAGTTCTACCTAAAAATTCTATATAACAAGGGACGTAGGTTTTGTGTTGACTAAACAAAACAGAACAAAAAAGTTAATTGGGATAAGCTGACTGGACAAAAATGAACCAAATATATCTAACCATTCGTTCAAAAATCAATGCACGATCTGTCCTTGGTTTTATATCCCAACCCATTTAAACTGCACTAAACCCCTAAAATCACGACCCATTGAAACTGTACTAAACCCAACCGTTCATCACGTGATCGTTGTTCGCATCAATGACTATAAACCTGCTTGCTAAAATTTCAGCCGCCCCAAACCATCGGGCCGATCCCGAGGAATCCGTTCGAACAGAGATAGCTGTGATTGATCGATTATAGGGGGAGGGGCTCGTTCGCTTTGTGCTAATCGGCACGGACGAGAAAATGGGTGTCCCTATGAATGTCGGTGTTGTCGTCGAAAGTGTTTTGTTGTCGAAGACGTTCATATGTGTTGCCGTCGAAGGCGGTCCGTTGCAATGCCGACATGCACGGTCATACACTAGTAATAATAATAGAATGGAGAAGGGGATAAAAAGGAAGTGGTGTGTTTGTCCCCAAACGTTTAAACCAAATGGAATGGTCAACCAGAATGATGTGTGTGGATCACAGCCGTCGGTTTGACCCCCTCTCGTTCGGTGAAGTTTTGGATGTAAATTCAAAAATTCTGTCGGGGGGGTATTCCGGAAAGATGAGGCAATCAATGAGCATAACAGTAGAGTTGAGTGCGACTTGTTGGAAAAAGATGGAGACAAGGGAGGTCTGAAAGGTCAAGCATGACCGCCGGCGCCGGTCAATCGCTTTTACTCCTCTCGCTAAGCTCCCATTGCGGGTATTCTCCTCCCCCCATTTCTGCGTCGCCGAGGGGCGTCTTCGCCGCTCCTTCCGAGAGGGGAAATCCGACCTCTTCTCTCTCTAATCCCGCCACGGATTGTGAAAGGAGTGCGCTTGAAAGGGGGGAAAGGGGGAGGCTTTAACCCTCTGGGGCTACTTCGTCTTTGTGGATTCGAAATGGCGGTGAGTTTCGGAATTCTGTCTTCAATTTTCTAGATTCGGGATGTTTTTGTGTAGGAAATTCGGTGCTAATGTGGGAGATGCGAATGCTGCAGTTTTGGGCGGTTGGGTCTTGTTCTATTTATGGTTTTCTGTGATTCTGCCGATGACTCCGTTGACTTCCTTGCTGTTTTGGGTTTGAGTGGTGCTTTTGTGGGCGTTTTTAATGATGGTTTATGCTGTTTTTTGACATTTAAAGGAGTGGTACTAGGGATTTTGATGGTTATGTTGTGTCACGATTTGCGAAGCCCGACCAACCAACGCAAACAATAGATTTGATTCATGAACAGAATCCAGAAAGATTCAACAGATCAAATCAAATACAAACGAGAAGTAAAGAACACAGACCAAGTAAGGAGACACGGAGATTTTAGGTGGTTAGGCCTTTGGGCTACATCCACTGACGGCAGCACGGAGGAATCCATGCTATTAAAATAAAAAAGAGTACAATTATGGTTCTTCAAATCCTCAGGTTCTCTCCCAATGATCACATATATTCCTACTCTTAAAAAAGCGTTGGATTTCCTTTAGTAAGGAAATGTCTCATACAGGCTTTCAAGCAAACCCAACACAAAAAATGTGAAAATACCCTGACAAGTAAGTCGTCCCGCAGTACCGGCATCGAGTGGTACGCACCGCCCGTGTGTACCACTCAAACAGAGACCAAAATAGGCAGCCTGTGCTGCTGGGCATCATTTGTGCGCACTAGGCCATGGAGTGTGCACCACCTTGTGGCAGTGACCCAGTGAAGGTTTACTACCACGAGTCTCTTCCCCTGTTTTGCGCTGGGGTTCCTCCTTGAACTGCATCCAAAACCAAGCCAATATATATATCCACAAATCTCCATCTTGACGAGATTTGCATGCCATTACTGAGGTGATCCAAGTGCTCCAAACAAATTCTCTCTTCAAAATAACCATATTGCCGTCCAATGCGCCCGAAGGCACTCAGATGTGCAAAACATTGATCAAGTCCAAACAATGTTGGAACTTGATCACAGTGACTACCTTTGTCAACATATCTTCAGTCTCAATATTCTATAGAAGAATAACCTTATCTTCAAGCGTCTCACAAATAAAGCGGAATTAAACGTTAATGTGCTTCGTGCCGGCATGATAAACCTGATTCTTTGCCAGATAAATATCATTATGACTGTCACAATGGACCTGGACGTGTTTCTGAACAATCCCCAAGTCTTTGATCAATCCATATAACTAAATGACTTCCTTAATGATCTCCGTCATCATGACATACTTTGCCTTAACAGTAGATAAAGTAACTGTATACTGTAATGTCAACCTCTAATTCACAGGTCCTCTAGAAGAGTAGAGATATGCCCCGAGTAGATCAACACTTATCCAACTCACCTGTATAGTTTGAGTCCACATATCCAACCAAATGTTGATCAAACTGATCATCGCTCTCAAACTTCAAACCAACATCTAAGGTACCTTTATTGTACCGCAAAATCCACTTTGTTGCATACCAATGAAATTTTTTCTAGATCATGTATATACCTGCTCACCATGCTTACAACTTATGAAATATCAGTCCTAGTACAAACCATTGCATAGATCAAACTTCCGACCAAGCTAGTATATGGAACACGTATTATAAACTCACAATCCTTTTTTGTGCTATGATATATTGATGCGCTGAGCTTAAAGTGAGGGGATAACAGTGTACCTAGAGTCATCAACAAGTGAGTCACCCATGCTATGCTATCAAAGTCGGGACTAGTCGGCGACTAGTCCCCGACTAGTCCCTGGGCGGCATTTTGCCGACCGATTAATTTCGATTCCGTCATTGCTGGGCAGAATCCCGACTAGTCCCCGACTAGACCCGACTAGTCCCCGACTAACGACTGCCGACTAGTCCCCAGGCAGCATTCTGCAAGCAATTTTTTTTTTTGAAAGGAGTCTTTGCAAACAATTTTGTTTAGATTTTTTTACATTGGCTCAAAGTCTTGAGTCGCAAGACTCACAACTATGACTCTTCCCTGTAATCATCTATTAAGCACCTGAGAATCTCAGATAAAAACATAGACAAGTAATTAGTTTATTTGTTGATATCCATATAACCCTATAATCAAAATTGGGGTTGTTCACTGATTAAACATTATCAAACAAATATTGTGATGAATTCTTAGTTCTGAGTCTTTTGACATGGGCATGAAGCTAATACAACTGTGTTATGTTAGACTGTTACTTATGTATTTATACCCATACTGTGAAGTGCGAAGGTATGTATTGTTATTAACCGACTAATATCATATACTTATTGACATTTATGCTAGTTCATATATCATATATGTTTAGGGAGGGGGGGAGGGGTTAGAATAAGTTTTGGTCGACTAGTCCCGAATTAGTCCCGACTAGTCCCGACTAGTCCTAGTCGGCCCTTGGCCGACTAGGGCCGACTACCGACTTTGACTGCATAGCACCCATGTGACCTGTCTTCACTACTGGAACATGAAACTCCACCTATTGCATGACACATCGAACTGTGCTATCCTCTTGAGAGCCTTCATGATGGTATGTTTTTATCAAAATGGACTCATCGAAAGGAACATCCCTGTTAAGAACCATCTTCTAATCAGGGCTCCAAAGCCTATAACCCTTTACTTCAGAACTAAAACCCAAGAACGTCTTTTTGGCTCTAGGATTCAATTTACTTTCCCTGTTATGAAAGTAAGCGTGACAACCAAATATATGCAAGGAAATATAATCAGTAGCAGGTTTTCTAGACCATACCTCAATAGGGGTTTTACCTTCATTCGTTGCTGCAGACAATCTATTTATGAGATGGTACACATAAGTCATCGCCTCAGCCCAAAACTCTTTACCCAATCCAGCATTGGGTAATAGACACCGTACATTCTCTAGTAAAGTATGATTCATGCGTTCTGCCATCCTTAGGCCCCGCTTAGACGCCCGAGGCCTAGAAACTCGTAGGTGTCCATCTAAGCGACACTTTAATTACACTGGTTAGCGTCTAGCAACAAAGGTTTTAGGATCGATGTGCCCGACTTTATCGGTCGGATGCACCCATATGAATATTTATATTGGCAAACCTATTATTTAAACTGGAATCCCCTTGCAAAACCGGGAAAAATTCTTTTCGTGGAAATGAATCCCCTCCCTAGTGGAAAAGAGTTAATGAGCAGTGTGGGCACCGAAATTAGCCCACGGATCGAACCTGACCCGCACACAATGGCTCACATGCAAAACATGGCCCGCACACAACGGCCCGCATGCGAAAAAAAAAACAGCTAACACACACCGGCCCCCTTCTCGAATATCATGCCCCCTTCCCCATGGGGAGGGTTGGCCGGCCAACAAAGGGGGCCCACCGGCCCCTCTTCTCTTGGAAACCGCGCCCCCTCCCTATGGGGAGGTGTGGTCGGCCATGAAAAAAAAAGTAAAAAAAAGGGAAAAATAAAAGAAAAAAAAAATTCTAACCGCCTCGATGCGGGGGAGGTGACGTGGACGTTTACGCAACTGTAGATCCGCGACGATCCCTCGATCCGACAGACAAAATGATGTCGTGTCGCCATGCAATCGGAAGGTGCAAAAATGACAGATTATCTTCAAAGATCAAGTCATAACAATCCCATAACCATCCCCACAAAATAAGAAAAATGATTAAATTTGTTTTACCCAAATAAGGAAACAATATTTTGATGGTTATGGGAAGAGATATTGGATTAAACAAAAAAATCGCAGCCATATCTCTCATAACCTCCCCCCTTTGCCTATAAATAGAAGGGGTGGGGAAAGGCATCAAAGGTCGAAAGCTGAAGACAAGAAGGCTCTGCAAAAAAGGGGGTTCCAATGCTTGAAGACCGAAGGCTTTGTGAGGAACGAGAAGGCGCATCCCCAACAAAGCAGAGTCGCCTATCGAAGTTCTCATCAAAGCGAAGGTCTTGCACTCGAAGATCAAAGCTTCGACTCCTCGCACGAAGAAGAAAGCTTGGAGAAGGAGGTCCGGAGTCGTCATCACCCCGACGTCTCCAATGATCTTCATCAACTCCGAAGACCCCATAAGCAAAGGCCGGAGAAGAAGATTGATGCCGACAACACCCCGTCGTCTTCAACAAAGGTGTTGACTACTCGCACGAAGAAGAAAACTTGGAGAAGAAGGCTCAAAGCCGGTGCTACCCTCGCCGTCTTCATTAACAAAAGCTGACGCTATAACCGTCGCACGGAGATCGGTGCTACCCCTGCTGTCTTCAAAAGAAGCCTTCGACTCAGATCACGTCAAAGAAGTCCGGAGAAGAAGAGAAACAAAGCCGACGCCACAACCGTCACATGAAAATCGGTGCTATTCCCGCAGTCTTTAAAAGAAGCCTTCGACTCCGATCACGCCAAAGAAGCCCGGAGAAGAAGAGAAGAAAAGCCGACGCTCTAACCGTCGCACGGAGATCAGTGCTACACCCGCCGTCTTCAAAAGAAGTCTTCGACTCCGATCACGCCAAAAAAAGCCCGGAGAAGAAGAAAAGCCAAAGCCGATGCCACAACCGTCGTTGCCGAAATCCATCCCCAAGAAGCCGGAAGAATAAAGAAGCTTTGGAGACGTAGCCATCGCCGTTCGAAAAGAAGATCAAGCCAACGCCAAAGCAAAAAACCAACGTAAGAATTCGAAGCAAAAGCACCGGTAAAGCCCGCGTCAAAGCAACGTACGTGCCAAAGCCAAGCAACTATGACGGTTACGAGCAAAGCATCACATGTTCTAGCCGATACGACGCGAAGTCCGGAAGAATTAAAGCATCGCAAACCTCTACCCGTCTACTTTCAAGCGTAAGCACCAAAGCAATGCAAAAGCCAGACTCACGCCAAAGCAAAGCCAAACCAAAGCTGACGCCAGAAGTACGATCGACGCCGCGAACCGACGATCAAGGACGCCGAGATCTAGCAAGAGTAGAGGGAGATGTGAAAACTGATGAATGAAGCCAAAAGCCCCCCTGGCCGAGATAGCGTGAAGCACGGATGGGGCAAAAGCAACGGTGAAGACTCCTTAGCCTCTCAAGAAACCCTCACCCTGTAAAGATCTCTGTCCTAGGCAACCTCTCCAGAGCTCTCGCACGAAGTAACGTGAAGATACGGATCAAAGGGACCCTTCAGAGGATCTCTCCCACAATCTCTTGATCAAATATTCGCCGCACCCGGCTCACCACCCCAGCTCACCACCCCCGAGTCCCCGGGTTCCGGCTTTGTAATCTTTGTGTGCTTGCAATAAAGACGACCCGAACCTTTTTTTCCGCGCATACAAGCAGCAAAAGGTTCAAGGCTCTTAGAAGGTTTCAACAGGAAAACACTTGAAACAAAAACTTCGTAACAAATTTCTTCCCTTGACTTTTTGATGCTTTGATATGGAAGTTTCATGGACTAGGAGGGGGCATAAAGAGTGTAGAAGATTTTATAGAAGTATTTAACAATCTCTTAGCTTGTGTGGGTCTATTGGAGACCATGGATACAACGCATTACTTGGCCGGATTGCATTTGGCCATCCACACTGAGTTAGGAGCATCAAAATTCTTTACTCTCGAGGATACGTATCAGTCCGTGAGACGAGTAGTGGAGCGAGTCTCGTGCTTGGGGCATAGTTCAAGGGGAAAGCCTTATGATTGGGGGTGTAATGAATTTTCTACTATCCAAAGATAATAGATATCTCGAAAGAGGCGGAGACTCCTTCGATGGAACTTTTAGAAATTGTGCATGATGAATAACTTAAAAGATAATCATCGAAGTGGAAAATTCAAGTTGGGGCAGATGTCGTTTTTAGTGTAAGTTTATCGAATCTCTTGATGAACAATGCTAAATTATATAAGTATGGAGATATCCACATCCAAAAGAGGGTTAGTGGCTAGAAGAATTATTCCACGTTAGCTATGTATATGTGTCGTGACCAACTGACAAACTTGTGTTTAAGTCTTTGACGAAAACAAATGCATTTCTTGAAAAGTCAACTATAAGGATTATGTTACAATAAACATCCCTTATTGAAATGAAGCTAATACTCCAAGCCATGATGACTCTCAATCTCAAGTCTCAACAAGGATTACTTTTATGAGGACATGAAAAGTTATGTGTTACTTAACAATCAAGTGGTCTTTTCAAATTATTTTATGTTAGTTTTAGTTCCAAAATTGACATAAAATATTCGTTGATGTAATCTTTCAGTGATGTACTTCTTCAATGGATAAAGGTGGAACTACATTGATTCTGGGATTCATTCGATCAATACATTGTTGAGGAGCCCCTGCAAAATCTTCTAAAGCATCCAATTATTGAGTTCAATCAGACTAGCGTTAGCGGAACTAGATTTGCGTATGGTGCTAAAGAAAGATGACTTCGAATGACCTTGTGATGTTAACGTACATGATGTACATCATCACCATATTCATAGTTTTTAACTGCATTCGGAGCATCTTGAAAGGAGTCCAGAATTTTCCCACCTATGTGAGTTTGAGGCAGGAGCATCTTGGCACTTAAAGTGTCAAATTTTGAGCCTAAAGAGTCACTTGGAACCCCATTAGGCCTCGAAATTGTGTCTTATCGTCCTTCAGATAACGAAGCACATAATATAGTCTCCACAAACCACGACTTACCGTGATTCGGGGTTAATTGGTTGACGTGTGTCCCCAAGGTCACGTTGCCAGCACGTGAGGCTCCCTTCTCAGGCTTGATGGCAGCCACCTCACCAGCGACACCTTCCGCTGGTGTATCGCGCCCTAGCTTGATGGTAGCCACCACTGACCGGTGCTTCTCACCCCGTGCCCAAGGTTGCTATCGCCGGTGAGGAGGGAGGAGGAGGTGAGGGAGGGGGGGGGGAGGACGACAATGACACATTTGGCTGGTGTATTGCACCCTAGCCCGATGACAGCCAGCACCGACCAGTGCATCGCACCCCAGGCACGATGGTAGCCATCGCCGTGAGGAGAGAGAAGAGACCGGACCACCTTTTGGGCCAACCATCCTGGGTTGGAGGGGAAGGAGGAGGTGGGGGAAGAGGACAACAGCACCTCCGACTGGTGTATCGCACCCCAGCCTGACGACAGCCACCAACGACCGGTGCATTGCACCCTAGGTGCGATGGGAGTCATCGTCAATGAGGAGGGAGAAGAGATCGGGCTCAAAGTTTGGGAAAGGTGGGAGACGATTGGAGGTGCCTCACGCGCTAGCAACGTGACCTCGGGGACACACGTCAACCAATTAGGGAAACTATATTATGCGCTTCCTTCAGATAAGGGCACGTTTAGTGAATGTTTGCTTCTTCTATCAGACATGCTTGCTTAATTTACGATTCTACACCTGTATGTATCATGCATATCTTTTCACTTTCTTGTTATAACCAATATTATTTTGTTGTAATTGTGTAAAACCACTATTATTACCTTTAGTGAAAATCACTTATATTTTTTTATCTGGCATGTTTGCTTCATTTCTGATTCTACGTGTGCCTGTAATGAGTTCTTTTTTGACACAATAAGCACTATTTTTTTTTGTAATTGTGTAAAGCCATAATATTATTGCGATTTATTGAAAATCAAGCAGTTTATTAGGAATGAAATGAATTTAATTTTAAATTACATGTGTTTTTCTTTGTGTAGAATATTCTTAAAATTTTCAGATTTTCTCAATGATATGGGTTATTCGTGTCATATAAAGTAAATGGGAAGGGTATTGTAGTCTTTCAGATAACAGTAGCTTTAGTGATAAGGTTGAAAATGGGGAATTAGTAATCACTAGTATAAAAGAGGAATTATCTTAGAGTAAAGGGGCAAACTTGTCCAAGGAGTACCATCGCGGTTGTGTGTGTGTCTGTTGGGGGGGTGGGGGCGGGGGGGATTAATTCACGGGAGAGGGGTGTCCTCCCAGTGGGCCTCACCCACGGGTGAGGAGGCTGATCCCCCTCCTCACAGGGTTTCTCTTCTCTTACTATGACATGTGGAATGCCTTCTCTTAAGGTCTCATTTGTTGGCCTTTGGGCCCCAAAAACAAGAGGAATTATTGGAGGATTGTGGTAAATCCCTTTACCTTTTCTTGTTCCATTTGCTCGTTATTGTTAATTTTGCTAGATTTATTGAATAAAATCTGTACCCTGGTCCCTGAGTCAATGAAAAGGTATGGAAGTCTTATTTTTTTAGCATATATATTTAATCATTGATACTAGCAATGCGGTTTGTATGTTTTTCTTTATAAGGAGGGGTTCTTCTATTATATTTATCCATCTATTAAATAGAATTCATCTTTACTGAACTTTGTTCTTAAGAAGAGGTTTTGAGTCTTCTCTTCTCTCTCTTGTTCATGATTCTTATTGGTGGAATGTCTTGTTCAAGAGCTCGACTATTTTCATGGCTGTCTCAACATAAATGCTTTCCCTTGGTCATAAAAGATAAGGTGCAGTGTTAGTTACATTAGGAGTATGATTGAGTGTGCTAAGTTTGTTGGCAACTGTGATCTTTTAAATCATTCCCTTGAGGATTGCATGTATAATTATTTGATCTTCAAAGATTACCCAACCCATGTAGAGGGGATTCTCTCTGGTTGATTCTTATGGGGCTCACTAATTCCTCAACACGGTTCTAGTGTTCCACATATATATACTCTGTTAGACTCCCATCATGTTGGAGTAATGAACATTTATTAATAGGCCTTTCCAGTTTCCAGTTTGAGAACATGTACCTTTAAGAAATTTTGCAAATCAGTACTTATTTGATGGTAGGAATACAAAGGTATACAGTTGGACAGTGCACATTCATGAAGAAAGCAAGAGAAAAATGGTTATATATGAAAGTTTTGAATGAAAAACCATATGGGAATCCTGGTAATATAGATTATCGACATTGGTCATGGACAGTATTTCGAGATTTCCTGAAATTAAGGTGATACTGAGTCTAAATGTCTCTTCTCACTCAATTACCTGAAATATACTTCATATCTGAATTATATTTAGATAACTGGGGGAACCTAACCGAAGAGTTTATAAAATTAGCATTTAGCAATCAGGAGTTCATCAATACTGCTATTTTATTTTTTTTGCGGCATTATTTTTGTTGTTACGTAGAACGTAAGAATTGAGAAAGTGTTACCCAAGAGTTTACAAGAATTACAACTTCAAAATTGCATTTTCGATATTGCTAAGAAAAAAACTGAGGAAGAGTGACCTAAGAGTATAAGATCATAAAGTTCTATTGACTTGTAATTACCTTCATTAGAACAAAAGTCCTGTCTTAGCCCTCAAGAATTAAACATCCAAATATACAGAAGAAGCACAGTCTGATGTTATGTAAAACATGCCCAGGGAACGATCAATTATCAATAAATATAGTACGTGAAAAAAGAAATAGGATGAAGTATCCTCACATCGGTGTGAACATGATCAATCATCAAATACAAAATGTTTCATACTAAATGGAGGTGCATAAAAAAAGTCAGACGCGTGGCAGTATCAGAAGGAAACACATGGTATATGACCAAGAGTGGTGTAATGCAAAAATATGTGCAGGATAACTAAGCGGAAGATATCTCTGACTTGAGACCCGCCGAGAGAATATCTGAGTGGTTGATGACGGGAAATACTGAAGATATATCAAAATCCTGAATAACTGGTGATAAAAAATACTCTAGATAACTCATTCAACAATATGCAAATGATAAGAAGTAAGATATCTCATGAAGAGGGGCATTAGTGACATGATAACTGAAGGCACCATTTGAATATAAACTTCATGGATAAAATGTGGCCGCATAATGCTAGGAAAAAGTTCTAATCTTTGTAAAACTTGGTTGGGTATTTGTTAGCTTTGGTGTTTTTTTTTAGCAGGATGGCATCCCCATGGGGGGGGGGGGGGTTAAATGGAACCCAACCAGAAAAGATTAATAAGAGGGCACAAAAGAATTGAGTGGAATTACTACAAGTGAAAAGTCGGAAGAAAAAGAAAAACACTTGGCCTTTGACCTCAAAAGGTCCATGAGCCGATAACTATGAAGCATGTAATTTCCAAAACATTCAAGCTCTATCTCATAACATCAGTCAGTCACATGGACGCAGGCCTAAATCTCTCGAGAAGAATTATAAAGCTTCCTAATTTCCTGAATTGCCTCATCCGATAGAAGTAAGTCTCAATCTTTCCCTAATTGCTTGAGAGTATCAACCGGTGTTGATTACAAACACCGATTCGGAGAAGAGCCTTCAGAGGAAACATGATCCATCTCGAGGGCTCTAGTTTTGGCGCTGAGAACCGCCCTAGCTTCAGTCATGTTGGATCCATTTGTGGACAATCTAGAGCTACGCGGTTCCACCTCGCTGTCAACCAACTGTTGGGGTGGAAGCAGTGTTCTAAAAAGCGGCCCAGGCCGCCTAGGCGGCCCCCCATCGCCTTGCCTAGGCCCTAGGCGCTCCAGAAAAGCGGCCAAGCTCCCAGGCGGAGCTAGGCGGGGCAGGGCGGCCTAAGCAGTCTAGGCGGGGCAAGGCGGCCGCCTAGGTGGTCTAGGCGGAGCTAGGCTGGCCAAGCGGGCCGAGGCTAGCTAGGCAGGCCAGGCGAGCTGAGGCTAGCCAGGAGGGCCAGGCGGGCTGAGGCTAGCTAGGCGGACCATGTTTTCTTTTGTTCTTGTTAATCACTCAATCTTGAATTATAGTTATACATTTGTTCTTTAAAATAATGGTTTAGGATAATCTTGAACTTATATTAATTTTTAAACATATAGATATATTATATAATATCAAAATAATAATTAAAATAATTAAAAAAATGCAAAGCCCTTAGGCGCCGCCTAGGCCGCTAGGCGGCCCCCCACCGCCCGACTAGCGCCTAGCGCTTTTTAGAACCTTGGGTGGAAGAACTATTTTGGGATCTGGAGGTTCAGGTGCATCTCCTACATCTGTTGTTGGGACCCGACAAGTGAAGGGGAGGGCAATGCACTTGTGACTTCCTTTGACATGGCAGTCAAAGCACTAGTTTGGGCCCCCATAGCGTTGATTGCGTCGACCTGATCAACACCAACTTAAATCTCAGCTTAAGAACTATCAACTTATGACCTCTACATTGCCTTCATCGTAGATTGCAACAACCTGAAGCTCGTCAATCTGACCCCTTGTACCACTATCCATGTTCGGAGATTGAAGCTCATCCTCGCTCAACTCCACCAACAAACCATGAGCCAACTTGTTGATGTCGTGTTCGTACAAAACCATTTGGATCATCAGTATGTTGGGGCGCCGACACAGATCCAACAAGGTGCATTTAGTCTGAATCAACAACTAGTTGTTACGAATGGGCAACATTGACAAGAATAACTTCACATGAATCAACCAAATGTATGTGAATTGCAACTCGAAAGGTAGGTGATGACGTGACGTAGGTCCATGCTTTCTCCAAACTTGCTTGGGCTTTATTCCCCATTAAGCACAGTCGATGTGGCCGATAACCCTACAAGACTGGCACCTAGGTGTTTCCAGTCGTATAGAACTTTCTGCCCAATATCTTGTTTACCTTTCTTTTCAAGAATTTCAACATCTGACAGTGGTTCTTTGACCCTAATTTTGATAATTTTGACACAATAGGCAAATCCCAAGTTATACCTCTTAGTAGCTTGTTGGTCCATATGAAGGGGAAACCTACCAAGCTGGCAGCTCGACTAATCCCGCGCTTGGACCACCAAGGACTTTAAAGGCAATCTCGTCCACCCCGACATTTTCACGAACACTTCACACTAACAAACAAAATCCATGCACCATCTCTTTAGAACCACCATCCTGCTTTCAAACCACAACGGAGCTAAACGTAGGCCCCGAGCACAATCCTCCTCTTCTTTGAACCTGAACAAGAAGAAGCATTCCTCTTTTGAGAACATATCCATCGTACCTCTGGAATTCTATTGCCTCAGCTGTTTTTTAGGTGACCACGTACGGCCTTTTTCCTACCACATACTCTACAAGGGTGGAAGCCCAAGGTTGTAGATTTTTGCTAACTTTGTCCTTTGTGCATTAAGCACATATGATTTCACCTTTCTTGGATGGCTGGAAGAAATCGAGCCCCATGCTTGGATAATCAGACATTATAAGATGAAGGAGTCCCCAGGGTGTTGCCATAGTTGGTTGGGGTGCACTATCGAACATCTGATGTGCAGAGACTAACCCAATATTGAATTGTACTACCGTTGCTGCTCCCAAGTACCTAGTGCCAACAAGGGACACACTGATTGCTCTAACGGCTAGCTCCTCCATTCATAACTTGTGAGTTGGATAAGCATCAGAGGCCTTGACTGCAACAAATCCGACAACTCCCAAACCATTGCCAACCCCAACTACCGATTGCTTCCCGAATTTAATGGCCATTAGTCCCTGCTTTGATCTCCATTCTGAACCAGCTCCCGACCTTGGTCCACACCCACCTCTAACTACACCAAAATCGGATCTAGCACCGAATTTGGTAACTCTACCTCTTCCTCTCGAAGTTGCCTATTTTGACGCTACAGTCCCCCAAAACAGGATCTGGTGGAGGGCAAAATCAGCTCTGTGGGGTTCAAAACCAGTATCCAATGGAGCAACTGATGGGCCTTCTTGAAGAGGACCCATTACAAGAGAACGCCCGTCTGCAGAAACTGATATTATATCCTCCTCATCATATCATAGTTACCAAGTCGGAAAACGGGAAAAAAAGGGCAAGGAAAAAAATCGAAAAAATACGATGAAAACGGAAAAACCGTAAAAAAAAACGTGAAAACATTGAAAAAAACAAAAAAAAGCTTAAAAATCATACCAAGTATGTATATATGTCATTTTCCAACATTAAGTAATCAAAAGTTCAAAACGTATAGCATATGCGTTTATTAAGCACGAACAAAATAAAACCCGAACCCAATTTATACCCGGACAAAACCCGACATGTTTTATACACGTTTTATACGCGTTTTTCTTGCTTTAAACGCGTATAAAATGCGTATAGGCGTTTTTTTTCAAAAAAACAAGTTTTTTTCCTGTTTGCTATAACTTCGGATCGATACGCGTTTTATACGTATTTTTTTTCAAAAAAACGCCTGTTTTGGTAACTGTTGGGGGATATTTTTTGCTAGTCCGTGCAGTTACCCTGCAAGACAGAAAAAGCGTGAGAACAACTGGCTCTTTTCGGAGCGCAGATCCTCTGACGCTCAAGTCAGAACATGTACGAACAGGGGAGAGCTGTAGCAGTTGGAAAGTGTTCGGGTTTTGGGTTTCAAACTTGTACTTTGGAGCCGGGGGTCTTACCTTTATAGCCTTTTGCGGCCTGTTAGAACCTGACGCGTGGCAGCCTCTTCCCGCACCTTCTATGCCCCCATGTGCCAGCCCACATGGGCTCTGACGGCTTTTGTCGTCTAGCCTGGTAGGCGGTGGAAAAGGGGGACGCACCGGTCTTGTCCTTGCCAGGTGGCGGTTCCGGAAAGTTCTAGTTTGGGAGGTCCTAGACCGACTCTGTCGGCTTCCGTGGACTGCAATCGTCTACGTAGCTCCATAGGGGTAGTGACACCTGTCGATCTGGCACCGCTTTACTGTAGGCGACCTCCGTCGACAAAGGGAGCAATCTCTTTGGTTGTTGGCGTGATCAGGCGAGCTCCTAAGCGAGCTGTGGGTGTTGGGTTTGATGAGCTCTTGAGCGAACTGTGGGTGTTCGTAGATATCATTCTAAGTTTTCTATTAGCAAAAGGGGGCGATCTTTTGGCGTGCGAGCTGGTCACCGGGCGGGCTGTGAGCACCAGCCACTGGGCGACCTCTACCATATACGAGCTGGTCGCATGCGGTCAGGGTCGACCCTGGGTGGGCTGTAAGCCACGGCCGCAGGCGGTCTCTGTCCAAGAGACGCAACGATCCGCTACTGCAAGTGCCGGGCGGGCTACGAGCGCCGTTCACTGGGCGACCTCTACCACGTGCGAGCTGGTCGCATTTGGTCAGGGTCAGCCCTGGGCGGGCTGTAAGCCACGGCCACAGGCGGCCTCGCGTAGAGAGCTTAGACTCGCAGTTCCTCACAAATGAGGCATCAAGGAAGATACTGCTCTGTCCTAGGGACGCAACTATCCGTTACTGCAAGCGCCGGGCGGGCTATGAGTATCGGCCACTGGGCGACCTCTACCACGTGCGAGCTGGTCGCATGTGATCAAGGTCAGCCCTGGGCGGGCTGTAAACCACGACCACAGGCAGCCTCGCTTAGAGAGCTTAGACTTGCAGTACCTCACAAATGAGGCATCGAGGAAGATGCTGCTCTGTCCAAGGGATGCAGCGATCCACTACTGCAAGCGCCGGGCGGGCTACGAGCACCGGCCACTGGGCGACCTCTACCACGTGCGAGCTAGTCGCATGTGGTCAGGGTCAGCCCTGGGCGGGCTGTAAGTCACGGCCACAGGCGGCCTCGCGTAGAGAGTTTAGACTCGCAGTACCTCATAAATGAGGCCTCGAGGAAGATGCTGCTCTGTCCAAGGGACACAGTGATCCGCTATTGCAAGTGCCGGGCGGGCTACGAGCACCGGCCACTAGGCGACCTCTACCATGTGCGAAGTGGTCGCATGCGGTCAGGGTCAGCCTTGGGCGGGCTGTAAGCCACGGCCACAGGCGGACTCGTGTAGAGAGCCATGGACGACCTCTTCCGCGCATAATCTAGTCGCATGCGGCCAAGGTTGGCCCGGGGCGGGCTGTGAGCCACGGCCACAGGTGCTCTGTCCAAGGGATGCAACGATCCGCTAATGTAAAATTCCGGGCGGGCTACGAGCACCAGCCACGGGGCGACCTCTTCCGCATGTGAGCTGGTCGCATGCGGCCAGGGTTGGCCCTGGGCGGGCTGTGAGCCATGACCACGGGTGCTATGTCCAAGGGATGCAACGATCCGCTATTGCTAGATTCCGGGCGGGTTGCGATCATCAGCCGCTGGGCGACCTCTTCCGCGTGCGAGCTAGTCGCATGCGGCCAGGGTCGGCCCTGGGCGGGCTGTGGTCTCTCTTTATGTCCTGCTCAAATTACCTCCCGCTGCTGTCATGTGGACAACAAACTAGTGAAAATTTTTGCATCATCAGTAACTATGCTCCTCATCCAACCCTTGTCCTAAGTCTTGGGATCTATCTCAATCTTGCCGGGAATAAGAGGGATTTGCCTCCTACCCTTCAATTAGAGAACCAGAGGAGGAAGGTACGTCAAGTAGAAACCAAGGGGGCATGAGCCTTGGTGTTAGTTTTGAGTCATATGAATAAGAAGCAACTCCTGTGAGTGTATAAATTGTATGCGGAGAATATCTTCAGTCTTAAGCTCTGTAACTGTCAAAGTCTTAGGTTTCCTGGGAAGAAAAAAGGTTGTTGCAGATTTATTACATGGAGTAAAGCTAATAATGATTGTGCTTCCTCGTACGACATGTTTATAATTGACTTAATTAACTTGTTATCAATAGACAATTAACTAATCCGTAATTAACTGGAGAGGGGACCACAATTGTAATAATGACTGTAATAGACTGAGAAGGGAAAACTATATATAGGGGTCCATGGCTTCCGAAAAGAAGGATCCGATCCAAATCCAAATTCTAAGAGAGTTTTATAAGAGAGGAGCGGAGAGTTCAAAATTCTGGGGGGAGATTTAGTTCTTGAGAGAAGAATTCGAAGGTTGTATAGTGATATTAATAGATTTGAATGCTGTAATAACTTATTCCTTAGTATTTCTCTTGAGCTTTCCCGTGGTTTTTCCCTCTCAATTGCAAATGGGTTTCCATGTAAATCTTCATATTCCGTTTTCTTTTTGCATGGTTTCTTGTGATTATTTCTATGGTGTGAGGGAACCCTGCCTAGCGAGCCTAATTTAATACTCTGGCTTGACTCATGAGCCCAAGATTTAGATTTAGGCTTGGCTCACAATAAGCTGAGCTCACGGGCGACGGATCTATTTAACCCATTGACACCTTATAGATTATATGGTTGGTGGACTTGTAAGAGATGTTACAAATAATGAGGCCCTTAGAGTTAAATAAAAATAAATAGGGTTTGATGGACATGCATATTATCTTCCTAATCATCCATAAATCGGATTAGTGGTGGATCTTTAATTGATGGTTTCCACAATTTCCCTTAGGATGCATGAAATGGTATCATGGCTTTGGTTGGTGCGTGATCTTGTAGCTTGTCCTCGACCTCCTCCCATGCCGCCGGTGAGTCACGGATCTCTATCAACCTATGCTCCCCATGGATTTGATTAGAAAAATAATCTGATCGACGAAGTAGTCGAACCGATCGCTGGTAGAGGATGGGTGTAGAGACCGGAGGAACCTGTTGCCCCAACTAAGGGTGAGCGTCGGGTTTGTTGGTTTTATTTTTTTCGGTTTCAAAAAATCAAGACCGAAACCGAAATAATCGGTTTTTGTCGGTTCGGTGTGATCGGTTTTTGGTTCGGTTTCGGTTGATATGAGGTATGCTAAGGCCCTTGGCTGAGTTGGCTCTTGAATCTCCTGTGCCCATTCATTGGGCCAGTTCTTGACCCTGCTGCATTGTTGCAGCTGTTGTTTCAAATGTATCATTATGAAACAAATAGGACCAAAGATACATCATGTCACCAAAACATCATTACAACTTCAACATTATGAGCAAAACAATTTGAGCAAAGAGTGCAGGAGCTGTTTCAAATGTGTCATTGTGAAACAAATTGGACCAAAGATGCATCATGTCACCAAAATTAAAACCAATTTAAACAACTCAACAGAACAAACACAACAAAAAATAGCAACTAGTTCAGCTTTGCACAGCAAAAAGACTCTAGTCAGTGCAGTCACTCCACCCTGCAGGTCTCTCTCTTCAACAGCTTTGCAATGCTCTTTGCTCAGATTCAAACAGGCTTATAGTTGATGTCCAAGACTTCAAGCTTCTCTTTGGTTGATGTGTCAATATATCAAACTAGCAAGCTTTCCTCCATTAAGTGCGGGTTGCAGTGCTGGGGTTTATAACACATACGGAGTCGGGTCAGTTTTTTTGGATAAATTTTGGTCGGTTTCGGTTCAGTTAGACGGTTCGGGTCTTTGCACAGCCCTAGCCCCAACATCGTCATTTGCGTCATTGTTTCCTATGATGCTTGTTTTGATATCTAATCAGTATTTCTCTTTTCATTGCCTCGAGTTTGGATCCAGAGGTTTTGGGTCAAGATTTTAACCTCCTCCCTTGTCTTGTGAGCTCCTCAGCGGCCAGCTCTGCTCCTTGCGGTCGAGATCCATCGATCTCCTCTCCGACCTTGTGGGATGCATCATGTCCTTAATCCCCTCAAATCCTCTGCGATGATAGTCCTTGGAGGATTGCTGTTTAGCTTAGATGCAGCGAGTTTGAATTCTATCCTATTCTCATGGTTTTAGCATCAACTGGAAGGATGGAACCTGAAACAAGTCACTATCAGGTTCTATTTCTTGTGGTATGAAACCTGAAATAGTGCATTACTTATATTGATAGGAAATGTTGAGAGTATTCACAATTGCGACTGTATCTCATTTTTTTGATGTTGGGAAGCGTGTCAATGCTTTTCTAAAGGAGGTGCTATTTATGAACATCCTTTCTTTTGGTTTGGTTTCTGGTGTAGGGAGAGAGCCACTCCTTTTGGCATAGCCCGACACATCATTGATGCACTGTAGCGAGTTCTTTGTTCAACAGTTTTCCAACACAGTAGTGGCACAGGACAATGACATATTCCTCGATGACATCTATCGTCGGTGGTAGTCTGACAGCAGTCACACTTCACTGACGTCTTACATAGGTGGTAGGTCAAAACCACAGTGGCACAACAATAGCTGCATCTTTCGTCGGTGGTAGTCTGACAGAGTAGAGACACACAAGTAGTGTCTCTTGTCGAAGGTAGTCGATACAGCAGCGGTGCACGGCAGACATCTTCTGTCGGTGGTGGTCCAATTCAAACACTTTGTCGGCGCAAGTTCTTTCCTCTTTATGTCGGCAATGTCCGACAATGGCAACAAGCTTTTATTTTTTAGGCAAATTGTATTGGCTAACACCTCACTTCAGTTTGAGAGGTGTGTAACAGATGTTGGAGATAATGAGGGCCTACGTGTTAAATGTAAATAATTAGAGTGCGTAATTTTTCTAACCATATTTATAGCTGATTAGTGTCGAATCCTAATTGAAGGTTTTCACGATTGGAGGCTTGACATGACTTGGATGTGAAAAGATCTGTATGTTATGGTATGAGTTGTTGATACATAGTATGGGCATATATATTATCTGGAAGAGATGGTTGTATAATTCTCAATGACAGAACTGGTGAAGAGTTCTTGTGCAAGCACTTTCCTAACCATCCTCCCTTCAAGGGTAGCAGATGCTTAGCAGAAGTCATTCTGTAGTCTAGGGGAGGACGTATATCAACTTTTTACCTTTATAGGGACTCATTTACTCTTTATTTACCATTATTAATTAGATTATTTATGGAGAATACTTGGCTGCTCAGCACCAAGCAGGAACCTCCTGCTTGGGCTAAGGTGACAGCTATTGAGAGGTCATAATTGTGGGCCCTGTAGTAATAAATGTGTTGGATAAAGTGGTTTTTATATGAATTCAAGTGATAATATACTTTTCTACCATAGGGTCCCATGTATATGACATATCATGTGTTGGCAGTGTTGCCACAGTCCACATCAGCCCAAGCAGGAAGTTCCTGCTTGGGACCGAGCAGCCAAGTATTGTTCTTTATTTTTTTTGAGTTAGAGTAGATGGGGCACTGCAGCAATTTGGAACCAGCCATGAGCCATGTCAAAATATGCACTTCAATCCATTTGTCCGCATACAACTGTAGCATACTTCAATGGTATTTCCATTTTCCATTAGAATTAACAAACTGTTGTTTGGTTTAGCTGCAGAAAGATGCTCATGTTAAACTCGACAAGGGTAAAAATGAAGGGAAGTTGGTCAATTCCAGCAATCCTCGTGAAAACCCTGATGCATTTTCTGAAGATGTATCACCAGCTCAAGCCCCACCGCATAGAACTAGGTCTGATCCAGAGGCCTCAAAGCCCAAGGATGAGAAACACACAGGCAGGGAAGATGGTGATCTTCGTCGATCCACCAACCCTACTTCACGTCATGATGCAGTAGCTCGGAAACCCAATTCAGACTCACCTCATCACCAGTATGGGGACCGGATGATCTCAGGTGATCCCCAGAAGAAGGCAAACCGAACAAGTGGCGGATATGACCGCAGCAGCGAGCACTCCCCCCTTCACCCCCACTATCAGGCGAAATCTGCAAACAAAGGTGGGGTGCCATCTCCTACTTTGGAAAAAAGAGGTTCGTCCGAAGGTAACCATGGGCATGCTCCTACCACCCCGGGGAGATCTAAATTGAGGACCGGCGGCCGAGGCGATGAAACAGTAAACCTGCTTCTGCTTTCTTATCGTTATTTTAAAATATGATATGATGTGGAAATCCTAGCACAAATGTGCACACACACACACACACACACATGTAGACAAATCACCATAGAAGTTTGCAAGTGAGATGATGTTGCTTTCTGAAATGACAGCCCGACAAAAGTTCCGAGGTGCCCAAGTTTGGGGAGTGGAATGAGAGCAATCCTTCATCGGCTGACGGCTATACCCAACTTTTTAACAAAGTGAGTGAGGAGAGGCAGAGCGCTTCAGCTAAAGTTCCCATCTTTACCGACGATTCACAATATCTCACTGATTTCAAGAGAGAGAACACTTTTTCGTCCTCGGTAAGTGGGCTTAATATGATGATTAGCTTTGCATAGTAATGAAGGTGTGGTGTGTTTAAGGATTTGCCATCTAGTTCAAGGTTTACGTGAAGCGGTTCTAATTCTCTTGGTACAAAATGTTGGCCAATAGTAGCTCAAATTTGCAGGCAACATGATAAACAATGTCTGATTTTTAAATATTATATGTCACCTAACTGTTTTCTATATTTTCCATTCACTGAACTTTTTTTTTTAATCATCTTCCATCTAATTCAACCTCATGTAAGTATCAAGTTGTTTCCAATTATACTGCACCACGAATATGATAAAGGTAATTCTTAACCGTGGACTTCCACCAGTTGAGTCAAACCAGTTATAATTAAAATCAAAAGGTTGTGTTTATCTCCCCCCTCCCCTCCCCGAAAATCCACAAAAAAGTTTTTTTTCGAAAATTTCCCGTTGGGATTTGTGTCTGCTTTTCAATGATATATTGAACTATTATGATAGAATCAAACTTTTTTATGGAATTGTATGATCCATTTGATCAACATATTTAATTTTTTTGTTTTTCCTGATCAGAGCTGCTGCTGCTTCGGTTGGTGCAAGAAATGAGTTCTTGTGAAGATAAGAAGATTTGGGCCTGTACATATCGCCAAAGAAGCCGCTTCTATCAAAATAATCTCTTGAGAAGTGCACTCCGCTCCTTCCTTATCTGTGTGCCTTTGTGATAGTAATTATGAGTGTCTGTACTTAGCGACGACATTCTTTTTCCTTTTCTTCATGCATTTGCGTCCACCTCTGTTTAATGTCATGAAACACAGACCACGATGTTTGTTCGTTCGGTTCTTGTGTGCCTGAGTGTACGATTTCACGATGAGCCTAAGATCTAATTTTTCATGTTCTTCTTTACGATTGGAATGTTCAATGATGCATTAAGTTCTTCATGTTGTTGTAAATATTGTTTACCCCATGGATCAATGTTCATTTTTTTCTTTCTCTCGACTCTCCCATATCATGTATAGCTAATTTCTTCCCCTTGAAATTTTTTTTTTTCATCTAAACCCTATATGGGTCTGAAGATGAACTAATTCAATGTGTAGGATTTCAGAGATTTTACCCTGTCCAGTTATGGACCAATGTCTTCAGATTTTGCCAAATAGTCCACATCTCATTGTAGGAACTTCTTCAAAATGATTGCGAATTTTGCGAAGTAGTCCATATCTTAGTTCAGTTCAGTAAAACATGTTTTGAATCTCATTGTGCAAACTTCTTCAAAGTGAGTCAGTCCACTGGGAGATTAACTGTGGTATGGGAAAGATGGGGTTGGTAGCTGGGATGTTAGCTTTGCATAATCAAGTTGCTGGAGATTCTTTTGAACTTTTTGTTTGATAATTTTGGTTGGTCATCTGATCATAGAGATATTTTGTGCGATTTGTTGGTAATATTAGAAACACCCTAGTCTTCACTGTGCTCGTTAGCGCGGCAGCATTCGCCTTGTAACAACAAAACGCACTCGGCTTGGGCGACAAAATTCATCAGTGGCACTCGCCCTAGCCGAATAAATCCACTTAACCAACAAATATGAATTCTTAGATCTGTATGTCCATGTCCCCAGACTCCTCTGGCGCCGTCCTCCTTCCTTCACTGCATCGAAATACTAAACCTCCGGTGGTGTCGGAGGTTGCCTGCCAACATTGTTTGTGTGGTAGTCACTTACATTGGCACGGTAATGTCTGTGGCTACCCCATTGACACTGTTGGTAGGTAACCACCGACATTGTTTCAGGTGCTTAGGGTTTTGGCACGGGAAAAAGAGGAGGGGGAGGGAGCACGAGGAGAAGGGAAATTGTGTTTTTTTCTTCTTCTCGGAATCAGTGGTGGCGGCAATGGGGGAGGGGACGATAGCATAGGCAAAGGGGATGGGGGCGATGGAGCGGAGACACGAAGGCGGGTTGGGAGCGAAAGACATTGGTATTGGGTTTATTATGCCTATTTTCAACGATATCTGTGATCAATCTCTAATATGTGGTCTTGCTCAAGGGTTCGAATAAATGCTACGATGTATTTCCTTCCTCTCCATATTGACGGACCTCCTCCTTGTCTTAGTGGAAATCCTTCTAATAAATCCATTTAAGCCTCCAACTGATTTCTCAGTTGGTAAGGCATGCAACTCGAGGCCTTGGTCAAGGGTTCCAATACGTGCTATGACATTTTTCCTCCCACTGTGTAGTGGCGTGTCTTTCTCTTGTCTTAGTGGAGAACTTTTTTTTATCTGTGCTGTTATTGAAAATCAGGATATTTTTGTCACTCTTATGGTGAGTTTCGATTCATCTTCATAGTGCAGGAGGAAATTTTCAGCATGCACTGCGTGTCACTGAAAATGTACGCATACATAACATAATTGGACAAGTGGCACACCTTCACGTTGGATAAAATAAGACAAGGATATGGGATCTGAAATGACTGAGCGTCAACACCCTTTGCCGAAATTTTCCCTTGAAAAGAAGTTGCTGAAATGAGATGAAATGTGCACCATTTGTCCCACGCGTGGGAACATTTTCAGAGCTATGCAGTGCGTGCTGAAAGAAAGAGAATTTAAAATCAATTATTCCTGTGGTGAGATTTGATCCTTAGCCTATCATGCATCCGCGTAGGAAGTTTCGGTGGTGTACCGACCGCTACGGTCGGTCTAATCAAAAAGATTACCGGGGTTCACCGGTCACATCTCACAGGCTTTTAAGGTGCGTCACAAAGTGCGGTCACATCACCTGGACTGAGCGGCGAAGTTGAACAATCTACTCTCCTCTTCCCTCTCGGAATCCTCTCCTCCACGACAAAGTTTCTCTCTTTTTTTTTTCAAACGTACACGGCTACATCTCAGGCCGGTAAACCCCTAACCCTAACCCTAACCCTAACCCCGGTCTCAAGGTGCGTTTTTTTTGAATTTTCCCTCTCATATCCGCTGAAATATGTATGCTGGACATAATTTTAAAACAATGGAATCTCTTCGGTTCCGTTTCTGATTGTTCCTGTGGACCGTTGGTGACTTTCACCAACATTTGCCCTTTATTATCTTGAATTGAGGAATCTTGAAGTGTTCTTGAGGTTTTCCCTTTGATTCTCAGTTGCATAGTTGGTCTATGGTTCAATTATCTTAGAAATGTGGAATCTTGAAGTGTTCTTGAGGTTCAGAATGATGTGATCTTGATGATCTCATCTTCTTCTTGCCATTTCAGGCCCGTGTTTCTGCGCCGAATCGGAGACCGGTACCTTTTGTACACAGCATGAGTGCACCGCGAGGCATGAAGGGGCGAGCGAGGGGTGGTAACCGTACTACTGAAGACCCCGCCGCTTCCCCTTCGAGTCGGATGCCCGAGGGAAGCTCCATTTCACTACGCCCGCGTGGCCAGCCCGTCGGAACTCAAGGAGGGCCCTCTCTGCCACAAGCCAATGACAGGTCACTTGGCTTGCCGATCGATGTGGAGGTGATCGACGATGATGTCCTGATGCTGCCCTCTTCCAGAGGATTCCCTCAAGTTTGTTCTTCACCATTTGATCAACATTTCCGGGCCTTTCGTTTGGGATCTGATTTTTTGTTTATAATATAGTTTCATTTTTGATCCTTTCAGTCAAGGAACCAGTCTAGGAGGAACCACCCTGTAACAGTTGTTCTAGACGAAGACGTGGAAGTAAATTCCGGGCGATCAGGTTGTGTGCAGTGTGCTCTTATAGTAATTTCACTAGTAAGAAACCCGGGCAATGCCCGAATGTGCTTGATGCACGTCATTTGGCAAAGACGACATCGCAACTGTTCGAAGAAGTGTGAAATCTTAAGTGAATGATTCTCTTGTTAGAGAGAGAGAGATTAACATCAAATGACCATTAAATGTCATTAAATGAAAATTTATCATCTTTATGGTAGGTTTTTAAATGGATTTAAAAGAGAGCAACATTCACACACGGAAGAAGAATTCTAGCTCTTTAAAAAACGTCCACGTGTCACAACAAGGGAGAGAGGCTTCCATTTTAGTATATATATATATATATATATATATATATATATATATATATATATATATATATATATATATATATATATATATAGATAGATAGATGCTAAGCGTTGATGATATGTAGTGAATTTTAGAATATATATCATATATGTAGATAACATGCAATATATATATTCTTAAGCTTATATCTTCATGGGTTGTAAGTTTTATCTAAAAGAAGTGTTTCTTGCTTTATGAACCCATCAAAACTTCTAGGACCATGGTCTGTGTCATTTAACTGATCAAAACTTTCTTCATCGCTACGATTATAGTTGTTTGTACCAAAATCTTTATTAAAAGTTCTATTTAAGTTGAACGCCCACGACAAATGTGTAGCATTCATGATGTCTAATCACTTGGTCTAACCAAAATTTTCAAACGCGAAAGCATGATGTGAGGTGTTTTGCTGGCCAAGGCCTTGAGGCGTGAGGCGTAAGCCTCAAGTGAGTGTATGTTTTAATTAATTAAATATATAATAAATATAGAAATAAATAATAATAATTAAATAAAATAGAAAAACAAAGAAAGGTATGAAAATTAATAGTTTCATATCATAATCCACAATTCCACATCCACTCATCATAATAGTTTACCAAAATATATACATAAAGTAAGTAAAGTGTATTATTATGCCTAAATTGAATAATACTTGAGAGTTGAGACAATGTTTATAAAACTCTAAGTTCCAATTCAAATGAATTAAATCCACAGTTCCATATAATGCCACTAGAAAATTCTAATTAAATCCATAATTTTCAACCGAAATTTTTTATCATCCGAAATTAAAAGCGCACTTAGAAATTATAGATTCACTTTAACAAAAAAAAAAAATACAAGTCGAAGATTTGCTTAATCAAATTGGAGCTCTTCATCTTCTATAGTATTAAAAGCAACTTCGGGGCCCATAAAACATTGTTTTTTTTTAAAAAAAACACTCACTTCATTCAAAAAAATTACCAAAATCAAGCACAGCTGAGGCTTACGCTTCGGGCTTGAGGCGTATGCTTCGCGAGGCCTACGCCTCAGCTGTTTGCACGCCTCATACAGCGCCTTTGGGGTGTTTTTGCTGCGCCTCGCCCTGAGGCGCGCCTCGAGGCGTAAGCCTCAGGCGCCTTTGCAAACATTGGGTCTAACATTTGATTTGAGGGTTTGAATCATCGTGGAGCTTCGGTTTCTTTTGTTAACCCATTTGGTCTTGCATAACTCTCTTGATTTTAAATGAAGATCGGCTATCTAGGTTTTTTCAATATTGAATTGATGTAAAATTTACGTGGACTTAGGTGAACCACTTACGATGATCTTAAACATAGTTACATTGTAGGAGGCGAGATTAGCTCTTTGCCATCGAGCTTTCCAGCTTGGTTGTGCTCTTTGGCAACAACAAGAACTTGATGTTTTAATAGTTTTATGTATCGATATAAATCTGAATTGAGCTATCGATCTATCACTTTTATTACAAATTAGTTAACCTTATAATTGTAGGATTCTGTTTTATGACATATCTTCCTATCTCAATCTGTTCACTTATGCTCTTTGTGTTACGGTAATTGAGTTAAAGAAAAACAACATGATCTTGATGTTTAATGTATTGATATCAATCTAGATTGGCTTACCACTGTTATTGAAAAATAGAGAGCCTTATAGTTGTAGGGTTCTGTTTTATACTATCTATGTTAACTTTTGCTCTTATTTTTTTTCCCTTGTTTTTCCATCTATTGCAGAGTTAGAGGCAACAACAAGATTTTTTCTCTTGTATAGAGGCACATATAATCAGTCTCCACCTTTGTCTTTTATAGTCACTAAGAGAAATCTCCTTCAAATGAGAAGTTTCTCTCTATTACAGTACCATGAAACAACCATAACGTTCTCTTGCTTATCTTATCTTATTCCTTTATACACCTTGGTTTGGATTTTACATTTGTTTGAGTCCGATCTTGGGTAAGGTTTTGTACAAAACATTGGATTGGTAGGCCAAAAGCCATTGTTTACCGAATTTAACTCATTTTTGTATGGATGAACAAATTGATCAACTAACAGGTGTTAATGTGTATTCTTTTGTTTTCGACAGAAAAGCTTTTTTCTTTTTTTTTTTTTGAGCAATTCCTCTCCGAGGCAGAGAGGATGGGGTTGAGCATACCCCAAGCTTTATTAATAAATCAAATAAAAAGGGAGTTACAAGAGGCTAAGGAAATGGCTAATCCTCCCTGAGAGCTTAACGGAGAAACCTGGAGACCAGCTAGTAATCATAGCAACAAAGTTGGTCCAGACGGACCCAATCGGTAACTCCTTATTCGAGAATACTCTGGAGTTGCGTTCCCGCCAAATGCTCCAGTAGAGGCCAATCACCAAGAGATCCCATGCCGGTTGTAGCATCTTCTTCACCCTCCTAGTACGCCAAAGTGTCCCAAGGGAACGCATGGAGCCCGGGTGGCTTCGGATACCCAGGCGGTGTTTAAGCATGGACCAAAGGTTCCTGGCGAACTGACATCTAAGGAAAAGATGGTTCACATCTTCCCTGTGCGCGCGGCATAGAGGACATGAAGTATCAGTAACATTGGGGTTGTTCCGCTTGCGAAGATTCATTCTAGTCAATATCTTCTCCTTGATGACGAGCCACATGAAGATCCTGATCTTCAACGGAGCTGGCGACTTCCAAAGGTGAGTTGCAAAAGGGCAGATCAAGCCACCGTTGTTCAGGAATCTGTAGAAGGATCTCACCGAGAAGACTCTTGAAGAATCCTGCTTCCATCTCGAGAAGTCTCGATCGCCTCCCAGAGAGAAGTTCTCCAGTATCTGGTAAAGATCTAAGAGTTGACCCTGCAAAGCTTCCGGAATCGACCTCCTGAATTGTACCGTCCAGGAACGCCCCTCCGAAGACTCCGAAGTCTGGGAATGAACCGAAGCCTGGGTATCTCACGCCAAATCAAAAAGGTCATAGAACAGGGAAGCGAGGCTAATGTCATCTACCCAATGGTCGGTCCAAAATTTGATGTCCTTGCCATTACCTGGGACCAACCTAATGTAGGAGCGGAAGGGGGCTCCCACGCCAAATCAAAAAGGTCATAGAACAGAAAAGCTTTGTTCTTGTTTTACATTTCCTGCCAGTTGGGGCTGTTCATGTTACATATTTATAATTGAGGAAGGTGGATGTATTAAACGGAAGAGAATGAATTGCCGATAAAATTTAGATGAACATTGCACATAATAAGATATAGATGACAACTATATATGACGCTAAGTTTATGATATGGAAGGCGACTGCTTAGGGAGCCCCCCATTACCCTCCCCTTAAAAAAAGAAGTAAAAATAGAGAGCAAGAGTTGAGTCACAAAGTTGCTCCAAAGACCAATATCTGAATTAAGAAGCATATTGTCTCTAAACAGGTGTCTTAAAACAAACATGCATGATCCTCTTTCGTGAAATCTCTTTTCATAACTATGCAGTCAAGTCGGTAGTCGGCCCCTACTCGGTCCTTGGTCGACTAGGACTAGTCGGCCAAAACTTATTTTAAACCCTCTCCCCTCCATAAACATATATGATATATGAACTAGCATAAATGTCAATAAGTATATGATATTAGTTGATCAATAACAATGCATACCTTCACACTTCACAGCATGGGTATAAATACATAAGTAACAAAACATAGTTGTATTGGCTTCATGCTCATGTCAGACGACTCAAAACTAAGAATTCATCACAATAAAGTATTTATACCAGACCTTAACATATATATGCGAGAGCAGGTGGCTGGTGGGTATAAGATTTGAAGGCTAAATTAGATCAAGTATCTACCATTTAATTTTTCTATGATTCAACTATTGAAGCATAGATTTCTAGGCTTCTAGCATGAATAAAGTGACAAGTCTTAGTCAACAATTCTTATCAAATAAGTCTTAATCTACAACAACCATCAAGCTACAAGCATGAATAAAGTAAACAAGCATAGATTCATGTTTCAATAGATTTGTATGATTTTTTTTGTTGTACGATGTCTATGATTCTATCATTATTAATCATCATCATTCATTAGTGATAAGCTATATTCAATTGAAAATTTTTAAAAACATATGAAAAAAATCCCTTACAGGTGGTGTTCGGGCATCACTGGAGGTCGTCGGTCATCGTAGGTGGCCTCCGGTGCTCGCTGATAGCCATCGAGGTGCAACGCTCCTCTGTCAGGGACATGCGGGTCTTAGAGACGTGAAAAAGAAAAAAGTAAAATAAAATGCAGAAAAGAACCCTCACCGATGATCGTTGGTGCTCACGGGTGCTTGCAGGTGGCTGTTGGGGGTGCAATGCTCCATCCCTGAGAGATAGTGATCTGCAAGATGAGAAAAGAAAAAAAAAAGTGAAAAAATACCCAAATCTGTGGTCGTCGAACGTCATCGGAGGTCGCTGATGGTTGTCGATGGTCGCAGGTGGTCCGAGGGGCCTCCGTTGGACATTGGGGGTCGGGAGACTGCCCTTCTCGGTTGATGAAAATGGGGGAAAACCCTCTATTCGTGGTCGCCGGTGGCCGCAATTGATCTCCAGTGGTCGCTAGAGGTCGGGGGTGGTGGCTGACGCTATGCTGCTTGCTGCCCCTCTTCCCGTGGAAAAGGCAAAACAAAAACCCTAACCCCCCCCTTTTAACTCAATCGCCCGCCTAAGTGGCTCTAGGCGACCAGACCCGAAATCGCCTAGACGGTCAGACCCGAATTTGCCTGGGCGTCGCCTTAACTACCCTGGGTTCCACTTATTCTTCAGTGTTTCACCTAATTCGTCATGGGAAATGCCATCTAATACATTCAAAAATTTTGACATCAATTTTCCATAGTGAACAAGCAAAGAGGCAGAAATGAGCTATAGTCTAATTTTCTTAGTCACACAAACAACACTTTACATCCCATCTCTCCTCAACCTTTTTTATGAGTTCCTATAGAGTTTTATGAGTTTTACACCAATACATATGCCAATTTGGACTCCAAATATAAGTGGAGATTTCTAGTTGTCGGTGATCTGGTGAGTTCATCTGAAAAAGCGCAAAAAGAGCATAGAAAAATATCCAAAGGGGAAACTCGATGTGTGTATGGTGAAGCCTATTATTTATGTGAGAAGGTTTCATGCTTGAGAAATATCTATCGCTGATGTCTAGTCAAATAGATTCGAAGCCTACTCAAGACTGTGATTGCGTAGGAGCAACTATGAAAGTTGAATCTAAAGATATGAGTATCTTCCTTTTTCTTGACAAAATGAAGATATCTTAAATAGCGGGAGATTGATACATGAGCAAAATTGAAGCCTCAATGGTCTTCGATTCCATGTCTTTGATCCATGGTTTAGTATACTTTTTATTGGATTACATAAGAGCAACTAATGAGATGGATCCAAATATTTATGATTATCTTCGTTTTTTTCGACAAAATGAAGATCCTTTCAGCACGGACAGATTGATGCATGTGCAAAATTGAAGCCTCAATGAGCTTTGATTCCATGTCTTTGATCCATCGTTTAAAATACTATTGATTAGCCAGGATCTATGAGCATGAATACTTCCAACTCCCTACGTATCACGCACATATCCATATCAAATGCGATATATGTCAGATACTTCGGGATACATATCCGACACGTCTTTAGATTTATCCTAGATAAAAAAGGATGTTTATATTTGTGTATTTGGAGATCCAACATAGATATGGTATTGATACAAGGGGATACATTGAGTACGACCAAATAGTGGATTGTGAGTCGAGAGTGGGTACGAGTTCGACATTATTTCAAGTTACCGGTCAAACACAATTGCTAGTGGAAATATGGATAATTACTTATATACCCTAAATCAAAAATTCGACCTGCATATACACAAAACCCTACCATAATCCCTCAGCCCCCTCTCTCTCTCCATTCCATCTCTCGCTCGGTCTCTCCCTCCCTCATTGAGGTCTTCTTCTTTCTTGGAGCTTCAGGGCTTGCCGTCGCCAACCCCACCCCCTGCCATATGCATTGTGTCCATCAGCTCCTCTCTTGGCTATGCATCTCTTGTGCCATGGCCCTCCCTCTCTTACCAAGTTCTTCTACTGTCCTGGTTGTCTGAGAGCTCGAGGGCTCACCGCTGCTTGCTTTTTTAACGCACTCTCTCTCTCTCTCTCTCTCTCCCCCCCCCTCCCCCCCTCCTTGACCTCTCGCGATGTGGCTCTCCCTCGTTGAGCTCTCGGGTTGTTCAAGTGTTTAAGAGTGTTAGATATACCTTCACACCCCAAAACCCGAGTTGTAAGGGGAGATCCACAGAGGGTATATAAAGCAGATGTAAGCCCCTTTACTGATGTGGAACTAACCGGTGGACTTCCTCAACACCTCTTCTCAAGTGGAGCACGAGGAGTGAGGTACAATCGGAAGGGGCCACACCTAAAGCGGATGTAAGGTACCCCCTTTACCGATGTGGAACTAACCGGTGGACTTCCTCAACAAAGAGCTCGTCGTTGCTAGCCCCGCCCCCCACACACCCAAGGTTTGGGCTCTCCTAGGGTATTTATTTTTACATTTTTGTTGATACTTGGTTATATATATGTTAAGATATTTTTTATTTGTTATTAATGTGTTAGACCATATATATATATATATATATATATATATATATATATATATATATATATATATATATATATATATATATATATATATATATATATATATATATATATATATATATATATATATAGGGCCTATCCAGTGAGAAACTCCTTATTTGTGAAACCTTGTGCGAAACCCCCCTAGAGGGTTCAGAATTTGATGAAACTTGGTAGGCATACTACCTATGCCATGTTGATCATCCTCACAAAATTTCATCAAATTCTAAAACCGTTAACTTGATTATCAAATTTACCGACCGTTCATAAAAACCGTTAACTTGATTATTAAATTTGATGCCCCTAGAAGTTTTAGAATTTGATGAAAGTTTGTGAGGATGATCAACATGGCATAGGTAGTATGCCTACCAAGTTTCATCAAATTCTGAAACCTCTAGGGGGGTTTTGCACAAGGTTTCGCAAATAATGAGTTTCTCACTGGATCAGCCCTCTCTCTCTCTCTCTCTCTCTCTCTCTCTATATATATATATATATATATATATATATATATATATATATATATATATATATATATATATATATATAAGATCCCCGCTTTAGATTCGTATGGCTCTTCTTGTCAATCGACGAATCCCTTCGTGGAAGCCGAGTCATTCCCCTCTTTTTAGCAGGAACTTTGTTCTCCTTGCTTCGTCTATCTCTTTCGAAGGCAAGTTCTATCCCTTGCTCTTGAGACAAAGGTGATCCCCATGGATGGATTCTTGCGTGACTCTCTTCCTCCTAATGATTAATGTATCTATGTCGTATCATATCCTCCTTTTCCAAGAAATGTTGTGTTGACATATCCATATCGATATTCTATCTGTATCCATGCTTCATAGGTCAGGAGTTCAGTACCTACCAATACATTTTTATTAGCTTTGACCCTTGGATGAAATTATTTAAATTTGTAGACATGTGGGACTAAAGTGTAACAAGAGCCATAAGGGGTTTCTGCTAAATCTACAGAAGTTGAAGATAAATAGGACAATTTTCCATAACTCAAAAAGAATATGCAAAGCATACTTGTCTACCACCTTCTTCTATATATGATCTTCATCTCATGACTCTTAAGCTATTGAGTTATTTAGCGATATCAAAACTTCATGGAACTTGTGGATTGCTCTTCAGTCGATAAAGAAGATTGTAGGCATCCCTTGATTGAATACTTTTGACATGGGTGGTTGACAGACAATGTCTTCTCGAGAATGAAACTCAAAGAGGAGGGCACCCCTAAGGTGTTAGGGTAATTTAGTGATGTGGTATGAAGATGAGAAAATTTGGCGCCACCTTAAACCAATATTTGTGTCACCTTTGTCATATTCTTGTTGTGTTGACCATATTACTCTTGCAAGCCTTTCTATGGATATGTAACTTTAGGTGTAAGTAAATAGTGGATATTCCTATGGATATATAACTTTAGGTGTAACCGTGTAAGTAAATAGGAGAGAGAGAGAGTTGGCATGTATGATAGTTTTAGTTTCATTTTCAGGTTTAATTCATGTGGAAATGCACTATATATTGTATAAAGAGACAAGCTTAGACTCAGCCAGAGATAGTAAAGTTGAATTACCATTTGGATGTAGTTCTACTAAAAATTTTACTGTGGGGCACATCAGTTGTTTTTTGCAATTATCATCTTGGTTTTTGGTCAACCTTGGCCATTGCGGACCCGAAGGGCTGTCATGTTGCATAGAGTGGTGGGAGTTTATAATGGATTTTCATCACTTCTTGAAACGAATCATTTTTTTTATTAAAAAAAATGTTCTTATCAAGAAAAGATGAAAAAAACTGATTCTTGATAAGAATCATTGGTTGCTATGGAATTTGGTACCACTCTCAGATGCAGGTGTCACACCGCAAAAAAAGCATGTTAATTGAAGAAAAAAATCTTAGGGTCTCTGAGATTTTAACATCTTGTAGAATATAAAAACTGAAATCCGTGTATTGTAAATTCTAAGTATACAATAATTCTTATGTTGTTGAACAGTGACAAATAAAGTGATAGACAAAGCTCATGCAGAGCATAATTCTAAGCAAAGTGCTGTTCCTGCTGTTTTTTCGGGCAAGAATCACAACTGTATAGTAATTGGATTTCTATTATCAATATAAAATTGTTAAAAAAGAAACCACTACACACATTCGAGGATATCTTATTTGAAGTTGATTCAATACATCCACTTCAAGAAATACAGAACTACAGATTGGGCACTTCTTAAATTAGGAGAAATTTTATTAATGTTGCCCTTTCTTAGGTGGTGACATCAAGTCCGAAACTGTGTTTTTTTTTCCGAGTTTTTCGGGTTTCTTTCTTATAATAAGTCTTAGAGGGCCTTTATACGATATGCCATTTTTTTTCCAATGTGAAATCAGATCTCTCTTGTTGTGAGTTAGCAAATCTTGGATGGCTTGCCCAGTTTCCATTCTTTAGAGTATTCGGGGTTGTTGGTTTCATAAGTTATTACTTTAGAATAATTTTCGATGAGATGATAAGGCCCAATATGAGTTTAAAAGAGTGAAGATAATAAGATATTGTAGATTTCTACCCCAAGGGCTTGCTTATATATTGGAGACAATATTTGCCTCACCAGTCCGTTCCTTTGCTCTCTGTGGATCTTTATAGGTCTTTAAACCTATTAAAAATTGGGATACAATGAAATGTTCTCCAGAACAATGCAAAGAAAGCAAGAAGTATTTAACAAACTGGCTTATTGTGGTCTCTTTTATGTTTATGGTTTATTGTGATCTTTGTTTAAGTTATGAATGTCAATTTTTGATTCAAGTCAAGCAACTATGTTTAGTCCTATATGATCTGATTTTGTTATTGTATGTGATCCAATCCTCCGACACTCTTAACACAATACTATTTTGTAACACTGAGCCAAATATGGCATTGCTTATTGTATTCATTGTTTTTTATTTGTTACACTTGGTGACAATTTACAGAAACAAATAATTATAGTAGTAGTAAAGGAGTGACCAGTGACCACTGGATTTTAGACTACATCTTATATATCGTTAAGAGCTTGTATCTCTTTGGGCTTCACCTGAATTTGGTTTCATCTTCATAAACTATACTTCCTTGAAATAAACTTCTTAACTTGATTGAAATGCATGAAAAAAAAGGGTACCTGAGTTCCTGAAAGATTAATTTGCTTGCCAAGTATTCTTTGTATCGTTGTGGATATGGACTTGGTTCATTAAAATTTTACATTTTGAAGTCCTTTGTTATTGTGAATGATTTTTTGCATCTATGGAAGGATTGTAACAATTATGAGGAATCAAGTGGCGGAGTGTCTTTTATATTAGTAAAACATTGTTGCCTATATCCATTGTTCTTTGTACGCATTTCTTGTGTTGAATGGCCAACCTAATTTAAATTATTTTTAGGAGGGATCAATACAAAAGAACCAGTAGCCACATTCTCTCTCAATACTGGCAACAAGCGTGAAAGAATTCCGCCAAGCAGAACGATTATTAATTGCGAGACTTATTTGCATTTGATAGATGATTGTGATACCAAGGTAAGGATTTCGTTTGTCGGGTACTATATTTTGTCTTCTCTTCTGCATGTTACTTGATTGATTTGAAAACCTTTTCAGGTTTGATCATTGAGATGTTTATGGCATTGTTCTGCTTGATAGGCTGCATTTTTAATTATATAAACTTCATAATTTTATTTTATACTCTTCACTCAGTTTTTCTTTTAATTGGGACGACTTACTCGGTCACTATGCCTCTCTTCTACCGCTATTGGAGAATTTTCTCTTACATTGCTGTTTTGAATATCATATTAGCGTGCTTTATAAAAAAATTTGGTTTCGGTTGCACTTTTAGCCCTATGATAGCCAAAATAAAATGGCCAAAACCTCAAGGTTTCAGCTTGTTTCAATCACAACATTCTTTCTCATTAGAAACAGTTTTGATTGGGAAAAATTCAAATAATAAAAGTAAAATCATTTGAAACATCATAAGGAAGAAATAAAAGATATCCGTACTATTTATGGGATGTTTTGAGGCACGTTGACCATGCCAATCATTATAAATTTGACCATTTCAATTTTTGTGCGGTCTTTATGGCATAGAAAAGAAAAAAAGATATATATAGCATCACACAAAACCAACAGCTTGCATGTCATCTTTGTAGTTCATAGTAGAAAATAATACCGAAATAGATAAGGAAAATGCATAAGTTAGTGGCCATGCCATCAGTGTTGTCGTCGTCATCAACATGATTCTCGTCATCATCCATAGACCAGATCCTATTGTGAAGGTTCCATGCTGGTATTATTGACCGGACACTAAATGTACGGCTCCTAACCTAGGAAAAAGATTTATAACTCTCATGCGAGTAAACACCTACACAGCTAAAATCTGAAATAAAATATGAATTGTCTTCATGCAATGGGGTGGAGGTCTTTGGAAAACTAGTGATAAGAAATATAGACAATGGAGAAGAAGGTACATAGACGCAAGTATGGGTCAACCTCACAATGCCATAAATCAAGCTCATGAGCCCAGAGACCCGAAGAGTACTATGGATGGCATCGAAGATTTGGACCATCCTTCTACCTTGTGGAGCATAACTATCAAAATATGACATGGAAGGGTAGAAGATGTGTTATAGAAGAATAAACAAGTTAGAAGATGCAGAAGCACATAAGAGGGGAACAATCAGATCTTTCTTCTCAAAAGAATAATTCTCTTCAGCATCTCCTTCATAGTTGTCAAGGCACTGAGACGAGCCTAGGCACATGGAGGGCACCTTGGAGCCTAGGCGTCGCCAACTTACGATCAATTTACTTCAATAAAATGTAGAACAATATAAAGTTTGAATGGTCTATATTCTGGAAAATATTGCCTTGTTAAAGTACACACCTCAAATACAATATTAACTAAACAAATTGACTTGATAGTTACAACTATAATGACTCCAATCAAATACAACATCTATTACATCAACTGTGTGATAGCTTGTTAGGTTTGTCACTAAAATAATGAAAGGCGCATGTCTTTTCTAAGGCGCCTAGGGACATCTAGGCATGCCCTAGGCGTGTGCTTTATACAATTGGTCAAGGCACACATCGCCTAGGCGCCTCCGAGGAGCCTTATCGCCTAGCTCCTTGACAACAATGATTTTCTTCCTCTTGGTTGGTTCTTCCTTTGTAGATGAAAGAAGGCAATGAGAGAAGAAAGAAAATATATGATGTGATATGAAAGAGATGTATAGTGATGTAGGCGGCTAGGGTAATTTTGTTGTAGCTGGGCCTACTAATTGGGTTCCATCGAGTGTAGATGCGTCGGGATTGAAGAGACTTTCGATTCGGTATGTAGATCGTTGAATTCGGATAAGAAATGAAGGAGATATGGTCAAATGAAGTTGTGGGGGTTTAACTTACCTGTTTATGTAATCTGTTTGAATTCAAATTTGTAGTCGGGTTTGGTTACTTAGGGTGTGTTCTTTTGCGTGGAAACGAGGGTGGAAATGGATCCACCTGCTGACTTCATATCCATTTCTATTATTCTTTCCGTTTTAAGTCGATGGAAATGAATCCACTTGCGGATTTCATTTCCTCTCAACTGGATTACTTCATTTCCTCTCAAATTTAGATGGAAATCTCATTTCCTTAAGTTAGATGGAAATGAACTAATAAAACGGATTTTCTTCCTCTCTATAACTCACTTGATTTCCTTCCTCCCAAAAGAACAGGGAGTGGAAATGAATAGATGAAACACTATTTCATAACTTAATTTCTCTCTTCTCAAAAGAACAAGGGAGAGGAAATGAAATCAATGGACATATAAGTCAAAGGAAATCATTTTCGTTGTCGTATATGAGTGGAAAAGTAAAGAACGGACCCTTAAGGAGTGGTCCGGTTCAATCCCTTTTTAAGAATAGATATAAGTTGTGTAATTTTCACCCTTGGATTGGAGGCAGAGGGTTAACAAGGGAATGGGAAATATGGGGATGTGGCTTGGTCCCTTTTTATGTTTGTTTCGTCCCAGATTATAACGGCAACAAGTTGGGGAAAAGGTGACGACACTGATGGGATTAGCTACGATGATTCCACAAGAAGAAAGGGCTGCGTGGATATAGGTAAGTAATTTCACTTTTCTATTTCTATTTTCTTCTTCCATTCTCTCTTTTTTATGTCTTTTTTTTTGTTCTCTGTATATCTGTCCGAGAGTCGGAGCAGCAAGTGTATATATAATATTCCTTTTTGTGTGTATATCCTCCATTTTGGATGAAATTTTGATTCTCAAATTCCTAGAAAATTCATTGGAATTCAGAAAGAGGATTGCAGTGAATTAGGGCCCAATGTTAATTTGTTACTAGTTCCTAGATTTTAGTATTTGAGTCATAGTCAAGTTGAAGAGTTCATGGGCTAGAGCTTGTGCTTTGCTAAGAAGCACTGATGCGGGTACAGGGACGCGGGTGCAACACGACACGGATACTTCGACACTACAAATCCTAAAAAAAAGAGCATACGGATACGGCGGGAACACGACAAAATAAATTAATAAATTTTTTAATATTTTATGTGCGGTTATAATTCATATATATTTCAATAACAAAAAAAATACCCTGTAGAAAACAACTAAAATGAAAATTTTGTGCATACTCCAATTGACAAGCGAGAGCCAAGATCCTCAATACGCATAAGTAGAGATCTAAGAAGCATTGATGCGCGTACGGGGACACGGTTACGCGACACGGCAAATCTTAAAAAAAAAGAGGACCACGGGTACGGCAGGACACGGCAAAATAAATTAATAAAATTTTTAATATTTTATGTGATGTTATAATTCATATAGATTTCAATAACAAAAAAAAAAAACCTCGTAGAAAACAACTAAAATGAAAATTTTGTGCATACTCCAATCGACAAGCGAGAGCCGAGATACTCAATACGCATAAGTATAGATAGACATTAGACAACCATAAGTTTCATTTTTCCATAATTCAACAACCAAAACATCCAAAAGGACCAAAAAAATAAAAAAACCACATGAAGCAAGTAACTATACGATCAACTAGACTCTGGAGCAAACAACTATGGAAGCAAGTTCAAGCAGCTAATATGCAACTATGTAACTATGGCAGTAACTAATTAACAAATAACAAGTAATTAACAATTAAGAACAAAAAAAAAACACACTGTTTATGTATTAAAAAACAATTTTTTTTTAAAAAAAAACACTTAAGTGATTCATGTCTATGCATTAAAAAACAATTAAATGATTTATGTCTATGCATTAAATAACAAAAATTCTTCAAAAAAAAAACCATTCTTTAAAAATAAAAACTTTCTTATATACTTTTATGTAAAAACAAATCCACTGTTTTTTGTTTTTGAATGCATAAACATGAATCAATCATGACTGATTCATGTTTTTGCATCCAAAATAAAAAAATCCTCCAAAAAAAACATTCGTTAAAAAAAAATCTCATTGTTTTATGTAGAAAAAAAATCCATAGTTTTTTGTTTTTGAATGCATAAACAGAAATCAGTCATGACTGATTCATGTCTTTGCATTCAAAAACAAAAATTCTTAAAAAAAAAACATTCTTAAAAAAAACTTGCAGCTTTTTTGTTTTTGAATGCATAAACAGGAGAGGAGGAAGGAGAAGAGCAAGAAGCAGGAGCAGAGGAATGAGAGGAGGAAGAAGAGAAGGAAGAGAATTAGGAAAAAGAAAAAAAAAATGGAGAAAGGAGAGGAAGAGAAAGGAGTACCTGAGCGTGGCAGCGGGGTCGAAGTACCTGGGCGTCGGCAGCGGGGTCGGAGGATCGGCGGCGTGGTCGGAGTACCTGGGCATCGGTGGCGGGGTCGGAGGATTGGCAGCGTCGGCAGGCTAGGGTTTCAGCCCTCTCAGTGCTCGAGCAAAACAGAGGAGAGCACGAGTGGTGGGGGTTAATACGTTCGCGTCGGGTCAGATCCAGTCGAGTCGAGTACACACTGACACACACAAAAAAAAAAAAACTAAGTCGGAGTTCGTCCGTGTCCAGCTCGAGTCCATCCCGAATCCGGCCCTTGTTTGAGGCCCAAACCCATTAAAAACTAGCAGCCCGTGTCGAGGCTGTGTCGGACATGCACCCGGGCTGTGTCCGTGTCCGACACAGGTGCGGGTGGCCTGGTGAAGTGTCCGTGCTTCCTAGGTGCTTTGTAGGTAGAATAGGTTTGTAAAAATATATAATTAGTTTTTTTTATTAATGATGATGGTTGATTTCCAACACATTAGTTCTTTTTCCATCCCATTTCAGTCCTTGTGATGAATTAACTTATTTTTTAGTCTTTTATCTTTTCCCTATTGGCTTTTACACTGATACTATCTCAAATGGATCTGCTTTCGACTTTAGTTTGGTATCTGAGCATACCCAATTCATCATTTGGTATCATAGTTACATCAAGTGATTTAGTTCTGTGTATTGTTTTCTATAATCTAGAACTTTTGAAGGTGGTCACTTGTCAGTAGAGCTGGATTATAGAAAAGCTCTGCATGATGGTGCCACAAATACTTACAGGTTAAGGGATGGTCACACGCCACTCCTTTTACCACAACAAGCATGGTCTATGTGCTTTCTTTAGCTCATGAATGGATCTAAATTATCTTTCGATGTTTATCAGATCAATATTTTTTAGTCGCTAAGTTTCTGTTCCAGTTTTGTATCCACACATGATCATACGCCTCACCGCGCAACATATTGATATATGTGCACACACTTCAATGGTCCAGATCGGTTTACACTCTTGATTAATTTCTTGTGCGATGTCAGAAGAAGAGTGCGGTGAGATCACATCCAGAGCCCGAGAAGGTGGTCCCCATGGAACCCACCTTCAGCTGCCCCATCTGCATGAACCCGTTGGTGGAGGCGGCTTCGACGATCTGTGGCCATGTTTTCTGCCAGAGCTGCATCACAGCCTCTGTTCAAGCGCGGAAGAGATGCCCCATCTGCATGACGAAGCTCAAAATGAGCAGCTTCCACAGGGTGTACCTCCCCTCTGCTGATCGAGGCGACTGAAGAGCTTTTGTTTTGTATTATTTTTGTCATTTTGCAGTATATCCACCTTGCTGTTGGAAGCAATATAATTTGTGCTTGTAACCCATATCTATCTAATCTCAGCCTTCAACGCGATTACACTGATTAATTGTTTTATGAGGCCGAGTCGTTCCGAGTTATTCGAAGCCAGAAGGTGAGGTGAAACTAGTGGCAGCGCAGGTTGGAGTGTTTATCTTTGCTAATGATAGATACTATGTCGATGCATCCTGAGATTGTGTGCATCTTGATTGGAGTTTCATCTTGGTTGTCGGATAGCAAAGCTCATGACTGTGCCTGGTTATGAACCACTGGGTTTTGGATAGATGAACTTTTTTTTTTGAGAAGCAAATGTTTCTAAATTTTTTTGGACAGATAGTCACTCCCCAGATGTTGTAGCTGTTCGTTAGTAGTTTGCAAACTCGCTTACTGATGCGCAGATCGGCGGATCTTCAAGCAAGCTCATCGACTCAATTTTCACACCAAAGAGGAAGAACTGCCACCATAAGGATGAGCCGCAATGCGACGAAAGCACATTGAGAGTGCTTAAAGAGCGGATTGGGGTTTCTTATGTGTCTGTGTGTGTGCAAGAGAGAGAGAGAGAGAGAGAGAGAGAGAGAGAGAGAGAGAGAGAGATGCTGATTTGGAATATAGGTAGTGCAGCCATTTGGGACTACCATCTTTTTTTTGGGGAAATATTATTCATACCCAATAAATCTGTAATTAGCCCCCATTTCCAACAAACTTGAATACACCCCATTTTTTTTTTTCATACCCCATTCCTATCCCAAAAATACCCTTCCCCCTTACACCCCACCTTCAATACACCCCAGTTAAATAGCCCGCCCCAACTTGATTATCCCCCAATCAAACACATACCCCCTTAAATATACCCCAATTATATGCACTCTTGAATACACCCCACTCTTAAATAAACCCTATGCAGTTGGCTGATACTTGAAGGCACAAGTAGAGCTGCAACTTGGGCGGGCCAACCTGAACCCAACCCAAGTCCAACCCGAACCCAACCCGAATTTGGGCGGGCTAATTCGAGCCCAACCCGAATTATTTCTCCTCGACCCGACAGGACTCGACACGAAGTTAGCGGGTCTGGGTCAAGGCTAAACGGGTTCGGGTCGTAAACGGGTCGACACGATAGACCCGTTTATTAAACGGGTCGGGTCCGGGTTTAGGGTCTGGACACGGTAGACCCAGGAAGACCCGTTTAGTATTCAATAGGTCATGTCGGGTCGGGTCGGGTCTACCAGCAATCCGATACTATAATATATAAAACCAGTGGGTCTTTCGGGTCAGGTCGGGTCAAGTCGGATTGGGTCGGATCGGGTCAGCTGAATAGACCCGGGTGGTAAATGGGTCTTATCGGGTCTTATCGTGTCTACCTGTTTATTAGCAGTCGGGTACGGGTTTAGGATCTAGACACGATTAGTTAAACGGGTCGGGTCCGGGTCTAGGGGTTTTGGACACGACACGAAACTAGACACAACACGAACCCGACACGACACGACTCATTGCCACCCCTAGCTGCAACTTGGGCGGGCCAACCCGAACCCAACCCGACTTTGGGCGGGTTAACCCGCACCCACCCCGCACAACCCGACGGGTTGGGCGTGGGCTAAGTTTAAACGAACATTGTGTTGGGTTGGGGTACAAAAGAGGCTGAGCAGGGGCTTTGGGGTTTGGGGTATAAAAAAAAGGGCATTGTTGGTATTAAAGGATTGTTGAGTAAGTTATTGAGAAACGCTAGGGATACGGGGGCTAATTACAGATTTTTGGGGTATGAATAAAATTTCCCTTTTTTTGGGGAGTTAATTAGTCTTAAATCCCTCTGTAAGTCTATATTTAAGTTTAAGGATACGGTTTGATAAGAAATTAGTAGCTCCTGAATGGCATGTTTGTACAACAAATCCACAACTAAAAATGTTGACTTTTTAAACCCTTTAAATGATAAAATTGTCCCTTCATAACCTCTCCAGTAAGAGTATCCATTTGGTTTTGGAAAGATTATCAATTGACTTAATTGATACTCTTGCTAAAGTGATTTCACTATTGCAAAAGTATAGATTTTGTTTGATAAGAGTATCAATTCAGTTTGGTAAGAGTAAAAATTAACTGAATCATTACCCTTACTACAGTGATTTCATTGTAGCAGCTACAACGACATCATTGTAGCAACTGGTACATACACTATGTCAACTGATGTATTGATACTAAAATTAACCGAATCATTACCCTTACTACAGTGATTTCATTGTAGCAACTACAACGACATTATTGTAGCAACTGGTACATACACTATGTCAACTGATGTATTGATACTCTTGTTGGAGATGAATTAATATTTTTTGTTGGAGGCGAATTGGAGGGGCAGTTTTGTTATTTGGAGGGCGAAAAACGACGAGGGACTTGCTGTCACATGTGCTTTTGTGGAGGGATTTGGTGCAATATTGAAACATTGCTTGTCCTTCAGCTAATATAGCATCTGCTAAAAGAACTTAAGATTAAGTCTCTTTTTTTTTTTGCAAGTGAAGTAGAGTACAAGACCAAAAAAAGACTACATCATCACTGTCAAATAAGTTAGCCTCTGTAAGTCGACCACGTCAAGCAATCCAATCGAGCAGGCTCCTCAATCCAAGAAGGCTGCTATGATCTCACACAACAAACCTAGCACCACCTCGACAAGAAGTTCGAGACATCAACTGACCCATCTGTTGGGTTTGGCCCTGAAACCCACACACCCCCGAAGGGGGAGTGATGCAGCCTGATCAGCACCATCAGATCATCGCCGCATCTTCAGTTCGTCCCCAGAGAGTTTATTTCAATCGTTTTTTATTTTATGCTTGGAGGACATTAGCCGTATGGGACTTGTTAGTCGTTTATTTCAGTTTTTGGCCATTTTTCCATGTTTTTGGCCTTATTTCAGCACTTAGTTTTATTTATGTTCTTGCCCAGTTCATGGGGGATGTCCATGATCTCATCCGAGAGCTTTTTGGATTGAATCTGGGTCTTCTCGGGTGAGTTTCTGCATGATATTAATAAAATTCTGGGTGCGTGTGTTTGCGGGGTACCGACGGACAAGATTAGATCTCGAAACTGGCGGTTAGATAGTGAAATAACACAATTTAGATGATGTGGCAAGTTATGGGCTTCAATTAGGGCTTAAGTGGGCTTATCCCCCCCCTCCTCTCTTTTCCCGTGAAACACCGACCGCTACTCTTTGTCCGCGCGGAATAGGCCACCCGACCCTCTCATCCGTCCCCTCTCTTCTCTCTCTCTTCTTCTCCTTGTTTCTCTCCTTTTTCCTTGCCTTTCTTAGCCCCTTGCATCCACACCATCCACCTTTATTCCCCTTTGATCTTAGCCATCCAAAACAAAACCCTAATACTACAAAAGGATGAAGAAAAGAAGAAGAATAGAGATTTTGATGAATTGCTGAAATTTGTGCCTCTTCGGGAGTGCTTCCGGGCGAGACGCGTGTCCCCGATCCTCGCCGCTTCCACGACTTCGCCTCGTGAAGGCCTCGGTGTTGATTTTCCGAAGGTTCCGGCTTCTCCCGACGTCCGGCCTTGCTCCGTGTGCAGGATCATCGGCGCATCCTTGCAATCGACCCACGGCGGGAAACCCCAGGCAGTATCTATCCTTTACCCTATTTCCCTATCGCATCCGCATCGTCTTTTTCTTATTTCCATTGCCTCCGCTCCGCATCACAGCCGTCATCGCCTTTTCCATCGCTAGTTGAAGCCCTAACTTAGGCCTATTTACTAATTTTGCTATCTATAGTCTGCCGGTAACCCTAGCAAACATATCTAACCTATTTTTAGTAAAAATTTGATGCACATCTGCCTTTCCAGTTTAAATATATGCTGCTGCGATTGAATCTTATATATGCTAAAATTAGTTTTCATGATAATAGTACATCTTTATTGTTAAATCTGAAACCCGTTTTATATTGATTGCATAGACTTTCTAGTACTACGTGAGATAATTAATGTTGCTGTCCTTTTGAGCTATATGTCGCTATATTGATCCCTAAATCTTAGATATTGGCCAAAGGGAACGCTAAAAGGGTTTAGGTTTGTAGTGTACCTTATCGGTGCCTGCATCAGGGAGGAGGTTTAGTTTGTTAAGTAGATGAGTACACGACCTTGGGGCAGATTGTGCGCATGACTTGTCCAAGTCATATGCATGATCAATCGGCAGGAAAGTCTCCCAAGTTGTACGCACGATCAATCGACAGGAAAGTCGGGAGAGTATCTTCAGAGCCGATCGTGTGCACGACATCTAGATTGTGCGCATGACCAACTTAGACTGAGCACAACATCTAAATGTTTGGTTTTGGACTCCAATGGGTTCATGTTTGCTATCCTATTTAAGGGGAGCAAGTGTGGCTCTAGGGTTGAAGTCCTAAGGTGATCTAAAGGTGTTTGGAGTCGAGGACTACGAAGGGGATTGAGATCGTCTACAAAGAAGAATGTTGATGATGAGAAAGAAGGATCTAGGGGGGCACCAGTGCGACGCTCTCCCCTGGGCTCTTGATGACTCAAGACGAAGGTGATATGGTGGAGTGGTTCTTCTAAGGTAGAGGATTGAGAGAGCGAATTGAAGGAGGGGGAGAGAAGGGAAACTCGGTCTAGGGTTTGCCATAATGAGATAAGAGAGAGGAAGGAAGGAGGAGAGAAAGAGAAGATAAGGAGGAGGAAGAAGATACGGATGTGGATCTTTATCAAGGTTCTTCAGCGTGTTTATCTCGGCT